>CM050171.1:46064694-46664694 GCA_027410445.1 Discoglossus pictus | reverse complement strand
TTAGGGTCTGTGTAGTTAGGACTGTAATTATTTTTTTTTAGAATAAGGGTCTGTGTATGTAGTTAGGACTGTAATTATTTTATTTTATTTTAGAATTAGGGTCTCTGTATGTAGTTAGGATTTTTTGTATATTAGATAGATAGGGGGATGTATTTGATATAGTTAGGATTTATTTTAAATTAAATAGATTGTATGTTAGATAGATAGGGGGTATTTGATTTGGACTATATGTAATATATTATATGTAATATATTATATGTAATATATTATATGTAATATATTATATGTAATGTATGTAATGTCATGTATTGTATGTAATGTATGTAATGTATTATATTTAATGTATTATATGTAATATATTATATGTAATGTATGTAATGTCATGTATTGTATGTAATGTATTATATGTATTATATGTATGTATTGTGTTGTGTTTATCTGTCTTTCCTTTTCAGGTGTGTAATTTTTTTATTTTATGTAGTGGGGGGTGGGGTTGTAATTTGTTTTTTTTTTTTTCTGTACTGTAGGTTTTTTGTTTTCTGTACTGTAGGTTTTTTGTTTTTTGTAATTAGAGTGTTGGGGAGGTTTATTAGGGGTTAGGTAGTGTAAGTAGGTAGTGTAAGTGTTAATAGATTAGTGTAGAGGGGGGTTAGTTTAGATTAAATGGTTTATTGGGGGTTATAGTGTAGTGTTTGTAGTTAGTGTCATGATGGTCCTTGAGGACCATCATGGCACTTATGTGGTTAATGTTGGGTTGTAACAGGCCCATAATGGTAATAATATACCCTTATGGGACTGATGGGGTTAAATAGAGCCTTATGGTGGTCTGTATTGACCACCATGAGTTAATGGGTTAATTTAGGCCTTATTGTGGTCTGTATTGACCACCATGAGTTAATGGGTTAATTTAGGCCTTATGGTGGTCTGTATTGACCACCATGAGTTAATGGGTTAATTTAGGCCTTATGGTGGTCTGTATTGACCACCATGAGTTAATGGGTTAATTTAGGCCTTATGGTGGTCTGTATTGACCACCATGAGTTAATGGGTTAATTTAGGCCTTATGGTGGTCTGTATTGACCACCATGAGTTAATGGGTTAATTTAGGCCTTATGGTGGTCTGTATTGACCACCATGAGTTAATGGGTTAATTTAGGCCTTATGGTGGTCTGTATTGACCACCATGAGTTAATGGGTTAATTTAGGCCTTATTGTGGTCTGTATTGACCACCATGAGTTAATGGGGTAATTATAGTTGCCTGGGGTTAATATTTTTAGTGCGAGTCCTTTCAGGACCTTTACGGTCCTTTGAGGACCCGCGAGGCGGGAAATTTAAAATTGAATTGCAGCAGGGTCACGATCGGTGCCGATCGGGGCCCCCCGCTGCACGGGGTTTATATGTGGACACTTCGGGGGTCCCGATGGGGACCCCCAGCATAGAGGGGGGTTAATTTTAAGTGCCGCGGCCGGGATTGGGTAATAGTTTGCCGCGGCCCCTTTAAGGAGCCGCGGCGGGGAATTTAAAAGTTTTAAATGCAGCGGGGGGCCTGATCGGTGCCGATCGAGGACCCCCGCTGCAAGGGGTTAATGTGTGGGGGCTGCGGGGGTTCCTATGGACCCCTGCAGCAAGGTGTTCATGTGAGGACACTTCGGGGGTCCCGACGGGGACCCCCGCATTGAGGAGGGGTTAATTTTAGGTGCCGGGGGGGGTATTCGGAGTACCCCCACGGCAGGGCTTATGTGGGGGGACTGCCGCGGAGGTCCCTTTTAGGACCCCCGCAGCAATTGATGAGGAGTGGGAGCCTGCGATATCATCTCGCAGGCTGTCACTCCTCATGTACATTTACGCAGTGTAGATACGTACGGCCTTGCTGCGTAGCTCATACGTTGCTCGCAGCAGGGCTAATGTAATAGCATTGTAACTTAGAGAAACTTTGCAGTACGTAGGGCTTAAGTAGAAGCCTCTTATTTACGAGGCTGGAATTTAATAGGGCCCTAGGTTCATATCAAGCTCAACTGAAGGAGTAGGTCATCACACATGTCTCCAACATTTTGGACCCATAAGTGTTTCAAATTTAGCATACTTTCTGGCATACTTTTAGGACCTTTTTGAATTTTTTTCCACTCACTAATTTCTATATTTTTATTGTCTCAATAAAGACAATGCTTATTTTTAGTCTCACATACCCATATGCATACACTGTAGTAAACAGTGAACACTTAGTGCGACAAAACTTTCATATAGAATAAATTATTTATATTTAATATATATCTTGCCATATACAACATTTTGTAATATTTCTTGGGATGCTGTTTGTATTGCATAAATAACTGTAAATTCTAAACTTGAATCAGGAAGTTTGATGATCATATGCAACAAATGAATATGACATGGATTTGCATCCCCCCAGGAGACTTTAAGTAGACCAACCAGCTTTGCATTCATAAGAGCTTAGCACTTGTGACAGAACTACAGAAATATGTTAATCTATAACACTGACTTTATTGCATATTTTGGCACAATCACTCTTTTTGGAACAACAGAATGCAGTTATCTTTACATCTTACCACTAGATGGTGATATATCCCCACAGGATAAATATTGCATGTAGCCAATGTATTTATTTTGCGGTTGACAATAACTAGAAATAAAATCAGGATTCTTGAATGCTTTAAACACTGAAACAATGATACATCCTAACAAAATATTCAGTAGTAGTTACATTTCTGTTTTTCAGCACAACTAATGCATATACATAACATATGTAAACCTGATTTAATAAGATTTTTTGTACTCACAAAGTTAATCTGTTTTTTTCCCCTCTGAGGACCTTGGTTGCAGATAAGGTCACAATTGCTGTTATTATAGAAAAAAATAGGTATTTTAATATGTGTTTTTTCGAATAACTACAATTAAGAGCAGTCAAAATGTATTTAGAAAGTAAAAACAAAGACAACCTCTGAATTTTTATCTTTTTTACCAAACTGTTACTTTTGCAGACATTTTCTTTTATCAATAAGTTCTGTCTGTTACTCTTTCATGAGTAAATATCTTTGTAAACTAAAAAACTGAAAAGTGATTGTGGAGCTGATTGTGTGGCTTTCAGATTACAGTGCTCTTGTAACACAACCATTAAACTCTCTTGAATAAACAACAAATCTAAATATGGTCCTGATCTTTCCCCATTCATCTACTATATTAATAACACTGTATTCTTAATACAGTATATAATTGTTTTTTAAAGCCATATAACAAATGCAATAAATAAAAGGTGCAACCATTGCTCAGAATTTAGTTTTCTTTAACCTGGTGAATGCCTCCAAAAAAATATTCTAGCTTGCTTATGTACCAAGAATGGAAAATAACAGACAACTGACCACTTATGTATCAGTTTATATTCACAACACCAGAGGGAAACAACAATAGAAGAACTCACACTATTGTGCATTACAAATCACCATTAGCACTCCCTCTCAGGACAGCTGGCAAGTGCCAAGATGGATTAATGTCTCGGAGCGGTTTCTTTCCAGAGTGTGAACTCACTTCACTCAACCACTGATTACAGCATCCAAATTTCAGTCGCTCCCACCAGATGAAGCCTGCATTGTTGATAATCAGTGTCCATGTCCTAATGGTGATACCGAGAACCCCACCTAAGCATCTCAAGTGGCTGAAAACAGTCCCTCTCATCTAATCTCGACCACTATAACAAACAGTGGATTCTTCCCACATATAATCTCTCTTTCCATGCTCTTTTCAATGCCATCATATTAAATTATAAATTATTAGTATGTAAATATATAAAAACTAGTAACTTGCCAGTCACAAATGACGGGATAATATTTTATTTTTCTGTTCCACCCCTCCATCTCTTTGCCCTCTCTCCCTACCCTGTGTCTCTTCACCCCCTATCCTTTGTCTCTCCCTCCCCTATGTCTCTCCCCTGTGTCTCTTTCACCCCTCTCCATCCCCTGTGTATCTTCCCCCCTCTCCCTAACCTGTGTCTCATTCCCCCATCTCCCTCCCCTGTGTCTCCTTCACCCACCTCCCTCCCCTGTGTCTCCTTTCCTTCTCCCTCTCCTGTGTCTCATTCCCCCTCCCCTGTGTCTCTTTCCCCCTCTCCCTCCCCTGTGCCTCTTTCCCCCTCTCCCCCCTGTGTCTATATCCCCTCCCTCCCCTGTGTCTTTTCCCCCTCTCCCTCCCCTATGTCTCTTCCCCCTCTCACTCCCCTGTGTCTTTTCCCCCTCTCCCTCCCCTATGTCTCTTCCCCCTTCCCCCTCTCACTCCCCTGTGTCTCATTCCCCCTCCCCTGTGTCTCTTTCCCCCTCTCCCTCCCCTGTGCCTCTTTCCCCCTCTCCCCCCTGTGTCTCTTTCCCCCCTCTCCCTCCCCTGTGCCTCTTTCCCCCTCCCCCCTGTGTCTATTCCCCCTCCCTCCCCTGTGTCTTTTCCCCCTCTCCCTCCCCTATGTCTCTTCCCCCTTCCCCCTCTCACTCACCTGTGTCTCTTTCCCCCCTCCCCTGTGTATCTTCCCCCTCTCCCTCCCCTGTGTCTCCTCCCACCACCTCTCCCTTCCCCTCCTCTCCCTCCCCTGTGTCTTCTTCCCCATCTCTCTCCCCTTTCACTGTGCATTGCACATGTGCGGCTTTTGCTACGCATTGTGCATGCATGACATTCTGCACGCAATGTGCATGCGTGGCTCTTGGCGCGCGATGCACATGAGCGGCTCTCGGCACGCAATGCGCAGTGCGTGGTGTGTATTGCGAGTTTGTGCGTAAGGCTCACAACTTGCGGCATTAATTGTGAGCGTTACACACAAACTCACAATTACGACAACTATATATGTGATGGACTCCTGAACTTGATTTCATTTTCAAAAATACTTTTGGGCCTTGGTGATTTTTGTAGTAACTGACAATCCCTGTTGTAATATTTTTAGATATACAGTAATTGCAGGAGATCAATTCTGAATAAGGTCCCTCAGTAGACAGTGAAAGCAAAGCCATGTCTAAAGTCCTTTTCAGAGAACCGTAAAAAGTTCAAAAGCTTTTTTTAATGTGAAAATGAAAAAATAACTCGTAAAAACATACAAGTTAAGCATTTGTGAAATATGTTCTATTGTCTGAACTAGCAGTAGGCAAACATTTTGATCTTAGCTCCCCTTTTCACAAATGACAGCAGCTACCCCTTTGCTGCTTTCTGTCCCTATTTCTTCCAAAAAATTTGAGATGATAAACCACACACTGCATCTCTATCCTCCTTAAACCCTTCTCTCTGCTGTAGAACATGTATTTTCTTTTAATTACTCCATTTCTTATTTTCCCTCTTCCATCAACATAATTACATTAGTAAAGCAATAAATGTCCTTCTTGATCGCTACCTTGTGGTGAATGAAACTGTGAGCTATACCATGTAGGCTCACTCAAGATGGGCAGGGCATAGCAGAGAGGTTGGGCAAGTTGTGGTCCACTGGAGAAGTAGCTGGCAACCCACTCCAGTGTCATGAAAATCTTATGAATAAGCAAAGACATACACAAGACGTGCCTGGCATGCTGAGGGTCATAGGGTAAAGAAGAGTCAGAGCCAACTGAACGACGAACAATGCAGTGGATGGCTCCAACGCTTCCATTTTCAAGACTCAAATTAAAATAATAAAATTGTTTGTTTCAATATTGCAGATGGGATACAAATAGATAAAATAAATAATGCTTCTTACCACTTAATACCTTACACCTAATACCTTACACTTGCATAAATATACATTCCTACCCCTAGATTCAGAAACCTTCCCATGGGTTGCAAAGTGCTGCAATAACTTTTCTTATATTCATTAGACACCGGTCTTAAGCAAAGCACTTTAACGCTTTATGAAGAACAGTCAATATTGAGATTGTGATTAAATACATATATCAAACTGTCAACGTTTACTAATTATGCCACAAGTTATATAATGCTATGTTTCCAAATAACTATCCACATTTTGAAGTGCCAGTGCTTTATTTATTTATTTATTTTCAGAAAAGATGCTCCATGCAAGCATATTCTTTGATTTTATAAAGAAATATTTAAATAGGGTAATCTGTTATTTGCATCATGTAGCAAACTGACATATCAAAGTGCTAATTGTTAGACCTCTTTGAAAGCTGACACATACTGCTAATTATCAATCAACCTAGTATAGCTCAGTTTTTTAGCTACATTTGTAATTGCGATTTAGTTATTTCAGAATTAAACTCCTTTTTCATGTGGTGTTTCTGTTATTTTTTCCAACCCCTGTACTTAACACTTTTACGATTAAAACACCTTCTATTTTGACTTGAGTTAATTACACTGAAAATTATTGGTTGCATAAGTATGCACCATCTGAGCTCATACTTGATAGAATGTTATTTGGCTGCTGGTTCATTTGGGTTGAGTCTCTACCAGCTTTGAACATCTGGATCCTTCCCATTCTTTTTGGCAACATTGCCCAAATCTAGCAGGTTGAATATAGTATTTTGGTGAATAACAATTTTTATTTCTTGCCAGAGATTCACGATGGGATTGAGGTCTGGCGTTTGACTGGGCCATTCTAAGGCATTAAGGTTCTTGGCTTTAAAACAATCCAATGTAGCTTTTACAGAGTATTTAATGTAATTGTCCTGGAAGCTGAAAATCCACCACAGTCTCGAGTTTCTTGTAGAGTGAAACAGGTTTCCCTTTAGAATCCATCTTGTTCCTAACTAATTATGTGACTTCTGAATTCAGCCGTGAACATGATCAATTAGTCAAACCTTAGTTACGGGTATAGACAGAACCAATGGTAAATTAGATTGTCATCATTACGTCACTGAAAAATGGAGGTTAGATTTCAAAGCCTTATGGGTTTCAATTACGGGTTTTCGATCGGATCCACATTCCAGAAATAATGCAAAATTAATAAATTAGTAAATATGTGTATAAATAGTGATTTTCGAACGTAACAATTACGGGCTTGACAGATCAAAGGATTTGCGGCCGCGGAGTTAAGATTTCGACATCCCGTAGTGTTTTTCACACTTAACCCGCAAGTCGTTAGCAAGTTACTTTACGGGGACAATTTAATATCCAAAAGTATTGCGGCCTATGTAACGGGCTTCGGTTTTACACATTGAGGGAATTTCATAGGGCTGCTAGTACTATAGACACATTGTAATCATTTGTTACAGAGGGCGGACCTTTGCAGGGGCAGTTTGAAAGGTTTCAGTGAGTGAAAGCAGAACTTATAAGCACTAAATAATAAAATTATGTTTAAATATTCAAATAAAGACATTGGTAGATTATTTTAATATTAAAAATACACTTTCCATGTCCATTTAAATTTTCAAACATTATTTTTAGTGCATTTAAAATTATTGAAATTGCTAAGACTTTATTTATGTACACAGATAAGTGTTCTAGTAATATTTGATATTCATTAAATACTATCATGGTAAAGTATTTTACATTTAAAAAAGGCAACTCACAGCATTCAGAGAGTAAATCGATGAGAGTTGCATTGGTTTCACTGACAGCTCTGAAGGCCAGTTAATATATTTGGTTCATACAGCAGTCTCATTGCATTGTGTAATATTTTACACAATGATCACTATGAAAAAGAGTTTACTGTGAGACTCCTAATGCAGACCTGAGGAGTATCTTGCTAATTATGCTAATTGAAATATTTCCACTTTTAGTCAATGTAGTCACATAATGCAAATTAGTTGGCAATTGATCAAGGAGTTGCATTACAAGTGAACACACAATTGAGACAAGTAAGTGTATGGCACAACTGCTGCTCTAATGTTAGGATATAGGATCATGTAATGAACACTCTGGATTCCATGGTGGTCCAGTGGTTAGGATTCAGTGCTTTCACCACTGCAACCTGGGTTTGATTCCAGTCAGGGAATCAAGAGGTCACACCACCCTTAAGTCATGCAGGATTGGGCCTGGTCAGTTCTTGGATGGGAGAGTAGCTAGGAATACCAAGCGCTGCACACTTTGGCCCACTGGAGAAGGAACTGGCAACCCACTCCAGTATCTCTGCCATGAGGTCATGGAGAGTCAAACACAACTGATTGATGCAAACACACACACAATGAACAGTCAGGTTTTGTTTGCTATCACTTAAAGGGCCAGTGTACACACGTTTCATGTTAAACCTATTTTTTTGTTCACCATTAATTAACATAAAAATACATGCGCTAACAGCAGCAAAGCAAATCGTTATAATTTGAAAACACAGTTTACTTCATTAATGGCCGTTGCTGTACCACTTACCACCTCTCTCATTGTCCTGACTACTAAAAACTGGAAGAAGTGGAACATTTCAACTGTGATAGCATTGATTAGGTTTTCTGAGTAAGGCTTGAATAATGTTATCATGATTGAAATCTTTCACTTCCTTTCAGTAGTGCTCCTGACAATGACAAAGGTTGAAAGGGTTACAGCAGTGGCCATTTATGAGGTAAAGTTGGTTTTTACATTATATTTTCTTGCTAAAGAAGTGACGTGCTTCTGTTTGTACATGTATTTTTAATGCTCATTGATCATATATATATAGTTGTGGCAAGTCGTCGGTCAAGCAATGTTAAAAATTGTGACAACTTGCAATTTGAAAACTCGCAAAAGTTGTGAGTTGCGCATTGCGCCAGGGGATGCTCATGTGCATTTCAATGGTGTGCACAGGGGTTTGAGTGACACGGGAGGGAGAGGAGGGGGCGGGAGAGACACAGGAGGGAGAGGAGGGTTGGAGAGACACGAGAGGGAGAGGAGGGGAAGAGACACAGAGGAGGGAGGGGGGAGAGACACAGGGGAGGGAGGGGAGGGGGAAGAGACATGTGGGGAAGAGACAGAGGAGGGATAAACACAGGGGGGAAGAGACACAGGGGAGGGAGAGGGGAGAAGAGACACAGGGGAGGGAGATGGGAAGGACACACAAGGGAGGGGGAGGAGTAAAAGGACACATGGGAACGAGAGGGGGGAGAGACACAGGGGAAGGAGAGGGGAAGAGACACAGTGGAGGGAGAGAGGGGGAAGATAAACATTGTATTGCTGTCATTTTTGGCAGGCAAGTCGCTAGTGGTGAAATAAAAAAGTTTTAACATGCTTACACTGGCCCTTTAAGGCTACATGTTATCTAGAGTTCATAAGTATTAGCATTTAGCTAATAATGTACTCTAAATCTGAGGAATGGTCACATTAGCCTGCTAACAAAGACAGTAAGTCTCAACATTTAGTTAGGCTTAGTGTATAGTAAATTAACCTGCAGTCACAATAAATCATTACTGCCAAAAATAAAGGTTATTACACAACCAATAGCTAAAACAAAGTAAACTAACGTATAAACTCAAGTATAAGCCGACCCGAGTAATCCAAGGCACCTATTTTACCACAAAATACTGGGTAAAATGAGTGATTCGAGTATAAGCCGAGGGTGGGAAATGTGCTGCCCCCTGTGTCCCCCCTCTCTCTCCCGTGTCTCTTCTCCTCTCTCCCTTCCTGTGTCTCTTCCCCCCTCCCTTATAACCCTCCTCAACCCCCCTCCTCATTCTCAACCTCCCTCCTCATTCTCAACCTCCCCCCTCATTCTCAACCTCCCCCCTCATTCTCAACCTCCCCCCTCATTCTCAACCTCCCCCCTCATTCTCAACCTCCCCCCTCATTCTCAACCTCCCCCCTCACTCCTCAACCTCCCCCCTCATCCTCCCTCCTCATCCTCAACCTCCCTCCTCATCCTCAACCCTCTCTTCAACCTCCCTCCTTATCCTCAACCCCCTCCTCATCCTCCCTCCTCAACCCCCCATCCTCATCCTCAACCCCCCATCCTCAACCCCCTCCTCACCCCCCCTCAACCTCAACCCCCCTCCTCCACCTACCTCCTCCTCATCATGCATTCATAATAAAAATCCTTTGCCTGTTTTGGAAGCTTGAACATTGAGTTAAAAAGTATTTTATTCTCTTCAGAGATAACTAGCAATGATTGAACTCTCTTCCTTTTCGCTCTTCTCATTTCATTTTTTTATTACCGCTGCAGCTTTTGTTTTAGAGTAGCCCACGTACAAAGGATGAAGAATAGGACTTCAGAATGTTGTTGGGGTAGACGCAGGCACACCGTCGCGATATGATGATGTCATAAAGTAGCGTCTTGATCGCGGAGTGTCAACGCAGCAGATACAGCCCATTTAATTCAACAATCATTGCACCTAGATAATGCCCTATACCCAACACACAAAAGGAAAGTTAGCGACAGCATAGAGGGAAATTCTATTTAGAACTAGAAAAAATAAAGGGACTGTTAGATTGGGATATACTACGAGGAAATCTGCAGTACAGCTAGTATACAGCTTACTGGTGTGATCAACAGGAACAATACCAGAACACATACTGAATTGTTTTCTTATGAAATCCAATTACATTAGAGAACCCCAATAACCAATGATCTTGGCAATTTGAATGAGAGGGCAATATTAGGTCCTTATTGGCCAACTCTCAGAATCTGTCTTCAGTGTGGATACAGCATTTATAACTATATTAGTAGCTTGAACCGTCAAAAATGACGGGATAATATTTGAATTGTCTCTACCCCCCTCCCCTGTTTCTCTTTCTCCCTCTCTCCCCTGTCTCTCTTCCCTGTCTCTCTCCCACCCCTGTGTCTCTCTTCCCCCTTCTCCCTGCCCTGTGTCTCTCTTCCTCCACCTCTCTCTTTCCTGTTTCTCTCTTCCCCCTCTCCCTCCCCTGTATCTCTCCTCCCCCTCCCCCTTCTCTTGTGTCTCTTTCCCCTTCTCCTCTGTCTCTCTCCACCCTATCCCCTGTCTCTCTTCCATCCCATGTCTTTCTCCCATCCTCTCCCCTGTCTACCCCCCTCACGTTGCGCATTGCGCATGTGTGATTTGCGGCACGTTATGCGCATGAGCAATTTGCGGCGTGGTATGCGCTTGCGCCAAGATCAAAGTGTGTAGCCTCCCGCCATCAATGCGCATTTTGATAACTATTATATGTGATGGACACAATTTATAATAAAGAAATTAATTGTATCATATACACAATATTATTCTATTTATATAGATTGTCTTAATATTTTCATACTTCAAGAGACGGTGGCACGTTAAAATTCAAAGGCACTTTATATTTCACCCAGTACTTCATTAATATATTTTGACAACACAAATTATAGAAGCAATTTATAGCACTTAGCACTTTTTGTATTATTATTATTATCGTTTGTATGTATGTATCTGGAATATTATAACACTATAGTGATTTCATGAATTAGGAATTACCTTCAGTTGCAACTTAATAAAATACACTGTAGTAATTCAAGAGTCCCAATCAACTGCAAGTCTGTGTCTGTTCATATTTTTAACATTTTTTATTTACTAGCGACTTGCCTGTCAAAAAGTGACGGCAATAAGATTGTAAGGCAGGTAATGTTGTTTGTGTGCAAAATTAATTTTGTTGGTGTTTTAAGATCCTTCGGCGCTCATTGCGAGCCTCGCGCTGAGCGCCTTCGGCGCTCATTGCGTGGCTCTTGGTTGTTTGTGTGCTATGAGCAGCCTTGGTGCTCTTTTTTGGTATGGCAATGAATAATGAATAAAATAAGAAATTAATATACTATACCTATTGTGAAGTAATATATGCAGGAAGCATTGTGTTGAAGAGCTGGCAATCTGTTTTCATGTTGCTGCAGCATCAGTGCTGTGGAGCTGCTGTGTAAGCGTCATGAATGTGTGCAGTGTGTAGTGTAATAGTGTGCGTGCGCGAGGCAAATCCGTTAGGGTAGCTGTGTACTTCCGGATTGTATAAGTTAGTGTTCTAAAATGGCACCTAATGTGTGGTATACGGCTGTGGCTGATTTTGCGTCCTTGTTTTCGGATGTCATCCGACTTTTTTCGGAAAATCCGTAGGTGTTGGGGATGTTTTGCGTGTTTAGGGTCTTTTAGCCTTGTTTTCGTTTTGTTCGGAGGCAATTTTTTCTCTCGCTTAAGTCATTTTCGGGTGTCTAAACTCAGAAATTTGGACTTAAATTGAGGTGTAAATTCACTTGCAGAGTTCCTGGGTGCCCCCCCCCCCCCTGCTGTGGGTAAGCATTTTAAGTGTTTGTTGTGTGTATTTATTGTGTTTCTAATGTTTTTTAGGTCGCGCCGGTTGTGCCCTTGCTTTCGCATCCTGTACGTCTTTTTCGAAAAATCCGTAGGTGTTTGGTGGTGTTTTGCGTCTTTAGAGTGCTTTAGCCTCGTTTTCGTTTTTTTCGGCTGCCTTTTTTTCACTCGCTTACGGGATTTTTGGGTGTCTAAACTCTTTTATTTCAAGTTACATTGAGATATAACTTTATTTTTCGAGGTCCTGGATGCCCCCCTTGCTGTAGGTAAGTTTTTTATGTATTTGTTGTGTGTATTTATTGTGTTTTTCATGTTTTCATGTGCGCGGGTTTCGGACGTTTTTTTGCGAGGTCGTAATGGGTCTTAACGCGTCTCGTATTTTTGTTTCGTAGGTCCGTAAATTTTGTGAGGTCCGCAGTTGCTTGCAAGGAGCGCCTTTGATGATAATTAATTAATTAATAAAATAATAAATGAATATACTTTACCTATTTGAAATTAATATATCCAGCAATCAATATCCTGAAGAGCTAACAATCTGTTTTGATTTTCCTGCAACATACAATGTACATTTGCAGTGTTGCTCAAATGAGGTATAAGTATCAGGAATGTGTCAAGTGTGCAGTGTAAATAGGCTGCGTGCGCGAGGGGAAACCGTTTGTTTCGCTGTGTAATTCTGCATTTTGGAATGGTAATGTTATTAGTTGCAAGTTAGTGTTGTAAAATGGCAGCGATTGTCTATGTGTTACTCGGGTGTGGAACATTTTCCATTCTCCCTAATAGGGTATTTTATACCTTGTCTGTTCCTGTGTAAAAGCCTTATGTGTTTGGCAGTGTTTTGCATGTTTAAGGGTTGTGTAGTCTTGCTTTTTTTTTTCTAAGTGCCGCGGATCTTATTTTTTTTTTTGTAAGTCCCGCTTTCCAAGTGTTATGGGCTGTAATTTTTTCACACATTTTTTTTCAAACTGCTGCGTGTCTTGCATTCTGAATTGTGTAATGAGATTTGTGTTGATCCGTATTTCTGCGGGTTGTAGGAAATGATACTTCATATAGACATTTGTGTGCATAGGAACATATTTTCCATGGCACTCCACTGACAGAGTCAGACAGCCAGCTGCCCCCTGAAAATGAGCTGCCCTAGGCCTGGGCCTCATGGGTCTAGGGCTGAACACAAGACTTAAATGGCTAAACCAATTAAATGAGATCCAATGACTACATAGAAGAACCAAAGGAACAAAATATAAGTATGCAGTCTTTTCCTGAGTTTTGATCAGTATATTCCTTTTCAAAATGTATAATATTATTTTCATAGTATTTTCCTAAATACAATCAAAATTAGAGTTAAACAGAGAAGCAGCAAATTCCTAAAGAATATTGGTAAGAGTATTCTATAATCCCCTAAATATTATTGAAAGTGAGAAAATACAATTATTGTTACAGATTGGTAATGCAGCTAAGCATGGGCAAGTTCTAATAATGGGATATTTTAAATATCCTGAAAAAAAATGGATGAATGAAACTAGCAGTACGGGCAAAGGGAGCAGGTTCATGAGTACATTCAGGGATCATTATGTGGCCCAGGTTATACAAGAAAGAACCTACTAGAAATTAGGCTATTTTGGATTTAGTTATCACAAATATTATTGATATGGTATCATATGCTGAAATAGGGCAACCTTTGGGCAACAGTGATCACAACACAGTCTCATTTGAGATTGAATTAAAAAAATAAAACTGTGAATGGCCGTGAAATACTCTTAATTGCAATGGTCTAAAGGCAGCAACACAAAGTATAGACTGGGACAACGAACTGATAGATAAAAATACTGAACATGAAAGAACAACGTTCAAATCCTTACTAAATATACATACTTATCACCATATACCGTGAGAAAATAAAATAGAAGGAGTACGTCACAATCCCTGTGGCCGAACAGTGATTTAAAGATCAAGATACAGAGTAAAAAACAGGCATTAATTATACAAACAAGAGGGAACAGAGGCAGCTTTCTGTAAGTACAAGGAAATCAACAAGGCTTGCAAAAGAGCCATTAGACTGGCTAAAATAGATAATGAAAAATTAGTTTTAAATATATTAATGGGAAGAAGGGCAGGAAGGAAGCTATAGGAACATTACAATGTGACACAGGCCAGGAAAAGGCAGATGAGCTAAATAGGTTATTTTCTTCAGAATACACAAGGGAAGTACCAGTGGTTGGGACACTGCAGTGAAATGGGGCAAGGATGTAGTCCTTTTGGATTTTTCAAAGGCTTTTGATACAGTGCCAGTTAGAAGACTATTGTGCAAATGTACAGTATATATACATTTTCAGGATTCACTCAACTCAGATGACTGGGGAAAAGCAGATTTGATACCTATGTTTAAGAAGGGAGTAATTGGCTTATTGTCGCTCATTAATTTGTAGCCTCCGATTGTAGGTTATGTCTAACTTCCATGTTTTACTTACGTCATGATGACTGTCTTGCTTAACTGGGACTAAGTAACCTTAATTATGCCTATTTAACCCTAACTAAGTCTATTTAACCCTAACTGGCCCTATTTAACCCTAACTGTACCCCATTAACCCCTTAACC
This sequence comes from Discoglossus pictus, assembly GCA_027410445.1. Lineage (NCBI taxonomy): Eukaryota > Metazoa > Chordata > Amphibia > Anura > Alytidae > Discoglossus > Discoglossus pictus. The sequence goes on along the minus strand of CM050171.1, from coordinate 46,650,003 downwards.
CTAACTATATCCCATTAACCCATACTTAACCCTATCTGGGCCTAATTAACCCTAACAGGCCCTATTTAGCCCTAACTGTACCCCATTAACCTCTTAACTCTAACTATACCCCTATTTAACCCTAACTGGGCCTATTTAACCCTAACTGTCCCTAGTTAACCTCCAGGACCCTCATGACACTAAGTACAAACACTAAATTGCACTACCCCCCCCAAATAAACCTCTAAATCTAAACTAACACTACCTACCTTACCCCCTATTAATTACTTCCCACCCCACTAATTACACCAAATAAAAAGCTAAGTTACACAAAATTAAAGAAACCTATGTTACCAAAAAAATATAAGTACATTACAACCCCCCTACATAAAATAAAAAAGAACACTACAACCCCCCCAATAGAAAACAATAAAAAATAATTACACACCTGCAAAGAAAAGACATACACACATATACATAACATTACACTACAACAATAAATGCATTACAAATATACCCCTAACTGAAATACTATTAACCCCCTATCTATGAAACATTATTCCCTATCTACCAAACATTAACCACTAACTGCAATACATTAAACCCTACCTACAATACATTACCCATATCTATTAAACATTACCCTTATCTATAATACATCAAACCCCATCTACAAAGCATTAAAAAGCCTACATTTTACCTAAAATAAAATAAATAAGACCACTTACCTTTCTCAGATGTCTCTACAGTAGGTTGCAACCCCTAGGAAAAAAAGGAACATGAATATAGTCACACATAAACGCAGCATATACCAATTCATATACTAAATATTAATCTTACCTTTCCACCATGTCCCTGTCCTTCTTCTTGTCTTCTACGGCTTGGCCCCTGGGAAAAAAGAGCATCACATTAGTAACACATACACATACACAAGACATAATAAAGTAAACATACTATACATAGAGATGTCGCGAATAGTTCGCCGGCGGATTGTTCCCGGCGAACATAGCATGTTCGCGTTTGCGGCGAACAGCGAACATATGCAAGATTCGACTCGCCCCCAATACTTTATCATTGAGCAAACTTTGACCCTGCATGTCACAGTCAGCAGACACATTCCAGCCAATCAGCAGCATACACTCCATTCCAGAGCCTTCTAACTCATGGACAGCAGCCATTTTGGAATCATAACTAACTTGCAGTCTTACTGAGAGGAGGGAGAGTGTAGGTGATACTGATTGAATAGGGAAATCAATAGCTAGGCAAGTTTATTCAGTGTCCAGTGCAGTGCTGAAGGACTCTTGTGCATTATTATTATTATTATTATTATTATTACTACTATATAATGTGTAGATGTACCAGCTGGGCATGCTCTTGTGCATTATTATTATTATTATTATTATTATTATTATTATTATATAATGTGTAGATGTACCGGCTGGGCATGCTCTTGTGCATTATTATTATTATTATTATTATTATTATTATTATTATTATTATTACTACTATATAATGTGTAGATGTACCAGCTGGGCATGCTCTTGTGCATTATTATTATTATTATTATTGTTATTATTACTACTATATAATGTGTAGATGTACAAGCTGGGCATGCTCTTGTGCATTATTATTATTATTATTAGTATAATACTACTACTACTACTAATAATAATAATAATAATAATAATAATAATAATGCACAAGAGCATGCCCAGCCAGTACATCTACACATTATATAGTAATCATAATAATAATAATAATAATAATAATAATAATAATAATAATAATAATAATAATAATAATGCACAAGAGCATGCCCTGCCGTTACATCTACACATTATATAGTAATAGTAATAAGAATAATGTAGAAGAGCATGCCCAGCCGGTACATCTACACATTATATAGTAATAATAATAATAATAATAATGCACAAGAGTATGCCCAGCTGGTACATCTACACATTATATACTAATAATAATAATAATAATAATAATAATAATGCACAAGAGCATGCCCAGCCTGTACATCTACACATTATATAGTAATAATAATAATAATAATAATAATAATGCACAAGAGCATGCCCAGCCAGTACATCTACACATTATATAGTAATCATAATAATAATAATAATAATAATAATAATAATAATGCACAAGAGCATGCCCAGCCGGTACATCTACACATTATATAGTAATAATAATAATAATAATGTAGAAGAGCATGCCCAGCCGGTACATCTACACATTATATAGTAATAATAATAATAATAATGCACAAGAGTATGCCCAGCTGGTACATCTACACATTATATACTAATAATAATAATAATAATAATAATAATAATGCACAAGAGCATGCCCAGCCTGTACATCTACACATTATATAGTAATAATAATAATAATAATAATAATAATGCACAAGAGCATGCCCAGCCGGTACATCTACACATTATATACTAATAATAATAATAATAATAATAATAATAATAATGCACAAGAGCATGCCCAGCCGGTACATCTACACATTATATAGTAATAATAATAATAATAATAATAATAATAATAATATTAATAATAATAATAATGCACAAGAGCATGCCCAGCCGGTACATCTACACATTATATAGTAATAATAATAATAATAATAATAATAATAATAATAAAGCACAAGAGCATTAAGGTCTTATTATGGAGAGATCTTACATCTCATGGGTTATCGACCCCAATTTTGAGATAATTAAGCACATGAGATAAACTCGTTAGGAGAACTGGGGACTCGTTAATGTGATTTTGGCTTCAAATGCCCAACTTTTCCCAACTCATTGTGTTTATATTTATTTATATTTGTATTTTTCGTTCTTCAAGTACTGGGACCTCCAGAGTTACTGAATACTGTGTGTTTTTATTCCTCCTCCCTTTGACAGATGTGCTTGGCGTGCTGAGGGCCATAGGGTCACGTATAGTTGGACATGACTGAACAACTAAACAGCAGCAATTATTGCTATGTTATATTATTATATTACTGTACTAGACCCTGGTCAGACAGCGCTGCGCAGACCCTGAGTCGACAGTGATTGGTGGGACCCGGTGCAGAAACATTTAGGGCCCACTTTGCAACTTCTCTATAGACATTGGGTGCCTTTTAGATTTAATTAAAAGTTCTAATATATAAAAGTTTAATTAAAAGTTCTAATAATGGGAGATTTTAATTACCCTGAAATAAACCGGATAAATGAGACCAGCAGTTCATCTAAGGGGAGCAGGTTCTTGAGTACACTCAGGGATCATTATCTGGCCCAGGTTATACAAGAACCTACTAGAAATGGGGCCATCTTGGATTTAGTCACCACAAATAATATTGATATAGTATCAAATGTTGGAATAGTGGAACCTTTGGGAAACAATGATCACAGCACAGTCTTATTTGAGATTGAATTAAAAAAACAACATTTTAAGGGGCCAACAAAAACTCTTAATTTTAAAAGGGCAGATTTTAACGGTCTAAGGGCAGCAATACAAAGTATAGACTGGGACAGAGAAAAAATGTATTCAGGTCTCAGAGCATAATAAAGTGATTTAGATTTGTAACTGCTTTGAGAGTGCTATCGCTGGCAGCCAATGAGCAGTAATCCAGTTATATAACTGCAGAGTAAAAAGTAAAACATTTTAGTGTAGTGTAAAGTCTACATTTTTATTTTCCATTACTAATTAATACTTATTAAATGAATGCACGATAATAACTATTGTGAATGAACAAATGTATTAGGAAGTGCGAAGCGTTAATGTATGTAAAGTAACGGCAGTGTAAAATATGCATTAAGCATATTTTTTTTATATATATATTTTTTAATAATAATTAATTAATTAATTACTAAAATACTTTACCTATTTGTAATTAATATATCCAGCGATCAATATCCTGAAGAGCTAACAATCAGTTTTGATTTTCCTGCAGCTTACAGTGTACATTTGAACTGTTGGTGTCCTGAGGTGTAAGTGTCAGCAATGTGCACGAGGGGAAACCGCTTGTATAGTCGTATAACGTGCCATTTTAGATTTGTAATGTTATTAGTTGCAAGTTAGTGTTGTAAAATGGCGGCGATTGTATATGTGTTACGCGGCTCGCCAGCAGTTTCCATTATTTCTAATAGTGTATTTTGTACCTTGTCTGTTCCTAGGTAAAAGTCGTACATGGCTGGCGATGTTTTGCGCGGTTTGGGGTTGTGTAGCCCCATTTTCATTTTTTCCGGACGCCATTTTTTTTGTCGCTTAGCCGATTTACAAGTGCCAACTGGGGAAGATGTTGCAGATATCATAGTTGTGAGCAGGCGGGTTGTTGCTAACGCTGCGGGCTTGCGAAGCGAGGGCCAGAGTTGCTGGCAAGGAGCGCCGAAGGCTCCCACGTCGGCTGCAATGAGCTGCAGGCGGGACTTACACCATCAAATTTACGGACTTACCATCCAAAAATACGGGACTTAGAAAAAAAAACATTACGAGCTCACAAAAATACGACCTTAACGCCCGAACCACGCGCACTTAAAACATTAAAAACACAATAAATACTCACAACAAACACAGAAAAAGCTTACCCACAGCAAGGCGGGCACCGAGGACCTCTGCAAGTGAAGTTACACCTCAATTTAAGTCCAAATTCATGAGTTTAGACACCCGAAAATCACCTAAGTGAGAGAAAAAATGGCCATTGAAAAAAAGAAAACGAGGCTACAGGACCCTAAACACGCGAAACACATACGGATTTTCCTAAAAAAATACATATACACAAAAAAAACATTATCACATTAAACATAAAAGCCATTCACTGCGCGCTTCACAACGAGCGCCAACGCTGCTCATATCACACAAAGCCTTGCAATAAGCGCAAAAAACACATCACCGCCGACCAAAGAATAACAGCAAAAGCGCCTATCAGAAAAAAAATACAACCAACAGCCTCGTAATGAGCGCCGAAGGATCTCCGACTGCCAGCAAAATGAATGTCTCGTCCAAACACCATTACCTGCCTTACAATCTTATTGCCACCATTTTTTGACGGGCAAGTCGCTAGTAAATATATAAAGATCAAGATAATAAAAGTATCAGGAAATGTAACACAAAGTGTCAGATGCACGCGCGTCTGAATAATACGACAAATACGGATTTTTGATCGCAGTATTGGGTCATAAACCCTAAACACTGGAATCTGTTACATACAATTTACTGATGATGTCATTAATGGGCTTCAAGGGGGGGGATCTCTTTTCATACTTTTTGAGCGGTGCAAATCCAACATACGCAGAGCGGAAACGCCACGTCTGTGGGACACACACAAAGGGGTTCAATTTGGGAGAAAAAACAAACAAATATGAAATATTTAATAATCATATTTTTATGTTACCAACAGATAAGGAAATGAAACTGAGGTTATTATATCTAATAGTAGCAAGCCTGGGAGTACTGGGAGTAATAATACTGCAGCAGGAGGTCAGGACTAATGTCACCTATAGACCCCCAGACAGATAAAGGTCAGTACTAATGTTCCTCTATAGACCCCCAAACAGATAAAGGTCAGTACTAATGTCCATCTATAGACCCCCAGTCAGATAAAGGTCATCACTAATGTCACTCTATAGACCCCAGACAGATAAAGGTCAGTACTAATGTCACCTATAGACCCCAGACAGATAAAGGTCAGTACTAATGTCCCTCTATAGACCCCCAAACAGATAAAGGTCAGTAATAATGTCCATCTATAGACCCCCAGTCAGATAAAGGTCAGTACTAATGTCACTCTATAGACCCCAGACAGATAAATGTCAATACCAATGTCACCTATAGACCCCCCACAGATAAAGGTCAGTACTAATGTCTCTCTATAGACCGCCAGTCATATAAAGGTCAGTACTAATGTCACTCTATAGACCCCCAGTCAGATAAAGTTTTGAAATGTTTCTTGGATAGCATTGGGGCTAAAGGAGGTTTGGCCATCTGTTTTTTTTATGTGGGCAAGGTCCCTGATTAGCCCCTTGGGTTATCTGTTAAAAAGAGTGGTGCAGAGACTGTGGGGGCTGTTAGCCTCCTTGTCCCCGTGTGGCCGTTTAGAATCCCTGCTGCTGCATGTTTCAGCTTTATTAAGGTGTAATTGTACAGCGTTTGACTCAAGTAGCTGCCTGTGCTGGGTCAGTTTGGCTTAATTGCTGGGCCCTTTTCCTGCCAAGATGGCGACCGTCAGTCCATGGGCCTCTATGTCCCCTTCACTACCTTTGTCCCCGCTTGTGTGCTTATTTGGGATGGCCCCCCTTTATATCTCCGGCCCGTGGCCTTCTCAGGTCCCCCCCTCAATCTCTGAGTGTGGGTATGCGGGGCTGGGGTGTTGAATCAGGCCTACCTTCTTCTCTGCACGCTGCAAGATCAACAATACCTAATTTTTCAGGCATGTGTACATGCCTAATTTTTCTGGCCTCTGGTGCTGCACTGTGCCTTCAACAACCAAACCCCCAAAAAAGGCACATAACAGGGATTAAACTGATAGGAGTAGTACTACTTAACACACCACTCATATCTGGTGTAACAGTAGTGTACATTTAAAACAAAAAACATTTTTTCTACTGTAATAGATTGCATAGCAGTTAGTTGTCTGCAAGCGTGTGTGTCAGACCTACAGCGTCTACTCTGCCAACTTCTGCAAGTGCACAGTGCCACTCATATCTGTTGTCACAGTAGCTTGGACGCATGGTACCAATCTGACAAAACCGGTAATGATGAATGAGGTCTAGAGTAGCCTGGTTCCCTTATCCTCTACAGGTTGAGACCTAATGTTTGGGTGACTCCAGACCAACACATGAGTACAAGCAGCACACAAACTCAAAGCCGCCATCCTCCTCCTGGTCCAGCATCATCAGCCACATCAACCACTGGTGTCCTCCTTGCCCCCTCTCAACCATCCGCCACTGCATCTCTCGCCTTGAGCAGTTCCTGCTCATCTGCCCATAGTCAGGTGCCTGTAAAGGACATGTTTGAGCGTAAGAAGCTAATGTCTCAAAGTGCCCCAATATTGAAGTGATACGACTAACAAAGCATCTTTTTCCATCTCCTGGTTCTAAAAATCCAGGCCTTATACACGCCCACTGATATGTGCTGTAACAGGTATTAAACCGATAAGAGTAGTACTACTTAATACACCTTATAATAATGCAGAGAGAGGCAACGCAGTGAGAGGAGTCTAAAGAAGAGGAGTCAGAGGAGGAAGGTGGAAGACCAAACACAGCAGGCGTCCCAGGGGGCTTGTTGTCACCTTTCGGGGACCCTTGGTGTTGTACGTGGCTGAGTGGAGGAAGAGACCTTCAATGACATCAGTGAGGACAAGGAACGGGACATGGCTAGCTTGGTATCCAACCTTGTGCAAATGGGGAGTTTGCGGTTGTGCAAATGGACTGTTTGCGGTTGTTTGCGGTGCGTTAAACGGGGACTTTGGTCTGTCACTGTAAAGCGGGCCTAACCCTTACACTACCTGATCGATACAACATCATACCTGATGTTTTAAAGCACGTTATTCCAAACAATTTAGGAATGTTAGGTAATTTATGCCCTTTATGACTTAAAACCAGACTCTGCATCAACTATGTAATTTTCTGTGGGAGTTTTGCCATGGATCCCCTTTCGGCATGCCACAGTCCAGGTGTTAGTCCTGTTGAAACAACTTTCCCATCACTATTGTGGCCAGAAAGAGTCCCTGTGGGTTTTAAAATTCGCCTGCCCATTGAAGTCTATGGCGTTACGCCGGGTTCACCGGTTCGCAAACAATTGCCGCGGTTTGCGTTCGCGGTTCACGAACTGAAATCTTTTTTGTTCGCGACATCACTAACTATACATTAAACTTACCTGTCCGCGATGCTCCTGTCCTTCTCATCTTCTGCCCTGGCTGGGTCCTTGAAAAAACAGCCGCTCTAAAAAAAAATGAAAAAAATAACGGAGCTCCTCGACGCTAATGAGGCCTCTAGCACTACTTCCGGTAACATAAAAAAGGAAATGGCTCCTTCTGATTGGCTGAAATGATTGTCAATTAAATTTCAGCCAATCCAAAGGCGCCAAGGTGTGAGCTAATCAGAATGGGATGCACCCCTATATCCCATTCTTATTGGCTGATGGACCTGTCAATCTTTTTAAAAAACAATCAGAATGGGTTATAGGGTGTATCCCATTCTGATTGGCTAATACTTTGATTAACATTTCAGCCAATCAGAAGGCTCCTTTCCGTTTTTTTTAACAGAAGTAGCTCTGGAGGTCTCATTAGCATCGCGGAGTTCCTCCGGGGAGGAGATCCATTATTTTTGTTATATTCGTTTTTTAGAGAGGAGGGTTTTCTCATGGGCCCTGCCAGGGTAGAAGATTAGAAGGACAGGGACATCACAGACAGGTAACTTTGATGTATTGTATGTTTACTTTATTATGTCTTGTGTATGTGCATTGGTGTGACTAATGTAATGTTTCTTTTTTCCAGGGGGCGTGCCGGAGAAGACAAGAAGAAGGACAGGAACATGGTTAAAAGGTAAGTTTAATATTTAGAATGTGTATTATTTTATGTTGTGTTTATTTGTGGCTAAATGTATGTTTCTTTTTCCCCCCCTAGAGAATGAGACCTGCTGAAGGGATATCTGAGCAAGGTAAGTGGTCTTATTTATACAATTTTAGGTTAGATGTAGGCCTTTTAATGTATTGCAGATTATGGGGTTAGATTGGGGCTTATGGGGTTAGATGCAGGCTTGTGGGGGTCTTTATAGTCCCCCATAAGTGATGGGGTTAGATGGAGGCTTATGGGGGTTTGTATAGACCCTCATAAGTGATGGGGTTAGATGCAGGCTTCACGTCTTTAGCATATACCGGGCAGTGAGAGGACACACTGTGGGGGGAGAGATGAGCAGGCAGCTCATTGGATCCAGTTAAAAAGTAAGGAGAGGGGGGGGGGATAGGGAGTGAAGAGGGAAGTGAGGAGGAGGTTAGGGGAAAGGAGAAGGAGGATCAGGGGGGAAGGAGGAGGAAGTTGAACAGGGGGGAGGAGAATGATAACGGGGGAAGGAGGAGGAGGATGGAGGAGGAATAGTGTGCTGGGGGCCCAGGCAATTTTGGCAGAACTGGGCCCCCTCCACATCCTCCATGGAGTAGATTTAGGAAGTGAAAACTAACCCAGAGTCACCCTCGGGATTACCGTTTAAGAGGTTAAGGGTATAACATGGAATGATATGATTTGGGATGTTAGGGGTACAATAAGGTATGACATTGACTCAATATGCTGGGAGAACAATTTGACATGAACTACCTTGGAATGCTAGAAGTATGATACGTCATGTTATGACTTACTATGCTAGGAGTGAGATACTGTATGATTTTGTATGCTAGGGTATGATACAGTATGATATGATTTAGTATGCTAGGGGTACGATAAAGTATGGTTTTACTTGGGATGCATGGAGTAGGATACTGTATGATATGACTTGGTAAACAAGGGATACGATATGATATAACTCAGTATGTAGGGGGTTCAATAAGGTATAATATGACCTGGTATTCAAGGGGTACGATATGGTATGATATGACTCGGTAAGCAAGGGCTACAACCCTGTATGATATGACTAAGTATGCTAAGGGTACAGTATGATACTGTATGCATGGTATGCAAGGGGTACGATATGGTATGGTATGACTTGGTATGCTAGGAGTACAGTATGGCATGTAATGACAAGGTACTCTAAGAGTATAATACATCATGCTATGACTTGGTATGCTAAAAGTACAATACAGTAAAACATGCCTTAATGTGCTAAAGGAATGATACAGAATGATATGACTCAGTATGCAAAGGGTACAATGTGGTATGATATGACTAAGTGCGCTAGGAATACTGTATGGCGTGACATGGCTTGGTACGCTAGGAGAACAGTGTGCATGATATGGCTTGTTAAGTTAGGGATACGATGCAGTATACTAGAGGTTTAACACAGTATTATATGACATGCAGCCCTATTAAATGTGAAGCCCGTAGTGGCATCGGCACACCGGCAAAGGCTGCCGGCTTGAAATTCGTCTGTGTTACAGAGCTATTAAATTGAACCATGCGGCGTGTTACAAGCCGGAGACGCAAACCTGCAAACCATTCTTGCGCACGTTGGAAGTGCGGCCGTGAACATGATCAATTAGTCAAACCCATAGTTACGGGTTTAGACGGAGCCAATGGCAAATGAGATCATCATCATTACGTAACTGAAAAATGGAGGTTAGATTTCAGAGCCTTACGGGTTTCAATTACAAGTTTTCATCTGACTTGCATTCAATAAATGATGCAATTAGTGATGTCGCGAACATAAAATTTTCGTTTCGCGAACCGCGAACGCGAACCGCCGCAAATGTTTGCGAACTGGCGAAACCGGCGAACCGCCATAGACTTCAATGGGCAGGCGAATTTCAAAACCCACAGGGACTCTTTTTGGCCACAAGAGTGATGGGGAAGTTGTTTCAACGGGACTAACACCTGGACTGTGGCATGCCGGAGGGAGATCCATGGCAAAACTCCCACGGAAAATTACATAGTTGATGCAGAGTCTGGTTTTAAGCCATAAAGGGCATAAATTATCTAACATTCCTAAATTGTTTGGAATAACGTGCTTTAAAACATCAGGTATGATGTTGTATTGATCAGGTAGGGTTAGGTAAGGGTTAGGCCCGCTTCACAGTGATAGACCAAACTCCCCGTTTAACGCACAGCAAACAACCACAAACAGTCCATTTGCACAACCGCAAACTCCCCATTTGCACAACGTTGGATACCAAGCTAGCCATGTCCTGTTCCTTGTCCTCACTGATGTCATTGAAGGTCTCCACCCAGCCACCAAGGGTCCCCGAAAGGTGACAACAAGCCCCCTGGGACGCCTGCTGTGTTTGGTCTTCCACCTCGTCAAAGCCACCTTCCTCCTCTGACTCCTCTTCTTCAGACTGCGTTGCCTCTCTCTGCATTATTATAAGGTGTGTTAAGTAGTACTACTCTTAGCAGTTTAATACCTGTTACGGCACCTATCAGGGGGCGTGAATAAGGCCTGGATTTTTAGAACCAGGAGATGGAAAAAGATGCTTTGTTGGTCGTATCACTTCAATTTTGGGGCACGGCACGTGCAGTCAAAGGTGCCACCAGATAGGAGTGGCGTGTTTGTAAGTACTACTCTTATCAGTTTAATACTTGTTATGTCACCTATCAGGGGGCGTGTATAAGGCCTGGATTTTTAGAACCAGGAGATGGAAAAAGATGCTTTGTTGGTCGTATCACTTCAATTTTGGGGCACGGCACGTGCAGTTAAAGGTGCCACCAGATAGGAGTGGCGTGTTTGTAAGTACTACTCTTATCAGTTTAATACTTGTTACGTCACCTATCAGGGGGCGTGTATAAGGCCTGGATTTTTAGAACCAGGAGATGGAAAAAGATGCTTTGTTGGTCGTATCACTTCAATTTTGGGGCACGGCACGTGCAATCAAAGGTGCCACCAGATAGGAGTGGCGTGTTTGTAAGTACTACTCTTATCAGTTTAATACTTGTTATGTCACCTATCAGGGGGCGTGTATAAGGCCTGGATTTTTAGAACCAGGAGATGGAAAAAGATGCTTTGTTAATCGTATCACTTCAATTTTGGGGCACGGCACGTGCAATCAAAGGTGCCACCAGATAGGAGTGGCGTGTTTGTAAGTACTACTCTTATCAGTTTAATACTTGTTACGTCACCTATCAGGGGGCGTGTATAAGGCCTGGATTTTTAGAACCAGGAGATGGAAAAAGATGCTTTGTTGGTCTTATCACTTCAATTTTGAGGCACGGCACGTGCAGTCAAAGGTGCCACCAGATAGGAGTGGCGTGTTTGTAAGTACTACTCTTATCAGTTTAATACTTGTTATGTCACCTATCAGGGGGCGTGTATAAGGCCTGGATTTTTAGAACCAGGAGATGGAAAAAGATGCTTTGTTGGTCGTATCACTTCAATTTTGGGGCACGGCACGTGCAGTCAAAGGTGCCACCAGATAAGAGTGGCGTGTTTGTAAGTACTACTCTTATCAGTTTAATACTTGTTACGTCACCTATCAGGGGGATTGTATAAGGCCTGGATTTTTAGAACCAGGAGATGGAAAAAGATGCTTTGTTGGTCGTATCACTTCAATTTTGAGGCACGGCACGTGCAGTCAAAGGTGCCACCAGATAGGAGTGGCGTGTTTGTAAGTACTACTCTTATCAGTTTAATACTTGTTACGTCACCTATCAGGGGGCATGTATAAGGCCTGGATTTTTAGAACCAGGACATGGAAAAAGATGCTTTGTTGGTCGTATCACTTCAATTTTGAGGCACGGCACGTGCAGTCAAAGGTGCCACCAGATAGGAGTGGCGTGTTTGTAAGTACTACTCTTATCAGTTTAATACTTGTTACGTCACCTATCAGGGGGCGTGTATAAGGCCTGGATTTTTAGAACCAGGAGATGGAAAAAGATGCTTTGTTGGTCGTATCACTTCAATTTTGGGGCACGGCACGTGCAGTCAAAGGTGCCACCAGATAGGAGTGGCGTGTTTGTAAGTACTACTCTTATCAGTTTAATACTTGTTACGTCACCTATCAGGGGGCGTGTATAAGGCCTGGATTTTTAGAACCAGGAGATGGAAAAAGATGCTTTGTTGGTCGTATCACTTCAATTTTGGGGCACGGCACGTGCAGTGAAAGGTGCCACCAGATAGGAGTGGCGTGTTTGTAAGTACTACTCTTATCAGTTTAATACTTATTACGTCACCTATCAGGGGGCGAGTATAAGGCCTGGATTTTTAGAACCAGGAGATGGAAAAAGATGCTTTGTTGGTCGTATCACTTCAATTTTGAGGCACGGCACGTGCAGTCAATGGTGCCACCAAATAGGAGTGGCGTGTTTGTAAGTACTACTCTTATCAGTTTAATACTTGTTACGTCACCTATCAGGGGGCGTGTATAAGGCCTGGATTTTTAGAACCAGGAGATTGAAAAAGATGCTTTGTTGGTCATATCACTTCAATTTTGGGGCACGGCACGTGCAGTCAAAGGTGCCACCAGATAGGAGTGGCGTGTTTGTAAGTACTACTCTTATCAGTGTAATACTTGTTACGTCACCTATCAGGGGGCGTGTATAAAGCCTGGATTTTTGGAACCAGGAGATGGAAAAAGATGCTTTGTTGGTCGTATCACTTCAATTTTGGGGCACTTTGTGACATTAGCTTCTTACGCTCAAACATGTCCTTTACAGGCACCTGACTATGGGCAGATGAGCAGGAACTGCTCAAGGCGAGAGACAGAGTGGCGGATGGTTGAGAGGGGGCAAGGAGGACAGCAGTGGTTGATGTGGCTTATGATGCTGCTCCAGGAGGAGGATGGCGGCTTTGAGTTTGTGTGCTGCTTGTACTCATGTGTTGGTCTGGAGTCACCCAAACATTAGGTCTCAACCTGTAGAGGATAAGGGAACCAGGCTACTCTAGACCTCATTCATCATTACCGGTTTTGACAGATCAGTACTATGCGTGCAAGCTACTGTGACAACAGATATGAGTGGCACTGTGCACTTGCAGAAGTTGGCAGAGTAGACGCTGTAGGTCTGACACACACGCTTGCAGACAACTAACTGCTATGCAATCTATTACAGTAGAAAAAATGTTTTTTGTTTTAAATGTACACTACTGTTACACCAGATATGAGTGGTGTGTTAAGTAGTACTACTCCTATCAGTTTAATCCCTGTTATGTGCCTTTTTTTTTGGGTTTGGTTGTTGAAGGCACAGTGCAGCACCAGAGGCCAGACAAATTAGGCATGTACACATGCCTGAAAAATTAGGTATTGTTGATCTTGCAGCGTGCCGAGAAGAAGGTAGGCCTGATTCAACACCCCAGCCCCGCATACCCACACTCAGAGATTGAGTGGGGGACCTGAGAAGGCCACGGGCCGGAGATATAAAGGGGGGCCATCCCAAATAAGCACACAAGCGGGGACAAAGGTAGTGAAGGGGACATAGAGGCCCATGGACTGACTGTCGCCATCTTGGCAGGAAAAGGGACCAGCAATTAAGCCAAACTGACCCAGCACAGGCAGCTACTTGAGTCAAACGCTGTACAATTACACCTTAATAATGCTGAAACATGCAGCAGCAGGGATTCTAAACAGCCACACAGGGACAAGGAGGCTAACAGCCCCCACAGTCTCTGCACCACTCTTTTTAACAGATAACCCAAGGGGCTAACCAGGGACCTTGCCCACAAAAAAAAAAAAAGCAGAATTTTATTGGAGGAATTATTAGTGTCTTTACCCCCAAGAGAGGACATAATATACGGTATCTTTAGACAACCTGATGGCCAAACCTCCTTTAGCCCCAATGCTATCCAAGAAACATTTCAAAACTTCGATCAGACCATATATTCATCCCAATCCCGCTGCAGCGGATCTGACATAGAGTCCTTTCTACTACAGCAAGAAGTCCACAAAATACCTGTACCTCAATTGGACAGCTTGAACCTAGACATATCCCAGACATATCCCAAGAGGATAACTTTTTACTGGACTAAATACACAAGGACCAAACGGGGTTCATTCCTTTCAGAGAGGCAGGAGATAATGTTAGGAGGGTTCTGAACGCCCAGTTCTTGGCTCAACAGTATAACAACCCAGTTTGCCCTCTAGCCCTAGACATAGAGAAGGCTTTTGATACGGTGGAATGGCCATATATGTACAAAATGCTAGATAAGTTTGGATTTGAGGGACGCTTTCTCAACCTGCTCAGAAGGTACTACGACTCACCAGTAGCTAACTTAAAGATACCAGGGGACCATAAGGCCAAAATCCAAGTACAGAGAGGGACCAGGCAGGGATGCCCACTCTCCCCACTGCTCTTTGCTCTTGCCATTGAACCCCTAGCGCAGGCAATCAGAACCATCCATGCCATCCAGGGGTTTGAAGTAGGACACCATCAGTTTAAGTGTTCACTTTTCTCGGACGATATGCTTTGCACCCTCACCAAGCCCCTTCTCTCTATACCAGCACTCATGTCCACTATAAAAGACTTCAGCAAAATCTCGGGCCTCTAATCCTTGCAAAAGGATATTTCTCTTTCAATGGAATCCTGCTTACTGGGGATACACATAAATTTTTTTTATCTCAATCCTAGAACAAGCTATTCCAATTAATGGCTTTAGCATTCAAAATACACATAGCTATCCGGGCCCGGATGGATTTTCAAATCTCTATTACCAAACTTTTATAGACTTGTTATTACGCCACTTAGCCATACTTTTCAATCAAATTTTAGAAGGCTCTCCCATGCCACAAGAACTAAACCATGCAAATATGATATGTTTCCCGAAAGAACGACGAGACCCATTAGAACTTAAAAATTACTGCCCCATATCACTCCTAAACGGGGATATAAAAATGTTGTCCAAATTAATGGCAAACAGGAATTTGCGATTTCTCCCCTCCATAATCCATAAAGACCAAACAGGGTTTATCCCCCATAGACAAACGGGGGACAATATCAGACTGACACAAAATTTTATCTCATGGTCATCCCAACATCAAATACCCACATGCCTTTTGGCGTTAGATATAGAAAAGGCCTTTGATACGTTGGAATGGCCTTATTTAAAAGCAGTATTACAGAAATTTGGGTTTGCAGGCAAATTTATGAACTTGATAGATACATACTCCAAATCCCCGTCAGACAGATTAAAACACCCGGGAGATCCCTTACAACACATAAAGATTCAAAGGGGAAAAAAATAATTTTTAGATTTATTTGGAATCATAAAGCCCCGAGGATCTCAAAAAATAATATGTATAGACCAAAAGGGAAAGGGGGCCTATCGTGCCCGAATCTCAAACTGTATTACGCTCTGGGTATTTATGGAAAATTTAAGCATGTCACCTTATACATGGGATACAGTAATATGGATTCCAGGCCTGTATACTTTTTTGAGAAACTTGAAAAACCCGTTGATTAAGCACTCATTAAAAATATGGACGGAGATGAACTGGACACAAAAACTGGACACTCGGGTATCAGATCTTACCCCTATCGTACCCAATCCCCACTTTAAGATACAACTTCCGGAAAGCTCTCTCAGTTGGTGGAAGTCTCAGAACCTACTAAGGGTTGGTCCATGGTGGCATGACGACAAAATAATGACCTTTGAGTGGGTGAGAGATAGATACAATTTACCCCTGGCTGAACACTATAATTTTTGCAGGATACATCATTTTATATATACAATAAGTGGTAGGGGAACCCTCCAAAGAAACACCTGGCTACTCAAAAAATCTAGGTATTCCCCCTTTCAGCCTGGTATTATTAGCCTCATGTATGAACTATTTAATGAAAACTCATGGGCAAACAAACCAGACTATACCAAACCCTGGGAGAAGGATTTGGGCACCGAGTTGGCAGACAGCACATGGGATAAAAGTTGGCAAGGCTTAAGTAGGGGATCTTTAAATTATAGTCTGCTTGAGACTTCAATAAAGGTCCTACACAGGACATATATTACTCCTTTTAAGCTAAATAAATGGGATCCAAAACGGAGCAGCTCATGTTTTAGGAACAGTGGTAATGAGGCTACATTTATTCATGTCTGGTGGGAGTGTTCGGCAGTCATAAGACTATGGGAAGAAACATGCTTACTAGCTTCTAAAATGTTTAAGATTCAGATTTCTGCTAATATAGAAAACTGCATGCTGGGTGTTCCGCATGTCTGTCTCTGGCCTGCTCAAAATAGGCTATTAAAGTTCATCATGTTGGCCACAAAGAACCATATAGCCAGACAATGGAAATCGGATACCCTACACTTCCAGGTGGTTAAAAATAGATTAAACTTTATCCTTATAAATGAACGCCTTACCCATTTAGTAGACAACTCCATGGATACATTTTGAGATATATGGTCTCCGTGGCTGCAATTAAGGGATAGTATATCATCTGGAGACAATTAAAGAAATTTAGGTCCGGAATAGGGGCTCCCCTAAATGGGAGAGGATATTCTCAAGAGAACGGGATGGATGGAGGTGTGTGTGGATCCTTAGAGGGACGGAGGACGGAGGTAAGTGCTATATTTTACATCATATTTATGTAAAAAAGGAGGATGTTTGTGGACCTTTCCCTTTCCCAACATGTTAAATGTTAAAAATAGTTATTTATTTTCCCAATTATAGTCGGATTCAAGACTTAAAGGGAATCTACTTAAAACAAACTGAATTAAAGCTATATTAATAACTGAAAAGTAAAAAAAATATATATTTTTAGGCTACAGGTACAACCAAATCCAGATAACATACTAGCCCTGGATATGGTATAAACTCCAAGATTATGGAATGGAAAGGGGTAAACTGAGTATTAATAGAGATAAGGTAACTCAGTGATGTATTAACATGTATGGATATATATTTAACATGGAAATGGTTGTTTGAATATGATATATTACCTGACCTAATAAAATATTTTTTGAAAGAAAAAATACACATAGCTAGTAGTTGGAAAACCACAAATTAAAACTTTCAGGAATTAATAAAAAAAATCAACTATTTACTGCTCAACGAGAGATTTAACCATGTAGTCTTGGATAGAATCAACCAGTTCCAGACAATTTGGGATCCCTGGATAACATCCCCATTTAGTGCCCCCCTAATATAATAAAACATTTGTTAATGGTTGAAGCGACTCAGGGGGAAGGACCGGAGTGGGGGAGCACTGGAGGAGACCCTTCAGAAGCAACCGGCGGCCAAATCATCCGAGGAAAGGAGAGGTCGCCTACTGAAGCCTGCCCTTTGGGTAACCCAAGGGCGATTGAGCAGGTTAGATATTGTAAATAATAAGCTACTGCTGGAGTGATGATAGATAATAGGACTTTGGTGTTAACTGCTGATATACTCTTTACTATTGTCTGTTTTACCATGTCTTAGGTTTCTCTTAAAAATTGCAATCACAGTAAAAAAAAAGAAAATGTATTAACCAAAAAAGTAAAAATAAGAAGGCCTAGACACCTAATTTTAACAAAATGTCTTCATTGTAAATATGTATTTTTGCACAACTGTTGGGTTATGCAAGACTGTTCAATATGCTTTCTTTTTCATTACATGCCGTACGCCTTCTGACATAAAAATTGAAATTCAAAAATGAAGTATTGTTGCAGCCGCTGCTGTTGCAGCGGCCAGAAAAATTGTCCTTTGTTCCCCAGGCAGAAAGTGCCATAAACATTGCGTCTTCTTGAACCCTAGTTGGTGGCGGATAATTCACGCAAGTCATCCGGCATTCACAGATAACATACAGCAGCGTGTGGACCATTTATAGCCGAAGGCAGCTCATCTCATCAGGCCTTTTTCAGTCGAATGTATCGCCCAGTGTCAGTTCCTTCGGGATCCATCCCTCATTCATCTTTAGAAAGGTGAGGCAATCTAGACTTTTTTGCCCTAGGTGACTTCTCTTCTCGGTGACAAAACCTCCTGCTGCACTGAAGGTCCTTTCTGACAGGACACTTGAAGCGGGGCAGGCCAGAAGTTCAATTGCAAATTGGGATAGCTCAGGCCACAGGTCTAGCCTGCATACCCAGTAGTCAAGGGGTTCATCGCTCCTCAGAGTGTCGATATCTGCAGTTAAGGCGAGGTAGTCTGCTGCCTGTCGGTCAAGTCGTTCTCTGAGGGTGGATCCCGAAGGGCTGATGCGATGCGTAGGACTGAAAAAAGTCTGCATGTCCTCCATCAACAACACGTCTTTTAAACGTCCTGTCCTTGCCGGCGTGGTCGTGGGAGGTGGATTACTTTCACCTCTTCCCCTGTTATATTGCCCTTGTGCTGTGACATCACCCTTATATGCTGTGTAAAGCATACTTGTTAATTTGTTTTGGACCTGCTGCATCCTTTCTGACTTGCGGTAATTTGGTAACAAATCAGGCACTTTCTGCTTATACCGGGGGTCTAGTAGCGTGCACACCCAGTACAGGTCGTTCCCCTTCAGCCTTTTTATACGAGGGTCCTGCGACAGGCACGACAGCATGAAAGACCCCATTTGCACAAGGTTGGATGCCGCGCTAGTCATTATTATGTTTATTATTATTATTGTTTATTTGTAACGCGCCAACATATTCCGTAGCGCTATACATAAGTTAAGTTACAGGCAATGACAAGTTAAAGATTCATACATTGCAAAGAGTGTATGGCCCTGTCTTTGAGCTTGGAATCCAGTGTCCATAGCGCTTTCCCTAAAGCACTGCGCAGGATTGAAACTCGCAGACTTACAATATAAAGGTTAAAGTTTGTATGTGGTACAGTAGGGAGAGAGTAGTGCTGAGCAGTGCTGAGCATGTTAGGGAGGAAGGTTATAGGCTTCTTTAAAGAGGTGCGTTTTTATTGATGTTTTGAAGGATTTAAGGCAGGAGGATAGTCTGGTGAAGCGAGGCAAGGAGTTCCAGAGAATAGGGGCAGCGCGAGAAAAGTCATGTCCCGTTCCTCGTCCTCAGTGATCTCGCTGAAGATATGTTCTTCCCCCCAGCCACGTACAACACCACGGGTACCAGATAGGTGACAACGAGCACCCTGGGATGCCTGTTGTGATTGGTCTACCTCCTCCCCCTCAAAGCCACATTCCTCCTCTGACTCCTCTTCCTCACAATCCTCTTCCAGCGTTGCCGCAGGTCCAGCAAGCGATGCTGATAAGGCTGTTTCTGGTGGTGATGGTGACCACAACTCTTCCTCTTACTCGTCACGCTCATCTACGGCCTGATCCAGCACTCTTCGCAGGGCACGCTCCAGGAATAAAACAAATGGTATGATGTCGCTGATGGTGCCTTCGGTGCGACTGACAAGGTTTGTCACCTCCTCAAAAGGACGCATGAGCCTACAGGCATTGCGCATGAGCGTCCAGTAATGTGGCAAAAAAATCCCCAGCTCCGCAGAGGCTGGCCTAGCACCCCGGTCATACAAATACTCGTTAATGGCTTTTTCTTGTTGGAGCAGGCGGTCGAACATTAGGAGTGTTGAATTCCAACGTGTGGGGCTGTCACAAATCAAGCGCCTCACTGGCATGTTGTTTCGCCGCTGGATATCTGAAAAGTGCGCCATGTGTAGGAACGCCTGAAATGGCCACACACCTTTCTGGCCTGCTTCAGGACATCCTGTAAGCCTGGATACTTATGGACAAAGCGTTGTACGATCAGATTACACACATGTGCCATGCACGGCACATGCGTCAACTTGCCCAAATTCAATGCCGCCAACAAATTTCTTCCGTTGTCACAAACCACTTTGCCAATCTCTAGTTGGTGCGGAGTCAGCCATTGATCCACCTGTGCGTTCAGGGCGGACAGGAGTGCTGGCCCGGTGTGACTCCCTGCTTTGAGGCAAGTCAGCCCTAAGACGGCATGACACTGCGGTATCCGGGCTGTGGAATAGTATCTGGGGAGCTGGGGGGGTGCCGTTGATGTGGAGCAAGACGCAGCAGCAGAAGAGGACTCAGCTGAGGAGGTTATCGAAGAGGATGGAGTAGGAGGAGTAGAGGAGGTGGCAGCAGGCCTGCCTGCAAGTCGTGGCGGTGTCAGCAACTCCTCTGCAGAGCCACGCATTCCATGCTTGGCAGGCGTCAGCAGGTTTGCTCAATGCGCAGTGTAGGTGATATACCTGCCCTGACCATGCTTTGCAGACCAGGTATCAGTGGTCAGATGGACCCTTGCCCCAACACTGTGTGCCAGAGATGCCATTACTTCCTTTTGCACAATCGAGTACAGGTTGGGGATTGCCTTTTGGGCAAAGAAATTTCGTCCGTGTACCTTCCACTGCGGTATCCCAATTGCTAAAAAAAAATGTAATGCCTCAGACTCCACCAGCTGTCAAACGCCGGGCAAGGGGGTGACTTTGTGGCATTGGCTTCTTACGCTCAAACATGCCCTTGACAGACACCTGACTGTGGGGAGATGAGCAGGAACAGCAAGAGGCGAGAGTGGTGGATAGTTGAGAGGGGGCAAGGAGGACAGCAGTGGTTGACGTGGATGAAGATGCTGGACCAGGAGGTGGATGGCGGCTTTGAGTTTGTGTGCTGCTTGTACTCATGTGTTGATCCCATTGGCGTTTGTGATGTGACATCATCTGCCTTCGCAAAGAAGTTGTACCTAGGTGGGTGTTGGACTTCCCACGACTCAGTTTCTTTTGGCACAGGTTGCAAATGGCATCGCTGTTGTCAGAGGCAGACACACAAAAAAAATGCCACACTGCTGAGCTCGGCGGTGACGGCATTCTGGTGGTGGCAACAGCATGCGTTGATTGGCGTGCTGTCTGGCTGACCCCGGTGCTGATGCATGCTGTCTGACTGTGCCACTAGCTCGTTGCGATGACCTCCCTCTACTTCCAACTCGTCTCCTCCTCCTCTCCGTCTCCCCATCTGAACTTTCCCCCTGTTCTTCTTCTCTTCTAGCGGGCACCCACTTGACATCCACGGACGCATCGTCATCATCATCATCATCACCCGCCTCACTTGTATATGACAACTGAACAAAGGAAGCAGCAGTGGGTACATCATCATCATCATCATCACATCGTACGTACATGTGTGTAATGCTGCCTGACTGAGACATATCCCTGTTATCTACATCCTCTGGCAATAATGGTTGCGCATCACTCATTTCTTCAAACTGATGTGTAAATAACTCTTCTGACTGATCAATTGAATTGGCTGTGGTACTAGTGTTGGTGGTGGCGGCAGGCGGGTGAGTGGTAACTTGAGAGGTGCCCGAAGCTAAGCTGGAGGAGGATGGTGCGTCAATGTTCCAAGCGGAAGCTGTAGAAGATTAGGTGTCCTGTGTTAGTCAGTCAACTACATCCTCTGAACTTTTCAAGTTCAGGGTAACTGGCCTCTGAACACTGGGCATTATTGTAGGGCCAAAGGGAATCACAGCACCACGACCACGACGGCCTCTGCGGGGTGTCCTGCCTCTGCCTGTCATTTTTTTTTTAAATGTGGACTGTTAGTACCCCAAATAGATTGGATTGGTTGAACTTGGCAAAGTACTTGTAAGCCTGACACACACACTGGTTAGCGGTCAAGCAAATGAACTTTGATTGGCGGTCAGGCAAATGAACTTAGATTTAAGAAAATAAAA
Source organism: Discoglossus pictus (assembly GCA_027410445.1). NCBI lineage: Eukaryota > Metazoa > Chordata > Amphibia > Anura > Alytidae > Discoglossus > Discoglossus pictus. Next base: position 46,627,855 of record CM050171.1, on the reverse strand, counting down.
TTATTTGTTTTTTAAATGTGGACTGTTGGTTTCCCAAATAGATTGGATTGGTTGAACTTGGCACAGTACTTGTAAGCAAGACACACACTCTGGCTAGCGGTCAAGCAAATGAACTTTGATTGGCGGTCAGGCAAATGCACTTAGATTTAAGAAAATAAAATTATTTGTTTTTTAAATGTGGACTGTTGGTACCCCAACTAGATTGGATTGGTTGAACTTGGCACAGTACTTGTAAGCCTGACACACACACTGGTTAGCGGTCAAGCAAATGAACTTTGATTGGCGGTCAGGCAAATGCACTTAGATTTAAGAAAATAAAATTATTGTTTTTTTAAATGTGGACTGCTGGTACCCCAAATAGATTGGATTGGTTGAACTTGGCACAGTACTTGTAAGCAAGACACACACTCTGGCTAGCGGTCAAGCAAATGAACTTTGATTGGCGGTCAAGCAAATGCACTTAGATTTAAGAAAATAAAATTATTGTTTTTTTAAATGTGGACTGCTGGTACCCCAAATAGATTGGATTGGTTGAACTTGGCACAGTACTTGTAAGCAAGACACACACTCTGGCTAGCGGTCAAGCAAATGAACTTTGATTGGCGGTCAGGCAAATGCACTTAGATTTAAGAAAATAAAATTATTTGTTTTTTAATTGTGGACTGCTGGTACCCCAAATAGATTGGATTGGTTGAACTTGGCACAGTACTTGTAAGCAAGACACACACTCTGGCTAGCAGTCAAGCAAATGAACTTTGATTGGCGGTCAGGCAAATGCACTTAGATTTAAGAAAATAAAATTATTGTTTTTTTAAATGTGGACTGCTGGTACCCCAAATAGATTGGATTGGTTGAACTTGGCACAGTACTTGTAAGCAAGACACACACTCTGGCTAGCGGTCAAGCAAATGAACTTTGATTGGCGGTCAAGCAAATGCACTTAGATTTAAGAAAATAAAATTATTGTTTTTTTTAAATATAGACTGCTGGTACCCCAAATAGATTGGATTGGTTGAACTTGGCTCAGTACTTGTAAGCAAGACACACACTCTGGCTAGAAGTTAAGCAAATGAGCATTGATTGGCGGTCAGGCAAATGAACTTAGACTTAATAAAATACAATTATTTGTTTTTTAATTGTGGACCGCTGGTACCCCAAATAGATTGGATTGGTTGAACTTGGCACAGTACTTGTAAGCAAGACACACACTCTGGCTAGCAGTCAAGCAAATGAACGTTGATTGGCGGTCAGGCAAATGCACTTAGATTTAAGAAAATAAAATTATTGTTTTTTTAAATGTGGACTGCTGGTACCTTAAATAGATTGGATTGGTTGAACTTGGCACAGTACTTGTAAGCAAGACACACACTCTGGCTAGCGGTCAAGCAAATTAACTTTGATTGGCGGTCAGGCAAATGCACTTAGATTTAAGAAAATAAAAGTTTGGTTTTTTTTAGAAGTAGACAACTAGTAAACAATATTATATTGTATGCGTTGTGCACACACAGTATAAGCTGCGAGCCTGACACACACACTTGCAAGCAGGGGCTAGCAGGGAGACAGGCAAATGAAGTTAGATTACACAGAAAAAAAACAAAGAAAAAAAAATGATGTTATAGCCCTAAAAAGGGCTTTTTGGAGTGCCGTGTTTACAGCAGAGATCTGATGAGTCCTTCAGCACTGCACTGGACACTGAATAAACGTGCCTAGCTATTGATTTCCCTATTCAATCAGCAGCACCTACACTCTCCCTCCTCTCAGTAAGACTGCAAGTTAGTTATGATTCCAAAATGGCTGCTGTCCATGAGGGAGTGTATGCTGCTGATTGGCTGGAATGTGTCTGCTGACTGTGACATGCAGGGTCAAAGTTTGCTCAATGATAAAGTATTGGGGGCGGGTCGAATCTCGCATATGTTCGCTGTTCGCCGCAAACGCGAACATGCTATGTTCGCCGGGAACAATCCGCCGGTGAACTATTCGCGACATCTCTAAATGCAATATTAATAAATCAGTAAATATGATATTCAACTCCATGTGAGTTGCATTATATACTAGATCAGAGCTAAGAAACACATAGCAGTATACCAATATACTTGCTGTTCAATAATCAAGGTCTCCATTGTCCAGTGTGATAACAAAGTAACCCAGTAGGGAATTCAACTTAGCAATCTATTTCCACACCTGTCTGAACCAGAGACTACTGAAAGCTAAGTTGAATACCCCACTGGGTTACTTTGTTATCACACTGGATAATGGAGAGCTTGATTATTGAACAGCAAGTATATTGGTATACTGCTATGTGTTTCTTAGCTCTGATCTATTATTGTGATCTTTCTCACAAATATACTCTTATATAGAGTGTATCATATCTTGTTTTCACATTATTATATTGACTTTCAGTACCATTTAAATTATCTCTGGCTTCAGACTTCTTTGTTTTTATCATATATATAGATATACATGTTTTTTATGCTCTTTTGATCCAGATTTCAATCCTGTGATTATCAGCATATCCTGTAATAACAGGACAATCAGTATATTCTGATTAATGAGGATTGTTTACAGAAGGACACTTTATAATGAGGGAATATAAATGTTTTTCATACCTCATCCATACTTAAACACTGATAGTATCTCTATATATTTTTATACATTTTATGTGGCGTAGTTTTTGGATTTTCAGTATCCAATTAAAGATTAATCAACCATTTAACCTATACTTACTTAAGTACAATATACATATCAATTACAATAGCAGGTATTTTATTTTGAGTTTCATTATATTGACCATAAACAGAAATTTCAAAATAATAATACAAGTTTAAAAATAAAGGAAAAAGGAACCAAGTTAAATGTTATTTAATGTAGGCCAAAGTGAAATGGAACACAACTGTTTTTTAAGCATTTAAAAGACCTTTATTTTTTTTTAAAACACACTAGATGACACATTCTGAAATATCCTTTTTTTGATAGAAAAGAAAAAAAAATTAACAGGAAGAATGAATTTTCATAATTAGTATTTGAAGATCAGCAAATTTCAATGAGGTACACAATTTAATTGATGCAAGTTAATTTACTTACGCATGCTGGAAAAGATCTGTAGGCAAGACAAAACATGATTATACTGTAGATAACTCTTCAACAGAAATTTGCCCCACCTTATTTGCCATGATTAATTAATCCTGGAATAAAATAATGATTTCATTAAAACTGACAGCTATATTTAATAGGAGAATTTGAGGTAAGAAACATCTTATGGTAATGCCACCCAAAAAATCTTTTTATTTTTATTTTATTGAAGTTTGGCAGGAACAGAAGACATTAACAGTGAATGTACTTATATACAGGACAATAAATTGTGAATAGTCTGTGAAAGTATGATGGTTGTCTAGGATAAACTGTGTAACAAGCTAGCAATATTAACAGCAGTGCAACATTTTATAGACATTTTTATTTTAAGCAGACAGTGCTAGTGTATAGGGGCTGATATGACTACAATTTATCCTGTTCAATTCATGCTGCGTAGAAAGCAAGAAGTAAAGGTAAGATGTTCACTTTGTAGTGCTACTGCCTTATTCTGAGCATGTTGAAGGCATTATTCATTGAGGCCACAAATCCTTCTTTCACTGATTTCATAGAAAAAAAACAGTCTGAAAACATTATTTATTATTTTATGGCCTGTAGAATCCCCGAAGAAGTCCTGTTTGGATGAAACATGAGTACTAGATTCTTTGTTAATGGTGATAAAAAATTGGATGCTGAATAGGAAAGTCTTAGTAGTGCGGTAACTGTAACCACTCTTTATGTCACAGTGGGCAGCAAAAAATAAAAATGGGAAAATAAGGGAGGGAGCTTGTAGTTAGCTGGGAAAACTTGGAATAGATGCCATTCTCAGTTAGTTTTCTTTGTGTAAGTTCAGATGCCAGACATCATGGTCAATTGCGAAGAGTTGGTGTAGACCAAGTGGTATGCGATTGTTGAAGGGCGGCGGATGGTATTGCCTGGATGGACGGATGAATGCTCCTGTGGGAAGAAAGTGGAGTCATCAGATCTGGGGCATTGAATGTAAGGGAATAATTGAAATTTTTTTTGTAATAGATACAAGGGTGAGCTCCATCAGAAGGGACATGGAGTACGGAATAAGAGACCATTGTTTGGTCAATTTCTTGCAGGTCAGTGCATCTGATGACAGGACATGTATGGGAAGTCCTTGCTATTCATTGCCCCGTGTGAAAGCTGCCATCAAGGTCGGTATTACAGTTTTTGCTTCAGGGCGCTGGGATTCATCTGAAGCAGATGAGAGGTGATGGTCTCGGATTTGAATGATACGATGAAGAACATATCATAGAGGTTGATTTGGATTACTGGTGATGAGGAATTGTGTTGTTTTATAAATAATGATCTGCAATAATATTTTCAATGAGGTGCATAAGTTGGTGAGCTTGAGGATGGTGCTTAAGGGCTTTAAGGAGATTTGAGAAAAACGGCCTTGAGGGTGTCTTTCAGCCATTCCAGTTTATTTCTGGACACGCTGACCACTATGGATATTGAGTTGAGTCGAACACAGATACATTTCGGTTGATGATGATTCTAGTCAAGATGGAGGCATTACCTGGGTGGAAACCACTTTCTTGTGTGCCTTCTTGAAGAAGATATAATCATGGATGAGTCTGCAGTTAAAATTGTTGCAGATGGGCATTTACCCCAGGTAATGCAGGTTGGCAAGGGTTGACGCTGACTAGTGGAGGAATGTGAAAGAGCCCAGACTGTGGAATGGAAGGAAAGAGACAAAGACTAGTGGTGTGGACGGGGGACAGACAGTGTTGGCATCCTGTGGCTTTGATCCCTGCAAAGTACTGCCATTAATCCCTGCAAAGTAATTTGCAATTAAGTGCTTCCCAGTTGAGTTGCTGCAGTGGCTTTGGCCAAGATGGAACAATGATTTTTGTGAGAGAGATCGACTATGTGGTAGTCATATATAGTCATAGATGTTCCTGATGTCAGGGAAGCTGAAGCAAACTATATTCCAATAGATGCTGAAGGCCAGTGCAAATTAGTTTTCTATTCAGCCTAGGGTATTTGTACCTTATCATAACCTGTGTAAAGGTTTTGATCTTAGTGGTGTCAAATGTTGGGATCAGTAGCAAACCCAAATTGATGTATTTTGCCTTCATTGTCTTCTTCCTGAGATGAATGGGGTCTAAATATGCAGGTATTATGGTAGGTGGGGAGGGAGGTTTCTCACCTTAAGAGGGGATGTTTGGGTCAGAACCCATGCATTGACTGAGGTGGCTACTTTCATTAAGAGCCGTTGGATTTAGTTTAACTTCTCATTTGGAAGCGGCTGTGCTTTATGTGCTCATTTGGAAGTTCCATTTTACATGCAGTTGCCGTAGATGGTATCCCTCTGTATGTCATTTCCTGGATAAGCCTAGGAAATGTCCACAGTCATAGGGACAAATGGCTGCCTTCCACGGACGGAGGTTTAGAGTTGAGAGTGCACAAGAGAGGACAATTTTCTGATGGGATGGCTTTATAGGGAGAGGTGTCTGAAACTGAAGAGGTGTTTGATGTATAGAGTAGTCCACTAACTGTGGTTTGGTAGTGGCTGATGGAGCAATAGATGGAGGCCTATGGTTTGGTCTATGAACGGCATGAAGTTGACTGGAATAGCAGTTTGGTGTTGGTTGACAGGTGGATAGTGACATAGGATGAGGACTGTGATCCTGTCAGCCCAAGAGGAAATCAAATTAGAATGTGAGTCACTGGGGCAGGAGCCAGTACAGGGACTGGATCACATCATATGGTACATGGTGGTATAATCAATTTTATTATAGCCTAGATGGGTTAAGACATGAAGTACGTAGATTTTGTATGTATGGATTAGTCTCTGTGGAGCAACGTGCACTTAGAAGTAAGGAGACAAAATGAAGTGACATTACGTATTATTATATAAGTACTTCATTCTTTGGCACATTCATCACATATACGTAGTTTAATTACATTCTCTTCACATAATAAACTGTTGAATTAAACATTTTAAAGTAAGTTTCTCATGATGTTGGCTATCTGTTCTATGCGTTACCTACAGTGCCTTGCAAAAGTATTCACCCCTTTGACTTTTTACCTATTTTGTTACAGTACAGCCTTAAGTTCAATGTGTTGTTAATCTGAATTTTATGTGATGGATCAGAACACAATAGTCTAAGTTAGTGAAGTGAAATGAGAAAAATATATACATAAAACTATTTTTTAGAAATTGAAAACAGAAAAGTGGCATGTGCGTATATATTCACCCTCTTTCTTATGAAACCCATAAAAAGCTCTGGTGCAACCAATTACCTTCAGAAGTCAAATAATTAGTGAAATGATGTCCACCTGTGTGAAATCTAAGTGTCACATGATCTGTCATTACATATACACACCCCTTATGAAAGGCCCCAGAGGCTGCAACACCTAAGCAAGAGATACCACTAACCAAACACTGCCATGAAGACCAAGGAACTTTCCAAACAAGGAAGGAACAATGTTGTTAAGAAGTACAAGTCAGGGTTAGGTTATAAAAAATATCAAAATCTTTGATGATCCCCAGGAGCACCATCAAATCTATCATAACCAAATGGAAAGTACATGGCACAACAGCATACCTGCCAAGAGACAGCCGCCCACCTAAACTCACGGACCAGGCAAGGAGGGCATTAATCAGAGAAGAAGCACAGAGACCTAAGGTAACCCTGGAGGAGCTGCAGAGTTCCACAGGAGAAACTAGAGTATCTGTACATAGGACGACAATAAGTTGTACGCTCCATAGAGTTGGGCTTTATGGCAGAGTGGCCATAAGGAAGCCATTACTTTCAGCAAAAAACAAAATGGCATCTTTTGAGTTTGCGAAAAGGCATGTGGGAGACTCCCAAAATGTATGGAGATAGGTGCTCTGGTCTGATGAGACTAAAATTGAACTTTTCAGCCATCAAAGAAAACGCTATGTCTGGCGCAAACCCAACACATCACATCACCCAAAGAACACCATCCCCACAGTGAAACATGGTGGTGGCAGCATCATGCTGTGGGGATGTTTTTCAGCAACTGGGACTAGGAAACTGGTTAGAGTTGAGGGAAAGTTGGATGTTGCTAAATACAGGGATATTGTTGAGCAAAACCTGTACCATCCTGTGTGTGATTTGAGGCCTTCCAGCAGGACAATGACACCAAACACACTGCTAAAGTAACATTTGAATTGTTAAAGGGGAAACATGTAAATGTGTTAGAATGGCCTAGTCAAAGCCAAGACCTCAAACCAATAGAAAATCTGTGGTCAGACATAAAGATTGCTGTTCACAAGCGCAAACCATCCAACTTGAAGGAGCGGGAGCAGTTTTGCACGAAGGAATTGGCAAAAATCCCAGTGTTAAGATGTGGCAAGCTCATAGAGACTTATCCAAAGTGACTTGGAGCTGTGATTGCTGCAATACGTGGCTCTACAAATTATTGACTTTAGGGGGGGTGAATAGTTATGCACATTGACTTTTTCTGTTATTTTGTCCTATTTGTTATTCGCTTTCCAATAAAAAAAAATAAAAAAAACATATTCAAAGTTGTGGGCATCTTCTGTAATTTAAATGATGCAAATCCTCAAACAATCCATGTTAATTCCAGGTTGTGAGGCAAGAAAACACGGAAAATGCCAAGGGGGGTGAATACTTTTGCAAGGCACTGTAAGTTCCTTTTTAAACAACTTTAACAATATTTTTTTTCTTTAAAATATTTTATTGATTTTAAGATAAGTAATATAATGAAAATTAGTACAAGTACATGTATAAAGAACATATATGAAGAAGTCACCAATAGTACCCTCTCTCTGATGGAAAAGGAAACAGTGGAAACAGTATTCGTGGACAGCTATAAAATAATTTAAAGAGGTACAAATGGAAATGTTTTTATATATTTTCTATTCGATTTTAACTAGTGCACATAATGGTGCAGCATAGTTTAGTGACTTCAGGCTGCTGTCAGAGCACAGAGATAATAGCAAGCAGAATATAGCCTTCTTTGAGCATTGGGTCAGTTGTGCTGGGTCTAGGTGTGCAGAGAAGGCTTTATGGTAAAGTCCAAGGCCCTCATTCAATTGCAATTTGGCCATTTGAATAAGGATCTAAATAAGCACATAGCATATATTTTTTAAAGAAGTTTTTAGTTAGTAAGCATCTATCCAAAAGCAAGGTTTTCACTAACTAAAAACGTATTTTAAAAAAATATGTTATGTGCTTATTTAGAGCCCTATTCAATTGCCCAAATCGCAATTGAATGAGGGCCCAAGTCTCTGTTACATGGCTCTGAAAATCTTGGGAGCCCCATAGCTGTTACATTCCCCTGCTGCAAGCCCTTAAAAGTGATTTTTATGTATGAACAATTCCCTGCTCTGCATGAGATTTTACCTAAAGTGCTATTACACGGCTTTTATAAGAGCTTACATGACAATATTAATTGTTCTTGTAAGGCTCTGAGAGTGCTTGCAGTGAGACAAATCCTTATGTGTAAACCTAACCTCCCACAAGAGCAGATAAAGCCCTTACAAGAACACTTACAAGACACTTAAGAAGCTATGATTATCCCAGTATAAGACAAACAAACTAAAGGAGAATTTTTTGGGAGCCCAATAAAATAAAAGGGAAGCCTACACATCCTAAGGCACAAAATAAATCTTTCTAAAGGTTAATCCACCCTATAAAAAAATACTAAAGAACAATGTAATAAATCACAATGCCAGTTATAAATACTTGCTTACACAATTAAACACTTACACCCAACTAATACTGTGTTTAACCTCCTTAATACAGAAACCTAATAGTTAACACAATATATAATTTAATCTGTGCAAACTGCAATGATCATGTGCAATAACAGGAAACCTCAATGTGTTGCCAACTTTTAAGTGATGTTACTGTGATGTTTACTGATGTTCTTTAACTTTACAGGGGTTGCTACATGGGTTGATTGCCCCTGACTCAAAACTTCATACTCACAGCTGCTTACCTGACATGTAAGGACCATTGTAAGGACCATTTTGAGCACTTGCAAGTTATTCTCCTATGTAACAAACACCAAGGCTACATATCAGTATGGTCTTACGAGAAATAGCCTGTACAAGCCATGCCATAGATACATAAATTCTCTGATAAAAGCTCCAGTAGCTACATATTAGTCTTGCAGGAGTTCCTATGGGAGTTATGCTTCTATAAGTTAATTAGTATAGTAGGTGCAGGTTAGTTGTTCATTCAAAATAAAGAACAAATATAGTAGTATTTTGGGCAGATATTACGTAAATAAAAAATAAACCTAATAAAGTCTTATCTCAAATACATCAGACCCAAAAGACACTTTATTCTAGCACCACTATTATTTCTGGTCCAATCTGGACAATCAAAGTCCAGTGGAGAAGACACAATTGGCTAAGACTTAATTTTTATTGTCACTATATTAAAAAAATATTCACAAAAATAAAAACATCTAAAAGTTAACTTAAGAAAGTCTGGGTAAGAGAAGCATCCATTCCTAGCTATTTAAATATCTACTATTACAGGGTCCTATGATACTGTCTAATTGAAGTACACTGAATGGAGCAATGAGTTCATTAGCTTGTATAATCCGATCATGACTGTCCCCAGTTAGTAATATTCTTTAAAGCAGGGTTGAATATTATTTAATGTTAATTTCCAAGTATTGTGTTGTTAGACTCATAGTTACACTTGTTGTTAATTGTATTTAGTTACAGTGAATGTTCTCCAAATTGTATCCACTATTCAATGTCTCTAACACTCATAATACATCAATAGAACCCAAGTAGACTTACACTGGTTTATTCAGCATAATTGTCATTTCCTTATCCCACCAATAATTCTGTCCACTCTATTAACTAACATATCCAGCATTGTCTGGCTCATATAAAACTCCCAGTCTAAGTACTTTTTCTCATTAAGTAACCCTTATTTTACTACATCTCTCCTCTATGAGGATAGTGGTTCATCATAATATTGTTAGTTCCGTGGGAAGGAAGGAGTGCTCCCCATAGCTTATACTTTTGAAAATAGACACAATATTACACAAATGTTTAAGGTAATTTTCCTATCCTTGATTTCCATGCCACACCTACAGGATGTTTCAATCGCTTAGCCAGTTAAGACAGACCGAAGCTTTAAATACCTTTTACGAAATGTTTGCCAACTGTTTCCTGGCAAGATTAGATATGTAAATGAAAATTCCAGTTCAGATTTTAAACAGGTTTTATTATTCAAATGTATACCCTGAGTCTTTGTTAACTATTTTGTTCAATAAGTGTTACAGACAAAGCTGTTTGTGATACTGAATACAGTATCACATACATATTAAATACCACATATACAGGATCTATCATGCTTACATTTGTAAATCAAATTACTTATCAGGAGCTATTGACTTTCTACACAAATGCCATGGGTATAAGGAAAAGGCTTGTTTTTCTGTTCTGTACCCAATATGTTCTAAAAAAAAACAACAAATAAAACTCATGCAAATGTGTACTTATGATACATTTTAACAACAATGTATAACAAAAAGTATAACACTATCTTTGGAGTACCTAACTATAAATATAAGAATCATGTCACTGTTGTCATTTGTTTTCTATCCAGTATTTAGAATAACTAAACTAGAATAACTGGATCCCTGCAAACTGATGAGCTTTATCGTTAATGAGAGACCAGCAGTGGTTCCTGCTACATTTCTATTTGAAGTCTCCTCCATCCTTAAGAAGTAGATCACTCAAGACTCAATGGTAGATTCCTCAGCAGCAAAACTGTATGAAAAACTAATAAGGTAGAGACTGTATTTTTATTCATTTTTATTATTTATTTGCATTCTAAAAAAATACGTTGCCTATTTTCAAGTGAAGTTCTTTAAAATAGTATATTTTAAATGTATGATCAATGTGTGATACTTTAAATACATATAAATGGGCGCCTTCAAGCTCAGAACTAATTTTTTTCTTAATTTTTTTGCCATTTTTTTCTTGCTTAGGCGATTTTCGTTCCTGTAAAAAAAGTAAAATATGGTTTGAATTAACTTGCAGCATCCCTCACAGGCATCCTGACTGCCAGTATAGTGTGTGTCAGTTTTTAAGTTAATTTAAGGCATATTTGTGTCAATTTGTTTGTTACTTGAGTGCCGCGATTCGGCCATTACATTTTTTTTTTTGTGGGGTCCGGATATTTAGCTGGGTCCGGATTTTGTATCGGGTCCGGATTTTTGCAAAGTGTTACGGCCCGTATTTTTTTAACACAATTTTTTAGAACTGCTACGGGGCTCGCACTGTAATATGGATTATTGAGCTTTCTGTTGATCTGTAGTCCAGCGGGTCGTAGGAATGATGCATAAGTCGTGCGGGGTTGTAGGGATGAGCGCCTACGGCACTCATCTCCACCAATGTGGTACGTGGTACGTGGTCGTAGGCATGAGCGCCTATGGTGCTCATCCCCACCAATGCAATGAGTGCCTTCGGCACTCATTGCCTGGCCGTGACCATGGCCCTCGTTTAGTGCAAACCCGCAATTTTAACATTATGTTACCAACGATTTTTGGCAAGGCTGCGCTGCTGAGAACTAAATATGGGATAGGAGTTATGGAATGGGCCCACTTTCACCCCACCTCTTCCCTTGGGATCGGCCCTCTTCAGCCTTCATAAGCACTTCCTGTTCTCATCTCCCCTGCACATCTCAGTTTATTTCTGAGTCTGCGCCAGCAAGGTGTTCCCCTGTGCTCTCCTGTTTTGGATTCTCCAAAATCCAAGCAAGCAAGTCAGTAATAAGTAAGTATCTGGTTCTTTTTGGTCCTTTCTGCTAACTCTGCAATCTTGCAATCTCCAAGGTTATGCAGTTTTCATTACCTTACAGTTTTCTAAGAATCCTTGCAGTGCAAATTCTAGCTTTTTTTTCTCTCCGCGATGGAATTCTGATCTCTGGAGAGCAATGATTCCACCACCTGTGTTCAACCTCACATCAACTTAGCAGCTTTATTGCCATTATCCAGGAAAGCTTTTCAACTTTCCTTACGTGCTCTATAGTGGTTTTCGGCCCATAAACTGCTAAGCTGCATGCTTGCCCATGTTCAAGTTTATGACTTTTTGTCTTTCGTGAGCCCTGCTCTGCAATCTTCTGCCCGAATCTACTAAGCTTCTCATCTTACCTTACACCCAGTATAGCATATTGCGGCCTAACTTTACTGAATAGAAACCTTGACCGTGTGCAAGGTTCCACTTTTAGGCTTTCATAAGCACTCCATTATGGTTTTTGGCCCAAATCTAGTCTAGTCCTAAATCAGCCTTCGCTAGACTCCACTCCGATCACACTTTCCTTAAGTCCTAAATCAGCTTTCACCATGCATTCCTGACCATGATTTCCATAAGTCCCATTTTTCAGCCACCTTTAGCATTGTTTAAGCTACCTCTCAACGTAAGAGAGGGACCCAACCACAAATATGTATATATATATAGGCACATGGTTTATGATGCCACTGCCAGTCAACCCCTGTGAGCCCAGGGAATTCTGGTGATTCCCTCCTCCCGCATATATATTATAATATACTAGCGACTTGCCCGTCAAAAAATGACGGTCAATAAAAGAAAGTGTTGAAATGCTGTTTGCCACACAATGTGAGTGTACTGTGTGCCTCAACTATATAGACCCCTCTAACACAGTAATGAACGCATGTAATAACAGTATAAGTGCCATGCGGGTCATCCAGGACCCTCATGACCCAAAGTGTAAGCACTACACCATTTTAACCCGGTCACCTATGGGGGTCTATCCAGACCCTCATAAGCCTCTATTTAACCCCATCAGTCCCATAAGGGTATATTATGACCATTATGGGCCTGTTACAACCCCACATTAACCACATAAGTGCCATGACAGTCCTCAAGGACCATCATGACACTAAGTATAAACACTACACTGCACTATACCCCCCCAATAAGACATTAAATATCAACTAAACACCCTCTACACTAACCTATTAACACCTACACTACCTACCTATCCCCTAATAACCCCCTCCCCACCACTGTAATTACAGAAATCCAAAAAACTAAAGTCATCAAAAATCAAAAATCTACATTACATAAAGTTAAAAAACCTAAAATCACCAAAAATAAAAATTCTACATTAAAGAAAAAAAACATGTCACAAAAAATAAAAAAAGGAACATTACAGAAAATAAAAAAATACACACCTGAAAAGGAAATACATATAATACATACAATACAATACATACAATATAATACAATACAATTACATACAATACAATTACATACAATATAATACATACAATATAATACAATACAATACAATACACTCCTATCTAATATACATCCTACATATCTAATATACATCCCCCATATCTAATATACAATACTATCTAACTAATATACATCCCCCTATCTATCTAATACACAATATATACTATCTATGTACTATACACCCCCCTATCTATCTAATATACAATAAATACTATCTATGTACTATACATCCCCCTATCTATCTAATATACAATAAATGCTATCTCTATATACCAACCCTAATTCTAAGTTACAATAAAAAAATTAAGACCACTTACGTATGTTTCTTCAGATCACCAACCTAGGGTAAAATAGGTTAAAAAAATTAATACAACACGTTTACATAAAATAACTAAACATTCTAAATATTCTAATTATTCTACTCACCTTTCCAGCATGTCCCGTTCCAGCATGTCACGTCCTTCATCTTTGCTTCTGCGGCGCCTGTTAAAAAAAAACATTACATTAGTACACATACATAAACATAAAAAAAAGTAAAATAAACACAATCTACATTATACTTACCTCCCAGCGATGTCTCCGGCCTCCTGGTGTTCTGCCCCGGAAGCATCCACGCTCTTTAAAAAAAAAAACCACATAAATCCACCCTTGCGGATGTCTCCAATGCTAATGAGCTTCCTACGGAGTGTTCCAGAATAAAATTGGCAATGGCGTCTTCTGTTTGGCTGAAAACCCTGTCTATCAAATTCAGCCAATGAGAAGATGCCAATTGTGAACCAATGAGAAAGGGATACACCCCAAAATACCACGCTGATTGGATAACGCACCTGTCAATCTTTATTTGAACCAATCCAAAGGCTTAATTGCCATCAGCCAATCACAATGGGATACACCCCCACTTACTGATTGGTGCAGACATCTGCACCTTTCCATTGGCTGTAATACTGATTGACATTGACAATAGCCAATGAGAAGGCTCAAATCCTTCACCAATCAGTACGTGGGGGTGTATTCCATTGTGATTGGCAATTGTCAGTGCAAGCAATCAGAATGTGCAGATGCCTCCAGCCAATCACCCTGTGGGGGTGTATTCCATTGTGATTGGCTGAAGGCATCTGCGCCTTGTGATTGGTTTAAATAAAGATTGACAGGTGCATTATCCAATCAGAGTAGGATTTTAGGGTGTATCCCTTTCTGATTGGCTCACACATTGGCGCCTCCTGATTGGGTGAATTTGATAGACAGCGATTTCAACGAATCAGAAGCCGCCATTGCCTATTTTCTTCCGGAAAAGTCTCTGAGAACCTCATTAGCATCAGGGATGTCCATGAGTGCGGATGTAAGTATTTTTTTTTTTTACAGTACAATGTAGATTATGTTTATTTTGTTTTTCTGTTTATGTATTAATGTTATGTTTTTTTTAACAGATACCGCAACGGAGAATCAGGTCGGGACATGCTGGAAAGGTGAGTAGAACATTTAGAATGTTTAGAATGTTTATTTATTTACTGTAAATGTGTTGCACAATTTTTTTTTTTCCGCTAGGTGGCTGATCTGAATGGACATCTGCAAAGGTAAGTGGTCTTAATTATTTTATTTTAGCTTAGAATTAGATTATTTTATATATAGATAGCATTTATTGTATGTTAGCTACGGATATGTGTTTTATATAGCATAGCATGTATTGTATATTAGATTGTGTTATTTATTTAGATAGATTGGGGGATGTATATTAGATAGATAGGATGTACTGTATATTAGATAGGGGTGTATTGTATTTAATTGTATTGTATTTAATTGTATTGTATTATATTGTATTGTATTATATTGTATTGTATTGTAGGTATTATATTGTATGTATTATATTGTAGTGGGGGGGTTGTAATGTGTTTTTTTATTTTCTGTAATGTTCCTTTTTTTTTTTTTTGTGACTTAGGTTTTTTTATTTTCTGTAATGGGGGTTTGTATTGACCCCCATGAGTTAGGGGGTTAATTAAGTGCTTATGGGGGTCTGTATTGACCCCCATGAGTGACAGGGTTAATGAAGAGCTTATGGGGGTCTATATTGACCCCCATGAGTGAGGGGGTTAATGAAGTGCTTATGGGGGTCTGTATTGACCCCCATGAGTGACAGGGTTAATGAAGGTTTATGGGGGTCTGTATTGACCCCCATGAGTGACAGGGTTAATGAAGGGCTTATGGGGGTCTATATTGAGCCCCATAAGACACAGGGTTAATTAAGGGTTTATGGGGGTCTGTATTGACCGCCATGAGTGAGGGGGTTAATTAAGTGCTTATGGGGGTCTGTATTGACCCCCATGAGTGACAGGGTGATAGTGTATATTTGTTTTTTTTTATAACGGGTCCTTTAAGGACCTTTACGGTCCTTTAAGGACCCGTAACGCACAAATTTCCAAGCTCATCTCGGATTCCTTCTTGGGTAAGTTGTACGTGGCTGGGCTTTGAGCCTCGTTTTCGTTTAGGGGATTTTCGTGTGTCTGAACTCGGGAATTTGGACATAAATGGAGGTGTAATTTCACTTTCAGAGGTCGTGGGTGCCCCCTCCTTGCTATGGGTAAGCTTTTTATGTATTTTTTGTGAGTATTTGGTGTGTTTTGACTGTTTTTAGGTGCTTGTTATGGTCATATTTTTTGTGCGTGTGGGTGTTTGTTCCGTTAAGGTTGGTTCCAAGGTCGCATTTGTGTGTGTGTGCAGTCCTAGACTTTGAAACTCGTTTTCCGTTTTTCTCGGCTGCCATTTTTTCTCTCACTTAGGGGATTTTCGTGTGTCTGAACTCGGGAATTTGGACATAAATGGAGGTGTAACTTCACTTTCAGAGGTCTTGGATGCCCCCTCTTGCTATAAGTAAGCTTTTTATGTATTTTTTGTGAGTATTTGGTGTGTTTTGACTGTTTTTAGGTGAGTTTTTTCGGGAGTTATGGTCATATTTTTCGTGCGTGTGGGTGTTTGTTACGTTAAGGTTGGTTCTGAGGTCGTTTTTTTTCTAAAACGTGCGTGTGTGTTTTAAACCGCGTGTGAGGCGCCTTTGAGCCTCCACCTCCGTAAATGTGGACCCTTGCTTCGCGAGGGTCCGCATTTGCGGACAAACACAGCCGGCGTTGGAGCTTCCACCTTCCGCAAATGCGGCCCCTCGCTTTGCGAGGGCCTGCATTTGCGGAACAAACTGCATCCCTTGCTTTGCGAGGGATGCAGTTCTTGCGAGCTCGCTTTGCGAGCTCGCAAACAGCATGACGACGTCTCGCAGTTGGACTATTATAATATGTGATGTCATGGATGTCCTGTAAAACCCTCCATGGCATCTACTATTAACCCTCTATGCTGCGGCAGTCCAGGAAAGACTTCATTGGCATCTGAATTTAACCCTATCTGTGGTCTAATGGTCTAATATGCAGGCCTCCTATCATTCACCCTTATCATGGAGGTCATTAAAGGACCTCTGTGGCATCTAACAACTAATCCCATACAATGGAGGTCCTTAAGGTACAAGGTGGGGGAATGACGAGATCCCCTAAGTTTTGGTGGTAATTAGTTTGTTACTAGGCATGCTATTAACATAGTAATTGAGGTCGAAAAAAGACTTGTAGTCCATCAACTTCAACCTTTTAAGATATCCTCTGATCTGCAGTATTCAGATTAATTATTAATTGTTAATTGATCCAGAGGAAACAGAAATAAAAATCCAAGTGAAACTTTGCCAGTTGTCTCAAGGGAAAATAAATTCCTTCCTGGCCCCAGGTACTGGCAGTCGGACTACTCCCTGGATAAATACTCTATAATTAACCAGGATAACTTTCAATGCCCTTTTTATTGAGAAATATATATAATCCCTTCTTAAAGTCATCTATTGAATCCGCTGTCCCCACCTCCTTTGATAGAGAATTCCACATTTTAACCACCCTTACTGTGAAGAAGCCTTTTCTTTCTTTAAGGTGAAATCTTTTTACTTCTAACCTCAAAGGATGTCCTCTTGTGAGTTGAAAAGTTCTTGGCACAAAAAGTTCACTTGACAAAGACTTATATTGACCCTGGATATATATATATAAGGTATATATAAATATATATATATATATATATATATATTTATATATATATATATATATATATATATATATATATATATATACATAGCCCTTAGACGCCTTTATTCTAGAGAAAATACGTTTAATTTGGTTAGTCTTTCTTCATAACTTAGCCCCTCCATTCCCCTTATTAGTTTTGTTGTCCTTCTCTGTACTTTTTCCTGCTCTAAAATGTCCTTATTATCAGTGGCGGCTGGTGACTTTTCAAGTTGGAGGGGCGACAGGGCGAAACATAGCCACTCCCCCTTTTTCAAACCACACCCATTTTTATAACTCCTCCCCCTGACGTCATAATGACCTTTATAAGCCCCGCCCAATGACCTTATGCTTGTAAAGCCCATTGAAATACATAATCTGCAATGCAGAAATGTCAAGAAGTAAAGTAACAATGTGTTAAATTCATTGGTATACAATATAGATTGAAAAAACTCATGTGACAAGACTACAGCAATATCATAATTGCACCTATACGTATTAACAGAAAAATTAAAGGAGTGACACCTACCATTAGTCGGCTCTTCTTCTCAGGGTATTCACGTTCATTAAGTTGACCAATGAGTAGAAACAAATCTGCAGCCACATAGGGTTTGCACCTGGGGTTGAAAGAAAACAAGCAAATCAATCATACCATTCAAGAACAAAACCATACTTAAAAAACATTAAACGACCAAGTGGAACCATATAGGCCCCAAACATACCTTAGAAGACCAAGTGTGACTATATAAGCCCCAAACATACCTTAGAAGACCAAGTGTGACCATAGGCCCCAAACATACCTTAGAAGAACAAGTGGAACTATATAGGCCCCAAACATACCTTAGAAGACCAAGTGTGACCATATAGGCCTCAAACATACCTTAGAAGACCAAGTGTGACCATAGGCCCCAAACATACCTTAGAAGACCAAGTGGGACCATATAGGCCTCAAACATACCTTAGAAGACCAAGTGGGACCATATAGGCCTCAAAACATACCTTAGAAGACCAATCAGCACTGCATAGGCCCAAACCAATGGATCTTGGGATTCAAGAAAACAACAACATTTCACTTCTGTTTAGACCACACAATAATCAATGTCAAACAAACACGTTGAATTAGCATATGGATAACCATATGAGCAGTAACGCCACGCCAAGGCTTCAACAATTGTTACTGACCATTCACACACCTTTCATAGCTCCTTCAATATGCACACCCACACACCATTCATACTTTACTTACCACTAGTTATTTTTGGTAGTGAGGTGGTGCCATTTCTGAGAACTTTACGTACCCTTGAAGGTGCCTCCAATTCCTTCAAACCAATGCATTTAACCGCTACAGGGCCATGGTGCTTTTTAATTACTTTTTTGATCATCTTCAATGTGGAGAAGCATCTTTCTGGTTCTTTAGTAGTCTTCGTTGTTGTAAGCAGGATTCCTTATAGCTTCACTCACTCTGTTAAATTATGTAGATTAAATTGATGCTAAAGTTGCTGCAGAGCAACAGCACTTGTACAGACATGGAATTCTTGCTTCCTGTACACAAGTGACAGCTACCCTTGGAAGTGCCTCCAATTCCTTCAAACCACGCCAAGGCTTCAACAATTGTTACTGACCATGCACACACCTTTCATAGCTCCTTCCATATGCACACCCACACACCGTTCATACTTTACTTACCACTAGTTATGTTTGGTAGTGTGAGGTGGTGCTGCTTAACGCAGTTTATCTTTGCACACCTTGGGGGTATGCATTCTTCTTTGCTTCAATCACTTGTATTTTAATTTTGCACGGCGATCTTTCAAAGAACAAAACTTCTCAATGGTTTTTTCATTGAAGTGTGGGATCTCGGAAATCAGTTGCTTTTCCATTGAGAGCATCGCCAATGCATTCAACCGCTCCAGGGACATGGTGCTTCTTAAAAAGGTTTTTATCCTCTTCAATGTTGAGAAGCATCTTTCTGATTCTGCAGTAGTCATTGGTGTTGTAATCAGGATTCTTAATAATTTCACTGTCTCTGTGAAATCATTCTGCAGATTAAATTGATGGAAAAGTTTGTGCAGAGCAACAGCACTTGTACAAGTATGAAACTCTGTCTTCCCATACAGAAGTGACAGCTCAGTGCGTAATTGTTCCTTTTTCAGTATTGGATATGCTTGCACGGTGTCTTCCAGAGCTTGGGTTGGAAAGCAAGTGCCATGGGTTTTATACAAGTCACTTTGAACAAGTTTGGCACTGACTAGGTGATTTGAAAATGAAAATCGTTCTTTTGCATGAACCACCACTATGTCACATACCTCTCTTGAAAGTTGTCTCAAGGTTGAGATCTCCGCACTCCGTCTGTTGACTGTTAGATCGCTTGGCAAACTTGCTTCTATCTCTTCCACAGAATTACGGATTTTCTGGATGCTGGCGACAAAGTCTTCTGTGACTTTTTTGATATAAACAGTATCCGTGTCTCGCTTCTGAAGCTGACTATAGAGGATGTCTACATGTGGCATTATTAAATGAAATAATTTAAGGAAGTAAAGGAACTCCCTGTCTTCCAGCATTCCAATGAAACCTGCGGCTTCCCGTATAGATGTTGGATCAAAGTTTAGACATGCCTCAATTGTCTGGAAACACTCAAGTAGCGCATCTCTGTTCTCGTAGATCACGTTCACGGTCCTAACGTTGAAGTTCCATCGTGTCGGTGCACCTCTTGGAAGTCTTCTACCAACTACCTCATCCAGAACTCCAGTCCTTTTTGGAGAGCGTGAAAAAAAAGATGGTATGCCGCCTATGTTTGAAAAAAAAACTCTAACTCTTCCAATCCTTGAAACTGCTTTCTCCATTATTAGGTTCAGTTGGTGAGCATAGCAATGGACGTAGTGTGCGTTCGGGTACACGTCTTTTATTTTTCTTTGAACTCCTCCTTGATCTCCACGCATCACACTGGCACCATCGTAGCTTTGAGCTATGAGTTTCTTCTTGTCTTCTGGCTCTGGGAGAACAGTATTCAGTGTTTCCAGCACAACAGCAGCAATGGAGTCTGCATCCGTTGATTTCATTTCCGTGAAGCCATCAAATCTTTCCACCACTTGATGCTTCTTGTCAATGTAGCGATAGACTACAACGCACTGTGTCCTAGCGGAAATATCGGTTGTTTCATCCGCTTGGATTGCCACAAACTGGGCTTCCTTAAGCTCTTGGTGAATCACTTCCTTTATAACTTCATGCATGCAGTCCAGTAGCTCATTCTGCACGGTTTTGGAAGTGCCCTTAAACACAGTTGCAGTCTTCAAATGCTGTTCCATTGCACTATCGATACTGCCAACCAAATCCACCAGGCCTCTAAACACTCCTGGATTTAGCGATGTTTCACTCTCGTCGTGTCCTCTTAATGCCAGTTCAAAGGCGCCACAAAAGCGAACACAATCAATTATCTTCGAAAGGATGTACCGGTTCTTAGCCACTTCTTCGTTGTGTTTTTGAATGCTGACTTGGTATCCTTGGTCCAGTTGAACAGCAATGTTCGCCTGTCCAAGCATCTCAAACTTGATCCTGTTATCCAAGTGAGATTTAGAACTTTTGTGTTTTGCCAATTTGTCAGCTAGATGTTTGACGTCAGTCACTCCAGTTTTGGTCCAAGCAGCGTCACCACCAAATAGGATGCATGGGAAACAATATAAGGACTTCCTAGAAACGCTTCCAGAAAGCCAGTCGTTCTTCTTGTACCATTCAGTATTGAAATTACGGACATATTGCTTCCCTCTATCTCTTGCGATTTGCTGCAGATTTATCTCTGGTTGGTCAGCTCCTAACCGTTTTACTTCCACCTTCTCCTCATAGGTTAGGGTGGCGAAAGGCTTCACAAGTAGAGAGTCAATAGTATTCATTTCTGATATTGATACCAATAAAAGAAAGAGATCACGGTATATTAATTTATATTATGTCACAAAATTACTTAAAAATAACAGTGTGTTGATTTCATTGGTATACATTACAGATTGCAAACCCTCATGTGACAAGACTACATCACCATCAAATTTGCACCTATACACATGGACAGAAAATTAAAGGCAATGATACTCACCAACAGTTGACGCTCCTTCTCGGGGTATTCACGTCCAGTAAGTCAACCAACGAGTCCAAACAAATCTGCTTTCACAGATAGTTTGCACCTGGGGGGTGATAGAAAACAACAAAAAAAACATTAGAAATCTCAAGACCCAAACCGTAACTTTTAAAACCTTAAAAGTCCAAGTGTGACCATATACTCACCAACAGTTGACGCTCCTTCTCGGGGTATTCACGTCCAGTAAGTCAACCAACGAGTCCAAAGAAATCTGATTCCACAGATAGTTTGCACCTGGAAAGTTATAGAAAACAAAAAAAAAAACATTAGAACGTTTAAGACCCAAACTGTAACGTTTAAAACCTTAAAAGAGCAAGTGTGACCATATAGGCCCCAACCGCACCTTAAAAACCCTAAATAACAAATTGGGACCATATAGGCCCCAACCGCACCTTAAAAACCTTAAATAACAAATTGGGACCATATAGGCCCCAACCGCACCTTAAAAACCCTAAATAACAAATTGGGACCATATAGGCCCCAACCGCACCTTAAAAACCCTAAATAACAAATTGGGACCATATAGGCCCCAACCGCACCTTAAAAACCCTAAATAACAAATTGGGACCATATAGGCCCCAACCGCACCTTAAAAACCCTAAATAACAAATTGGGACCATATAGGCCCCAACCGCACCTTAAAAACCCTAAATAACAAATTGGGACCATATAGGCCCCAACCGCACCTTAAAAACCCTAAATAACAAATTGGGACCATATAGGCCCCAACCGCACCTTAAAAACCCTAAATAACAAATTGGGACCATATAGGCCCCAACCGCACCTTAAAAACCCTAAATAACAAATTGGGACCATATAGGCCCCAACCGTACCTTAAAAACCCTAAATAACAAATTGGGACCATATAGGCCCCAACCGTACCTTAAAAACCTTAAATAACATATAGGCCCAAAAAAAATATATATATATATATAAAAATATATATATATATATATATATATATATATATATATATATATATATATATATATATATATATATAAAAATTGATATCAATATATCACAATAAATAAATATATATATATATATATATATCAAATTGTTATATATATATATATATATATATATATATATATATATATATATATATATTTATTTATTGTGATATTTTGATATTAATTTATATATATATATATATATATATATATATATATATATATAAAAAATTACACATAAATATACATAAACATATACATACAACAATATATATTAATTGATATTTATTATTTGATTAATTGATGTTCTTTATTTCATGATATATTATATTGTTCATGCATTTCTATTACCCTGTATGTATTATACATATTACAGTGCTATTTTTTGGCTATACATGTTACAGGATATTATCCTGTAACATGTATATCACATAAAATAGCCCTGTAATATGTATAATACATACAGGGTCAAACAAGTTCACAATAACCTTTTTTACCCTTACAGGCTTCCATACCTGCTTGCTGATTTGCTAATTTTTTAAAGACTCTCATTGGTTGAAATCGATGTCAATCAAAAATTTCAGCCAATCAGAGTCCTTCAAAAATTAGTATATATAGCAGACCGTGGGAAAAAAACAATTAATCGCGGGAGGGGCTCCTTGTAGGAGGAGCTCTTTTTAGTGTGTTGTTTTTTTTTTTTTTAGAGCGTCGGTTTTTTTTTTGGAGGCCTCTTTCAATGGGCCAGAATGGATGGATGGACAATGGCTTCAATCAAGATTGGATTATTTTTGATCATTGGCTTCAATCAACATGGATTATTTTATTTTTGATCATTGGCTTCAATCAACATGGATTATTTAATTTTTGATCATTGGCTTCAATCAACATGGATTATTTATTTTTCATCATGACTATATCCAGAGAGGACAGAAGGCCAACGCTGGAGGGGTCAATTTTACAGGTAAGTATGTGCTGTTGTTTATTTTATTTTTTATTAATGTTTGTTTAAAGCTGTTTATTTTTGTATACAATGTGTTGTGTTACTAACTGTACTAACAATGTGTGTATGTGCTGTTTATTTTATTTTTTATTAATGTTTGTTTAAAGCTGTTTATTTTTGTATACGATGTGTTGTGTTACTAACAATGTGTTTGCTTACTGTGTGTAAATTAATTGTAATAATGTTGTTACTGTATTTTTTTTTTCCCTTCCCTTCTTTTTATTTTATCTTTAGAAGTGACATGCACATATACATGCCTGTTACTTCTAAAAATGGAATAAAAATAGGGGGGGGGGGGGGGGGGGTTAGGTAGTTGGTTAATGGTTCATCCAGGGTGGGGTCGGTCACGGTCAGGCGCCCATCGGTCGCCCATAGGCCACGACCAGGGGTGGCACAGGCCTCATGGGGGTGAACATCCACCCCCATGTGGCCTGGTCAACCCCGCTCACTGCCCGAATACCCGGGGTAGCATAGGCCGCATCGGGGTGGTGCCGGGGGCCCGGTGGTGATCGGGCCTCGGGCAGGGTGGCATACATGGAGGTCATCAGGGGTGGCACAGGCCTCATCAAGGGGGTGCTCCGATCACCCCCATGTGGGCCTGTGCCACCCCGCTCACCACCCGACTACCCCGATCGGGGTAATCCGGCAGTGGCATGATGGCATATGCTAGGGCAGGCCTGATCGGGGGTGGCACAGGCCACATGGGGGTGATGGCCAGGCTGGGGGTGGCACCAGGCATTGTAGGCCTAGGGTCGTCGGTGGTAGTTGGTGGGTGGCTGGGTAGGTGGCGGGCCAGGCAGGCATAGTGGGGGTAACTGGTCACCCCTAACTTTTATTAGGGGCTACTAGGGGTTTTGGTTTGGCCAGGGGCAGGGGCAGGTGCCAGGCAGAGGCAGGTGTAGACTTACTGTGTTAGGCAGGCAGAGCAGATGAGTAGATTCAGCCAGGGAGGTCTCTCAGTCTCAGCGTGACCAGGGTCAGGAAACAGAAAGGGGGAAGGGACAGGGAACTGGTGGTTTTATTGACTGTATCAGTCAATCAAAATCAAACTCGAGGCTCTATTTGCTGGCGGGCGCTCAGGGCTAACGGTCTGGGTGGGTTTAGATTGATCACTTAGTAACTGTACAACCTTCCATCATTGATTGGTCAATGATGGAAGACTGTCAGTTATTAATTGATACATTTATGACCGCCCATGCATATCGTCACTGTGATGGTGGGCGGCATGCATTAACGGTCAGTGGGCCAGGCCAGGACTCATTGAAGAGAAGAGAAGAGTCTAAAGGTTAGTGTACACAGTGTAACTATTGTAATTTGATCACACAGGGTGCAGGCAGGGGGCGATAGATAGATACACAGCATTAGTTAATGTAGCGCAAGGGTTATTTTAAAGTGACAGTGTCCCTTTTCTAACTTTAATTCATTTTAATAGTATTTAGACTTGAAATGATGATGTACACCTTATATTTATTTGTTTTTGGGTTATACTAATACATTGTTGTGTTTTTTTTATTGCAGGGTGAAGAAAATATTTGGGGGGGCGTTTGCCCTGACGCCCCAATGGACGGGCCGCCCCTGCTTATTATGAAGTGGTACCCAAAATTGTACTCCATATTCCAAATGAGGGCGTATTAGGGATTTGTATAATTTGCAGAATTATATTTGCTTCCCTGTCTTCTATACCCTTCTTAATACATGCTAATATTTTTCTTGCCTTTGCAGCTGCTGCTTGGCATTGAGCTCTGTTACCTAGGTGGTTGTCCACAAGCACTCCCAAATCCCTTTCAATATCCAATACCTTCAGATTTACTCCATTAAGATTATAAATTGCATGGCTATTTTTCCTTCCTAAATACATAACTTTACATGTATTTGTATTAAATCTCATCTGCCATTCGTATTTTTCGCCCTATAAGACGCACCGGCAGATAAGACGCACCTAGTTTTTAGAGGAGGAAAACAAGAAGAAAAAAAATCTGAATCAAACACAAATACACTTTACACACAGATATATATATATATATATATATATATATATACATATATATATATATATATATAGATACACCTACATTACACACAAATATATATATATATATATATATATATATATACATATATATATATATATATATATAGATACATATACATACACACATAAAAATACATACACATACATACATATATACACACACATACATGCACACATACACACACATACACATACACACACATACATACACACACATACATGCACATACATGCACACATACACACATACACATACATATACTGCAGCATTTGGGAGAATTTGGGAGCCCTTGACCCTCCCTGACCCTCCCTGACCCTCCTGATCCTCACCTTTCTTCTGATCTCTGCCATCTTGATCTCACCCCAGCGCTTCCTACCAGCACTCCTCGTGTACTGCAGCGTTGCGTGTGTGACATCACTAGGACGCACCGGCCGACGCGATGCTGGTAGGAAGCGCTGGGGTGAGATCAAGAGGACAGAGGCAGTTTGAAAAGGTATATTCGCCGTATAAGACGCACCAACTTTCCTCCCCCAGTTTTGGGGAAGAAAAAGTGAGTCTTATACGGCGAAAAATACGGTAGTCGTCCATTGCTCTAATTTATTAAAACCTTAATTGTGAAAAGACTCAAGGTGTTATTATGATCATGTTGTTATGTTCAATGCATGATTCATTTTCAGAGGCATTTATATGCCTCTACAGGTAATCTTGAGTACATACAGGAAAATAAGGCTTACGCACTGTTATTAACTTGCGTGAAGCAACTGTATCTCTGAATGGGATGGCTTGGAGGGAAACTTAAATGCGACAACTTCGTCTAATTTTCCAACTCAAGTCATTTTACACTATTCAGGGCTGCCTTCAAGAAACATTTAATTATTCATTGATTTGGTTCGATAATTGCATGCCAACCTGATATGTAACTTACCAACGTATATGATTGTAATGGGGCTCATAGATGGCTGGGTAGGTAGATGGATAGATAGGCGTAGAAAGATGGGCTAGTGTAGGGAGTTCACATTAGATAGTGGGTAGCTTTGCAATGGATACTACTGAGTTTCAGATTTGAAGTCTCCTATGGGTATACATTAGGCAGATTTCAAGAGCATGTAATTGCTGGATAGGGCAATATCCCCTGGGTGAGAGAGTCATTTGGTACTTTTTTTACAACAAATAGTTAACAAATAGTTTAACAAATAGTTATTTTACACTTAAAATTACAGTAATCAGTAACATGTAATCAATGATAGCACATAACTTAAATACATATAGATTAATATTCACACTTAGATATACATATAGCTTGGTCAGTGCCCTAGTTTTTGCTAACAGGGATGTAGGGGTCTGTCAAGCATCGCTGACAGCCAGACCAAGGTGAAGAGCAAGAGCAATGAGAGCTACAGACAGTGGCTCCCCAGTGACTGTCATACCCACACGTGTATACCACACACATAGATAACACACATCATATGTACATACCGCCCACCAATAAAAGTAATATGTAACTAGATTTAACTAGGGATAGATGTATAATCTATACGTAGTAAAATCCAGAAAGCTTACATATCACTTTCATTGGTGGGCAGCGTCAAATTCGTGTAAAATCTGTACACACAACACTTTACAATGAGTATTGATGACAAAACATATTTAATATGAATAAAGATCCACTTTAGCGTTAATGTTTGGGTGTGCCCACTGCTGCTTTTGCAGATATAGACTCTGTAGGGATGGATGTGCAGTGTAATGTACTAGCCTATCAGGGATCATGTCTCAGCAGCATATTACAAATTATTGTTCAGAGATAGTTACATAGTTACTTGGGCCCTCATTCAATTGCGATTTGGCCAATTGAATAGGACCCTAAATAAGCACATAGCATATTTTTTTTTAAGACGTTTTTAGTTAGTGAAAACATTGCTTTTGGGTATATGCTTACTAACTAAAAACTTCTTTAAAAAAATTATGTTATGTGCTTATTTAGGGCCCTATTCAATTGGCCAAATTGCAATTGAATGAGGGCCATAGTAATTAAGGTTGAAAAAAGACTTTCAGTCCATCAAGTTCAACCTGTTAAGATCTCCTCTGATCTATAATATGCGGATTAGTTATTAATTAAAATATTGATTAAATAATTATTAATAGTATAGTATTGCAGGATGAATAAAGAGTTAGTCCATCAAGTTCAACCTTTTTAGATCTCTATTGATCTTTTTAATGTGGACTATTTATTATTATTGTTAATTGTTAATTGATCCAGAGGAAGGCAAACAGAAAAAAAACCCCATTGAAACTTTGCCAATTGTCTCATTAGGGGAAAAAAAAGCAAAATTCCTTCCTGACCCCAGAAACTGGCGATCAAATTTCTCCCTGGATCAATATTCCTTGCTAGTTATCTAGGATAGCCTTCAAAGCCCTCTTTATTCAAAAATATATCTAACCCCTTTTTGAAGTTGTCTATCGAATTCGCTGTCACCACCTCCTTTGGTAGAGAATTCCACAGTTTAACCACCCTAACTGTGAAGAA
This sequence comes from Discoglossus pictus, assembly GCA_027410445.1. Lineage (NCBI taxonomy): Eukaryota > Metazoa > Chordata > Amphibia > Anura > Alytidae > Discoglossus > Discoglossus pictus. Next base: position 46,599,817 of record CM050171.1, on the reverse strand, counting down.
CCCTTTTCTTTGTTTAAGGTGAAATCTTTTTTCCTCTAACCTCAAAGGATGTCCTCTTGTCAGTTGATAATCTCTTGCTACAAAAAGTTCATTCGACAAAGCCTTATATTGACCCTGGATGTATTTATATAACGTAATCATATATCCTCTTAGACGCCTTTTTTCTAGCGAAAATAAGTACTAGAGATTTGTATAGTGGCAGAATTATATCTTCTTCCCTGGCTTCTATACCCTTCCTAATACATGCTAATATTTTATTTGCCTTTGCAGCCGCTGCTTGGCTTTGAGCGCTGTTACCTAGGTGGTTGTCCACTAGTACTCCCAAATCCCTTTCAATATCTGATACCCCTAGATTTGCTCCATTAAGATTATAGATTGCTTGGCTATTGTTCCTTCCCAAATGCATAACCTTACATTTATTTGTATTAAATATCATCTGCCATTTAGCCGCCCATTTCTCTAATTTATGCAAATCCTTTTGTAGGGAAAGTACATCATTATCTGATTTTATTACCTTGCACAACTTAGTGTCATCAGCAAAAATGGAGACACTACATTCGAGTCCTACCTCAACGTCATTAATAAATATGTTAAAAAGGAGAGGACCTAATACTGAACCTTGAGGAACCCCACTTATCACATTAGACCAATCGGAGTATGTTCCATTTACAACAACCCTTTGCTTCCTGTCTTTTAGCCAGCTCTCGATCCATGAGCAGATATTTACTGCAATTCCTGTATCCCTTAGTTTGCTCACTAGTCTTCCATGTGGCACTGTATCAAATGCCTTTGAAAAATCTAAAAAGACTACATCCACTGAGTTGCCCTGATCCAAGTTCCTACTAACCTCCTCATAAAAACTAATTAGATTGGTCTGACACGACCTTTCCTTCATAAATCCATGTTGACTGCTACCTATGATCCTGTTCAAATAGACATATTCTTGTATTCTTATTAACCCTTCTAAAAGCTTCCCAACTACAGAAGTGAGGCTCACTGGTCTATAATTCCCCGGATTTGCTCTAGATCCCTTCTTAAATATAGGTATCACCTCTGCTTTTCTCCAGTCATCTGGTAGAGACCCTGTAGTGAGTGAGTCTTGAAAGATTAGATATAATGGTTTGGCTATTACAGACCCCAGCTCCCTCAGTACCCTTGGATGTATTCCATCAGGACCTGGGGCTTTATTAACATTTATTTTTTCCAACCTCTTTTGTATTTCTTCCTGCGTTAACCAATTATTTAGTAAAGGTAGTGTAGCCCCATTATGTTGCGGTGTCCCAACCACTGGTACCTCCCTTGTGTAAACCGACGAAAAGAACCTATTTAGCTCATCTGCCTTTTCCTGGTCACTAATTATCAGATGGCCTGTGTCACATTGTAATGGTCCTATCGATTCCTTCCTGGCCTTCTTCCCATTAATATATTTAAAAAATATTTTAGGGTTAGTCTTACTTTCCATTGCAACTGACTTCTCATTTTCTAGCCAGTCTAATAGCCCTTTTGCAAGACTTGTTGATTTCCTTATAGTCACATAAAGCTGCCTCTGTTCCCTGCTTCTTGTATAATCAACACAGATTTGTTAGTAAGACACACTGCATTGCAAGTTCAGCAGAGTATGTATATGCATGTACTACAGAGGGCAGACCACAGCTCAAATCAATATATTGTTATTAATATAAACCATTAACAACTGAGCTCATAATACAAAGCAATTGTAATTTCTAACAAATGATAACTTCAGATAATTGCAAATAGTTGAACAATTGAGGTTCAAAATATCATGATGTCAGATATATAGGAACACACAGTGATCAAAGGACCCTACAATGTTATTAATTCATATGCTATTGTCCTCTCATATCAGCTGTCAGGTGGTTCAGTTCCTCAACCTATGCCTAGGCAGGGACGTCAGTTCAATATGAGCCACATTAGGTTCTTCAGGAATATGCGTCCGCTCAGCAGGATCTGTGTCAAGAGAAGGAGGAGGAGCCGCTTAGAGCATCAGAGGGCCTGGGATATGAGGAGGAGCATGTCTGATTTGTGTGGACAGTGGGGGACTGTGACCCCACTGGCCCCCTCATCCCCCAGATTGACTCACCACATAACTATGCCTTTCTATATAGTAGATGGTCATGGCCTATATTATGATATGTGGCTACCTACCATCACATAGTCCATAATCCTCTTCTCTGTGGAACATATGGTTATGGTTCACATTTCACCAATTGATGGTTACAGATGAATGCCACTGGAAAGAGATGGTGTAGTCCCTATTTTTTTAGATTGTTTTCCTTACTGTTAAATCTTTTTTTTTTTAGGTTTTTATTTTATTTCACATCCATTAAGGCACTTTCTTCATCTGCAAGAAGTGCTACCAAATAAGTAAACTATATACACAGTGACCTTTGGTCATGGCAAGTGATTTCTCATGACAGATACATGCATGGTTTGCACTGCTTGTCGGTCAAGGTATGTTTTTTTTATAGTTACAGTATAAAGCACTGTAGATACAGATTTTGCTAGATTTTTCACCTCCTCTTTCTTATTTAGACCATGACCATTAAATGTGCATTTCTTTCTGATCAACTGTATGTGTGTAATTGAATTGAATGACATAATCCAGGCGTTAATGCATCTGTTTAATTGAGCAAATGAAGACTCAATATAAGAGCTATGCTCATTACTGGTTACTGTAGTGAGAAATTATGAGATTTATATTCATCTGATTAGCATTACTGTGGTGTAATGACCACATATGACTATAGTAGATGCTATACATCATTATTATAATTATATAGTATTAGCTTTAAAACTTTAGATTTTCTCATTTTACACTCAGTCTCTTGTCCTCTGGGGAAACTGGCACATAACACACATGATATTAATGGACTGTTGGATTCATTTATGACTGGGCTCTGAGTATATAATAAACTACTTTATTGTGATACCATAATCAAGGTATCTGTGTGTTTCTAATGGTTAATGATTTGAGACATCAATATACATAGCATTTACTTAACAATATTATTGTTATAATTATATTATCTTTCTGTATACCCATCCCTTCATGCATTTGATGACTGTAATCTTATTTTTTCATGTCACTAAACTTATGTTAATTAGTAATGAATATTGTCATGGTCAGGTGTTAAAGCTGATGTTAATAACACCAACAATTTGCATTATGACATCATGATAAAATATTTGAAAACATTGTCATGTGAACAATACAGCCCATTACAGTGACCAGGTGTGGTTTAAGAATGGTCACATATGTCCAAAGTGTGTTCAAGCACTATTTTATATGTTATGATCATGAAATTCAAAATCATTAGTGAACAACAGTTATACCAATTAATAGTTTGATGTATTTACATTATAGCACTATAAAGGATCACCTTTCCTCTGAATAGTTGTTAACCAAATCACATGTTTTATTAATTACTAGCGAATTGCCCGTCAACAAATGACGGCAATGAAATTGTAAGTGAGCTAATGCTGTTTGGTGTATAATAATAAAATGACTAATAGATTAATAAAGTAATATACTTTACCTATTTTGAAGCATTGTGTTGAAGAGCTGCAATCTGTTTTGATGTTGCTGCAGCATTAGTGGTGTGGAGCTGCTGTGTAAGCGTGATGAATCTGTGCAGTGTAATAGACCAAACCGTTAGCCTACTCGTGTACTTCCGCATTGTTCTAAAATGGCGGGTAATGTGTGTTATACATCTGTAGCGGAATATCCGTAGGTGTTTTGTGGTGTTTTGCGTGTTTCTTGGGGTGTTTTGCGTGTTTAGAGTGTTGTAGCCTCGTTTTCGTTTTGTTCGGCGGCCCGCAAGCGTGAGCAATGGCTCGAGCGGGCTCGCATGCTCACAACTATATATGTGATACACACACACACATTATACACACACACATTATATATACACACATACACACACAATATATATTGTGTGTGTGTATATATATATAATGTGTGTGTATATATAATGTGTGTATATTGTGTGTGTATACACACACATTATATATATATATACACACACATTATATACACATACACACACACACAATATATACACACACACATTATATACACATACACACACACATAATACACACAATACACATATATACACACACACAATATATACACACACACACACACAATATACACACACATTATATATATATACACACACACACACATTATATACACATACACACACACACAATATACACACACACACAATACACATATATACACACACACATTATATACACACACACACACATTATATACACACACATTATATATACACACATACACACACACAATATATTGTGTGTGTGTATATATATAATGTGTGTGTGTGTGTGTGTATATATAATGTGTGTGTATACACACACAATATACACACACATTATATATATACACACACACATTATATACACACACAATATATATACACACACACAATATATACACACACAATAAGATGGAGATGAGGCACATATACAATGACTGACTGTAATGTACCGTGCAATATATGTTATACATGCACATATATTTGTATGCACTGACTGTATATCTGTACACACACACTATACACACACACACACACTGTATATACACACTATATACACACACACACACTGTAAACACACACTATATACACACACACTATATACACACACACTATACACACACAGTATATACACACACACACACTATATACACACACACACACACTATATACACACACACACACTATATATACGCTATATATATATATCTAAAAAAACACTTAGTATATATATATATATATATATACAGATATACTTTGTGTTTTTTATATATATATATATATATATATACATATATACATACACTGTGTTTTTATATATATATATATATATATATATACATATATATACACTGTGTGTTTTTTTAATATATATATATACATACATATATATATATATATATATTAAAAAAACACGCAGCATATATATATATATATATATATACACACATATAGTTTTCTCCCCACACCTATATAGAGCTCACTCCTGTGGTCCCAGGCCCTATCATGTCCCCTCTCACACCACATGAAGCCCTATCAGGCTCCACTCACCTGTCCAGCCCGGGGGGCAGGCCTGTGTGTGCTTGGGGGAGGCCCGTGTATGTTCGGGGCTCGCTGTGCTCCTGGGGGTTCCGCCCGAGGCTAGGGGGAACTTATAGTGAGGGGGTGATCATGGCCTCCATGCCTGCCTGCTCTCCGGCTGCATTGTGGGAGTCTGACTCACCGACACACAGCGGCAGCACCGAAATGGGAGCAGTCAGAGCCGGTAAGCTGGCTGGGACAGGCCTCTGAACATGGGGGTAAAGAGACACCACAGCTCGCTTCGCGAGGGCCGCAGTTGCTGGCAAGGAGCGAAGGCGCTCCTTGCCAGCAACTGCGGCCCTCGCGAAGCGAACCCCTATCAGGCTCCACTCACCTGTCCAGCCTGGGCAGGCCTGTGTGTGCTCGGGGGAGGCTTCGTGAGGGCTGCAGTTGCTGGCATGGAGCGCCTTCGGCGCTCCATGCAAGCAACTGAGGCCCTCGCTATGCGAGCCCGCAAGCGTTAGTAACAACTTGAGCGGGCTCGCATGCTCACAACTATATATGTGATTCGTTAATACAATAACACTAGCTGTATTTTCACATATGTATTAATGGTATACATGTAATCAAATGCACAACTGTAATGGCATGGCAGGTCACAGGACAGGTGTACCCAAGATTCCCATTAAAGGAGGTAAGTTTCCTGAGTCTCTGTAACGGATCTACTGGCACCCCGACCGGGTACCTACGTTGATAGACGCGTCCTAGTTTGCGCCGAGGCCTACAAGCACTGCACCGGACACCTCAACCACCACAGACTCCACAACCGCCGTAGTTTAGCTGGAGCCGCGCCGTCTTCCTTCCACCCTGTATGAATCTCCAGCATCCAGGACCGTGTGGGGAAGACCTCTCCTCCAAGGAGGACACATCAGGAACAAGCGTTCAGTAGTTACAGCTCAAGGGAGTATGCAAAAGCATAGCAATCCCCAGTATGATATAGCGATCCCCTCCAATAACGAGATGAGACTACGTTTTGAAGGTTCAAGTAGAACTATTCTTTAATGACAGGGGATCTCCTTTTATGCAATGGTACCCTCTAAAGGGCTACACCCACATAATTATCACAGCCAATTAGATACATGGTTCAACCCCCACGTCTCCTCCCCTCAGATAACAGGTAACACAATTAAAACAGACACAATTTTAACCACAGTCTGGATGTACCCCAAAAACAGGGGGTACACCTTTAAGTCCAGCACCGTTCAATAGCTCTCACCCAGGGGAACAACATATTAAAAAATGGCATGAATCAGACCAGGGGTTCAAAAGTTAGTAAAAGTATCTTACTGGCAGCATGGCAATCTACATCCCCCATAGTTGGCCACACAATACACATAAAGAGAACAATAGGTGTGGTCACCCCTCCCTGAGGCTCCTTGATATAATCAGACAATGATTAAATCAGCCGTCTTTGTTCTTATGTTTGAGAATGAATAGACGTCCTTATCTGTAACAGGATTATCTCTCCTGCCAAGGTCTGCACTAGCCTGGGGCCAATATTCTGCAGAGCATAAACCAACATACATACAGTATATTACTAGGATCATATTTTAACCAAGAATTAAATAACCATAAACAGGGTAAAACAGTGATGGGTTCCGTTACAGCTGGGATCTGAGCGCACAAAACTACCGAATAGCGCTCAGATCATCTTCACACAGTTCAATTGCCATGTAGCTAAAGTCTTTCCCATAGTCTTTCATTATATGAATGGGCTCCATGGCAAAGCTATCTGTGGTATCATGGTTCACACAGAATGACCCCCCTGTATGTAAAGGGCCAGAATGAGTGACATACACTCTGGTATGGCCGAATACTGTGTTTGAAGGGCAATATGTACCAGGGCCATAGTCGCAGGGCAGGAGGCTGGCAAACAGTCCTCTCCAAGACAAAGTGGTGAAGGGCACTTCGTCACACATCTCCCCTTTGGGGGGAAGTCTAACCAGGCACCTGACCTTCTGCCGGTCAGTGCCTCCGTTAGACGATCCACCAACCCACAATAAACCAGTGCTAGAGCAGCCCCCCCACAACAACAAAGTGCAAGAGCAGCCCACCCACAACAAACAGTTACGGCACCTGGATATTTCGCTGTGGTGATGGGGCAACACACTGAGGGGACTTGAGGGGCAGAGGCCAGCGGCACTCTGCCCTGATGCTAGCTCTTCTGCTGGTATAACCTGCAGGACATCCTGCTCTGTACAAGGGACAAAGGGAGGGCAGAGGCCGACTGCACTCTGCCCCGCTGTCAGCTCTTCTGCTGTGGTACTTGGGACATATTCCGGCTCAGTAGCCAGGGAAACGTGGGGGTCAGTGGGGGTTAACATTTCCTCTGTTAACCCTGGGGCCACATTAGAAGTTAGCTGGGGAGGGGAATTTGTACTTACCCCCTCCTCAGGTTGTCCCAGTGACGGTAGTTGGGGATCTGGACAGGCTGTGGGCACAGAGACCAAGGTCCCATCTGCGCCGTCTGGGAGATTGGTGTCTCCCCTGGTTAGGGTAAACTGTCACTGGGGAGGAAGGACGACACCTTCTGCCCCCTGTGGTTCACACTGCCGCTGGGGGGCAAGGACGACACCTTCTGCCCCCTGGGGTTTACACTGCCGCTGGGGGGGAAGGATGACACCTTCTGCCCCCTGGGGTTCACACTGCCGCTGGGGGTGAAGGACGACACCTTCTGACCCCTGGGGTTCACACTGCCGCTGGGGGGAAAGAACGACACATTCTGCCCCCTGGGGTTCACACTGCTTCTGGGGGGGAAGGACGACACCTTCGGCTCCCTGCGGTACACACTGCCGCTGGGGGGGAAGGACGACACCTTCGGCCCCCTCGGGTACACACTGCTGCTGCGGAGAAAGGACGACACCTTCAGCTCCCTGGGGTACACACTGTCGCTGGGGAGGAAGGACGACACCTTCAGCTCCCTGGGGTACACACTGCCGCAGGGGGGGAAGGACGACACCTTCGGCCCCCTGGGATACACACTGTCGCTGGGGAGGAGAATTAGTTGGAGTATTCCACGTGGAGCGGTTTCTGTTTCTGGGACAGTCTCTCTGCATGTGGCCCTGCTGGTTACACGTGTGGCACCTGATGTACCGTGGAGGGGTTTGGTAGTTCCCACCACCCGGACGCAGTGCTGGGGGGGGGTTAATGGTGGGAGGTGGGTTAGCAGCTCCCAAGATGGACCGCTCCCGTGCCCGCTGCTTTTCCATTATGTATTTGTGGACATCTGTCATTAACCATTCCAAGGTTTTTATGGGAAGCGTACATGGGAAAAAGGCCAGTCTGCTTTGGAGTTCTCTTCCAAACATGAGTTCCTTTCTGTCTGCATCCCTGTAGTCCGCGGCCGCCTCCTCCTCCTCATCATGGAATGCTGTCCGAAAACTAGCCGGTTCCATCCTGCTGTAGCCAGGGGCGCTGTACGGATACTAGCGTTGCCCTCAATTTGTACTCCACGGAATGGTGTCTCCTGTAGCTGTCCTTCTGACCATGGGAACAATTCCGCCACTTGCCACCAAATGTAACGGAGCTGGAACACGCAGTCCAATATCTCCCCTGGTACACGGTAAAATACCCAAGAGGCACTACAGTTTCACCAGGATGAGGATGGGGGGCTTGAGGAGGGGGTTGAGGATGAGGAGGGACGTTGAGGAGGGGGTTGAGGATGGGGGGTTTGAGGCTGGGGTTGAGGATGAGGAGGGAGATTGAGGATGGTGTTGAGGATGGGGGGTTTGAGGAGGGAGGTTGAGGATGAGGAGGGAGATTGAGGATGAGGAGGAGAGGTTGAGGAGGGGGGTTGAGGTTGAGGAAGGGGGTTGAGGTTGAGGAGGGGGGTTGAGGATGGGGGGTTGAAAGGATGAGGATGGGGGGGTTGAGGTGGGGGGTTGAGGATGGGGGGGTTGAGGAGGGAGGATGAGGAGGGAGGTTGAGGAGGGGGTTGAGGATGAAGAGGGAGGTTGAAGAGGGGGTTGAGGATGAGAAGGGAAGTTGAGGATGAGGAGGAGGGGATGAGGAGGGGGGTTGAGGATGGGTGGTTGAGGAGAGAGGATGAGAATGGGGGGGTTGAGGAGGGGGTTGAGGATGAGGATGGGGGGTTTGAGGAGGGGGTTGAGGATGGGGGGTTGAGAAGGGAGGTTGAGGAAGGTGTTGAGGATGGGGGGTTTAAGGAGGGAGGTTGAGGATGAGGAGGAAGGTTGAGGATGAGGAGGAGGGGTTGAGGAGGGGGGTTGAGGTTGAGGAGGGGGTTTGAGGATGGGGGGTTGAGGATAGGGGGTTGAGGTTGAGAGGATGAGTATGGGGGGGTTGAGGAGGGGGGTTGAGGATGGGGGGGTTGAGGAGGGAGGATGAGGAGGGAGTTTGAGGAGGGGGTTGAGGATGAGGAGGGAGGTTGAGGAGGGGGTTGAGGATGAGGAGGGAGGTTGAGGAGGGAGGTTGAGGATGAGGAGGGAGGTTGAGAATGAGGAGGAGGTTGAGGAGGGAGGTTGAGGATGAGGAGGGACGTTGAGGATGAGGAGGGAGGTTAAGGATGAGGAGGGAGGTTGAGCAGTGGGGTTGAGGAGGGTGATAAGGGAGGGGGGAAGAAGACACAGGGAAGGGAGAGGTTGGAAGAGGCACAGGGAAGGGAGAGGGTAGAAGAGGCACAGGGAAGGGAGAGGGGAGAAGAGACACGGAGAGAGAGGGGGACGCAGAGGGCACAAGAGGTTGAGGATGGGGGGTTGAGGAGGGAGGTTGAGGAAGGTGTTGAGGATGGGGTGTTTGAGAAGGGAGGTTGAGGATGAGGAGGGAGGTTGAGGATGAGGAGGAGGGGTTGAGGTGGGTGGTTGAGGTTGAGGAGGGGGGTTGAGGATGGGGGGTTGAGGTTGAGAGGATGAGGATGGGGGGTTGAGGAGGGGGGTTGAGGATGGGGGGGTTGAGGAGGGAGGATGCGGAGGGAGTTTAAGGAGGGGGTTGAGGATGAGGAGGGAGGTTGAGGATGAGGAGGGAGGTTGAGGAGGGAGGTTGAGGTTGAGGAGGGAGGTTGAGGATGAGGAGGGAGGTTGAGGAGGGGATTGAGGATGAGGAGGGAGGTTGAGGAGGGAGGTTGAGGATGAGGCGGGTGGTTGAGGAGGGAGGTTGAGGATGAGGAGGGAGGTTGAGGAGGGAGGTTGAGGTTTAGGAGGGAGGTTGAGGATGAGGAGGGAGGTTGAGGATGAGGAGGGAGGTTAAGGATGAGGAGGGAGGTTGAGGAGTGGGGTTGAGGAGGGAGAAAAGGGAGGCGGTAAGAAGACACAGGGAAGGGAGAGGTTGGAAGAGACACAGGGAAGGGAGAGGGGAGAAGAGACACAGGGAAGGGAGAGGGGAGAAGAGACACGGAGATAGGGACACAGAGGGCACAAGAGGGACACAGGGGGCAGCACATTTCCCACCCTCGGCTTATACTCGAGTATATACGGTAAATTACTTGTTAAGAACATATAATCAGTTCTTTAATATGATTTATGTGGGGCTAAAAAAAACATCTAAGGTGTAAATCACTCCAAATAATAATGTGAATTAATCGAGCGAAAGCTTTTAGAAAATTATAGACATTTTTATTTGAATATGATTTTTTTGTCAGTATTATATTTGTCTAAATTATTATTAATTGTAAAAATAAAAATCACCTATAATTCATTGACCTTTATATTTTTATTCTGTTTTAAAAGTTGTAAAAACCTTATGATACACTTACTAAAGTTCATAGTAGGGGTAAATATTGAAACAAAAATATAAACAGGCCTCTGAACATGGGGGTAAAGAGACACCACAGCTCGCTTCGCGAGGGCCGCAGTTGCTGGCAAGGAGCGAAGGCGCTCCTTGCCAGCAACTGCGGCCCTCGCGAAGCGAGCCCCTATCAGGCTCCACTCACCTGTCCAGCCTGGGCAGGCCTGTGTGTGCTCGGGGGAGGCTTCGTGAGGGCTGCAGTTGCTGGCATGGAGCGCCTTCGGCGCTCCATGCAAGCAACTGAGGCCCTCGCTATGCGAGCCCGCAAGCGTTAGTAACAACTTGAGCGGGCTCGCATGCTCACAACTATATATGTGATTCGTTAATACAATAACACTAGCTGTATTTTCACATATGTATTAATGGTATACATGTAATCAAATGCACAACTGTAATGGCATGGCAGGTCACAGGACAGGTGTACCCAAGATTCCCATTAAAGTAGGTAAGTTTCCTGAGTCTCTGTAACGGATCTACTGGCACCCCGACCGGGTACCTACGTTGATAGACGCGTCCTAGTTTGCGCCGAGGCCTACAAGCACCGCACCGGACACCTCAACCACCACAGATTCCACAACCGCCGTAGTTTAGCTGGAGCCGCGCCGTCTTCCTTCCACCCTGTATGAATCTCCAGCATCCAGGACCGTGTGGGGAAGACCTCTCCTCCAAGGAGGACACATCAGGAACAAGCGTTCAGTAGTTACAGCTCAAGGGAGTATGCAAAAGCATAGCAATCCCCAGTATGATATAGCGATCCCCTCCAATAACGAGATGAGACTACGTTTTGAAGGGTCAAGTAGAACTATTCTTTAATGACAGGGGATCTCCTTTTATGCAATGGTACCCTCTAAAGGGCTACACCCACATAATTATCACAGCCAATTAGATACATGGTTCAACCCCCACGTCTCCTCCCCTCAGATAACAGGTAACACAATTAAAACAGACACAATTTTAACCACATTCTGGATGTACCCCAAAAACAGGGGGTACACCTTTAAGTCCAGCACCGTTCAATAGCTCTCACCCAGGGGAACAACATATTAAAAAATGGCATGAATCAGACCAGGGGTTCAAAAGTTAGTAAAAGTATCTTACTGGCAGCATGGCAATCTACATCCCCCATAGTTGGCCACACAATACACATAAAGAGAACAATAGGTGTGGTCACCCCTCCCTGAGGCTCCTTGATATAATCAGACAATGATTAAATCAGCCGTCTTTGTTCTTATGTTTGAGAATGAATAGACGTCCTTATCTGTAACAGGATTATCTCTCCTGCCAAGGTCTGCACTAGCCTGGGGCCAATATTCTGCAGAGCATAAACCAACATACATACAGTATATTACTAGGATCATATTTTAACCAAGAATTAAATAACCATAAACAGGGTAAAACAGTGATGGGTTCCGTTACAGCTGGGATCTGAGCGCACAAAACTACCGAATAGCGCTCAGATCATCTTCACACAGTTCAATTGCCATGTAGCTAAAGTCTTTCCCATAGTCTTTCATTATATGAATGGGCTCCATGGCAAAGCTATCTGTGGTATCATGGTTCACACAGAATGACCCCCCTGTATGTAAAGGGCCAGAATGAGTGACATACACTCTGGTATGGCCGAATACTGTGTTTGAAGGGCAATATGTACCAGGGCCATAGTCGCAGGGCAGGAGGCTGGCAAACAGTCCTCTCCAAGACAAAGTGGTGAAGGGCACTTCGTCACACATCTCCCCTTTGGGGGGAAGTCTAACCAGGCACCTGACCTTCTGCCGGTCAGTGCCTCCGTTAGACGATCCACCAACCCACAATAAACCAGTGCTAGAGCAGCCCCCCCACAACAACAAAGTGCAAGAGCAGCCCACCCACAACAAACAGTTACGGCACCTGGATATTTCGCTGTGGTGATGGGGCAACACACTGAGGGGACTTGAGGGGCAGAGGCCAGCGGCACTCTGCCCTGATGCCAGCTCTTGTGCTGGTATAACCTGCAGGACATCCTGCTCTGTACAAGGGACAAAGGGAGGGCAGAGGCCGACTGCACTCTGCCCCGCTGTCAGCTCTTCTGCTGTGGTACTTGGGACATATTCCGGCTCAGTAGCCAGGGAAACGTGGGGGTCAGTGGGGGTTAACATTTCCTCTGTTAACCCTGGGGCCACATTAGAAGTTAGCTGGGGAGGGGAATTTGTACTTACCCCCTCCTCAGGTTGTCCCAGTGACGGTAGTTGGGGATCTGGACAGGCTGTGGGCACAGAGACCAAGGTCCCATCTGCGCCGTCTGGGAGATTGGTGTCTCCCCTGGTTAGGGTAAACTGTCACTGGGGAGGAAGGACGACACCTTCTGCCCCCTGTGGTTCACACTGCCGCTGGGGGGCAAGGACGACACCTTCTGCCCCCTGGGGTTTACACTGCCGCTGGGGGGGAAGGATGACACCTTCTGCCCCCTGGGGTTCACACTGCCGCTGGGGGGGAAGGACGACACCTTCTGACCCCTGGGGTTCACACTGCCGCTGGGGGGAAAGAACGACACATTCTGCCCCCTGGGGTTCACACTGCTTCTGGGGGGGAAGGACGACACCTTCGGCTCCCTGCGGTACACACTGCCGCTGGGGGGGAAGGACGACACCTTCGGCCCCCTCGGGTACACACTGCTGCTGCGGAGAAAGGACGACACCTTCAGCTCCCTGGGGTACACACTGTCGCTGGGGAGGAAGGACGACACCTTCAGCTCCCTGGGGTACACACTGCCGCCGGGGGGGAAGGACGACACCTTCGGCCCCCTGGGATACACACTGTCGCTGGGGAGGAGAATTAGTTGGAGTATTCCACGTGGAGCGGTTTCTGTTTCTGGGACAGTCTCTCTGCATGTGGCCCTGCTGGTTACACGTGTGGCACCTGATGTACCGTGGAGGGGTTTGGTAGTTCCCACCACCCGGACGCAGTGCTGGGGGGGGGTTAATGGTGGGAGGTGGGTTAGCAGCTCCCAAGATGGACCGCTCCCGTGCCCGCTGCTTTTCCATTATGTATTTGTGGACATCTGTCATTAACCATTCCAAGGTTTTTATGGGAAGCGTACATGGGAAAAAGGCCAGTCTGCTTTGGAGTTCTCTTCCAAACTCAGTCTGTGGGGCAATAAGAGGTACTGTAACCATGAGTTCCTTTCTGTCTGCATCCCTGTAGTCCGCGGCAGCCTCCTCCTCATCATGGAATGCTGTCCGAAAACTAGCCGGTTCCATCCTGCTGTAGCCAGGGGCGCTGTACGGATACTAGCGTTGCCCTCAATTTGTACTCCACGGAATGGTGTCTCCTGTAGCTGTCCTTCTGACCATGGGAACAATTCCGCCACTTGCCACCAAATGTAACGGAGCTGGAACACGCAGTCCAATATCTCCCCTGGTATACGGTAAAATACCCAAGAGGCACTACAGTTTCACCAGGATGAGGATGGGGGGCTTGAGGAGGGGGTTGAGGATGAGGAGGGACGTTGAGGAGGGGTTTGAGGATGGGGGGTTTGAGGCTGGGGTTGAGGATGAGGAGGGAGGTTGAGGAAGGTGTTGAGGATGGGGGGTTTGAGGAGGGAGGTTGAGGATGAGGAGGGAGATTGAGGATGAGGAGGAGAGGTTGAGGAGGGGGGTTGAGGTTGAGGAAGGGGGTTGAGGTTGAGGAGGGGGGTTGAGGATGGGGGGTTGAAAGGATGAGGATGGGGGGGTTGAGGAGGGGGGTTGAGGATGGGGGGGTTGAGGAGGGAGGATGAGGAGGGAGGTTGAGGAGGGGGTTGAGGATGAAGAGGGAGGTTGAAGAGGGGGTTGAGGATGAGAAGGGAAGTTGAGGATGAGGAGGAGGGGATGAGGAGGGGGGTTGAGGATGGGTGGTTGAGGAGAGAGGATGAGAATGGGGGGGTTGAGGAGGGGGTTGAGGATGAGGATGGGGGGCTTGAGGAGGGGGTTGAGGATGGGGGGTTGAGAAGGGAGGTTGAGGAAGGTGTTGAGGATGGGGGGTTTAAGGAGGGAGGTTGAGGATGAGGAGGAAGGTTGAGGATGAGGAGGAGGGGTTGAGGAGGGGGTTGAGGTTGAGGAGGGGGTTTGAGGATGGGGGTTTGAGGATAGGGGGTTGAGGTTGAGAGGATGAGTATGGGGGGGTTGAGGAGGGGGGTTGAGGATGGGGGGGTTGAGGAGGGAGGATGAGGAGGGAGTTTGAGGAGGGGGTTGAGGATGAGGAGGGAGGTTGAGGAGGGGGTTGAGGATGAGGAGGGAGGTTGAGGAGGGAGGTTGAGGATGAGGAGGGAGGTTGAGAATGAGGAGGAGGTTGAGGAGGGAGGTTGAGGATGAGGAGGGACGTTGAGGATGAGGAGGGAGGTTAAGGATGAGGAGGGAGGTTGAGCAGTGGGGTTGAGGAGGGTGATAAGGGAGGGGGGAAGAAGACACAGGGAAGGGAGAGGTTGGAAGAGGCACAGGGAAGGGAGAGGGTAGAAGAGGCACAGGGAAGGGAGAGGGGAGAAGAGACACGGAGAGAGAGGGGGACGCAGAGGGCACAAGAGTTTGAGGATGGGGGGTTGAGGAGGGAGGTTGAGGAAGGTGTTGAGGATGGGGTGTTTGAGAAGGGAGGTTGAGGATGAGGAGGGAGGTTGAGGATGAGGAGGAGGGGTTGAGGTGGGTGGTTGAGGTTGAGGAGGGGGGTTGAGGATGGGGGGTTGAGGTTGAGAGGATGAGGATGGGGGGTTGAGGAGGGGGGTTGAGGATGGGGGGGTTGAGGAGGGAGGATGCGGAGGGAGTTTAAGGAGGGGGTTGAGGATGAGGAGGGAGGTTGAGGATGAGGAGGGAGGTTGAGGAGGGAGGTTGAGGTTGAGGAGGGAGGTTGAGGATGAGGAGGGAGGTTGAGGAGGGGATTGAGGATGAGGAGGGAGGTTGAGGAGGGAGGTTGAGGATGAGGCGGGTGGTTGAGGAGGGAGGTTGAGGATGAGGAGGGAGGTTGAGGAGGGAGGTTGAGGTTTAGGAGGGAGGTTGAGGATGAGGAGGGAGGTTGAGGATGAGGAGGGAGGTTAAGGATGAGGAGGGAGGTTGAGGAGTGGGGTTGAGGAGGGAGAAAAGGGAGGCGGTAAGAAGACACAGGGAAGGGAGAGGTTGGAAGAGACACAGGGAAGGGAGAGGGGAGAAGAGACACAGGGAAGGGAGAGGGGAGAAGAGACACGGAGATAGGGACACAGAGGGCACAAGAGGGACACAGGGGGCAGCACATTTCCCACCCTCGGCTTATACTCGAGTATATACGGTAAATTACTTGTTAAGAACATATAATCAGTTCTTTAATATGATTTATGTGGGGCTAAAAAAAACATCTAAGGTGTAAATCACTCCAAATAATAATGTGAATTAATCGAGCGAAAGCTTTTAGAAAATTATAGACATTTTTATTTGAATATGATTTTTTTGTCAGTATTATATTTGTCTAAATTATTATTAATTGTAAAAATAAAAATCACCTATAATTCATTGACCTTTATATTTTTATTCTGTTTTAAAAGTTGTAAAAACCTTATGATACACTTACTAAAGTTCATAGTAGGGGTAAATATTGAAACAAAAATATAAACAGAACCATTAGTTGTAAGTTAGTCATACAATATATCTACCTTCGTTATCTTTAAGAATTGAACAAATTTGTACATTTAGAGATATATGATACATTATTGCAGTGCCATTTGTTTTTTTGTTTTTTTATTAGAAAAAAACATAATGATAACTCTTGTGAAAAAAGTGGTGGATATGGACATAAAATAAGTCTCTTTTAACAATATAATAAATGGATTAAAGGAAATATAATATTTAAATATAATATCTAAACATAATTTCTTTGGAACATTAAAAGCATTTACATTATGTGAAATTAATTTTAAATTCACCATTTCGAACATAAATTAAATTTAAACTTGAATCTTAGATCCATAAGAGAGAGTGTAATAAATAAAATTACTTTTTTTTAATTAAAAATATATGTTAAATTAATAATGAATGTTTCACAATTTATAATTTATTTTTAATATATTAAATATGATAACATATAGAGAATATTATATATTATTGTATAATATTTCAAAAATATTTCTAAAATATAGTTTAAAAAATAATCACAAAACTGTGCAAAAATAAATTAATAAGTTGCATAAAAATCAGATACTGAATGTTTCAAAGAAATACATTATTATTAGTATTATTATTATTATTTCTTTTTCTAAGTTTTTCAATAACCATTTCATCTTGATATGGAGGGGACTAAGTATTAGAAAAGATTGATTATGAGTCTGAAATTTTAAGTTTTAATATTTTTTTTATTGGAGATATGAGTATCTGATTGAGATTTAGAGGTTTTTTATCGGAGAAGAGGGTTGAGATCTATTTCTCCTTTTTGAGGTATTGAGGCATAATTTAATGTTGTAGAAGCTTGGATGAAATCTTGATCCTTTGGATTCAGATGTTGAAGAAATTGTTATCCCATGTCCAGTTATCCATTTATTCATTTTATATATTGTGTTGTGATATAAAGGGAAATTATAAATAAAATATTGAATATTTTGAGATTTAAAAATTTGGAGAAATACTTTAAGATTTCTCTTTTTTCTAAAGTAGTTGGAGATAAGTCTGGGAAGAGTTGAATTGTGTGTCCTTAACTCACTCCAGTAACTTTACTAAGATAAGCACAACCAGAGACATAACGATATATCACTGGAAGTTGAGCCTCTCAGGTCAGAAGGTGCCTAAAATATTACTGAGTGAGAACGAGTAGCACCAGATCTAATGAAGTCAAACATGAGATGACAAACTTAAACAATGAATTAGAGACATCAAATGGACTGTAATGGGACATTTCTCATTGGACAACCACCAGATCTTCCATTGTGGTCAAGAATTCTGCAGAAGTAAATTAATAAACCTCATTGTAAATCAAAGGGTGGCCATACCAATGCTATGTTACAACTCAGTAAATGACAGAATCATTTAAATTCAAAAAGGCCATCACAGTGATCCATGTCTATGTCTAGGGTGAAGTTGTCCAATCATATGAAGTTATTCAACATGTCATAGATATACCACCAAGAAAAGATGCTACTCATCATAGGAGATTGGAATTCTAAAGTCTGGAAACAAAAGATACCTGGAATAACTGGAAAGTTTGGTCTTGGAGTACAAAATACGGCAGATAAGAGATATTCTGTCAAGATAATTCTCTGATCATAGCAAACATCCTCTTCCAACATCTTCGGAGACAACTCTACACATGAACTTCACCAGATGGACAATATAGAAATCAAATTGACTACATAATTTGTAGTCAAAGATGGAGGAGCTCTATACAGTCAGCAAAAAAATAGACTGGAGCTGACTGTGGCTCCGACTATGAGCTTCTTATTGCAAAGTTCAGAATTAAACTGAATAATAAAGAAAAATCATCAGAGTAGATATGAAATAAATAATATCCCCAGTGAATATGCAGTGGAGATAAAGAATAGTTTTAAAGTGATTAGACATAGAAGTTAGAATGTCTGAAGACCTTTGGATAAAGGTTTGCTAAATTTTTCAGGAAACCACAACAAAGAATATCCCCAAAAGAAAGAAAACTAGTAGCCCAGAAAAGAAGTAAAGCGAAAGGCAGTGGAGATAAGATTTACCCGACTGAATGCAGAATTCCAGAGGTTAGCATGAAGAAACAAGGATACATTTTATACTAAGTGATGTAAAGAAATAGAAGAAGATAACAGAATGTGAAAGTCAAGAGATCTTTTCAAGAAAATTTGGGAACTCAAAGGAACCTTTGCATGCCAAAATGGGCTTGATTAAAGACAAAATGGTAGGGACTTAACAGAAGCAAATCACATAAAGAAGAAGTGGCATGAATACACCGCAGGTCTATACAGGAAAGATCTTAGCAGCAGTGATGACCTCAATCCTTTGTCCAAGGAGCTGGAACCAGACATCTTGCAGAGTGAAGTGAGATGCGTCTTATGATGCCTTGCTGACTACAACACTGCATGAGTTGATGGAATCCCAGCTGAGCTATTCAAAATTCTACAAAATCAGTCTACATCCCAAACCCCAAAAAGTCAGTGTCAAAGAGTGCTTCAATTATCAAACAATTGCACTCATTTCACATGCCAGCAAGGTGATGCTTAATATCCTACAAGCTCGGCTTCAAAATATATGGATGGGAACTACAAGATGTAGAAGCTAGGTTTTGGAGAGGAAGAGGCACAAGAGATCAAATTGCCAATGTCCACTGAAAAATAAAGAAAGGAGGAGAGTTCCAGAAAAAAACATTTACATCTGCTTCATAGAATTTTCTAAAGCTGTTGACTTTGTGGATTGCAATAAAATGTGGCATGTTCTTAAAGAGATGGGAGTACCAAATCATCTCATCTGCCTCCTGAGAAATCTGTATGTCGACCAAGAAGCCCCTATCAAAACCGAACATGAAACAACAGAAGTTTTTTGGTTGTCACCTTATTTTTTCAACTTATACGTGCAGTGCATCATGCATAATATCCGGCTGGCTGAATCCAAAGCCAGAATTATTATTGCTAGAAGAAATATCAACCAACTCAAATACACTGATGATACTACTCTGATGGCTGAAAGTGAGGAGAGACTAGCGTACATATTGATGAGGCTGAAAGAAGAGAGGGCAAAAGCTGGCCTGCTGCTCAACATTAAAGTGTCAATCTCAGTTATTGGCAAATATATAGTTCTTTATAACTCCCACTACCAGTTATTGTTAAAGCTACAAGTAAAGAATTACATTTGATTTTCAAGTTCATAATTAAATTGAAATTCTTAGACTAAAGGCGCTCTGTCAAGAGAATAAGAGCACTATTAAATTCCAAGCCCCAGTGGCTGTCGTACAGCTCGTATGGCTGCTGCCGGAAAAATCTCAGTAGTTACAGAGCTATTAAATTAGACAAGCCCGTAACTACAGAGCCGAAGCCTTCAACACGTAAACCCTGTTTCCGTATGTAAGCATTTCAGGGCTTGCTCAAACAAGCCCATAGTTACTGCTTACACAGATCCAATAGTAACTAAGACCATCATCAAGACATCAATAAAGCCTGCAGGAACTCCAGCAGGCTCCCTACAGTAATACCTTGCTGCAGGCCTCCCCATCAGGAAAATAGTTAACCCCTGCCGCGTTACCTAAAATTAACCGCCCTATGCTGCGGGGTCTCCATCAGAACCCCCACAGCAAGTGTTAATGTAGGGACACTGCGGGGGTCCCGATAGGGACCCCCAGCATAGGGGGAGTTAATTTTAGGTGCCGCGAGGGGCCGCAGTGGGGGATTTTAACCATTTCAATGCTATGGGGGTCCCAATGGGGAACCCCACAGGAAGGGGTTAATGTAGGGACTTTGCGGGGGTCCCTATGGGAACCCCTGCAGCATGGGGCTATAGTTTCGGAGCAGGGGGGAAGTTTAGGGGCTGGAAGGCAATTTGGGGGCTGGAGTGGGGGTCTCTTTTGCTGCCCTTAAAGCCCTTGTGAGTCCTATTTTGAATCTGCAATGTTTTGGACAACATTTGCCATTTGCAGGTTTGAACGCAAGTACGTCTTGGGGGAATTGTAGCAATTTAATCGCAATTTGTGATTGTAACATTTACAGGCTGGGCAGATCAAAGGCTTAGCTGGAATGGAGTTCAGATTTTGACAGCCCATAGGGTTTTTCTCGCCTGTAACCCGCAGATTGTTTGCGGGTAGCTAAAAGAGTCTAATTTAATAGCAGTCAATGTTTATCAGCTTAAAAAAATCCCCCAGCCAATTACAAGTGACCATGATGTCAGGGATATGGAAACACACAACAAACAATTGTTTAGAGAATCAATACTCAACTACAATTTTAATACCCATACCCCGCCCATAGAGATACAGGCGCTGACTTCACAGGAGGAGGAACCACATTCACCCACGCAAGTGGTGGTGGAGGAAGCTGCAAACATTCCAGAGGGCCTGTGACTGTCACAGTAAGCTGGCCCATCAGCAGCAAGAGGGCTACCAACACCACAATTGTGTGGAACACCCACCGGGTCCTCGCACGCATCATGAGAACGTTTCCAGCCAATTCATCTACCTCCACCTCACATGTCATGGAGCCAGCAACCACCTCAATAGATGTCCTGGTACTGGCAACCACCCTCAGCAGGCCCACCACTGCCACCTGGTCAGATGACATGGATGCGTTGGCCGGACCCCACCGCTCCTCCACTCCAAACCTGTTCCCAACAAACCTGGCGCCAATAACCCAGGACTACACCACTGCCATGGGCACCACCACTGCCACAGATGACACCACCGGTATGGATGACACCAACACCACTGTTACAGGCCACACCAACCCTATTGCCATGGCGACAACATCGCCACAAGCCACACCAACACCATCGCCATTGGCGACACCATCGCCACAGGCGACACCAGCGCCTCGGGCACCTCTGGCCTCACCACAGCACATCGACAGTCCCGGCACACCTCACCACTCCTCAGAAGGCACTTTGAGGAACCTCATTCAACATATCCGGATGGAGGACGAGGCCAATGTCACCTTACAATTGACATCCCAGCTGGAAAGGCAAAATGAGATTGCAACCACTTATGTCGACAGCATCAGATCACAGGATTTAAGGATGGAAAGGTGTGAGCGAAAGCCTCATAGGAACAGACAAGCCCAGACACGTCTCATTGAGTGACTAGTGCAATTGGCGGAAGGCCAGGACATAACTCTCCAGCCTTTGGTTCCACAGGCTCCACCCCCACCGCAACCAGAGCATGAGGCCTCCTCATCTCACACCTTACCTCCAATGCCAGCTGCTACACAGCTACCCCAGGTGGATGCACCCCTCACTCCAACACCTTCTTGCCATGTTAGAGGGATGAAGTGCCCAGGCACGGAAAGTGGGGGCCCAGTGCTGAGAAAGAGGAGGTAGGAGAGAACATCCCCTAAGTCCTCCTCATCCACACTTCTCAATGAATATAATTTTGTATTAATGTTGACATACTATTGCCTGGTTTCAGAGTGTGTACACGTATGGTTATGTTGAATATTTCTGCAATTGATGTTCAATGTGGATTGCATTGTGTTCTGATTAATATGCTGTTCTCATCTCTGTAGGTCTTGATAGCCCGATCTCACAACCATAAAGGCATGTTCCGCAACCTCCTCTTTCTGTTTCCCAGATTCTGCTTATCCATTTGGGATTTTTCCTTAATATCTGAAAACACACTGTGTGTGGAATACATGTGTATGACATTATCCATAATTTATTGCATCTGATTAATTGAGCAGATGATAACCAAAAGTAAGTGCTATGCACATTACTGGTTACTTCAACCGTGAGCCTCGCAAAGCCTGTAGCGCCGCCACACATCGAGCCTCACGAAGTGAGGCAAAGCAGTGCAAGCGCGTAACTCTAAAAACCCACCAAAACAAAAAAAAATGTACAAAAAATTATAACACACTCATACACAGCACAGAGGGAGACACAGGAAGTCTGGGAGTGAGGTTGCAAGCGAATTATAACCATATTTTGCGGTTTTCATCACTCGAAAATCCCCTAAGCGAGGAAAAAAATGAAGGACGAAAAATGCTAAATTTCAGAAACAGCATATAAATCAGGATCAGCATCGCCAGGCAGGCAAAACTTACACCACACCGAACACATTAATACTTACAACAACAATGCCAGGCACGTGGGACTTTGAAAATAAAACCAACAGCAGTCACTGCACGCCACGTAAACATTCAGCACACACACAGAGGAGAAAGACACAGGGAAGGGTGGGGGTAGATGGTGGAAAGAGATACCTAGCAGTCCCAAGCAATAAACTTGCAGGAGAAAGGCTCGCAATGAGCGCCAAAAGCGCTCATCACTAGGGTTCATAATGAGCATAGCGAGTGGGAAAGGCTTGTAATGAGCACAGGCAAGAGGAAAGTCTCGCAGTCAGCGCTGAAGACGCTGATTGCGAGCCACGCTGTGAGCAACAAAAAGCCCTGCATAACTTTTGCAGACTTGAAAGATCAAAAGTTTAGATGGGTTGTAAGTTATGGTTGTAACAACCGCAGGGATTTTAAGCCAGTAACCAGTAGACCGGTTGGGGCTCACGAAAAGACGCCAACTGAATAGCAAATTAGTTTACAGGCTACCGTAAAAAACAATAGCTCAATTGAATCATAGCCAGTGACTATCATGAGTTCTGTGGTCACTACATCAATAAGATTTTACTGTTTTGGAATGGGTCCAAAACAGAACTGGAGAAATTTGTTGGTATCCTAAATAGTAACCAAATTGGCCTAAAACTTACGTCTGTCATTATTGACAAATATTAAATATTTTTAGCTCTCACCATTTCATTGAATGACAATAATAGTCTGGTGACACAGACCTATAGGATACAGTAACAGACAGCATATTAACAGAAGATAGTCATCATCCATCAAACCTAATTAGAAGTATACCATTTCGGCAGTTTTTGTGCCTTAAAAGCAACTGCAGTTCTGAGGATATGTTTCAGGTACAACCTAAAGAACTTTATACCTGCTTAAAAGTTTGTGGCTACTCTAACTCTCTAATTTTTTTCTCATAACTGCCTCAAGCAGACGTACAATGCGGTTCAGAACTAATATTAGTCTGATTTGTAAGGAGAATGTCCCACATCTTAACAGCAGCAATCAGTTAGGTTAATTAGGACATACAATTGCCGTCGGTCCAATATACAACATATTCTTAGAAAACACTGGCACATTCTAAGAGCAGACCCTGATTTGCAAGATATCATTAGAGAGAATCCTTCCATGACGACCTGACGTGCTCCCAATTTAAGGGACAAAAATTGTTCACATTCATTTCAGCTGTATTTTTAAATAAAAAAATATGTGGCTTACATTAAGTAGACTGAGATCTAGACCATGCAAAATATATGAAGCCTGTATCCATAAGGATACTACATTCAGTTTTCCATTCAAATTCTGACTGCTCCAAGTAGTACTTAATTAGAGATAACATTGGATGTCGAACTATGGGGTCATTTATCACATTAAACACAGATGTAGTCTCCACTATCCGGAATCTATATAAAGTGCCAATGTTTGAATTATTGGATTTAACTGAAAATATAGTAACCACTATGAGTGTTTCTAATAAAGTGCTTGAAATAGAAAGTGCTTTAAATAGAAAAAAGTGCTAGTGCTTATAATCCTAAATTGTGGCATTAGAGCCAATTTCTAATTGATTCTAATCCAGTGAGGTATAGTTTGGTGATATTACGATAGTAAAACTTGAATAATATGACATATGAAATTCATTGACTATTAGTCAGTAGTAAAATAATTCCCATCCAATCCGAAATGCACAGTAAATACTGTCTTCCAATAAAATAGAGCTGAAAGGCTTAACATTAGTGGTTGTTTGTGACTGAATCTTGCTCCATAATGGTATTATTTAGTCTATTAGATTCTAAGAATCGGAGCTTAGTGGTAGCGTGCCACACGGTTTAGACGCCTCGTGATGATGTCATAACCCAGCTCATACGCTCAAGCATCTGACCCGATGCACGTTTCTGGATTTTTTCAAGGGTCACCGCCATGTTGTTAAGGCTTCCCTTTATACCTTCTTATTGTCATGGAAACGGTGAATGATTAAAATAACGCATATATTTACAAAGAAAACTTTGAATAATAAAAAAAAATCTCTCTTAATTAATTTATTTATTATTGAATTTACGAACTACATTTTAAAAGAAAAAGAACAACATTTATGTAGTTATAATTTAGCCTCTTAACACTGAGTATTATATATTCAATATATTTTATCTATAGACACAGTTTAGCAAATCCTGATTTATCCTTATCTACGAATTATTATAAAATTACTCAGTGATATTACAGCCAAACTACTAAACTAGAATGGATTTGATCTAATAATAAATTCCCATTTAGATACTAAGGATTATGTTTATAAACTATACTATTGACTTCAAAAAGCGCATATCGTATACAGTATTTCTTTTTCTTTGGGATAGCCTTAGTATATACTTATTAATATTAATATTGGAGTATATTAATGAGGGCATTGCATGCTTCTATATCCAACCCTCTAATATTTTATCAAATATTTCACTTTAATATATTACAGGGTTTTCATTTCCCCACATTTCCCATAGCATCTCTAGTTTCATGCATATGGATGTACACATTGCAGTATCCTTTATTTTTGGATGTATTCCCATGGAAGTGTTGTGGACGAAATTCATGAAAATGTATATTATGTCCATGCTGCATTCCTTTCCTTACAATATATCATAAGATAAGGCACTAATTGCTTTTATTCTTTATTTCCTGAGAGTCCTAAAATGGCTACTGAGCTGTACCCTGGGAGTCCTAAGATGGCTACTGAGCTGTATCCTGGGAGTCCTAAGATGGCTACTGAATCATATCCGGGAGCTCCCAGATGACATTCATATCCGTGACCAAATAAGGATATGAGCCCCGCCACCTTCCAGAGCCAATCAGAAGCTTCACATAAACTGACCATAATGACATCAACATCCGAGACCAAATATGGAAGGACCCTTCCTACCTTGTCAACCAATCAATAACTCACTCACTGTCTAACAATGAGTCGTACGATTCTTATATCTGATCAACTTATATTATATAAGTTCCTATGTTGTATTTGGGGGGGTTCGTTCGTTGGGAAGAATACAAGATGTTTTATACCAGAACTTTTGGGTCTGTGTAAATTCTTGTCTCTGTGTGCACACATGCCCAACAGACGGATATTTGGACAGGAACAGATATTACATAATGGGATTATTTTTATCCATCCAAAACAATTGGCGCTCCAACGTGGGGCCCTGGGTTGTGACCAACAGATAGCAGACAAGGAAGACTTTGGGACGATCTGTCGTGGCATAAAGGAGCCTGATCAACTCAACTCAGATATATGGTAAGGTTTAATGTTTTTTTTAAAAACCTTGCATATATATGAATAATGCTGCTATAGATCTGCCACTTTGTCTTGGGCTGCTACTGAAGGCACCAAAAGTACAGATAAATTGCTTGCCCAGGGTCTACCTTGAAGAAATATCTGTACTGAATAATATCTGTTGCCTGTGTATGACTGTTGAGAGTGTGGGTCGAGTGAGATTTCTTAGATATTGTGGTCAAGGACATACATGTTTGTTTGCGTTTGGCAGGTTTCAGGGACGGATTGGGTGGTGTCCGAATAACACTATAGCCCTGAAATAGCCGTACGTACAGACGTACATATGCATACCTTTCTTTTGGAGGGTCTATGCATGTTGGATAGCCGAGTATCTCTTTGGGGTCATTATGTTCGTGCCTTGGTAACGTGATGAACCCGGGAGATATCTATCACACACACTTAGGTGTAAGGGCATGTATGTGGGATGCAGACTTCAGGGACGGATTTATTGTGTCCGGATAACATGATAATTCTCTGAAGGCGTCAATTTTAACACACGACGGTGTGAGATTTTGAACTGCAGTGTTTTAAGAGTCAGAAATGTTCTGCAGAAATTGATAAATATCACTGTGATCTGTTATTGCTGGTTGTGATGCATGTTTTAATGAGAAATGTAGTTTAGAATTTCTCTCCCTGTAAAAGCTGAAAGCTGATTTCTGTGCAGCTTCGACCTTGAATCAGTCTGTGAAAAGAAATTCCTCCCTCCTCCCATCCCGTTAATTCTCTTAAGGTCGTATGAATTTTGTACAGTAAGTGAATGTCATGTTTCTGTTCATGTTTTCATGCTTAGTTATTCTTTCTATGCAAATACTTAAGGTCGTATGAATTTTGTACAGTAAGTGAATGTCATGTTTCTGTTCATGTTTTCATGATGTTGTTAGATTTTGCTTACAAGAAATAATGTTTGTGTGAAAATAGGTGTGTCCTGGGAGGAGATTAAAAAAAAAAAAAATAAATAAAAAAAGAAAATAGTTTAAGATATATACACGGAGTTATACTTTTAGACCGCACCTCGAATAGGTATCTCAAAGGAAACAGTACCTTAGGATTTTAAACGTACAGTATATATATGATGCAGACTGAGAATTGGTTGTGTAACAAACACAACGTAACAATCATCAGGGTTGTCAATGAACACATCTTAGACAGGTATGTTGGGTTTTCGGATTATTGAACCAAGAAGAAATCTCCATAAAATCTGCAATGTAATGGGAGATTATTTTGTTTGAATACATTGCATGTAACAGTTTGCATATTTCTGTGTGTTTGTGAGAATATATATATATGTATATGTATGTATATACGTGTATTCTTTTGAAACATTTTGTCTGAAGTTTCTGTGTGTTTGTAACTCGATACTTTACTCTTTGGAGAGTGAGGTCACTAGTCTGCATTTTTAGAAGATGTGTTAGGGGTTTGGCCCACCACTTCTCACAATTAAGCATAGCAGACTACTCCCCTTTTCTCATCCCACCCTTCTTTGTGTGTGTGTTAGTTTTTTTATGTGGAAATATGTCTGTCTGTATTATTGAGAGAAGAACGGTGTTTGCTACATTTTGGTGGTTTGTGGAACAAAGAAACCATGAAACTTTAACACACAGCCACCGCCCCATCATGGCTCCCAACTTAGAAAAATGGGAGTGGACTATAACTTTAGGACCAACCCCCTTTTAGAACTATGACACACCCTATACCCCATCTTAAAGGTAAACAACATCTACTATACCACCGCTGCTGGAGTCAGTGCCCTGTATCCACTACTCCTTGGTAATATTAATCTTTATTAAAAGGAAGGTATAGGAGACATTCAATGTTTTATTAAGCTTTACTATGGAACAAGAAGTATACGAAAGAAAAAGTAAACGCAACGTTACTTTAGGATGTTATTTTTAGATTATCTGTGAACGGCTTCCCTGCTAGTCTCTGCTCATGTAAATTAACTCCTACATGCCTGTCTGCAACGCTGATACAGAATTCTGTGAGTTATTAATAGCATGCACTCCGGATGAAATAGCAAATCAGGCTATTAATTTGTCAGATATTACACAGGATAAAACAGTCAGTGGTAATATATATCATTCCAGACACGAGACTCAGATGCTGGGAGCAGCCTTTGTGGAAGGATTGAAGAGAATCCATCAGGAAAGATTTATTAACATCTCGTCCTCAGTACAAGGTGTTGCCATTAGAGACTTTGTTATTAGTTGCTAAAAAGGGCGTGAGTTCTCACAAGGTAATGAGAAGTCTACAAACATTATGGTGTCTTCTGAGCAGGAGGAGACAGAGCCAACAAGAACAATAAAGTGTTTTAATTGTAACAAAGTTGGACACCTTAGGGTTCCACCAGTTATGGTGAAGTTAAAACCAGTAGCTGAAATAGCACAAGAAACTGGTATATCATGGCCAGAAAGTCTCCCTATAATACTGTTAAGTGTGGGGTACACCCCTGGAGGGAAGTTTTCTCTGTCCACTCACGAGATCCTATTTGGGTCTGCTCCTAGATTAGAGTGTTATTATCCTCAGCAATTGAAATTTAAATCTGATGTATTTGTTGATTATGTGATTGCTTTATCTCAAGCACTGACTAAAATACACGCACAAGTGTTTTCTTCTATTCCAGATCCGGAAGTAGACACTGGTACCCATCAACTACTTCCTGGAGATTGGGTCCTGGTCAAGAGATTTGTGAGAAAGAATCCTCTGGAATCCAGATATGATGGTCCCTTTCAAGTTCTTCTAATTGCTGCACCATCAGTTAAACTTGAAGGACGGCCTACTTGGTTCCACGCATCTCATTGCAAAAATAAAGTTTCAGCACCAGACCCATAGCAACCAACATTATGATGATCATAACACATATCCTTTCCTGTCTGTTCTTAACTAAAGTAGAACCTTCTGCATTCATTAGTGAAAAGAAAAATGGTATTACATTTTGGTACAATCCATCTAAAACACATATGATCACATTGTCCTTTGATTATTGTCATGTTGTATGTTGCCAACAGCTAAGCGTGACTCAACAATGTAACTTGTACAACGACACTCTCAGCACATCTATATACATATGTGTTACAGACCAGACTTGGGGAAAAGAGTGTAGTCATTGGGAAGCTGTAGGATGGAACACTGGGACAGCTTGGGGCTACAGACCACAGAGTGCCTTAGATAGAACAGATTTGAGTGGAAGCCCTTTACTTGAACGTATGACTCTAATAAAGCCAGGCAAATGCTCGCTAAATGACAAGACTGGAGCTAACATGCGACTTACTCTGACTATCAAGAACCCCAGACCCACAGACGCAGGTACATACCTAATGGGTGGCCCAGACCCACAGACGCAGGTACATACATAATGGGTGGCTGGGTTAGAGGAGAAGCAAAAGGACGGATTGGTAAATTTATGTTCAGAGATCTTAATGCACCACTCATATCAGAAGACTATTGCAAGTACAACACACTCAGGCATTACCCCAAACGACTGATATCAGTGAACCTACGTACGAAGGAACCCTAACAAATGAAATTGGGTTCACAGACCTCAACTTATGGCTGGAATGGATGAAATATAACGTAGAGTCACATAATAAGGCTAATTGTTATGTTTGTGTAAGTGCCAGACCTCACCTAGGCACTGTTCCACTTATGGTAACTATGAAGGAAGAAAAGTGTTTCTTAAGTCTTTATAAAACTACCCAGACTAAAAGATCTAAATTGTGAACAATGGGAGAACAGGTATCCCATTATAACTGACAATCTACATCCAGGTGAATGGTATAACCATATACCCAGGTAATTACACATGCTATACAAGGAGTACACCTCAAGGGAGAAACCTAAAAAGGTTTGAGCAAGGGTTCTGCATTATATATTGTATTGGCTTCACAGTTTACAGAGCAGACACAAACATTGGGAGACATATATTGGATATGTGGGGACACGAAGCTCAGATCAAGACTAGAGGGTATCTGGTATGGTGAGTGTACCCTGACAAAGTTCATAATGCCAGTGCACATAGTGCCCATACAAACTGGTACCTCACCACACACCCTACTGACAACATCTAGACACAAAAGAAAGGTGTCTTCCCCACAAGGTAGCTTTGACCCCCATGTGTACATAGACTCTATTGGAGTCCCAAGGGGGGTGCCTAATAAATTTAAGGCCCGAAACCAGATAGCAGCAGGATTTGAATCACTGATACCAATGATTGGTGTAAATAAAAATGTTGCTCGAATCAATTATATATATATTAAAAACAGCAAAGGTTTGTGGATTACACAAGACATGCTCTGCAAGGAGTTGAAAAACAATTGAAGGCCACATCACACATGGCCTTCCAGAATAGAATGGCACTAGACATGATCCTTGCTAAAAAGGGGGGAGTGTAAAATGCTCCCCGACGCTGCCAACTGCTGCACCTACATACCTGATAATACGGGTCCAAACGGTAAGATTACTTTAGCCATTAAAGAAATAAACAACTTGGCACAAGAATTGAAGAAGAGTTCTGGAAGCACAGACTATTGGGATAAATGGTTTGGGTGGATAAACAACTGGCAGAGGGTATTGTTACAGGTTGGAATTGTCTTTCTTTCAATACTGATAATTCTTGCATTTGTTACCTGTTGTATTATCCCCTGTGTCCGAATATACATATTTAAAGAAGTCAGTTACTGGAGTCACACCAACCTTTGTGCACCAAGAAATTTATGAAGATGACTGTAAGGAGTCACATAAGATGTTACGGTCTATTGTGTCTAGAAATGAAAGTTCTACATAAACCCCTTGTCCCACATGTTCCTGAAACAAGGGGTCAGGGATAGCATCTGACTCGCCTATGAGTGGCAAGAGGGGTCATGGACAAGCCATGGCAACTCTAACGTACAAAGAATAACGGGCGTTCATTGGTGCAGATGTGCTAGGGCTTTCTTACATTCATACATCTCATCCACAGGGACAGTTATACACATAGGCCCTCATTCAATTGCGATTTGGCCAATTGAATAGGGGTCTAAATAAGCACATAGCATATTTTTTTTAAATAAGTTTTTAGTTAGCAAAAACCTTGCTTTTGGATAGATGCTTACTAACTAAAAACTTCTTTAAAAAATATATGTTATGTGCTTATTTAGAGCCCTATTCAATTGGCCAAATCGCAATTGAATGAGGGCCATAGTCTCTAGGGGGACTGTTACTATTTATATGCTGTTTTTATGACTTTATACCTTAATTAATACGTTTTACTAAGAAGAAACCTATATCTTTACTTTATGTAGTACTCTCTAGAAGAGGAAGATATAATACATCTAACCTGTCATATCTACAAGAATAGAATATAAATGTAGTATGTATCATAATATAGCATTTTAGGGGGGACTGTTGTGGACGAAATTCATGAAAATGTATATTATGTCCATGCTGCATTCCTTTCCTTACAATATATCATAAGATAAGGCACTAATTGCTTTTATTCTTTATTTCCTGAGAGTCCTAAGATGGCTACTGAGCTGTACCCTGGGAGTCCTAAGATGGCTACTGAATCATATCCGGGAGCTCCCAGATGACATTCATATCCGTGACCAAATAAGGATATGAGCCCCGCCACCTTCCAGAGCCAATCAGAAGCTTCACATAAACTGACCATAATGACATCAACATCCGAGACCAAATATGGAAGGACCCTTCCTACCTTGTCAACCAATCAATAACTCACTCACTGTCTAACAATGAGTCGTACGATTCTTATATCTGATCAACTTATATTATATAAGTTCCTATGTTGTATTTGGGGGGGTTCGTTCGTTGGTTCGTTCGTTGGGAAGAATACAAGATGTTTTATACCAGAACTTTTGGGTCTGTGTAAATTCTTGTCTCTATGTGCACACATGCCCAACAGACGGATGATTTGGACAGGAACAGATATTACATAATGGGATTATTTGTATCCATCCAAAACAGAAGCAGCAGACATTATTGTAATTGGGGTTATAGTTTCTCCCTGTCAGTATTATAAATACCATTGGTGATTATTTACTTTAAAAATAATCCATCAGCATTGTTTTTTGTTGCTTTGTTTAGCCCTAGTGGTATTATTATGATGTGGACTTTATGTTATTCATCATCCTCAGCTGCTCAGTGTATATTTACCTGCTATGTTTAAGTAACATGAGCAATCTTACTTATTTTTCACTGTTCCACCTTAAATGTGTAACTCACTGTTCCATCTTAAATTCTGGACCACCTCCCAACCAATCAGGTTGGAAGTGGACAAAGCTACTTCTTTTAATAGCCTGCCAGTTTTAGTGGTGAAAATCTTGACCACTTGATGACTTTATTAGGTTATTAAAAATCATCTCAATTAGTGAAATTAAAATTGAATATTGTGAGTATAGATAATTGAGTTTTTATTAATGATCAATGTTTCATTAAAACTATTAGTTCCTTTTATTAGGGTATTAGAGTGGTCCTTTAATTGCAGAAAAAAAGTTTGGATACATTTAAGAAATAGTAATAGATTCACTCAACACTTGGTCGCTACCAGATGGTGATACCTATATTTCAGAAAGGAGCTAGAGCAAATCTGGGGAACTACAGACCAGTGAGCCTCACTTTTGTAGTGGGAAAGCTGTTAGAATGGTTAAAAAGGGATAATATACAATAATATGTCTATTTGAACAGGATTATAATTAGGAATCAACATGGATTTATGAGGGATAGGTAATGTCAAACAAATCTAATTGGTTTCTATGAAGAGGTTAGTAGGAACTTGAATCAACGCAACTCAGTGGATGTAGTCTTTTGGGATTTTGCAAAGGCTTTTGATACAGTGCCACATGGAAGACTATTGTGCAAACTAAGAGATGTAGTAATTCCAGTAAATATCTGCTCATGGATTGAGAGCTGGCTAAAATACAAGAAGCAAAGGGTTGATATAACTGGAATATACTCAGATTATACTAAAGTGGGGGTTACTAAGGGTTTAGTATTAGGTCATCTTCTTTTTAACATATAAATGAATGACTTAGAAGTAGGACTGGAAAGTATTGTCTCCATTTTTTCTGATGACACACAGTTGTGCAAGGTAATTAAATCAGAAAAAGATTGAAATTAGAGAAATAAGCAACTAAATGGCAGATGAGCTTTAATATGAATACATGTAAAGTTATGCTTTTAGGAAGGAAAAATAGTTATGCAATTTATAATCTTAATGGAGTAAATCTAGGGGTATCAGATATTGAAAGGGATTTGGGAGTGCTTGTGGACAACCACCTAGATGACAGTGCTCAATGCCAAGCAGCCACTGCAAATTAAACGCATTTTCTCTAAAAAAAAAAAGGCATCTGAGGAGATATGATTACCTTATATAAATACATCCAGGGTCAATATAAGGCTTTGTCATGTGAACTTTTTGGGCCAAGAGGTTTTCAAGTGACAAGGGGACATCCTTTTGGGTTAGAAGTAAAAAGATTCCACCTTAAAGAGAAAAAAAGGGTCTTCACAGTAAGGGTGGTTAATCTGTGAAATTCTCTACCAAAAAAGGTGATGACAGCAGATTCGATAGATACTTTTAAAAAGGGATTTGATATATTTTTAAATAAAAAGGGAATACAGGTTTATACTGGTTAATTAGAGAGGGAGTATTGATCCAGGGAGGAATCTGATCACCAGTATCTGCGGTCAGGAGGGATGGTTTTTTTTCCTTTCGAAACAATTTGGCAAAGTTTCAGTTGTTTTTTTTTCTTCTGTTTGCCTTCCTCTGGATCAATTAACTATTAACAATTATTCTGCATACTGCAGATCAGAGGAGATCCTAAAAGGTTGGACTTGATGGACTAAAACTTTTTTCAACCTCAATTACTATGTAACTATGTAATAAACAGTTCTCGAGATGTATCAGTCCACATAATGTATTTCATTTAAAATCCCTTACTTTAAAGAGATAATCCTTGTCAATATTATTATAGTAATTTTATGAAGAAATCCACTTGACTTTTACAAAACCTTTTCAGCATAGTATATTTTTACCCTTGAACATCATGCATTGCTCTGTTTGATGTTTTCATAAAAGCAAATAAAGTGTTCCTTGTTTATGAAGGATGGCCAGTTTATCATTTGAAAATATTATGATGAAGAAAACTAAGAAACATTGTCAGTAAACAGTGTTATTTAAATTAATTGCTTCATGGATGATATGAAGTACTGATAATTTTAGAAAAGGACACAACTGTTATCTGTAGAACAAACAAGTTCTAAATTACCTGCTTGGAACAAAATATTCTCTTGACTTTGTCTTACTACTAAACTCAGCAATATTACAGGATGTAATTAAATATTAACCTTGTACATCTCTTAAATTATTTTAGAAGCCTGTTTTTAAAACACAATTACTAACCATGGTAGATCTCTAATATTACTATGTTAAAAAAGAAAGTCAAGAAAACCTAGCCATTGCACAATTTTCCCCTTTGCACTAGCCTCTCACATATAACTGAGATTTGCCACACGTAGGAAGGTTTGAAAAGAGTTTAGAGGCATATCTGAAGGCATAAGAGAGCTGGACTCATACATTTCTACACTCTATAGGCAAAAAGCAGCCTATGTGTATGCAGCACATCTCATAAAACATTGTATTTGTATTAATATCTAAAAATCCATCTAATGATTATGTTGACATCTCCAGGAGGTGTCTAAACAGGCATCTGATCCCTCCCACTCAGCATACAGCATCCGGGGAGCAATATTAACCCACTATTTACCTGTTCTTGCTTGCTCAGCCAATCTCCTTGCAGCTTCCTCCTTGCACCTTCCTGACACATATCATCGATAAACTAAATTTCCAAGGCTGCTTTGCACCACAGACAGGACCCCAGAGTTAATTCAAAAGTTTTAGCTAACCTAATTGGCCAAAACAAATAATTTTCAATTTGAGGCTAATTTAGCCTGGGTTTGGAGGTTGTTAACCTTGATTTCCAATTACTAAAATCAGAAATTACTATTATTGCTAAACACTTACTCTGTATGCACAGAAAGGAAAAACTAAAAAGGAAGTGTATGCAAACATGTGACTTCCCACAGTAGGGCAGAACTCATGTCTGCAACATTCAAAAACAAAATGGAGACAATGCCTGTGATTGGTCAAACTGAATATGACTGTTATTTTAATTTTAGAAGAGATTGGCTGGGGGTGTCAACTTTGAAAGACAACTGTTTGCAAATGCGAGAAATTCAGCTGACTGCAAGGTGAGTATTTAACCATGAAATAAACTGGATAAATGAGACCAGCAGTTCAGCTAATGTGAGAAGGTTTGTGAGTACACTCAGGGATCATTATCTGGCCCAGGTAATACAAGAACCTACTAGAAATTAAGCTATATTGGATTTAGTCATCACAAATAATATTGATATAGTATCAAATGTTGAAAAAGGGCCACATTTGGGAAACAGTGATCACAACACAGTCTCATTTGAGATTGAATTAAAAAACAAAACTGTAAGGGGCCAACAAAAACTCCTCATTTTAAAAGGGCCAATTTTAACGGTCTAAGGGCAGCAATACAAAGTATAGACTGGGACAAAAAACTGACAGGTAAAAATACTGAACATAAATAGCAACTTATACCGTATACCATGTAAGAAAAAAAGTAAAAGCAAATCAGCAAGGCTTGCAAAAGGGCTATTAGACTGGTTAAAAAAGAAAATAAAAAGTTAGTTGCAAAGGAGAGTAAGACTAACTCTAAAAAAAATTTTTTTAAAAAGCAAATAAAATTTTAACAAGGATACAGAAGCAAGGAAAGCAAATATAATTCTGCCACTATAGAAATCTCTAGTACGCCTTCATTTGGAATATGGAGTACAATTTTGGGCACCACTTCATAAAAAGGATATTTTAGAGTTGGAAAATGTATAGAGAAGGACAACAAAACCAATTAAATGAATAGAGGGGCTGAGTTATGAAGAAAGACTAACACACTTAAGCTTATTTTCTCTAGAACATAGATATCTAAGAGGGAATAAGATTACCTTATATAAATATATCAAAGGTCAATATAAGGCTTTGTCAAGTGAACTTTTCATTGCTTTCTGTCTTTTAGTCAGCTTTCAATCTATGAGCAGATATTTATTGCAATTCTGGTATCCCTTAGTTTGCATGATAGTCTTTCATGTGGCACTGTATCAAAAGCCTTTGCAAAAAAACAAAAAGACTACATCCACTGAGTTGCCTTGATCCAAGTTCCTACTAACTTCCTCATAGAAACCAATTAGATTTGTTTGACATGACCTATCCCTCATCAATGTTGATTCCTAATTATAATTCTGTTCAAATAGACATATTCTTGTATATTATCCCTTATTAACCTTTCTAAAAGTTTTCCCATTACAGAAGTGAGGCTCACTGGTCTATAATTCCCAATATTTCCTCTTGCTCCCTTCTTAAATCTAGGTATCACATCTGCTTTTCTCTAGTCATTTGGTAGCGACACACTGTGTAAGGTCTTTTTTCAGGTCTAATGTATTGAAATAAACACATTTGTAACCAATGCTAAAAGCTTTGAAAATACTCAAGTTGTAACTTAGTGGTCTAAATCAGCATTTCAACTGATAACTCAGCTATCTCTGTCCAACATTTATTGACTTATTTTTAAATTGACTTTTGTTATTCTATAAATATTTAATTTGCCACATCTTAGATTTAGTTAGGCAATTGTTCATCTGAGTTAAAATCAGAGATTACTATGTACAGGTACTAGTTCTGACTGTACAAATAAATATATTTCAAAAAAGTGCTTCAGTTATTTAACTTTCAGTATTTCATTGTTTTCAAATTTTCTACCAGCCATATATTTCCTTAGTCATGTTTTCTTTTTTATTAACTTGAGGAATGCTTCAATTTATTTGAATATCTGTAAGCAATCATTATAGCCAGTTCTTGGGTATTCAAATAAATATATCTCAAAAAATGCTTCAATTGTTTTAAGTTTAGTGTTTAAATAATCTGCTTTGAATTTTGCTTATTTTTTATCAGCAGTATATTCCCTTTGTCACAATTTTCATAAAACTAAAGAATACTTTTATTGATCTAAATTATAAAGCACAGTTCTTATGCATTATGTTTCAAAAATGTAGCCGTTCGTTAGAATATGTATATTCTGAATGGTTGGTTAATGTTTAAATCAGAAAGACTTGTATATCAATGTAGTGGTTGACATAAACAGGAATACCCCCTTTAGCTCTGGAGGTTCTGGGCAATAGGAGTGTTAAAAGAAAAAGCGCTAAAGAAGGTCATTTTAACATAGGGTAGATAGGGATAGGGGAACTCATGGAAAAAAAGACACAAAGCAATAGATTTTTCAAACTGTCTAACTTTAAATTAACTTTTTAAAAAAACTTAAGCATAACAACACAAAATATTGAATATTTTTTTTAAATTAAATTTAAAGAAATAACACGTTTTTTTTTTAAATAAAAGGTAAAGAAACAGCACAAAGAGGCCAAACTATATGTCTGGGGTTTGCTGTTACTCCTGTTCAGGGTAGAATTGCCTGGTATTTCAGGTCTGGATCACTTTTTTGAGGGATACCAGTCTAATATACTACAGGATATTTCTGCCTTTGAAGGGAGCAAGTGAGCTAAAAGAGGCTGCTCTCTGAATAGGTAACCAGACATAGAGAACTTACTTAGGTATTGTTCTTTCTCAGGTTAGCACCTCTGATTCTTTTTATTTAGTTTTCCTTACCTTATGGGTGATAGGGTCATCCAAACGTGGACTCCTTGCTCACTGTGTCTTATAGAGTTGCACCCCATTGACGAAGTCCACAGAGCCGACACATACATGTGGGATTTGCTGTTTCTCCTGTCCAGGGTAGAAGTGACTGGTATTTTGGGGCTGGATCACTCTTTTGAATGAGAGCAGATTAATTTACAGCAAGATATTTATCCGTGTGAAAGACACAGTTGAGCTAAAAGATGCTGCTTTCTGAGTAGGTAACCAGACCTAAAGAACTAAGCTTCTTAGGTGTTGTTCGTTCTCAGACTCTTTTTGTACAATTAATGTAGATTTTATTAGACAATTAACAATTAAAAACCACATTATGAGAAACAAGGGAAATATTCTGTACCTTCTCTCCAGGTGTTTTTTTTTTTTTGTTGCTCTATCTTTCTCCAGGATGGCTATTTGCTCTTGCTCTCTCTTTCTTGCTGCCTCTTTTAGCGCGCTGTTGCTGTTCTGAGAGTTGAACGGGGTTCTGGGAGGAAAAAAACATTGTTATAGCAAAGCAGAAGGTTCAATGGGGATCTGTGGCCAAAAAGCAGTGCTATATGGAGGCATGGAATTATAGGGAAAACAGCTGTATACCAAATCAGCTCTAAAAGGGGTAGTGTTAAGCAGGGTATACCTGTAATATTTGCTTAACTTGTCAGCAATATGTAATATTACTAACTAAATAATAGTTTTTTATATCAGTTTGTTTTTAGAAATACCTTTTTTTGTTCAATTCTAAATCAGAAAGCTTTGCTTTCATAAATATGACTGCTACATTAAAGAGATTCAGAAAAAAAAGCCTTAAAATTTTTAGCATTGTATCAATAAAAAGTACTATTTTGATTTTAGTTTTTTCACAAAGTACTTCATTTAATGCAAGTTAATTACATTCTGAATAAAGGAATCTATATTCCATAATTCCTTTGTTGGTACAATAACTATACTGAGACAATCAGTTTGAAAAGTTATTTTTAAACTTTGAATTACTAATTAATGTTCTACAATTTTGATATTTCGCATTTTTCTAAAGATCACTAAAATAATATTAAAAAAATATAATAGTAGCATTTGTGTCTTATTTCTGACTGTTTATATAATATAATGGCCTATACAATTTCCTAGTGGTTAACACTAAATAATATAAATGGATAAAGTTTTAATGGGGAAATTGGAAAGATTAAATCAAATCCAGGAAAAAACACTGGTAATATATTAAAAAGAGGGGGTGTATCATTCCTTAAGCTTTAAATAATGTCAATGGGTGTCACTGTCCCACAATATTTTGGGATATAATTAGTGACAACCTAATTTGACAAGTAAAATAGATATAACATATAATAGGTTGATGTTGTCATAATGGTTGGGCCTGTTATTGGTATAGCAATAGCATCAGAAGTATCTATGATATATTTATGCATGCCTCATATGCAAAATGTTTGCTAATCATCGGTATGCAACAAAATACATTTATTATTATATGTAGGAATGAGACACACTTTTTTTAGTGCACTAAATACAAAAATAATTAAAAACAAAGAGACAAAAAAGGGAAAGGAATGGAGCATATAAATACACTGTACTAAAGTATACAAGGGAGAAAAATATATATCTCTAAGGATGCAAACATATCACCTTGAACATCATTAAACCATAACACAATATTTGGTTTTACTGTTTAAGTGCAGAAAAAAGAGAAAAGAAGCATCACTTATATCCCTAAGTACTTGCGTTTTGCATGGAGAAAAAATCTCAAATGGTACATCACACATAAACTTAGGTTAAATGCACCATCCTTCCCTTCCTCCCGACCGTCCGTTCGCCCTGGTATTGGGCTTATATGTGTTTCATTGCAGCAGCTATTTACAGCAGTTGTTGTACAACCATTCTCCCTCATTAAAAGATTTATGAGGTTCACATTTTCTATTGGCTCCTAGTGCCCTGTCTCATCCATAAAGTTTGTTTTGGCTACTCCCTGTACAGAAATCTGTTGCATTTACAGAGCAGGATTTACGGCTGTGCACTGAGTGCTCTAATCTGGGAAAGATTTACATTAGTGTAGAATTTAGGGAAAAAAGCTCCTGCAACCATTTTACGGCAGTGCCCTTACTTAGAGCACCTGATTTACATAGTCCCCCTACTTTGTAACTACACATTTGACTAAGCATAAACACCTAACATGGTTAAGCCCATATGCTAATCCCAGCAAGATCAATTACCAGTGCCATAACAGCACAGTAAATTCTACCTAGCTATGTAAATCCCCCATCCTTAAAAGATTGCAAGAGAACTGCTACTTGTCGCTACTACAAGTGAACTTCATGAAAAAGCCAATCAAGGCAAAAATCTCCATTGATTCTTGTAGAAAAAAGACCTTGGATAGTATGTGTAGGGGTTATATTGTGTGACATATCAGCAAATTAGCCTACCTGACTTATTTACTGAATTTATTGCTGCACACCAGTCCTAGGCCCTCATTCAATTGCGATTTGGCCAATTGAATAGTGCTCTAAATAAGCACATAACATATTTTTTTAAATACGTTTTTAGTTAGTAAAAACCTTGCTTTTGGATAGATGTTTACTAACTAAACTCCTCTTTAAAAAAGATATGTTATGTGCTTATTTAGACCCCTATTCAATTGGCCAAATTGCAATTGAATGAGGGCCCTAGTCACTGATAGAAAATGTTAATTGACAGGAAAAGGTCATAAAAGAGTGTGCTTTGCCCCCAAATGCTAACTGTGTTGTAGCTTCATACAGTTAACACGCAGTCGTTGGAGGTTTGGTTAAAGTGTGTAGGAGAGGTGTGAGGACTTGATCAAAACCCCCAACATATCTGTGCAAATAAGGCTGCTCTCAACTGTGGCAGCTTTTTTTGCTCAGATAGCATATGGATAAAATTCATAACACCAACAAACCCCACCGTAAAGTGGGTCCAACGAACAGGGCTTTTTGACTGCAAACCTGGTACTGCCACTGCCCCCCCCCCCCCCCCCCACAGCACTTCATGGATTTTATCAATCTGAGCATTCTGATTGATTCAATATAAATTCCCACACTATGGGCCTCATTCAATTTCAATTTGGCAAATTAAATAGGGATCTATATAAGCACAGAGCATATTTTTTTTACAGAAATTTTTAGTTAGTGAACTTCTTTCCAAAAGCAAGGTCTTCATTAACTAAAAACTTCTGTAAACAAAATATGCTCTGTGATTATATAGAGCCCTATTTGATTGGCCAAATCGCAGGGTGACCTCAGAAAAATATAGTTCTAATTGGCTGAAATATGATGGACACATATATCAGCCAATCAGAATGCACAACGAAATACTATTTAATCCTCAAAAGCTCAGCAAAAGCCATTTGCAGTGGGGGAGCTCCTCATAGGAGGAGCTTTGTTAGTTGAAGTGATTTTTCTTGTAATATATTGTTTTGTAATTTATTATTTTATTTTTTGCAATTAAAGTTTTTTTTAAGTTTTGTAATTAATGTTTTTTTTATTTCTTTATTTTTGTAATGTAGGTATTTTTATTTTTAATAGTATTAGTGTTGGTGTTTAATACATAGGATGCCATGGGAATTATTGAGGACCCTATATAGACCTATATAGACCCCCCATGGTATAGGGTTTAGACAATCCTGTACATGACCTGTGTTATGTCGTAGTATTCCTGTTGAGGTTCACCTCCAGAATGGATGACTGAACCCCATTTAGCCAAAATCAGTGTCAACCAATTCTGTTTTTACGGCCTTAGTCTTTGATGTGGTTGTTCTCACACCCATGTTGTATAACATACAACTGTATTGTCTAGGTGACATATCTTTCCATGGATGTGACACACATGATTGCTTTCAGTACTGTGATGTGGTCGCCATCAATGCTGTTGATGGCTTTTGTTTGGGGTGTGGCTAGCCCTTTAATAGGCAATGCCTATTAAAGGTGATTTTCTTAATTTGTATTAACATTTAGAGAAGATGGATCTATGTTACCATTGCACTTGATATTTTTATATATATTATGCGGAGGTGTATTATTGCAACTAGAAGGTGTTCACAAATGTATACAGGGTCACACATTATCATTTTGAAAAATATTTTTAAATCCAACATATGTGCCTATGGGAATGTTAAGTATCCATTTCTAAAGCACTTACATATTTTTTGTACACTACTGCATCTTTAAAAGCTTTTGACAGGACTCAGCAAAGCATTTTAGAGCCCTTAGGGGTGATAATCAGTAAATATTACTTTTTGGTGAAAATTCAGCCATTCCAAGGCTTTACACAGCTTTAGTAACTAGCGTGATTGCCTTTGAGTGAATGGAACAACAGAAAGTAACTTGAGCTCTGTTACATAGTTACAAAGTATTTGAGGTTGAATAAAGACCTTTTAGTCGATCAAGGTCAACCTTTTTAGGTCTCTTCTGATCCTGCGGATTTATTGTTAATAATTGTTAATTGATGCAGGGGATGGCAAATAGTAAAAAAAC
This sequence comes from Discoglossus pictus, assembly GCA_027410445.1. Classification (NCBI taxonomy): domain Eukaryota; kingdom Metazoa; phylum Chordata; class Amphibia; order Anura; family Alytidae; genus Discoglossus; species Discoglossus pictus. The sequence continues at coordinate 46,557,648 of CM050171.1, read as the reverse complement.
ATTGAAACTTTGCCAATTGTCTCATAAGGGAAAAAAAAGCAAAATTCCTTCCTGACCCCAGATACTGGCAATCAAATTTTCCCTGGATCAATACTCCTTTGCTAGTTATTTAGGTTAACCTTGAATGCCCTCTTTATACAAAAATATATCCAATCCCTTTTTAAAGTTATATATAGAATTCGGTGTCACCACAGTTTAATCACCGAAATGTGAAGAACCCTTTTCATTCTTTAAGGTGACATTTTTTACTCTAACCTCAAGGGATGTCACTTGACAAAGCCTTATATTGACCCAGGATGTATTTAAATAAGGTAATCATATCCCTTCGTAGATGCCTTTTTTCTAGGGAAAATAAGTTTAGTATGGTTTCTTCATAACTTAGCCCCTCCATTCCCCTTATTAGTTTTGTTGCGATTCTCTGTACTTTTTCCAGCTATAAAATGTCCTTTTTATGAAGTGGTGCCCAAAATTGTACTCCATTATTCCAAATGACGGCATACAAGGGATTTGCACTTGCTTTTATAACCTTCTTAATATATGCTAATATGTTACTTGCCTTTGCAGCTGCTGCTTGGAATTGAGCACTGCTACCTAGGTGGTTGTCCACAAGTACTCCCAAATCCCTTTCAATATCAGATACCCCTAGATTTGCTCCATTAAGATTATAAATTGCATGACTATTTTTCCTTCCCAAATGCATAACTTTACATTTATTTGTATTAAATCTAATCTGCCATTTAGCCACCAATTTCTCTAAGTTATGCAAATCCCTTTAGAGGGAAAGCACATCATTATCTAATTTAATTACTTTGCATAACTTAGTGTCGTCAGCAAACATGGAGACTATACTTTTTGAGGCTACTTCTACGTCATTAATAACTATGTTAAAAAGGAGAGGACCTAATACTGAACCTTGAGGAACCCCACTTACCACATTAGTCCAATCAGAGTATGTTCCATTTACAACAACTGTTTGCTTCCTGTCTTTTAGCCAGCTCTCGATCCATGAGCAGATATTTTCTGCAATTCCTGCATCCCTTATTTTGCACAATAGTCTTCCATATGGCACTGTATGAAAAGCCTTTGCAAAATCCAAAAAGACTAAATCCACTGAGTTGCCCTGATCCAAGTTCCTACTTACCCCCTCATAGAAACCAATAAAATTTGTTTGACATGACCTATCTTTCATAAATCCGTGTTGACGCCTACTTATGATCTTGTTTAAATGGACATATTCTTCTTTACCCTTCTAAAGCTTCCCAACTACAGATGTGAGGCTTACAGGTCTATAATTCCCTGGATTTGCTCTTGCTCCCTTCTTAAATATAGGTATCACATCTGCTTTTCTTCAGTCACCTGGTAGAGGACCAGAGGTAAGTGAGTCCTGCAAAATTAGATATAATGGTTTGGCTATAACAGAACTCAGTTCCCTCAGTACACTTGAATGTATTCCATCAAGACCTGGTGCTTTATTAACATTTATTTCTTACAAACCTCTTTTGGATTTCTTCCTGCGTCAACTAGCGAATTGCCCGTCAAGAAATGACAGCAATAAAATTGTCAGCCAGGCAATGCTGTTTGCCACACAATGCAAGGCTATGGGCCCTCTGAGCACCTTCGGCGCTCATTGCGAGCCCTGAGCTGAGCGCCTTTTGGTGCTCCCCTGTGTACTTTATAGGCCTGTGTAGTTAAGGCCCACCTGCCTTGGGTTAAGTGTTAGTGCCTGCAATGAAATTGTAAGGCTGGCAATGCTGGTTGTCATACAATGTGAGGCTTTTGGTCCTCGTCGGTTGTATTTTCAAAGTCCTACGGGCCTGGCTTGGTTAGTATAAGTGTTACTGTTTGCGCCGTTATGTATTTTCTACGTTTCCAATTTTTTTCATTAACATTTTTCGTTTTTTCTCGCTTAGCCGATTTTCGAGTGACAAAAAATGGCAAATAAGGCTCAAAATCGCTTGCAACTTCAGTCCCAGGCTTCTTGACTCTCCCCCTGTGCTGTGTGTGAGTTTGTTTTTATTTATTTTTAATTCTTTTTCTTGTTTTTGGTATTTCTGGAGTTACGCAATAGGTGCTTCAATGGCTCACCTCGCTTAGCGAGGCTCGCAGATGAGAGCCTTTGGTGCTCATCTTGCATGTGTGATGGCGCCACTGGCTGCAATGAGCGCCTTCGGTGCTCATTATAACCTAAGTGCTGCGCGGCTACTTAAGTGCTGCGCGGCTGCTGCACCTCGCTTCACGAGGCTTGCATGTGTGACGGCGCCACTGGCTGCAATGGGCGCCTTCATCGCTCATTGCAGCTACTTGCGTTCCTCACTTTGCGACAAATCGCAGTTTGACAACTATTATATGTCCCAACCAGTGGTACCTCCCTTGTATATACCGCAGAAAAGAACCTATTCAGCTCATCTTTTCCTGGTCACTAATTATCAGACGGCCTGTGTCACATTGTAATGTTCCTATAGCTTCTATCCTTGCCTTCTTCTCATTCATATATTTAATTTCTCCTTTGCAACTGACTTCACATTTTCTATTTTAGCCAGTCTAATAGTTCTTTTGAAAGCCTTGTTCTTTTCCTTAAATTCACATAAAGCTGCCTCTGTTCCCTCCTTCTTGTATAAGTTAAATGCATTTTTTTTTCTTTATCGTGATCTTTAAGTCATTGTTAAGCCACATGGGATCTGATTTACTCCTATTCATTTTATTTTCACATGGTACATGCTGATGTGTATGTATATTTAGTAAGGTTTGAATGTTGTACATTTATTTTCAGTATTTTTCCCTGTAACTTCTTTATCCCAGTCTATGTGTTGTATTGCTGCCCTTAGCCCATTTAAATTTAGCTCTTTTAAAATTTAGAGTTTTTGTTGGCCCTTACAACTCTGTTTTTTGTAATGAATCTCAAATGAAACTGTGTTGTGATCACTATTCCCCAAGGGTTCCCCTATGTTAACATATGATATTATATCAATATTACTTGTGATGACTAAATCCAAGATGGCCCCATTTCTAGTAGGTTCTTGTATAACTTGTGTTAAATAATTATCCCTGAGTGCACTCAAGAACCTGCTCCCTTTAGCTGAGCTGCTGGTCTCATTTATCCAGTTTATTTCATGGTAGTTAAAATCTCCCATTATTAGTACTTGACCATGCTTAGCTGCATTATCTATCTGTAGCAATAATTCCAATTCATCACCCTCAATTATATTTTTGGCGGTTTATAGCATATTCCTACAAATATTAGTTTAGAATTAGTTTCTCTGCCATTTAACTCAACCCACAAAGATTCAATGTTGTCGCTAGTACCACTATAAATATGTTCTTTGACTACAGGTCTAAAACAAGGCAAATCTCTACTCTTCTACCATTACCCCTATCTTTCCTAAATAAGTTATAACCATCCAAATTAACAGTCCAGTCATGAGATTCATGCCACAATGTTTCAGTAATGCACATTAAGTCACATTTTTTTTGTACCATCATTTTCCTAGACAAAATTCTTGCATTAGCAAGCATACAGTTTATGCTGCTATGGCTCTGCTGTTGTCAAGTGCTTCCCACTGTATTTGAGTCACCTAGTAATACCGCCCTACTGTCTATTGTAGCCCTCCCCCCTTCTTCGCCCCCATGGATAGATAATCCATCCCTTTCCCCCTCTACACATTCTACCTCAATACTTCTATCTAGCTCCCCCCCCCCCACCTACTAGTTTAAAAACTCCCCCAGCCATTCTACCATCCTTTCCCCTAGCACACATGCTCCCTCTTCATTAAGGGGCAATCCATCACTGTTAGAAACACTGATATTGATTGGTAGGTTTCTGAGTTGAGGTGCTGTGTGTACCATAAATCCTTTAATAAAATATTTCAAGGGTTCCCTATGTGTTTAAATGTAGTTCTTTGATTGCATTCTCTAAAACAGTTGGAAGAAATATCCATATTAATTTTATTAAGTCTTTTGTTGTTTTTTAGTCTTTCAGTTGCGTCCAACTCTCTGTGACCCTGTGGACTGCAGCACGCCAGGTACATGTCTCAGTCACTGTGTCCCTCTGAACTCCATTAAGTTCATGTTCATTACTTCAGTGATCTCATCTATCTATCTCCGCCTCTGTCGCCCCCCTTCGTCTTCAATCTTTCCGAGCATCAGAGTCTTCTCTAGGAAATCTTGCCATCTCATGACATGGCCCAAATATTTGAGCTTCAGCCTCATGATCATTCCTTCTAGTGAACAGTTTGTCTTGATTTTCTGAATTACTGATTTATTGGATCTTGTTGAAGTCCAAGGGACTCTAAGTAGTTTTCGCTAACACCGCAATTCAAGGGCGTCAATTCTACAGTGCTCAGAATTCTTTATGGTCCAGTTCTCACATCTGTATGTTACTACTGGGAATTCCATAGTTCTAACTATGCGGACCTTTGTTAATAGTTTAATATGTTTGCCTTTTACTAGCTTGTCCAAGCTTGCCATAGCCTTCCTCCCCAGAAGCAAAACATCTTTTAATTTCATGTATAAAGTCACCATTTGAAGAGATCTTGGATCCCAGGAAAATAAAATCTGTCAGTGCCTCCACTTCTTCCCCGTCTATTTGCCAGGAACTGAGATTGCCGTTTACCATAATCTTCATTCTTATAATGTTAAACAGCAGGTCAGCTTTTGAATTATCTTCTTTTACCCTCATCGGCAGGTCCTTTAGTTCCTCCTCACTTTCAGCCATCAAAGTAACATCATCAGCGGTTGTTGATATTTCTCCCAGAAATACTAATTGCTGCTTTGTATTCATCCAGCCCTGCCTTACGCATGATGTACTCTGCGTATAAGTTGAATAAATAAGGTGACAATGTACAACCCGTTTTTCAGATCTTGAACCATTTTGTTTTCCATTGTTCGGTTCTGACAGTGGCTTTTTCAGGAGGTGGATGAGATAATCTTGTACTCCCATCTCTTTTTTTTTTTGTGATTCACACTGTGAAAGGCTTTAGAATAGTCTATGAAGCAGAAATAAATGCCTTTCTGGGACTCTCTTGCTTTCTCTATTATCCATCAGACATTGCAATTTGATCTCTTGTGCCTCTTCCTATGCAGAACCTGGCTGTGCAGAGCCTGGGTAGTTCTCGGTCCATATATTGTTGGAGTCGAGCATGCAAAATTTTAAGCATTACCTTGCTGGCATGTGAAATGAGTGCAATTGTTTGATAATTGAAGCACTCTTTGTCACTGCCTTTTTTGGGATTGAGATGTAGACTGACCTTTTCCAGTCTATTGGCCATTGTTGAGTTTTCCTAATTTGTTGGCAGAAGGCTAGCAACACTTTCACAGCATCATCTTGTAGAATTTTGAATAGTGCAATTGGGATTCCATCAACTCCTCTCCAACTTTGCTCTCCAAGCTGTCTGTCTCCAGCTCATTGATCCTTCCTGTACCAATCTTCAGCACATTTCTACCACTTCCTCTTTATCTAATCTTCTTCTGTTAAGTACCCACCATTTTTGTCTTTTATCACTCCCACTATAGCACGAAATGTAGCTTTGAGATCTCTTGACTTACCCATTCTGTTATCTTCTTCAATATCTTTATACCGCTAATTGTAGAATGTCTCCTTGTCTCTTCTTGTTATCCTCTGAAATTCTGCATTCACTTGGACAAATCTTTTCCTATCTCCACTACTTTTCTTTTTTCTTCTTTCTTGGGCTACTTTCAAAGCCTCATCAAACAGCCAGATTGTCTTCTTAGTTTTCTTTCTTTTAGTGATATTCTGTCACATGCGCGCCACGTCATTAGCATATACCGGGTGCCAGCCCCCGGTATATGCTAATGACGTGACGTCACATGCGTGCCACGTCAGGCGCCGAAAGGAGCGGATGTCACATGCGCCCCACGTCATTAGCATATACCGGGCACCGGCACCTGGTATATGCTAATGATGTGACGTCACATGCAGGCCACGTCATTAGCATATACCGGGTGCCGGCAACCTGTATATGCTAATGGCGTGATGTCACATGCGCCCCACTTCCGGCGTCTGAAGGAGCGGAGGCCAGAGCAGAAGCTTCAGATGCAGGTAAGTGAGGGGAAATGGAGGGGGGGGGTGTATTTAGAGGGGTAGAATGAGGAGGGGGTTTTAAAATGTGGAGGGGGGGTTGAGGATGAGGAGGGAGGATGTGGAGGGAGGTTGAGGAGGGAGGTTGAGGAGGGGGTTGATGATGGGGGGTTGAGGTTGAGGAGGGAGGTTGAGGAGGGGCTTATGGATAGGGGGTTGAGGTTGAGGAGGGGGGTTGAGGAGGGAGGTTGTGGAGGGGGGTTGAGGTTGAGGAGGGAGGTTGAGGAGGGGGTTGAGGATGGGGGGTTGAGGATGGGGGGTTGAGGTTGAGGAGGGAGGTTGAGGAGAGGGTTGAGGAGGGGGTTGAGGAGGGGGGTTGAGGAGGGAGGTTGAGGTTGAGGATGAGGAGGGAGGTTAAGGTTGAGGATGAGGAGGGAGGTTGAGGATGAGCAGGGAGGATGAGGAGGGGGGTTGAGGATGGGGGGGTTGAGGTTGAGGAGGGGGTTGAGGATGAGGAGGGAGGTTGAGGAGGGGGTTGAGGATGGGGGGGTGAGGTTGAGGAGGGAGGTTGAGGAGGGGGTTGAGGATGGGTGGGTTGAGGTTGAGGAGGGGGTTGAGGAGGGAGGTTGAGGAGGGAGGTTAAGGATGAGGAGGGAGGTTGAGGAGGGAGGTTGAGGATGAGGAGGGATGTTGAAGATGAGGAGGGAGGGTGAGGAGGGGGGTTGAGGATGGGGGTTGAGGTCGAGGAGGGAGGTTGAGGAGGGGGTTGAGGATGAGGAGGGGGTTGAGGATGAGGAGGGAGGTTGAGGAGGGGGTTGAGGATGGGGAGGGTTGAGGATGAGGATGGGGGTTGAGAAGGGAGGATGAGGAGGGGGTTGAGGATGAGGAGGGGGGTTGAGGTTGAGGAGGGGGTTGAGGATGGGGTAGTTGATGAGGGAGGTTGAGGAGGGGGTCGAGGAGGGAGGTTGAGGATGAGGAGGGAGGATGAGGAAGGAGGTTTAGGAGGAGGAGTGGGGTTGAGGAGGGAGGCTGAGAATGAGGAGGGGGGAAGAGACACAGGGAAGGGAGAGGAGGGGAAGAGATACAGGGAAGGGAGAGGGGGGAAGAGACACAGGGAAGGGAGGGGGAGAAGAGACATGGGAGAGAGAGGGGGACACAAGAGGGGGACACAGAGAGCACAAGAGGGACACAGGGGGCAGCACATTTCCCACCCTCGGCTTATACTCGAGTCACTCATTTTACCCAGTATTTTGTGGTAAAATAGGTGCCTTGGCTTTTACTCGGATCGGCTTATACTCCAGTATATACGGTAAATACATTTTATGAAGATATTTTAAATATGTCTCTGTCAAACATACATTTCTACTGTCCTTACATGCCCCCGCAAAGTTACTTGACTCTATCTCAATGTCAAGATCCTCTTCCCAAGAGAGCATATATTTCATTTTTCAATACTACTGATGTATATGGCCAGGGTAACTCCCTTAGGGCTTGGGCATTGAAGACAGCTTTTCATAGTATGCCAATGGTAGTCAATATTGCAGACTGAGCACAAATCCCAGGTAAGGATTAATCTGCAAGAATGAAAACACTTCCTTATATAGCATTTGTTGTTGTTCAGTCATGTTCTGCTCTCCGTTACCCTATGGACAGCAGCATGACAGGTACATCTCTCAGTCACTGCCCCTCTTAGATTCATCAAGTTCATGTTCATTGTTTCAGTGACCTCATCTATCCATCTTTGCTTATGTCGTCCCCTTCGTCTTGTGCCTTCAATATTTCTCAAAAAAACAAAATAGAGGTATTTAATCAGAGTGGGTTATCAAGTCCACAGAACTAACCTATTAAGGTTTGTTTGTTCTCTGATTGAGCACCTATATTTTGTTTTTTTGTTTATTCAAATGACCCTTACTTATTAGTCTCCCTAAGGGTGATAGGGGAATCCAGACGTGGATATCTTGCTCACTGTGCCTTAGGGAGTTATCAGCTACACATCACTGACAAGGCCCAAAGAAGGCCAAAACGTCCGTCTGGGGTTTGCTGTTTCTCCTGTTAAGGATAGAATTGCCTTGTATTTTGGGGCTGGACCACTCTAGTGAGTGGGACCAGACTGATATACTACAGGATATTTCTCCCTGTAAAGGGGGCAAGTGAGCTAAGTGAGGTTGCTCTAAGAGTTGGTTATCATGTCCACAGAACTAACCTATTAAGGTTAGTTCGTTCTCTGATTGAGCACCTCTATTTTGTTTTTATGTTTATTCAATTTCTTTCCAGCATTAAAGTCTTCTCTAGGGAATTTTGCAGTCTCATGATATGGCCAACATATGTGAGCTTTTGTTTTGATTTCCTGCAGTAGTGATTTATTGTATTTTCTTGCAGTCCAAGAGACTCTTAAGTAGTTTTCACCAACACCACAATTAAAAAGCCCTACCAACCTTCAACTTTTCCAGAATATTACTATCCTTGAAAAAATCCTGACTTGGCGGTGTTGTGTTCACCATCAAAATATTCTTTCATCCCTTCCTAGTTGAAAGTTCCCATTCTGGAAAGTTGGTTTCATCAGATAATTTTTCCTTATCAGGCTTCATTAAAATTTGTATTTGTATATGACAACAACATAAAGTCTAGGTTATAACTTCATACAGAGCAAGTATACATATAAAAAGGAAGGCACTTGTAGAACTAGCAGGTAAAGTAACAAACCATCTAATTTTCACAACATCATAACAGTTAGTGATGTCCCGAACAGTTCGCCGGAGAACTATTCGCAGCGATTTTCGCATGTTCGCGTTCGCCGCAAACGGCGAACACATGGGCTTTTCGGTTTGCCCCCTATACTTTATCATTGTGGAAACTTAGAACATCATTTTTTTTATTTTATAATTTTTTTTGTGTAATCTATGCCTGCCTGCCAGCGTGTGTGTGTGACAGACTAACACCTAACAGCTTAGATTGTGCTTATTTTCACTACTCATACCTGGTGTTGTAACATACATTGAAAACAACCATTTTTTTCCTGTAATCTAATTTCAGTTGCCTGCCTCTGTCAGGCTCACAGCTTATATTGTGCTCAGTGACATAAAACAACACTTTTTTGACTGTAATAGATTGAATAGCAATAACCTGCCTACAGGCGTGTGTGTGAAGCCTATTGCATCTACTCTTCCAACTTTTGCCAGTGCACAGTGATACGTCATATCTGGTGCAACCGTAGTGTACAGTGACATAAAACAACACTTTTTTGACTGTAATCGATTGAATATCAGTTGCCTGCCTACAGGCCTACAGCAACTACTCTGACAACTTTTGCCAGTGCACAGTGACACTCATATCTGGTGGCTCCTTAGATTGCACGCGCAGTGCTCCAAATTTGAAGTGGGAGGACCAACCAAGCATCTTTTTCCATCTCCCTGTTCCAAAAATCAATGCCATATACACGTCCCCTAATAGTGGATGTAACAGGGATTAAACCAATAGGAATAGTGCTACTTAACAGTACACACCTTATAATAACGCAGACAGAGGCAACGCGTATAATCTTCCATGCTGTGCAGTGGAAGCCCCCAGACTCTGACCTGTGTATAATCTTCCATGCTGGGCAGTGGAAGCCCCCAGACTCTGACCTGTGATTAATCTTCCATGCTGGGCAGTGGAAGCCCCCAGACTCTGGGAGTCTGAAGAAGAGGAGTCAGAGGAGGAAGGTGGCTTTGAGGAGATGGAAGATCAAACACAGCAGGCGTCCTAGGGGGCTTGTTGTCACCTTTCGGGGACCCTTGGTGGCTGGGTGGAGGAAGAGACATTCAATGACATTAGTGAGGACAAGGAACGGGACATGGCTAGCTTGGTATCCAACCTTGTGCAAATGGGGAGTTTGCGGTTGTGCAAAGGGACTGTTTGCGGTTGTTTGCGATGCATTAAACGGGGAGATTGGTCTGTTACTGTGAAGCGGGTGTAACCCTTAAACTACCTGATCGATACAACATCATACCTGATGTTTTAAAGCATGTTATTCCAAACAATTTAGGAATGTTAGGTGATTTATGCCCTTTATGGCTTAAAACCAGACATCAACTATGTAATTTTCCGTGGGAGTTTTGCCATGGATCCCCTCCGGCATGCCACAGTCCAGGTGTTAATCCCCTTGAAACAACTTTCCCATCACTATTGTGGCCAGAAAGAGGTCCCTGTGGGTTTTGAAATTCTCCTGCCCATTGAAGTCTATGGGGTTCGCCGATGTTCGCCCGTTCGCGAACATTTGCTGGAAGTTCGCGTTCGCTGTTCGCGAACCCAAAATTTGATGTTCGCGACATCACTAATCACAGTTAATATTGCACTACTTATACATCATATTCATGATCCAAACATATATATATATATATATATATAGTTACATAGTTACATACTTACATAGGGCCTCATTCTATTATCGGCCGTAGGAGATGCGGGGCCGCAAGGAGGAAAGCCTTTGATCTAAAACGGCCGCAAGAGTTTCGGCCGCAAGAAAATCCCGGTTGCTATTCAATTGCTCCGGGAACCCTCTCTGCAAGGCTAAAACCGAGCCGCAGCTTACTTGCAGGAAAAAGGTCCCGCTAGCACCAATTAAGCACATTATAAAGCCGAAATAAAGCCATCCTGCACTCTGAGGAGACTATAAAGTGATTGTAGGTGTTAGCAAAAATAGCACAACATTTCCCTACACTCAAATCCGTAAATAAATTATTTTTTAATTTATGTCACATATCCATGTAAAAAGTCCCGAGGGCTTGGAGCACCTCAGACCCGCCCACGCTGCGGCCGGAAAATAAACAGTTAATGTAAACTCGGATTTGGGCTGATGTGCAAGCTTGAGAGGGAGTTGCTATTAATCCTCATGTCCCCCAATATGATCCCTAGCATTTACAGAGCTGTACAGTGCTGTCTTGAATTTATTTTTGCGTTTAATGATTTCTGAGCTTACGGACGGTTGCAAGATATACAGCCAGCCGTAAGGGAAGATCCTTGCGGGGCCGTATAAATGAATTGCAAGATAACGGAACCCCCACAAGGAATCGCAGCCTTGTGGCCTTTTACGGCCGATAATAGAATGAGGCCCATAGTATTTAAGGTTGAAAAAAGACTTTCAGTCCATCAAGTTCAACCTTTTAAGGTCACCTCTGATCTGCAATATGCAGATTAAGTATTAATTAATTAGTTGTAAAAATATATATATATATATAAAAAAAATAATAACTCTTCCTGATCCCAGACACCGGCGACCAGACTTCTCCCTGGATCAATACTGCCTCTCTAATTATCCATGATAACCCTGAATTCCCTTTTTAATTAGAAATAAATCCAGTCCCCTTTTAAAGTTATCTATCGAATCCGCTGTCACCACCTCCTCTGGTATAGAATTCCACAGATTAACCACGCTTACTGTGAAGAACCCTTTTCTTTCTTTAAGGTGGAATCTTTTTACTTCTAACCTCAAGGGAAGTCCTCTTGTCAGTTGAAAACCTCTTGGCACAAAAAGCTCCCTTGGCAAATCTTTATACTGACCCTGGATGTATTTAGGTAATCATATCTCCTCTTAGATGATTTTTTACCTTGTACAACTTTGTGTCATCAGCGAAAATGGAGACACCACACTCCAATCCTACCTCTAAGTAATTAATAAATATGTTAAAAAGGAGAGGACCTAATACTGAACCCAGAGGAACCCCACTTACCACATTAGTCCAATCTGAGTATGTTCCATTTACAACAACCCTTTGCTTCCTGTCTTTTAGCCAGCTCTCAATCCATGAGCATATATTTACTGCAACTCCTGTATCTCTTAGTTTACACAATAGTCTCCCATGTGGCACTGTATCAAAAGCCTTTGCAACATCCAAAAAAATACATCCACTGAGTTGCCTTGATCCAGGTTCCTACTAACCTCCTCATAGAAACTAATTAGATTTGTTTGACATGACCTATCCCTCATAAATCCATGTTGACTCCTACTTATAATCCTGTTCAAATAGACATATTCTTGTATATTATCCCTTATTAACCCTTCTAAAAGCTTCCCCACTACAGAAGTGAGGCTCACTGGTCTATAATTCCCCGGATTTGCTCTTGCTTCCTTTTTAAATATAGGTATCACATCAGTTTTTCTCCAGTCATCTGGTAGAGACCCTGTGTTGAGTGAATCTTGAAAAATTAAATATAATGGTTTGTCTATTACAGAACCCAGTTCCCTTAGTACACTTGGATGTATTCCATCAGGACCCGGGGCTTTATTAACATTTATTTTTTCCAACCACTTTTGGATTACTTCCTGTGTTAACCAATTATTTGGCAAAGGTAGTGTAGCCCCATTATGTTGCTGTGTCCCAACCACTGGTACCTCCCTTGTGTATACCGAAGAAAAGAACCTATTTAGCTCATCTGCCTTTTCTTGGTAACTAATTATCAGACGGCCTGTGTCCGATTGTAATGTTCCTATAGCTTCCTTCCTCGCCTTCTTCCCATTATTATACTTAAAAAAATTTTTAGGGTTAGTCTTACTCTCTTTTGCAATTAATTTTTCATTTTCTATTTTAGCCAGTCTAATCGCCCTTTTGCAAGCCTTATTGATTTCCTTGTATTCCTGTAAAGCAGTCTCTGTCCCCTCTTGTTTGTATAATTAAAATGCCTGTTTTTTACTCTTTATCTTGATCAAGTTAAGCCACATTGGATGTGATTTACTCCTTTTACTTTTATTTCCACTGTAATAAGTTTGTACATTTAGTAAGGATTTAAATGTTGTCCATTTATGTTTAGTGTTTTTACCTCCCAGTTCTTTGTCCCAGTCTATACTTTGTATTGCTGCCCTTAGACCGTTAAAATCTGCCCCTTTAAAATTAAGAGTTTTTGTTGGCCCCTTAAAACATTTTTTTAATTCAATCTCAAATGAGACTGTGTTGTGATCACTGTTTTCCAAAGGTTGCCCTTTTTCAACATTTGATATTATATCGATATTATTTGTAATAACTAAATCCAAGATAGCCTCATTTCTAATAGGCTCTTGTATAACATGGGCCAGATAATGTTTCCTGAGTGTACTCAAGAACCTGCTCCCCTATGCTGAACTGCTGGTCTCATTTACCCAGTTTAGTTCAGGGTAATTAAACAAAAATAACTTACATTCTATCCTCTTTTGTGTTTCTCACAATTTATTTGTATGCTCCTCTCTCTTGGATCTCTAGGGTTTTGTGATCCTGTCTCTGTATTGTGGTTGTCTGTGATGGAGAGCTGTTGGGGTACTTCACAATTTCCATGTGGTTCATACCCATGTCCTGTTTCATATGTCCTCTCAGGGACAATGATTCATTTTCCACAAGCTCAGTTTACAGGTTCAAATATTTCTCATCATTTACTTTAAGAATTCCAGTCTTCCCACTAAAATCAAGACCTTCTTCATTTGAAATAACAATTGCTGGAGTTGTCTGTTTGATCTCCCCTTTCTCTGAGTCTGACATTGTTGTCAGGCATTTCCTTTCTAAAGTATTATACTCCACCTTGGGAGCAATCACCAGGGACAGATGACTGGGTCTGTCTGGGTTACTTATGGAGGCCGCTTCATTGCTTTTCTCCTTAAGGCTCCTGCACTGGTTTGGATTCATATCTTCCCCAGTATCAGGAACAGTATCCTTCATACTTAGGATGATTTTGCACCCAGTGATTAACAACATCTTGCATTTTGTCTTTTGACTTTTACTCACAGCATTAGGCACGGCTATCTCTTCATTATGCTCCAGGGGCAGTGGCAAAGGCTCTTTAGCTACTTTCGCCATCTCTTTAGCTCTGTCGCTGCTACCCTGCCTTTCATATTGTTGTCTTCCTCTTTCATTTCCGTAATCTACATTATTTACAATTTCACCTTTTGTTGCTCCTCTGTCAGCAAGCCAGTCCCTCACTTATCTTTATTTGATAATATCATCAAATGGCTTCTCATTGCAAGACTATAATGGTCTTTCCAAAATATATAAATAAAGTTTTGTAACTGCAGTTCAGTTACATCTATCATTTGTCACTTCAAACACAACATTCTCATGCGGTTGAAATTTAGGAGCACTTTTCTGTCCTATCTGTGTCTCCTTCCTCAACCTCTCGATAGGGGATCTGAACCCTGAACTTAAGTAGAGATTAACATGCTGTTTCTCAGGATTCCATATTCCATCATGATCATATTTATCCAGAAGACAGGAAGGTCGTGTTTTAGACCAAAGAAGTTCCCAAGGAATGCGTCCACATCATCATCCTTAGTCAATTTTAGAAGAATATTACTGACTCTGATACTTGCCGCAGCTTCTATTTCTTTCTCCAAGGCAACTTGACTCTGAGCTATTTGTTTAGCTATTAATTAATTAAATTCCTTTTGCATCCTCAAATGGAAGGTGGGGGAGTGCAAAGTCTCTAACATCCACCCACTCTGTGATGTCATCATGGAGGAGTGGAAGAGGACTCCAGTGGCAACCTGTGAAGCTCTGGTGAACTCCATGCCCATGAGGGTTAAGGCAGTGCTGGAAAATAATGGTGGCCACACAAAATATTGACACTTTGGGCCCAATTTGGATTTTTCCACTTAGGTGTCTACTCATACAGGCTGTACACTTACTACTTTACATTGTAGCAGAGTGTCATTTCTTCAGTGTTGTCACATGAAAATATATAATCAAATATTTACAAAAATGGGAGGGAGAGGAGGGGGAGACACACAGGGGAGGGGGAGACACAGAGGAAGGGGAGAGGAGACACATGTGAGGGAAATGGGGGAAGGAGACACAAGGGAGGGAGAGGGGGGGAAAGAGGGACATGGAAGGGAGAGGGGGAAGGAAACACAGGGGAGGGAGGAGGTGGGGGGAAAGAGACACAGGGGAGCGAGAGGGGGGGCAAAGAGAAACACAGGGGAGGAAGACGAGGGGGAAAATGAGACACAAAGGAGGAAGTAGAGGGGGAGAGACTCGCAATGAGCGCCAAAGGCGCTCAGCGTGGGGCTCACGATAAGCGCAGAAGGTGCTCACATTGGGTGGCAAACTGCATTGCCAGGCTTAAAATTTGAAATTCATAATTTTTTATGGGCAAGTAGCTAGTATAAATATATATATATATATATATATATATATATATATATATATATATATATATATTAATAAATATATATAGTGTATTATACCAATATGTCTGATATCACATTATGATAATGTACCGTAACCATCCAGGCACTTTAATGTACAATGTTCCTATACATTATTGTAACAACCCACAGAGAGATTTATAAAAAAATATATGTCTCCAAAACTACATATCACATATAATAGTTGTCAAACTGCGAGACGTCATCACGTTTTGCGAGTTGCGTACGACCGCAGGCACTCATCGCTTGCGAGCCTCGCGAAGCAAGCCATTAACGCGCAGGACTTAGCTGATGAGCGCCAAAGACGCTCATCGCTGCGAGTTAAACCGTAGCACTTAGCCGATGAGCACTCAAAAGGCACCAACACTAGAGAAAGTCCCACAGTGCTTAAATCTCTTGTAGGTTTAACAGTTATTTTTACAAATTAAGAATATTACATTTGTGAAAAAAGACAGGTTAATTGCCAACATATATTAATATTATTATATAGATAAAAATAAACATAATAACACCAGACACTGATCCTAAGACCCTATCCAGTCCATATTTAAAAAACCCTAATGCAACTCTATGAATTTAAACACAAAAAAAAGTAACCCTCTCCTTTACCGTAAATACAAAATATAGAGGTCCATTACATTCCCACGATTTTGCAAAAGTTACTGCTACTAAATTGGCCTCTTTTAGCTAGCAGCAAACGATCTGCAGGTTACAGGCAGAAAAAACCTACAGGCCATCAAAATCGGAACTCAGTTCCAGCTAAGCCTTTTATCTGTCAAGCCGTAAATGTTACAACCGCAAATCGCTATTAAATTGCTACAAATTGTGTTCAAACCCGTAAACGGCAAATGGAGCCAAAAATATTACGGCCTCCAAATAGGACCCACAAAGGTTTTACAGACAAGTTCTTAACACTGTACAAAACAATATAAACACACCACTGTACTTTAAAATAAGGGGATAGCAATGAAATGCATTACATTGCACAATAAGCCACTAATAAAACATTGGCATTTAAAAAAATAGTCATGCAAATGCCAATATGAAAAGCCTTGCTTCAAGATGCATAAAGCAATTAAAGACACACTACCTAATTAAATTGCAACACAAACACATGAAAGTGCCTCCCAGAGGCTCTAATGTGGACCCTGAAATACAAATAGGACTCGCAAAGGGTTTTTACAAAGTCATAAGAGTGCCAAGTAACCATTAACAAGACAGTAAATCACTTTTAAACAATACAAAAGCAGGAACTTTCATCAGATTTGCTTGACATTCCGATTACCAAATTTGTGTCAAAATAAAATATCTGCCTCCCTCCTCAAGTGATATCACATATTATAATTGTCTAATTACGATTCGTCGTCATGCTGCGTCGCGTAGTGCGTACGACTTAGCGATGAGCGCCGCAGGCGCTCATTGCCCGGGGAGCCTCGCGCAGCGAGGCGAGCCGTTAAATTGTAGCACTTTGGCAATGAGCGCCGCAGGCGCTCATTGCAGGCGAGCCTCGCGTAGCAAGGCGAGCCGTTATGTTAAACCATAGCACTTTGGCAATGAGCGCCGCAGGCGCTCTTTGCAGGCGAGCCTCGCGTAGCGAGGCGAGCCGTTAAACCGTAGAACTTAGAAAAAAATAAGAGATGAAAAAAATTACGAGATAAGCGGCGGAACCAAAACAATAAAAAAAACACTAAATACACACAAAAAAATTAAATAAAGGTCACTTACAGCATGGGGAACCAGGCAGGACGTCTGGAAGTGAGTTGGAACTCCAATTTACATCTATTTAGCCGAGTTACAAAGATCGAAAATCGGCTAAGCAAGAAAAAAATGTCCGCCAAAAAAATGAAAACGAGGCTATACTACTACGAACTGCGTAAAACACAGTCACAGACGTATGTGTTTGAAAAACAACGAGATAAAGGATGCGGATTAACCGCGCAATCAGGAAAAAGACAGTAGCGAGTACATTTTACAAAACGCAATTACAGATTTAAGCATTAACACAGATTTAACGCCTTTGTCTCGCGCAACATCGGATTTCCCGTCTAAACCAACGCATTTGATGAAATATAAGTTGAAAGTTACAAAAATAAAAATTTAAAAAAAAAGAATTTTTATTTATTTTAAGAAAAAAAAAAGGGACAAATGTAGCGTCATGTTGTGTGGCAAACAAATTTCACAACATTTAATTTTTATTGACCGTCATTTGACCGTTTGACCATATTTACTTAAACCGTAGTACTTTAGCGGGCTTAGCGATGAGCGCCGCAGACGATCATCGCCCGGCGAGCCTCGCGCAGCGAGGCGAGCCGTTAAACCGTAGTACTTTGGCAATAAGCGCCGCAGAAAAAAGGAGGACGAACAAAACAAAAATGAGGCTACCGCACTTTAACCACGGAAAACACGTACCGATAATCCGCTAAGACGCATACCACACATTATCCGCCATTTTAGGATAATGCGTAAGTACACAGCTACGTTAACGGTTTCGGCTCGCGCACGCACACAATTACACTGCACACGTTCATCACGCTTACACAGCACCTCCACACCACTAATGCTGCAGCAACATCAACACAGATTGCCAGCTCTTCAACACAATGCATAAAAATACGTAAATTAATTTATTAATTTGAATTCTATATTTCAGTAGTACACAGAAAACAACATTAGCTACCTTACAATTCCATATGTATATTAATAACTAAACAACCTTTAAAACATACACATCTCATTTCCGTCATTTTTTGACGGGTAATACGCTAGTTCATCATATAAACATCATATACCAGTGGTTCACAAGACTTTCCTCCAGACTGCCCAGACAGTTCAGATAAAATCTTTAACCATGACAACCCAGGTGACAAACCAGAGGCTCCTGTTTAATAATAATAGCCTCATCTGTGTTTACACCCTCTTAAACTGAAAACTCGACCTGTCCGGCTAGCCTTGAGGATTAGCTTGTGAAACACTGCGATACACATTGCCAAAAACCATTGATGCAGCATTTAAAGTATGAGCACACTTATATAAAAGCGTGTACAATCATTGAACTATGGGACATATCATCACTTAGCAAACACGTTATTAGCAAATCTGAACCAGCATGGATTCCCAACAAGTCAGAGAGATGCAGGAGAATATGGATGCATGGTCACATCTGAGGTACTATTGTCTGTACAGCATGGAGATCCGGATGCAAGGTGTGTGAATGAGATGTGGATAAGGAGTGGCAGAGAGGAGTGTCTGGGAGTGAATGAGGGTGCGAGTGGTAGTGTGATCCATGCTGGGCCAGAACCAAGCCAGGCAAGTGAATTACCACAGGCCATGCATAGTATCATGGTGGGGGATCAGGGAGGGCAGAGAGTTCAAGTAGCACAGGGACAGGGGGATATAGGGGTACTTGCGGACAGGGAGGATGACATTGATGTGGGTGATCAGCTTTTGGGAGGGACACAACAACAACTGGGTACCCATGTAGTGCTGACTCCGGCAAAGCAACAGCCACAGGAGGGTGAGCAGGTCCAGGAGCCTGTAAGGAGGGTCTGGGCACCTAATGTATACAGGGAGGGTCTCACATTAGAGGGGGTAACTGATGGGGAGGTGTATGAGCATTTTAGGCTGACCTGTGCCTGTCTTGGAGAGGTCTATGTGGTTTTGATTGAGGACCTTGAGCCACGTCATGGACCAATAGAGCTATACCAGGAATGACACGGGTGTTAGCCACAATACACCTCCTTACATCTGGCAGTTTCTAGAACACCCTGTGCAAAGTTGGACAAATGTTTCAGCCAAGCCACTCATATTGTCTGAGTATACTCCTCCATGCTATTGTTTGGCAAGCTATCAGATACATCAGTTAGCCTAACACTGCGGAAGAGACTTTGAAGGTGAAACATGATTTTCATCGAGATGTCCCTAATGTGCTGATTGCACACATGTTGCATTGATACCTCTTAGAGAGCAGGAGGCTCTGTTCAGAAATCGCAAACATTATCATTCAATCAATGTACAGGTTGTTTGTGATGCGAACATGTGTATACAAAATGTGTTTGCAGCCTTCCCTGAAAGTGTTCATGATGCCATTATCCTGCGTCAATTATCCACCTATGTTTGTTCCAGTCTGGGCAATTTCTAACCAGTTGGTTACTGGGTAAGTACCCAGAAGTAAACACAGGCAAGTATATATTACTAACACTGAATACAATAACATATACATAATGTTTTGCTCTATTGAAGTTCACAACAACATATCCAAAAGAGAACAATAGATGAATAATTCTGTATACGTTCATACACTTTAACAAACATCACAACATCCTATTCATATCTACATCTGCCATTTTGGTTGTGGTCTGTGATGGAGGATATGGGTGTTTACGGTGGTTGTTGTCCCCTGTGAGCAATCACCAAACACAGGCAGAGGAAAGATATAATGTGGCGCATAAGACATGCCGGAATGTAATTGAGGGCACTTTCAGTGTACTTAAGATGCACTTCAGATGCTTACATTCATCTGGTAGGGCTCTACAATATAGCCCAGACAAAGTTTGTCAGATCATTGTTACCTGCTGTTGCCTGCACAATATAGCAGTACAGGCCAACTGTCAGGCAGGACATTGATGTGGCTCTGCTACATGGGGAGGAAAAGCCTTCACCTCCAACTGTAGTAAATAATTGGCAGGGGTCACAACAATGTGCCCGAATCATTCGTGAGTACTTCACATGTAAGTACAAGCCCAATAAGAAATAACTATAATATAGCTTGATTATGTCTAACTCATAAAACTATTTTTCTCCATCCCCATTGTCATACAGAATATCAAAAAGTCCACAGTAGAGAAGAGTTTCCTGATATGATGTATGTCTCATGATGCACTATTGATTAACAATGAATACACTAGAACTTGCCACGCTATCAGTTACAGGTAAGTAAGCACACATTCCCATACAAATCATAAGTACTTACAATTCAAAACATCAATACCATAGATAAATGGAGTGGATTATATATCCCACAATGTCAATGTATATATGCCCCACATTTGTATATGAAAACCTCAACACTCCAGTAAAGTTGACATTGTCTGATCATGAAAATCCACATCCAATAGGGATCAATACAATTTATATCAATCTGGAAATATGAACATACCTGCAGATATTAAACAAGAAAATATGTACAGAATGAGATAAAAAGATGTGATCACTAATCATATTTTAACTCAATGTTGAAATCAAAATGATTACAGTGGATAATATGTGACTCCAATAATCACATCACATTGCCATTACAGAACTGCTGCCATGTGTCAGCTCATCATTTAACAACATAAATAAATAAAAACAACATGTACAGCAACAGAACAACTGCTACATCAATGTGAACTACATAGTAAGTATTTGATGAATAACGTGCATGTATACTG
The DNA here is from genome assembly GCA_027410445.1 of Discoglossus pictus. Taxonomy (NCBI): domain Eukaryota; kingdom Metazoa; phylum Chordata; class Amphibia; order Anura; family Alytidae; genus Discoglossus; species Discoglossus pictus. The sequence goes on along the minus strand of CM050171.1, from coordinate 46,537,043 downwards.
GAGGGCAAATAAATAACAACTCCACTAATGGAGGCCTACGTTTCAACTCCCAGAATACATGCCATACATAATGAGTAAGCGGTCCAAACTAATAAAGATCCACAGTGCACTTGTCCTGGGGGAACAAATCACCTTGTGGATAATCTTGGGACCATGTCCAAGGTAAAACACCACATGTGGCTCTACAATGATGCATCAATGTGTAATAGGTGTGATATTCATACATAATGAGAAATTAGAAATAACCTTCCTCATCATCTGCCAGATGAGTAGCTTGTTTCATATGTAAGAAAATAACAAGCAAAACATATTTTTTAAATTACCAGCATGTCTTGGGATGTAATGAAGTAGGCGCTCATATAGCATGTGTAATGTTCATATTAACATGTTCCTTGTATGTTTCTTGCAGTCAGAACAATGAATGATGATGAGCATCCCGACATTCCATGACCATGCTAATGTCACATTGCATCATGCATGTGCATGTGCCATAATCGTTAATTTGTGGCATCCGGTGAGATATCTGATTCTTATTACTGATTAGCTAATACAGTGCCTTGCAAAAGTATTCACCCCCCTTGACTTTTAACCTATTTTGTTACATTACAGCCTTAAGTTCAGTGTTTTGTTAATCTGAATTTTATGTGATGGATCAGAACATAATAGCCTAAGTTGGTGAAGTGAAATTAAAAAAATATATACATAAAACTATTTTTTAGAAATAGAAAACAGAAAATTGTCATGTGCATATGTATTCACCACCTTTGTTATGAAGCCCATAAAAAAAGCTCTGGTGCAACCAATTACCTTCAGAAGTCACATAATTAGGGAAATGATGTCCACCTGTGTGCAGTCTAAGTGTCACATGATCTGTCATTACATATACACACCTTTTTTGAAAGGCCCCAGAAGCTGCAACACCTACGCAAGAGGCACCACTAACCAAACACTGCCATGAAGACAAAGGAACTCTCCAAACAAGTAAGGGACAATGTTGTTGAGAAGTACAAGTCAGGGTTAGGTTATAAAAAATATCAGAATCTTTCATGATCCTCAGGAGCACCATCAAATCTATCATAACCAAATAGAAAGAACATGACACAACAGCAAATCTGCCAAGAGACAGCCGCCCACCAAAATTCACGGACCGGGCAAGGAGGGCGTTAATCAGAGAGGCAGCACAGAGACCTAAGGTAACCCTGGAGGAGCTGCAGAGTTCCACAGCAGAGACTGGAGTATCTGTACATAGGGCGACAATAAGGCTTACGCTCCATAGAGCTGGGCTTTATGGCAGAGTGGCCAGAAGAAAGCCATTACTTTCAGCAAAAAACAAAATGGCATGTTTTGAGTTTGCGAAAAGGCATGTGGGAGACCCCCAAAATGTATGGAGGAAGGTGCTCTGTTCTGATGAGACTAAAATTGAACTTTTCGGCCATCAAAGAAAACTCTATGTCTGGCGCAAACCCAACAAATCACATCACCTAAAGAACATCATCCCCACAGTGCAACATGGTGGGGGCAGCATCATGCTGTGGGGATGTTTTACAGAAGCCGGGTCTGGGAAATTGGTCAGAGTTGAGGGGAAGATGGATGGTGCGAAATACAGGAATATTCTTGAGCAAACCCTATACCACTCTGTGCGTGATTTGACGCTAGGACAGAGGTTCACCTTCCAGCAGGACAATGACACAAAACACACAGCTAAAGGTACACTTGAGTGGTTTAGGGGAAACATGTAAATGTGTGAGAATACCCTAGTCAAATCCCAGACCTCAATCCAATAGAAAATCTGTGGTCAGACTTATAGATTCCTGTTCAAAAGCGCAAACCATCCAACTTGAAGGAGCTGGAGCAGTTTTGTAAGGAGGAATGGGCGAAAATCCCAGTGGTAAGATGTGGCAAGCTCATAGAGACTTATCAAAAGCGACTTGGAGCTATGATTGCAGCAAAAGGTGGCTCTACAAAGTATTGAATTTAGGGGGGTGAATAGTTATGCATATTTACCTTTTCCGTTATTTTGTCCTATTTGTTGTTTGCTTCACAATAAAAAAAACATTTTCAAAGTTGTGGGCATGTTCTGTAAATTAAATTATGCAAATCCTCAAACAATCCATGTTAATTCCAGTTTGTGAGGCAAATAAACAAGTAAAATGCCAAGGGGCGTGAATACTTTTGCAAGGCACTGTATATGAAAAGCTTCAATTGCAGACTACAACGCAGATTTCATGTAACATGTCACATGATGTTACTTGCATACCCACAACATGTGTATGCTCACATACTCTACATAGTTTAATGTGTACCTATTGCTTTAGACATACTATTCGTTCCTACACTTGGACTATTGTGAAGACTGCATCAAAACTCCCTTCCAGATCTCTTCTTCAGTACTGATCCTCCCAGTACATATGGAGAATAGTAACTCTAGGCTTGGAACATAACTCTTAACGAGGTTTCATTAACATTCAGTTATGCATATGCAACAACAGATAATAGAGATGCTCATTCAGAGAACAGAATTCCCCTCAAATTGGCTGGTTTGTTGTGAGTGAATCTCTCAAATAAGTTACATACAACAGACTGATGTGGCCCTGGTCAGGTCAATATCTGTGTGTCCACAGTTAGGTATGGAGAGGCTGCTCTCATAGCGGATTATCTTTGCCAGAGAACTGACCTATTGGATTTATAACATGAACTGATTGAGTACTTATACTTTTGAAGTTGGACACACAAGCCTACATTTTACTTCTCCTCATAAGTATATCTCTTTATTCTGCATTATTTTTGTCTTTGCTTATTGAATGTTATAATTGTATTGATATCTGTAATAAAATTATGTAACTTATGTTGCCTCATGTTGGATTTTACACTGTAAACCCCCCTCAACTGATCATCCATATCAATGTCATTCCTCCTGCCTGAATTATGTTCCTATATCCCTATTTCCCTGTGTTAGTAGAACTCTGTATCCTACCCACCTCCACCACGATACTGTGCATACCTGTGATAATTTGTCACTGTGTTGCTTTGTTGCAATGTTTATGTTAGGATTTTTGCTAAGATTAAATATTATTTATCAGCTATGTTGTTTGTGTTTGCCTCACTAATATTGATACTGTAACACCAAATAAAGGACCCTGAAAGTCAACAAATGTGCTCAGCACCATCAGTTAGGGGTGTAAATATGTTGTTCACTATGTGTTTACATTACTCCAGAATAATCATGAATGTAGATGAGTACCATCATTCTAGTTAAGCCCATAAAGTAATTACAGAAAACCCTGCATGTACAGTATATTGACATGAGTCATGATTTCAAGCCCCTCTGGCTGACACTTTCATTGCAGCCAGCCGCACATCAACACAAACTACCTGGTTCCTGTCAGTGGAAAGCTCGAGATGAGCGCCGATCTTGCATCACCGGATAGTAAGGTGAGAGGGGAAAGGGGGAAAAGGAAGAAGGAGGAGGATGATGAAGGGGAAGGAGGAGGATGAGGGGAAGGAGGGAGGAAGAGGATGAGGAGAAGGAGGGAGGAGGAGAATTACTGGGGAAAGAGGGGAAGGAAGAGGGGAGTTAAGAGACACAGGAGAGGGGGGAAAGAGACACAGGTGAGGGAGGAAGAAACACAGGGGAGGGAGAGGGGGGAAAGACAAACAGGGGAAGTAGAGGAGGGGAAATAGAGATATGGGGGAGAGGGCTGAAAAGAGACACAGGGGAGGGAGGGAAGATACACAAGGGTGGGAGTTGGACAGGAGAGGGAGAGAGTGGGAAAGAGACACATGGGAGGGAGAGGGGGGAAAAAGACACATACTTGGGGAAATGTTAAAACTGACCAGACATGTACACACTCTGTAGCCAGCCAATACTATGTCAACATTTATACCAATCAGTATTCAGTGAGGAGAGATGATGAGGAGGACTTCGGGGATGGTCCTAACACCTCCTCTTATGCACCACTGGGACCCCACCTTCCGTGCCCGCGCTCCTTCTCCCTCTTTCATATCTAGGTGGTGTTTGAGCATAGGGTGCCACTACATCGGGTGGCTGGGGATCAGCTTGAGTTGGTGGTGAGGTCTGAGATGAGGAGGCCGCCATCTCTGTGGTTGTGAAACCGAAGGCCGGAGAGTTATGAGCTGGCATTTAGGAAATTGGATTAGTTGCTGCCTGTCCCTATTTGCTTGTTCCTCATATCTCTCCATCCTTTGGTTGTGCCTCCTCACCTCAGAATGGAGCAATCTGTTGCTCGCAAGGAGAGAGTTGGTGAGCTAAACCTGCCTTTGGAGCAATCTTAGCTTCTCAGTTCCTTGGTTGTTCCATCTCATGTCATCCCTGTTAAATCGGGCCATGATTTCCCTTAAAGTCAGGGGTGGTGGTGTTGACTGCATTGGGGCCGATGTTGACAGCTTGGGGCTGATGTTGATGACAGGATGGCCGGAGGTGATAGCAGGAGGGCCGTGGCTGTCTTCAGGAGGGCTTGAGGTGATGGCAGAAGGACCTGAGGTGACTGCAGGAGGGCTGAAGGTGTCAGCAGAAGGGCCTGAGGTGACTGCAGAATGGCCTGAGGTGTCGGCTTAAGGGTCTGAGGTATCTGCCGAAGCCCTAAATGAAGCTTTGTGTAAAATGTGCACGTCGGCTGCTTTGTGTATCAGTGTGATGATGTCATCCCTGGTTGCAGCATGTGTGTTTGTCTAACCGTGGAGCAGCAAGGAATGTTATTGGCAACTTAACAAGGGAAGTTCTTTCCATTATTTTGATAGCATTGTCTTTTTTTTTTGGTAAGTGCTTCTCGTTGTTTATATAGCTGTTTATATACTTTGTAGTGTGTTATTTATCCTAGCAATTGTAGGAGATCAGAGTAGAATTGTGTTCACAGGGGGTAATTGGTGGACCCCACCAGTCATCACATGTATGGAGTTCAGAGTAGAATTTTCCCCTGAGGGAGTAAGCGACGGGTTCCACAAGCCATCATAACAGTCTTTGTAGGGACTTAACTTTAGGGTTCCCCTTTAGTGCACATTTTATGTATGATTTATTCTGATTGTTTGTTATACTTTGTAGACCGTGTAGCCTTTTATTTAAGGTTAAACTAGCACTTGCACTTTATATGTTTACTGCACCTTATTTGTTCATCACTTTTTTCATTTATAAATATACAATCTGTTTGTATGTTTCATGATTCTATTTTTTACTCATATAAACTGCTGATGTAATTTATATTGACATTGCCCATGTGATGTTATAACCTTTTATGGCACTATCCATTGAGACACATGATGTTTTTAATTTGTTTTATTTTTATGAATAATGAAATATTGCTTTTTATGTTTGTCTGATTTTGGTCTATTTTCCTATGTGCTGTCGATTCTCTACTTGGGACTACATGGTGGTTTAAAATTGGTGTCTTTTTCTTCAAATGTAATTAGTATAATAATATTAATCAGCAGAAGGGCCTGAAGTGTCGGCAGAAGGGCCGGTGTGTTGGGGGACCCCATTGTGTGGGAGTGGTTGTACCCTGCCATGGCTGCAATGGTGTTGTAGCAGGTGGCAGTGGTGGCTGTGAGGATGGCTGAAGCCAGGACAATGTCATCAGGTTTGGTGTGGTTATTTGTTGGCTCCATGACATGCCTGGTGGAGGGGGCTGAAACAGCTGTGTACTGTTAGATGATACGTTTGAGGGCCCAGGCAGTGAATCCCACTCCTAAGATGAGAGTGATCATCTGGATTCTGAAGGGCCAGCTTCTGTGGATGGCTCTGGGCCCTCTCGAATGTTCTGCCGTTTTTTTCAACCACTGACTGAAATGAAAGAACAAACGTATTAGTTGGTTTCTCTACACAATCGACAACTATGTGTTTCCATATCCTTGACATCATGGTCACCTGTAATTGACTGTGGTGCAGTGTGTGAGACTAACCAATCTGTGACATCTTCCCAGCAATGGTGGTTAACATGCAGATGAGACATGGTCCAGGTTAGGACAGTATATGATGCGCACATGCAGTCCTACATAGTCTGTATCCACATATGTTGCAGTGTGCACACCCATAAATGTCCTCTCTTTTGCGAATTGTACTCAGAATCAGTTTTAACTGCAGGTATTGGACAAATATTTCATTGGTAACAATTATGATAATGATATGTTTGCTACCTGGATTTACATGGTTATTGATGCCCCATATATTTTAGTCATAACCATAGGGCTTACAGTCAGTTTACTATGTGTGTGGGCAGGGGTGTAGGAGCCAGAATAATTATAGGGGGACACAGCTCATTGTATACACCAGCCGTAAAAAAAAAAAAACGTAATTATACATACATAAAAACATATTAAAATCTGTGGGGAATAAGTCCCCCCCTAGTTCTTACACCCATGTGTGTGGGGTTCATGTGTGTGCATATGAGGGTGTGATGATGTATACTCACATTGCATGGTTCTCGGCACACCCGTGTCCACTTGTCCTGGAAGGCCCACTACTGCTGCTGGCTTAATCCACTCCTTCAGGATCCACTCCCATCCACAGTATGTGATGTCGGATGGTGGGCCACCACAGGTTGCACATGCTGCTCTTGCCTCCTCTGCCATCTTCCTCTTTACCTTCAGCCGGCTGTCATCATACCTGTGTTTGACAGACTTGACATCCCTGTTTGCAACCCCTAATGTAGCAACAGCGGAAGCTAACTAACTCTAGGCCTGTGTCTTCTGGCTAGGCCTCACATCCCTCCCATCATGTATGATGCTACAGTGGGCACCGATTTCCCTGAGGAGGACATCCATCTCCTCTTTGATACAATTGGGGTCCTGTACTTTGGCACCACCTCTTGTCCTTCCAACTGTGCCTGGGGTTTCTGGCCTCCCTGTTCTCTCCCTGGGGCTGGTCCCTCATCCCCACTACCTCCCCACTGTGATCAGGCCCCTGACCCTCTGCCCCTACTCCTTGTGTGCCTACATCTGGGGGCACATCCTTCCCTCCTGCTTTCCTACACCTGTACCTTCCCTCCCTGACCTGGCTCTCCCTCTCTCCATACCTCTACCTCTCATCCTCTCCTCACTTCCCTCCTCTCCTCACTCTCCTATTCTCCTCTTCTACCCTCCTGGAATTTCTGAAATAAATTATAAGGATAAATCAATATAATATATACCCCGAAATGTGCTCCATTAAGATTATAATTTGCATGGCTATCTTTCCTTCCTAAATGCATAACTTTACATTTATTCGTATTAAATCTCATCTGCCATTTAGTCACCCATTTCTCTAATTTGCAAATCTTTTTGGAGGGAAAGAACATCCTTTTCTGATTTAATTACCTTGCACAACTTCATGTCATCAACAAAAATGGAGATAATACATTGACTAAATGTATTTAGTATTTCATACAAATTAGGTAAAGGTGTGCATAAATATTGTTATGATTATGAAAATCTGACCCCCAACCTTTATTCCAGCTATAACAACATTTTGCCTTATTAGTGTGGCCAACAGTTCTATATCTATTGCAAACAGAAGACTAGGAACTCCCCTACCCATGAATTTCTGAGAAAGATTGTCCATGATTTTTACTTGTGCTAAAAGGTTGTTCGATAAAACTCTTAGAGCAGGTATAAAGGTTCATCAAATCCAAAAGTGTGTAAAACTTGAAACAAGTATGACCCACTCAATGTATCGAACAATGTATCTAGATCTAGCATTAAAAAGCAAGCAGGTTTAAATATTTGTTATGCAACTGTTATTAAATGTAGTGTCCTTCTAATATTATCCAGAGCTTTTCTATTTGATAAAAATCACAAGTGATCCAATGAACAGCAGAGGAAATAAATTGATTCAATCTAGTGCTAACATCTTAGTACCTATTTTAGGTCTATGTTTAAAAGAGAGATTGAATGAACATTTTTGCAAAGTCATGTGTTTTTTACCTTTTTTGAATATAAAAGATATTCTAAAGTAGACATTTTTATGTACCTAAAGCGGGATCTCACGAAGTGCATTGCTCTATATTACTATAAATGTGCCTTAGTAATGAATTACTCAGCATAATATAATCAATTTGTGAATATGTTTTATACGGTTGGGAAAAGGGTATAGGTTCTTGTTACTGGATGCATAATCCCTCAAACATCTATCAGATGTAGTCTATTAAATGTGTTATGTCAAGTTTTGGGAGTATTTCTCCTAAAGCTTGACATAACACATTTAATAGACATGGGAACATCAATCTAAGCCAACGTCTAGAATTGACCCCTTATAACTAATATGGCAATTATATATCTCCATTCCATGTCTCTGTAAATAGATTGAACCTTAGCGACTTATGCTGTACCATTTGTTTTTTAAATATTAGAGGACAAATAGAATTTTGGAAAATTAGAGTGGAAGAAATTTGAAGTGTGTTGTCTTGGAAAATGTGTCTCTTGCAGCAATAGAACCATTGGCTTCAGTGAAGTATTACAATTAAAAGCTGTCCTTCTTTTATTTGGTACATCAAGTCAATTAACATTGTTTGAAATAACGTTTATATTTAACATGAATAAACATCACATATTGATATGGCTTTCTTGTTATGGTAAAGGTCACGCTTTCTCCTAGTGAACTACCTAGACATTTTCTCAGTCCAACCTCAATTCTAAAATTTAAAAAACCTTGTAATGTATGTTTGTAATTCTGTTCTCTCTAATGTTTTCCACCATCAGATTGTTTTCCCCAATGTTCATATGTAATCTGAATGTACTAAAAGTCTCTGTATCTGCAATAGTATAGATTACATATCTTCATCCATCATGGATGGAAGTATATAGGTTTCTGAAAGTGCTAATTCTGGCCCTGTGACCCAGTAGGATTCAGAGAAAAATTAAGCCATTGGTGTTTCTTGTTTCTCTGAACTTTTGTCAACTTTTGTGGCAAATGAGAGAGAAGTATATGTTGCTATTGGTGTGTGGTAGACTGAATGGGATAATATCCAGCCTTTCGAGAAGATGTATATCACTCTCCAGGTATTTAACTAAATATGATTAGTCTTGGAAGGAAAATAACAATTTGAAGGGATATTCCAACCCATTGCACTATTCTTGTTTTTATGTTTCTGGCATCTCTATTTTTCTCTAAGATTCCTGTCAGCCTTACTTTGGTTCTTCTGGACCAATTATCCAGAGACAATTTGCTCTTCTTGTTTGTGTATAATTTCACCCTGTACATCCAAACTGATTGCATTGACGTGACTATTTAATCTTTTTCTAGTGTATCCATACTTTTTCCAATGGATGTTTTATCATTTTTGTAGGGAGGGTGGGAGTGTAGGAGGAGGCCTAGGTGTGGCAGTCCATAGATCTCAGGACATATATACAGTAGCTCCAGGTCAGAGGAGGAGGGGCCAGATCTTAATAGTGGTGGGTGGGGGGGCAGGCCTCAGGGTCAGAGCAGGGGGGTATGGGTCCCAGTCTACAGCTTGGAAGAAAAGAGGCTTGAGCCAACACATGCCCCCTAACTAAAGGCCCGAGTATATGGTAGTACTTCTCAATGATGCCCGTGCCCGCGTCCATATCATTATAGAGTTAACGCCTGCTCCAGGGACAAGGCTTGAAAGGAGGTAGCAGCAGCAGCAGTCACCAAGCTGGTTTTGCTAATAGGGATATGAGGTTTGTAAGGAATTGTTATGGTGACAGCCAGGCAAAGGTCAGGAGGATGATGGAGGGGAAGGCCAGAGAAGCAAGTGGTGGCCCCAGAGTAACTGTCCAGTGGGAGAGGTTGCTGAAGGAGATGATGGAAGCAAGGATGTTAGTTTGACACAATGCTCAGCAACTTCTGCAGAGTATGCATGTGCTGCAGAGGCCAGACCACAGTACGAATCAAGATATTGCTATGAGCCAATAACAAAGAAAATCGTAATATAAATAAATTATCACATCCAGCAAAGGATACCTTCAAACAGTAACTAATAATTGAACAATCCAGGATCAAGATCACTGCATGTCAGATAGATAGGAACACATGTCAATCAAATGATCACACAATGTTGTAAACCATATACCATTTTTCTCTCATTACAGCTGGTAGGAGGTCTGGGTCCACTACAGAGCCAGAGGCAGGGGCGTCGGCTTAGTTGCAACTTGAGGCTGCTGGTAGTGCCCCCGCCAACCAGGATCTGTGTCAGGAGGAGGAGACAAGTAGAGGATCCAAGGACGCTGGGATGATGAGGAATCCCATTTGATGTGATCAGTGGGGGGACTTTCTGGACCCTTAGCCACACCAGTGGCATTTAACCCCACTGGCCCCCTCCTCCACAGATTGTTTTGCCTACCAGGTCCACCTATTGGACAGCTGCCTGGACCATGCCACCATCAGCTCCTCCTCTCACCACTAGCATGAACTGGGCACCAACACCAGGCCCACCATCACCATCACCTGCATCTGCTCCTCAGCACCTCCCACTTGGCACCTCCTCCCACAGCCATGCCCAGCCCACTTGGACCTCAATTCCAAGACTCAACATTGGAGGCCATCATTGGGGAGATGCTGGTCCTGATGAGAGACTGTAGATATACTATGAGGGGGGTCTGTGCCAGCATTTCTTCCCACCAGGCATTAGTGGGCTGCAACATCAGGAGGCTCCATAGTGAGGTGAGGAGGCACCACCAGCAGGTGGAGTCCTACATGGTCAGGCTGCTCCAGGTGGTACACAACCAGAGCGTGATAACCAAGCTCAACATGGTCATCGCCCATTGTACTCTGGTTCCCAGCACCACCTTTTCCACTCCAGAAGTTTTCTCAGGGCACCCACAGCCTGGCACCTCCTTGCCTCCCTCCATATTTTAGCTTATGACCACCATTTTGTTTTTCCTTTTTTTTAGTCCATGATCTGTGTAATGGAACAGATGAACAAATGATGTCAGCGCTATGCGCATCATTGCTTACTTCTATTATATGGACTGTTTTTATTTTTATTCATCTGATTCTGGTTATAATGACCACATTCTTATTACTTTTCAACCTCTTGTCCTTTTGGAGCCGCCAACGTCACATCCATAATATTGTTGCTCTGAAGATACAATAAAGGATGATATTATAAATAGTTACAAAGTAATTAAAGTTAAAAAAAAGACTTTAGTCCACCAAGTTCAACCTTTTTAGATCGCCTCTGATCTGCAATATGTTGTTAATTGATCCAGAGGAAGAGAAAAACAAACAAACATTGAAACATTGCCAATTTTCTTCAAAGGGAAAAATCTAATATCTTCCTGACCCCAGATACTGGCAATCAGATTCCTCCCTAGATCATTACAATATTGATTATCCATGTTTCCATGTGTATGATGATTTGGGACATCAACCCAATTACTACACTATTATATTTTAGAATATTGGTCATCATCTGGTATAGTTATCTCTTCATGCATTGTATGATTCCAGAACATTCCACTGACACAAGCGTGGTTTACAAGTGATCACATGTCTTGACATATCCAATATGTGTTCACCCACTTCTTTAAATGTTTTTCCTTATTTTGTAAATCATGGGTGATCAAGACCATTAGTGATTATTCAGGGTTAATACTTTGATACAAATACTTAGTGACACTGCTAGGCCTCATCATTCACAGAAGGGTTGTTAACCATAGGACATTGCAATTTATGATTATTTGATACATTTAGCATGTAAGGAACATTAAGTATACTTGTATTCCTAGATCTATGCATTAAAAAATATATAGAAATTAGAATTGAAACCACAATTCTTTGAATGCCAACAGCTTCCAAAGTGTTCTTAAACTGGTCCAGTATGCACCCTTTGTAGCTTAAAAGTGGCATACTTATAGATCAATATTTAAGGGTCCAGAAGGATTGAAATTCTGATACAGACTTTAAACTATAAGTGGATGAACTAAAATCTAAGTTTGATAAAGAGGGTATCCAAATAAAACCGCTAAAAAGACTATAAAAGAGCAATAGTGACTGAAAGAATTTTTAGATCCAAAACAGAGGAATGAGGAAGAACCATTGATTAATTTCGTTCTTATCTATGGAGAAGGTTGGCCAGAAATAAAATAAATTTTAAATAAATTATGGCTGTTTTTGTTAGCAGATGAGAATTTGAGAGAAGTGATTACAGAATAAAGGTACAATAACACTTAAATTAGAAGATTACCTCACACAAAGTTTTTATCAACAGAAAAACATGGTTGAAACTCCTAAATGGTACATTTAGATGTGGGAGAATTAATGCATGTCAATATGAACAACCTTGTCAAAATGTTGTACATCCACAGAGTGGTAAGATTTACCCTATAGATGTTTTTTATAACAGTGAAATTCCTGGAGTTGTGTACATAATGCAGTAATGCAGTGTGCTTGTTCAAAATTATATTTTTGAAAAACTACAAGCCAAACTACAAGCCACATTCCCTTAAACACATACTGTATATACAGTAACAAAGAAACTCGATACCCCAGTAGCAAGGCATGTAAAGCTATTTATTTAAAACAACCCACATGTATTAAAATGTGGTGAGAATGGGCCCTAGAAAAGGTGACCAAGATTGCCTTTTATTGAAGAGATAAAGCAGATGGATATTTAACTTAAAATCTTAAAGCCCTGAAGGTTTAAACAAAGAGTTTACCTATGCAGAGTTCCTCTAAATCACTATTTCTTTCAGTTTTACTGAGTACATTATAAATTTAAACATGCTTTAAACAGGGTTTATTTAGGCAGCGACTGATAGGAGTGATATTGATCTGCACTTATATGCACGTTGGTATATATATCTTACAAATGCAACATTAATGCACTTTCAATTTATTTTTATTTAGGATTTATTAACATTGATAATATTAATGCTAATTAATTACACACACTTTATGGCATCATTATGAACTACTATTATTTATATCATGTTATACTCTATGATTTATTAATATAGTAGTCATCATTTCTCTCGCTTAGGGCATTTTCGTGTGTCTGAACTCGGGAATTTGGACTTAAATGGAGGTGTAACTTCACTTTCTTTGGTCCTGGATGCCCCCCCCCCCCTTGCTATGGGTAAGCTTTTTATGTAGTTTTTGTGAGTATTTGGTGTGTTTTGACTGTTTTTAGGTGCGAGCGGTTTGGCCGTTATGGTCGTATGTTTCGTGCGTGTGGGTGTTTGTTACGTTAAGGTTGGTTCTGAGGTTAATCCTGGTTTTCGAGCTTATCTCGGATCCCTTCTTGGGCAAGTTGTACGTGGCTGGGCTTTGAGCCTCGTTTTCATTTTTTTCGGAGGCCATTTTTTCTCTCGCTTAGGGGATTTTCGTGTGTCTGAACTCGGGAATTTGGACTTAAATGGAGGTGTAACTTCACTTTTAGAGGTCCTGGATGCCCCCCCCCTGCTATGGGTAAGCTTTTTATGCAGTTTTTGTAAATATTTGGTGTGTTTTGACTGTTTGTAGGTGCGCGCGGTTCGGCTGTTATGGTCGCGTGCGTGTGGGTGTTTGTTATGTTAAGGTTGGTTTCGAGGTCGTTTTTTTTTTTCTAAGTCGTGCATGTGTGTGTTTTTAACCGCGTGTGTGGCGCCTTTGAGCCTCCACCTCCACAAATTTGCGGACAAACACAGGCGACGTTGGAGCCTCCACCTTCGCGAGGGATGCAGTTCTTGCGAGCTCGCTTCGCAAAGCGTGACGACGAATCGTAGTTTGACAACTATTATATGTGATATATATATATATATATATATATATATATATACAGAGTACATCATGTGTAAGGCTGGACTGGATGAATCCAAAACCAGAATCAGTATTGCTGAAAGGAATATCAACAACCTTAGATATGCCGATGGCATTACTCTGATGGAGAGTGAAGGCGTTATTGATGAAGGTAAAAGAAAGGAGTTGGCCCGCTGCTCAATGTTAAAAAGATGAAATTCATGGCAAATTGCAATCTCACTTCCTGGCAAATAGATGGGGAAGAAGTAGAGGCAGTGATAGATTTTATTTTCCTTGGATCCAAGATCTCTGCAGATGGTGATTGTAGTCATGAAATTAAAAGACGTTTGCTCCTGGGGAGGAAAGCTATGGCAAGCCTTGATGACCTAGTAAAAGGTAAACATATCAAACTAATAACAAAGGTCTGCATAGTTACAACTATGGTATTCCTAGTAGTAACATACGGATGTGGGAGCTGGACCATAAAGAAGTCTGAGAACCGTAGAATTGATGCCTTTGAATTGTATTGTTAGAGAAGACGGCTTAGAGTCCCTTGGACTGCAAGAAGATCAGTTACTTGGAGTACTGCAGTCCATAGAATCATGGAGAGTCAGACCGATCGACTAAACGACAACAAAATAGATAGATAGATAGATAGATAGATAGATAGATAGATAGATAGATAGATTAATAATACATATTGCAGTATATTATGATACATTTTGTATTGGACAAACGCCTTATTTATATTGACGAGCTTTCAAGAGGTTCAACCTCTCTTTATCAAAGTCTCAAGCAATACTGACATGAGATGTAACTCTCCGTTTGAATGTAAACTGCAGATGCAGAGAGACTGGATACAGCATCTGACATCAGCAGGTAAATACATATAGGGGGATTCAACACAACAAAGTATAGGAAACCTATGTACACATATTATAAACACATATACATCAATACATACATGAAAAAACAGAGCACAGTAATCCACAGTGTTATCCTTCCTGTTGGATAAACATCTCACTAAAAGTGCCATGCCTGGCATTGTAAAATAAGAAACAAATCACAGAAAGAACTGCCATAAAGACTTAAAAAAACAACCCCAACTTTACCATCAAACCAGCAGGCAAATGAAGTGCAGTTGTTATGATAAATACTCCTGACTATATAAATGAACCCAACAAAAAACAACACCTACTACAAAAAACTGAACCAGGCCCCTACAGAAAATATGCTATTCACATTAAGAAACTCATCCAAACATACCCCAAAAATGTACATCAAGAATTAGAACAACTTATGCCCATCAATCCTACAACTGGGACTTTCTACATGCTGACAAAAATCCACAAACCAGGCAACCCAGTGTGACCAATTACATAGTTACATAGTACTTAAGGTTG
The DNA here is from genome assembly GCA_027410445.1 of Discoglossus pictus. Lineage (NCBI taxonomy): Eukaryota > Metazoa > Chordata > Amphibia > Anura > Alytidae > Discoglossus > Discoglossus pictus. Next base: position 46,521,974 of record CM050171.1, on the reverse strand, counting down.
AAAAAATAATTTCAGTCCATCAAGTTCAACCTTTTAAGATCTCCTCTGATCTGCAATATGCGGATTAACTATTAATTAATTAGTTGTATAAAAAAAATAAAAAAAATAAAAATCAATTCCCTTCTGATCCCAGACACCGGCGACCGGACTTCTACCTGGATCAATACTGCCTCTCTAATTATCCATGATAACCCGGAATTCCCTTTTTAATTAGAAATAAATCCAGTCCCCTTTTAAAGTTATCTATCGAATCCGCTGTCACCACCTCCTCTGGTAGAGAATTCCACAGATTAACCACCCTTACTGTGAAGAACCCATTTCTTTCTTTAAGGTGGAATCTTTTTACTTCTAACCTCAAGGGATGTCCTCTTGTCAGTTGAAAACCTCTTGGCACAAAAAGCTCCCTTGACAAATCTTTATACTGACCCTGGAGGTAATCATATCTCCTCTTAGATGCCTTTTTTCTAGAGAAAATAAGTTTAATTTGATCAGTCTTTCTTCATAACTTAGCCCCTCCATTCCCCTTATTAGTTTTGTTGCCCTCCTCTGTACCTTTTCCAGCTCTAAAATGTCCTTTTTATGAAGTGGTGCCCAAAAGTGTACTCCATATTCCAAATGAGGGCGTACTAGAGATTTGTATAGTGGCAGAATTATATTTGCTTCCCTGGCTTCTATACCCTTCTTAATTTTCTAATATTTTATTTGCCTTTGCAGCTGCTGCTTGGCTTTGAGCACTGTTACCTAGGTGGTTGTCCACAAGCACTCCCAAATCCCTTTCAATATCTGATACTCCTAGATTTGCTCCATTAAGATTATAAATTGCATGGCTATTTTTCCTTCCCAGATGCATAACTTTACATTTATTCGTATTAAATCTCATCTGCCATTTTTAGATGCCCATTCCTCAATTTTATGTAAATCCCTTTGGAGGGAAAGTACATCACTATCTGATTTAATTACCTTGCACAACTTCATGTCATCAGCGAAAATGGAGACACCACACTCCAATCCTACCTCTAATTCATTAATAAATATGTTAAAAAGGAGAGGACCTAATACTAAACCCTGAGGAACCCCACTTACCACATTAGTCCAATCAGAGTATGTTCCATTTACAACAACCCTTTGCTTCCTGTATTTTAGCCAGCAATTGTTACAGGTATTGATACACTGACTGAACAGATATTTGGCTTTTGTTGAAAACATCCTTAAACCATTAGCTAGTAACACCAGTAGCTATATAGAAGACATCACTGACTTTCTCAACAAAATCAATCTGATTAAAGACCTACCTGCTAACACACTACTTATCACCATGGATGTAGAGTCTCTTTACAGCAACATCCCAAACAAAGATGGCTCTTAAGCATGCTTTAAGGTTCTTTCAACACACATGCAAAATCATAAATATGGCCCTGCTGTCATTGTTAAACTAACAGAATACATCCTTACCCACATCTATTTCACTTTTAACCAAGATACCTACATGTGGTAACTTGTCTTCCTTGCATGGTGGTTTATTTTCCTTTCCTGGACCTCCTTGGGCAGGTCTAGGTGGGAGGGCTGGGAATCTTTACTTCCCTCCCACAATTGCTAAAGGAAGTGATGCATGGACAGGATGTGATGTAAAACACATCATCTCAACTAAGGGTATATCCAGGCAGGAAACTGCTGTTGTTCCTGTTTTTCCTTGGATATGATGGTGATGGCCTAACCGTGGGTGAGATCAAGCATTTGGGGAAGGGGATTACTATATAGGTAGATAGATTTAAAAAGGGTTGTTGCTCCGTGGGTCTGGGCTGTGTGTTTGTGATACATTTATAGTATTGTGTTGTTGCCTTTTAATAAATACCTTTTAATGTAGACGAACCTTGTGTAATATATATATATATATTAATTTGGTGATACACCACATTTGGCGACCACAAATTTTAGACTTCTACAAAGGTTATTTATGAGGTAATATCACATTAATAGATAGTCAGATTTATTTTTTTGGGGGAAGGGAAAAAAAAGTACTTTGTCTAATTATCCTCTGCATGGGAAATCAAGTGCTGATTGTGTGTGGAGTCTAGGTTGGGCCTCCATTTTTAATATACAAGCTTGGGCATAGGCCTCAATTATTATTTTTAATCCTATATATCGTACTAGCTTCTGAGTTGAGTTTTGTTCGTACTAGCTTATTTTGCTACATAAAACAAAGATATCATACAGGTTGTTTTTGTGGGTTTATCTGAGTTGAGTTTTGTTGTGCTTTTGACTATCAGAGTACAGGCCTAGCCCTGCATTTGAATACAATATAGTAGGCTCCATGCGGCTTCTTTGTGTATTCGAATGCTGATTTGGGCCTACAAGCTTGGGCATAGGCCTCAATTATTATTTTTAATCCTTTATATCATACTAGCTTCTGAGTTGAGTTTTGTTCGTACTAGCTTATTTTGCTACATAAAACAAAGATATCATACAGGTTGTTTTTGTGGGTTTATCTGAGTTGAGTTTTGTTGTGCTTTTGACTATCAGAGTACAGGCCTAGCCCTGCATTTGAATACAATATAGTAGGCTCCATGCGGCTTCTTGTGGTATTTGAATGCTGATTTGATTCCTAGTTTGGCCTCCATTTTAATATACAAGCTTGGGCATAGGCCTCAATTATTATTTTTAATCCTTTATATCGTACTAGCTTCTGAGTTGAGTTTTGTTCGTACTAGCTTATTTTGCTACATAAAACAAAGATATCATACAGGTTGTTTTTGTGGGTTTATCTGAGTTGAGTTTTGTTGTACTTTTGACTATCAGAGTACAGGCCTAGCCCTGCATTTGAATACAATATAGTAGGCTCCATGCGGCTTCTTTGTGTATTTGAATGCTGATTTGGGCCTACAAGCTTGGCATAGGCCTCAATTATTATTTTTAATCCTTTATATCGTACAAGCTTCTGAGTTGAGTTTTGTTCGTACTAGCTTATTTTGCTACATAAAACAAAGATATCATACAGGTTGTTTTTGTGGGTTTATCTGAGTTGAGTTTTGTTGTGCTTTTGACTATCAGAGTACAGGCCTAGCCCTGCATTTGAATACAATATAGTAGGCTCCATGCGGCTTCTTGTGGTATTTGAATGCTGATTTGATTCCTAGTTTGGCCTCCATTTTAATATACAAGCTTGGGCATAGGCCTCAATTATTATTTTTAATCCTTTATATCGTACTAGCTTCTGAGTTGAGTTTTGTTTTCTTACTAGCTTATTTTGCTACATAAAACAAAGATATCATACAGGTTGTTTTTGTGGGTTTATCTGAGTTGAGTTTTGTTGTACTTTTGACTATCAGAGTACAGGCCTAGCCCTGCATTTGAATACAATATAGTAGGCTCCATGCGGCTTCTTTGTGTATTTGAATGCTGATTTGGGCCTACAAGCTTGGCATAGGCCTCAATTATTATTTTTAATCCTTTATATCGTACAAGCTTCTGAGTTGAGTTTTGTTCGTACTAGCTTATTTTGCTACATAAAACAAAGATATCATACAGGTTGTTTTTGTGGGTTTATCTGAGTTGAGTTTTGTTGTGCTTTTGACTATCAGAGTACAGGCCTAGCCCTGCATTTGAATACAATATAGTAGGCTCCATGCGGCTTCTTGTGGTATTTGAATGCTGATTTGATTCCTAGTTTGGCCTCCATTTTAATATACAAGCTTGGGCATAGGCCTCAATTATTATTTTTAATCCTTTATATCGCACTAGCTTCTGAGTTGAGTTTTGTTCGTACTAGCTTATTTTGCTACATAAAACAAAGATATCATACAGGTTGTTTTTGTGGGTTTATCTGAGTTGAGTTTTGTTGTGCTTTTGACTATCAGAGTACAGGCCTAGCCCTGCATTTGAATACAATATAGTAGGCTCCATGCAGCTTCTTGTGGTATTTGAATGCTGATTTGATTCCTAGTTTGGCCTCCATTTTAATATACAAGCTTGGGCATCAGGCCACAATTAGTTTTGTTGTGTGTTTCAAATACCTGAGTTTGTTAATACTATTATTTTTGTTTTGTTTTTGTTTTTTGTTCCCTCTTCTTTCTTTTTCTTTCTCTAATCCTTTATCATAGTACAGGCCTGGAGAAAAATAAATAAATAAACCATTTTAAATCTTATATATATATATATATATATATATATATATATATATATATATATATTATTTCAGGCGTGCATTTTAATACACTATAGGCTTCCATACCTTATACTTTTTGGGTGTCTTGCATATCCTAGTTCAGGTATATCTCCTACCCTGCAGGCCTTGCTATAATATTTTAAGTTAATTAGCAAGTATTACCTTCACCATACTAAGGTAAGTATAATTTGCATTGTGGGTACTAGTCTATTTTTCTACATATTACACCTGGCCTACTGAATAGTCATCAACTATTGTTGGCTACTCAGAAGCATGCTACTTTAGTCGCAAATTGATTTGGATTCTTACTTGGGTGAGTAAAAGAGTAGGAATGTTTTTTCAAGGGGCCAAATACTTTCCCACAGAAGTGCGTGAGTACTTTAGGAAACATATTCAAAAACATGATGGTCCATATGAGCTTCCAGAGCCAGCAAACCCAGACAGTGAAAAAGAGGAGAGATTAATGGATGTTCTAACACAAATTGTAAATAACAAAAAGTATAGAACAAAGAAGAGAAAAAGTTTGGTCACACAAGCTGTTGTAGCCACAATAGGAGGCCTAATAGACTTAGTTGTAGAATTACGGCAGCATAATTTGGAAACAACAAATAAAATGGAGGAAGCAATGGACAAAAGGGATTGTTTAAAAATTGCAGCTTTGAGAACAACTACAATTGTTGGGGAACTAGAAAGGGAGTTAAGGGAAATAGAAGAGCAGAGGGATGCTTATGGAGTAAAAATAACAGAACTTCAAAACATAATAATGGACTATAAAAATAAAACAAAGTTAGAAGGGATAAAAGGAGTCAGAGACATTGCCAAAATATATCCAGATCTGGATATGTTCGTGGCACAAAATAAAGAACCAGTGCCGAAAATGAACCAAGATAGAAAAGAGTTCTTATGTTATTCTGTTCCACAAGTAGATACCATACCACAAGCACCAGTTATTGTTTCAGAATTATTTAATGCAAGGCAAACACCTACAGGATTTTCTATGCAGACTCAACCGATGTCTATGGCAGATAAAGACAATTTCCAGAAATGGTGGGGAAGTATGCCAACTAACAACTTTAATACGTTTACACATTGATTTATGAGGTGAGCAGATAGAGCTAAAAAAGGAGGTCTTAACTTAGAGGAATGGACAGAACTGTTAGAATATGCTATGGGTCCTTTGGCTAGTAAACTATTGGGATTTAATAACAGTGTCTGATCAGGCAGGAAGAATTGCTGCAACTAATTTCTATCTACTTAGCATAGAGAAAGAAATAGCAAATATTTCCATGAGGCCAACAGATGGTCCTAGAGAGGTAGCTCAAAGGATATTTTTTTGGCATACTCTACGACAACCTCAACAGCCTCTAGTGCTGGGCTCACCAGAACATATAGCAAAAGTAATGGAAGCCCTTCCCCGGGAGTGTCAAGAATTTGTCCGGCTTTTTGATCCAACACCAACAGACTTGGAAATGGTACTAACTAGAGCTGATAAGTGGTGGATCAAGCATCCTTTCACAGAACAGGCCTGCTCTGTTTCAGCTGTAAGAACATTTAAGGTTGAGTCTGGTAGAGATATAGATGGTAAATGGAGAAACCAGACGTGGGATGTACCCCAGAACAAGAAGGATGATCAAAACTGGAGACCAAAACAGAACCTTGACAAAAGATGGAGAGATCCACCTAGGGACTATAGGAATAGGGATGGCAGCAACTGGAGGGCTAATCAGGAGGGAGAGAGAAACGGTAACATGGGCTATTGGGAACTCAGGAGACAGAAGGATAGGATAGACGAGGAAAATCACATACTTAAAAACAAGGTAGCTGAGTCAGAGAGGAAATTGAAGGAAAGTGAGGCAAAGATGCAATATAGTGTTATAAAAGAGGGACGGAGTAGAAGTGAGTCACAATGACAAATCTCAACCCCTGCGCCTCAGCATCTCATTCACTCAGCTAATTTAACCATGGATGAGGCAGGTCGGCCTACCATTTATACAGTCATCGCAGGGGTAGGGAAAAATATGTTGGTAGATACAGGAGCAGCAGTTACAATGACCAACAGGGTCAAAAATGGGGATTCTTCAGTAAGTATTATGGGAGTTACTGGGAATCCACAGGAGGTTACAGCAGGTCTAATTGATGTAGCAGTTGGAGGAAAAACAATACAAGTAGAAGCAATAGTGGGTTGGCCAGAGGAAATATTGGGAATAGAAGCTTTAAAAAAAGGAAATTTCATTGTAGATCTTGCCAATTTTTGTTTGTGGAAGACAGAAAAGGTGAATCAGGTAAGTACAGAGTTGACGAAAGGGGTTGTGCTCCCAATGGCATATATTGTCTCTCCGATAAAAAGTCTGGAAAAAAACAAACTGAAACTAGACGAACAACCAGAATGGCTGCAGAAGCTAATCCAAGACATACCTGTTTAGGCTACAGATAAATTAGACTGTGGAAGAATGAAAGGAATGGTCTTGTTGGAAAGAGGAGACCCACAATGGCAAAAGCAATATCCAGTCCCAAGAGAATCAGTGGCATCAATCACCGAGATGATAGAAATGCTGGAGAGACGTGGAATAATTAAGTCTGGAAATGGGTATGCATGTAACTCACCATGTTGGCCTGTGAGAAAAGCTGTGTTAAAAGGGAATGGAGATGAAAAAGCAGCCTCATCATGGAGACTTACCATTGATTACAGGGCCGTGAACAAACTTGCAAAAAGAATGGCCCCTGTTGTTTCTGTTTATTGTGAAATGATGTCCAAAATTTCACCAGAAATTAAAGTATTCAGTGTAATAGATGTGGCCAATGGATTTTGGTCAATTCCCTTAGCTGAAGAATGCCACTACCGGACGGCGTTCAACTGGGAGGGCCGACAATATGCTTTCACAGTATTACCACAGGGATATTGTGACTCCCCAGCTATTTTTCACACATACATGAAAAATGCATTGACAGCTTTCCCACGTCCAGATCGTATCATTCAATATGTTGATGATGTCCTCTTACAATCCCCGAACATGGAAGAACACAAAGAAGACCTGGCAATATTATTACAATGCATACTGGAAGCTGGACTTAAGCTAAATGGGGCAAAGGCACAATTGGCATGCCAGAAAGTCAACTTCTTAGGAGTAACCATATCAGGAGATGGACGATCAATTGATCAAGACAGGGCCAAAGTTATTGCTCAGGTACCCATTCCTACAGACCGTACAGCGCTCCAATCATTGCTTGGAATAATGGGATTTTGTCGTGAATTTACCCCACGATATGCTCAACTGGCACAACCCCTTTATGAACTCCTGAGAGCACAGAATTGGGATTGGACAGAGGAACACACATCAGCAGTACAAAAATTGAAGGCTGAACTAGGGAGTGCACCAACTCTGGCATCTCCAGACCATGAAAAATAATTTAGACTATATCCGATTACAATGCCAGATTCACAAGGAGCAGTCATCACTCAACTGTGGGGACATGCAGAACGTCCAGTGGCTTTTGGATCTCAGATGCTGTCTGCCGTAGAGCTGAAATTTGGATGGTGTGAGAGATTGATCTTAGCAGCATACTGGGCAATTAGAAGATTTAAATACCTATATGGCACAAAGACAATAATAATCTGTACACATCATACTCCATTGCAGATCCTCAGACAAGGCAGCCTGGCAATCAGCCACATCAACAATGCCCGCATTCAGAAATGGACTATGGCACTGCTCGCTGATAACATTTCAACTCATGCCTTAAGAGAACCAAAAGAATGGGTGGCTGGAATTTGCATAAAGGGAGAAGCTCATGAATGCCAGATCTATCCTGAATCAACATGCCACGCGGTGTTCAAAGATGCCACTCATCTTGTGATGACCTCAGATCCTGTATGGTATACTGATGGCAGCTGTCACTATGCACAAGGAAAAAGAATATCAGGAATGGCCGGAGTAAAAATGTTGGGTAAAGATATCATGAAAGAATTTGGATTTAGAATCAAAGCATATTCAGCACAATATGCAGAACTGGCTGCAGTCATTGAAGTACTTCAGCAAGAGTCTGGAAGAAGTGACATATTGACAATTGTTTTGGATAGTGACTGGGTGTTCCGAGGCACATGCCTTCTGCTAAAATGGTGGGATAGTAACCAATTCCTTGCCACAGATGGATCCCCTGTTAAGTTCCAAGATCTATGGCAGATGGTAGAAAAGTTATCACAAAATTTCAAAAGAATTAACATGATCAAAGTACGGGCACATAAAAAGACAGGGCCACACCGAGAGGGAAACTACCTTGCTGACCGGTATGCAAAAGAGGCAGCTGTCCAAGCAGAATACTGGAAACCACCCACAAAAAACACATTACAAATATCTTCTACTACAAGGAGCAAATCTACATTTATTTCAATTAAGATGAAGCAACTGCAGGAATTACAAGATCAAGATGAGGAACTAAAAGATATTCGGGAGAAATTACAAAAGGGAGAAGAAGTGATATACGGGGGCAAAAAAGTGATGGAGGAGCAAGGGCTAATATGTATATCAGAAACCGGGGAACCGATTTGGATTGTACCATAACAAGTGAGAAAAGACTTACTCCGATGGATACATGGATCACAAGCAGGAGGACATCCAAAGATCAGAGAAGCAAAAGAGAGGATTCGACATTTGGGATGGTGGATCGGGCAAAACAAGGATTTTGAAGAATTTGTGGATAGTTGTATTATATGTGCAAGATTTGACCAGTCCAACAGGAAAAGAAGGGGAGAATTAATGAGACAGACACTTGTAGGCCCATGGGAAAGAATTCAAATTGATTACACCGGACCATTGCCAACAACCACAAGAGGAAATAAATATATTCTCATGATAGTAGATAGCTTCTCAAGATGGATGATCGCAATGCCAACAAGAAACTGTACAGCACTAACCACAGCCAGAAAATTAGTAAGCGATGTACTGACAGTGTGGGGAATTCCAAAAGTCATTGATTGCGACAATGGAGCGGCATTCATAGGAAATGTAATGAAGGAACTTTGTAAGATGGTGGGTATTGAACTGAAACACCATATCCCATACCATCCACAGGCAGCAGGTCAAGTTGAGCGAATGAATGGCACCATAAAAAGAGAGCTGAAAAAGCTGGTGGCAGAACATGGGCAAGCTTGGGACATATACATACCTTTAGTATGTGCCCGACTTAGATCAAGGCCCTGTAGATCAACAGGATTTTCACCATATGAAATTTTAATGGGTAGACCAATGCCCTCCTGGAAAAACTGGATGACAATACCTCCACCTGTAGCTTTACAAACTGCTGCAATCACAGATCAATGGGTAAAGGAGTTGGCCACACACTTGGAAATTGTTCATAAATCTGTGGCTGTGGAAGATGAAGAACAATACCAACATCGAAAGCGATGGTATGATGCAGCAGGGGATCTGACATCATATGAGGCAGGGGACCGAGTTATGGTGCAGAATCAAGATGAACACCTTCCTTGGGGAAGAGCAAAATGGAAGGGACCATATACTGTAGTAGATAAATTAGGGACCTCTGTATACTTGATTGATCACGCAGAGAAAGGAGAAGTCTAGCTGCATGCATCACAGCTTAAAAGATTTAGGAAGGACAAAATATGGAATAGAGGTTAAGTACAAATTGAATAAATAAATACACATTGTTTTTTTTTGTTTTTTTATTTAGTTTTTTTTTTTATTCTGTTTTATTCTTTATTTTATTTTTTGTTTTTTTTATTTTTTTTTTCTGTTTGTTTGTGTATGTATATGTCTCTAATGCTGTTTTTATTTTTTAGTGTTCCCACAGAGCAAGGCTGTATAAGAATGAAGATGCGTGTCAACAGAAGATTGTGGTGGATCCTTGTTACAGGATGGATAAGTATAAGCTGTATCACAGTAGGAATGGGGAGACAGGCAATAAGGCCAGAAGATACCGCAAATAAGGGAAAGAGTTTGAAAAGATTGGAGTTACATTACGTTCAAGCAGATAGATTTATTTGGCCCAGGGAATTGGAAGTAAAAGAGGGTGGAGGGTTACAAGTAAACATTATTTTGCCACATACCAGGGGATTAGCTCTTAGAGCTCCAATAAAAAGTATAGAGGGACATAACTGGGAATGGGTTATAAGATATGGACAGATAATGAATACAGGAAACTTTAAAGGAAGGACTAAAATAACAACAAAGGTACAAGGGAGAGTTGCAAATATTACAGTAGTAGTGAGTAACTTAACATTAGAAGAAGGTGGAGAATGGGACGCTGCAGTTATAGCTGCCCAGCCTGACCTAGAGGAATCCTGCAATTTTGATACTGGAAAGGGGTGTGTTCTAACAATAGATGAAGTATTTGTCTCTGTAAAGGAGCTGCAACGTTGTAAAGATCAGAAGAAGGTACCATGGCCAATAGGCGGATTGGTGGTGGTACCAACACATGAAACAGTTGTGCAAGGGGTTGGGTGGACTTACTACCCAATAATTCTAAATTTTTATGATTTTTCTATTCCTCCAAAGTGCCCGGAATCACAGCGGCAGTGGTTTAAGCAAAGTTTACAAGAGACCATCATTGAGTGGACCGGAGCAGGGAGTCGAGAAAAACGGGACACACTTGCAGCCCTTTTAGGAGGAGTCGGAACTGGATTGGGAGTATGGAATTCAGCAGACATCATTGGACTGAACAGCAGGATAAACTCCCTTACTGATGGCATGGGACATGCTATGAAAACAGGTGGAGTAGCTGACTCCCTTATAGTGAGTAGACTGACAGACAATGTTGATGACATACACACCATTTCCAACAACCTGCATCTAGTTGAGGAAAATATTGCTTCCATTGCTAACAGCATTAAGAATGAAATAGTGGGAACTGCCATTTTCTGTTCTATGATTGGAGGAAAGCTGTTGGCAGATTTAAAGGAAACTATTAAAGACATCCAGGAAAACAAGTGGGCAAGACAAATCAATGCAACAAGGATTATCACGTCATTGAAAAGAAAAGGAGTGGACATCACTGAGGACAATCTTAAATACAGCTATATTGAAGGCCCAGATCAATGGATGCCACATGGACTACAATCTGGGACAATAGGACTAATCCTGGCAATTCCCAGTTGGGAGGGGCAGGCAGAGCAACTGAACTTTATACATAGCATTGGCACGTTAAGTGATGGAATCTACAAGCAACACTTCCCATCAAAAAGACTGGCCACTATTACAGGATTGGAGATGGATGAAAGCTGTTGAAGGAAATCTCAACACCGATGGCTGTGCAGTTGTGTTTGGGACAAAGGAGCTGAGGAGGATGGCTGGGTGCAGTTGATAAAAGAAAACCTGGTGCAAGAGGTGATCCGCATAGGGGACATTGCATGCTTTATCGGCCACTCTGAATATAGGACAGTTGATGAAATATGTTTGGTGGAAGAAGGGTCTTGTATCATGGTAACCACTACTATACATGTAGGAACTCATACACTATTTCCATCAAGAAACCTTACCACTGAAATGATCAATTTTACTGCAAATGCAGATTGGACAAATTTGACAATGAAGCTTTTTCCCCCAATTCCAAAGCTTACCTTGGAACTTCATGAGTTAGTAAAACGTACCAAACAACAACTACACCCCATCAGCTTACTGCTGGAACAACAGAAAAAGGAAATAGAAATTACTACAAAAAACGTTGAGCATCCCTGGTGGGGAATTCTTACCAATGCAGAGACACATCCAATCCTACGAACACTGTCGCTGGTACTCATGTTCATTCAAGTATTAACGACAATTATAATAATATACTTTTGTGTGGCAATGAAACAAATGAGGAAGAAACTTGCAAGGAGGATATATAATAATGAAATTTAAATGTTTTTTTTGTCTTTTTCCTCTTCTTTCTCTCTCTCATACATTCTTCAATAAAGTTTTACATTGCACATACATAAACATTTATCACACACTCTCACCTAAATTCTATAAGTTCTGTTTTTGTGTAATATGTGGATTGACAGCCATAGGAAAGTACAGGATAACTTATGTCGCTGAGGGAACTATTCCGGAGGGACGGTGGGTTGAATTTCTCCTGTATATCAGGTTTTTGCTCCCACTAGGTTCTCCTGTACTAGAGGGATAACTAGAAAACTGAGCAACATAGAAGAAGAAAAAGTGAAGGAATGTGGTAACTTTTCTTCCTTGCATGGTGGTTTATTTTCCTTTCGGGACCTCCTTGGGCAGGTCTAGGTGGGAGGGCTGGGAATCTTTACTTCCCTCCCACAATTGCTAAAGGAAGTGATGCATGGACAGGATGTGATGTAAAACACATCATCTCAACTAAGGGTATATCCAGGCAGGAAACTGCTGTTGTTCCTGTTTTTCCTTGGATGTGATGGTGATGGCCTAACCGTGGGTGAGATCAAGCGTTTGGGGAAGGGGATTACTATTTAGGTAGATAGATTTAAAAAGGGTTGTTGCTCCGTGGGTCTGGGCTGTGTGTTTGTGATACATTTATAGTATTGTGTTGTTGCCTTTTAATAAATATCTTTTAATGTAGACGAACCTTGTGTAATATATATATATATTAATTTGGTGATACACCACACTACCTACAGATGATGGGGACTGACATGAGTACCAAAATGGCTCCATAATACGCCAATCTAGAAGAAACATTCATATCTGTATTAATTTAAAAACTATACAGATACTACTGTTACATGTATGATCTGTTCAATATATGGACAGAAGGAGAAAGCAAACTCAGCGACTTTCTCAGTTCAACACTTTCCATCCATCTATAAAACTTAAAATTGATTTCTCTACAAAACAGGTACACTTTCTAGACACTACCATATCCATCACCAATGGCAATCACCACTCATCTGTATATAGGAAACCCCTAGACAGATGCAGTTAACTACACAGCTCCAGTTTCCAACCCTCCCACACCAAACAAGCCATCATCCATAGTAAAGCTATTAGGTACCATCTCATATGCTCAAATACTGTCTGAATCTTTCCAACAAAAGGGTTACAAACCCTGCATTATTATCCAGAAGAAAACACTGCCATCAAAATACCCTGTGAACACCTGTTAAAATACAAAACAAAAAAAACTACTTCAAGTATAACTCTAGTGACCACACACCATCCAATTTTAGAGAAAATACGGAAAATAGTCAAAGATTTACAACCATTACTAGCCAAAGATGCCCAATTTAAAGATATATTTCCAAAAACTCCCATCCTTGCTTTTAAACAACCACCAAACCTGAAGCAAAAACTTGTCAGCAGAGGATTGGCCAGTGACAAACTGAATATCAAAAATGGAACTAAACCATGTAACAAAGGTGCCTGTAAGTTTTGTCATCACATTTGTAATGATGACAAAGCCATACATAACAACAAGACCTATAACATCAAAGGATTGAATACAGACACATCCTCTAATATAGTTTATATAATACAATATACTTTATGTGACACAGGCTGTTACATTTCATATATTCTAGATTTCTTTTTCCACGTCAGTTTGAGGCATAAATTACACTCTCACTCCAGATAACACGTATTGCCTGTATTTTTCTTTTGTGATTCTTTGATAGTTATAAAATACTCACTATCCTGTTTATTCTTTCTTTCTGCTCTCCTTGTACTTTTTTTATTTGTTATATCTTCTTATTTAACACTGATTTTATTTTCCTCTTTCTTGCTCACTTTTTTTCTTTGTGCTGCTGCACCTAGATCTTTAGATCTTTACTTTTGTTTATTTTACTCTTTTTTTTTTTACAGACTTACAGATATGGATGTGCCTCTTATTGTGTACCCTTCTGTTGTAACCTTAGGTGTTTTTCTTCAGATCCATAATCCCTTCAGCGTTACTTTACATTTCTGCTATTCTCTTCAACTCTCCTCCCTCACTCAGGCTGCAATCCATCTGCTCATTCCTCTAGCACATCCATCAATCAAACTGAGAGTCCTCACATCCAAAACTGTTGATTATATTAATCAGTTTAGTATCAGGAAGCTCAGTGGATTATGGGATACTAATCTATGCTGAACTTGTCCGCTAATTTTACATTTTAGTATTTAATCATCTTTATTTTCTATTGTTGGCTTCAGGAGCAAGAGCTGCAAGTATCAAGCTCTCCTCCTGTTAAATTAATGCAGGCCATATTTTCTTTATTGAATCTGCTTCTTGAAGTGTCTGTCTCAACAGGTTAACCGATGCACATTAATCTAATGACTGCACTGGCAGATAGATATTGCAATTTCCCATTTTGGTAGTAGTTCACAGGAAACCAAAATGGTAAATTCCACAGCAGCATAACCGCATACAAAAGTAAGAAATTAGAGGTTATATTCTTTACTTATTTTTTTCTACATTCCCAAAACATGTTGATTATTTTCAATTGTAGTTCTTCATAAGGCTATATTAGATTTTAGGAAGAGCCAGTTGGTTAAATGGTTAAATCACATAATTTACGAGAGTTAATCAATTGTGCTAGATAGAATGTAATTACTGAGAGGTAGGTACTTTTCAGTTAATTTATGAATAAAATACCTGAACTTCAAGCCCAATTATCTAACACTTCCACTAAACATTTTAATAATATATAATATCTTATAAATATATGCCAGTGTTTGTAATGCTTCTGAAACATCTGAAGTGATATGCGCAGAAACAAACAATTCTATGAGCAGATGCACAGAAACATTGACTGGGACACTTGATTTTCTTTGTGGGAAAGAGAGTGACCTTTAAAATAAAGTATTGCTTGTCTGGTGACACAGGCTGTTTGGCAAAATGTATGACCAGTGACCCGAGGTACAATACGATTTATTCTGTTTATGAAGAGGGATCCCCTGCAAATTGAGAGCAATACTATAAAGAAAGAAAGCAAGAAGTGGAACATCCCAAAAATACAGTGGTGAGTGGCAATGAAGTATAAACTGGCATAATATACAGATTTATCCAGGCAGCTAGGGCATTGCTGGTCTTTCCATGCTTCCTCCCTATTGCCCGGGCTGGGTGTTTCCAAAGATTTTTTGCTTTAATAAAGAAAAGAATAAACAGGAGAAAAAAAATGAAATATACAAAAAGAAGAAGAAAAAAAAAGAAGAAAATAAATAAAAATATGTGCAGCTAATTTCCCAATGAAATTGACTCATACCATCATTTATGATGGGTAATTAGTCTAGTACATTAAATAAAAACTGGATTTTTTGCCTCTTATTATTTGATGGGATCATTTTTGTAGTTTGCCCATATTTTTTAAAATGTTCTATTTTTAAGAACTACACTTAAAAATATGCAACATTTTAGAATGTAAACAATTGTATAACACAGCCTATAATTTATTATTTTTAACATGCAATTATGCTGCTGTGGCTTGAGGCACCCCGATGCAAAATAACTTGGGTGCTCCCCTTGCAATCTCTCTAACAACCCTTTAAGGGTCAATATAAAAGCCAAAAATATATGCATATGGTGATCAGATCACCTTTTTATAAAGTAATTATTTGCTGACCTAATAAATCAAGATTCTTCCATTACTGCTAGTAGCAGAGGGCCCCTACCCTGTTGTGGGCACTGGTGCTATGTACCAGCTAAACCAGCAGTAGCTCCACCACTGACTTTTGCAACTCAATATCCTGACATGATAGGAGACACAGGAACGCTTTGCAGAATGAGAATGTGACAGTTGCTTCTGCCAAAGCTCTTAGCAGGATTATATGGAAGTTTATATCCACCTTGGGAAAGTAAAAGACAGCAGAGGAAAATGTGAAAAGGAGCAATGAAGCAAAGAATAATTGCTTACAAAAATTAAATAATATAAAGCATGTACTGTATATATATATTTATTTAGTTTGCTTTCAAAATCTACCCATTATCATATTAAGTTGTCAAAAAAGAACTTATGAAAAGTTTCACTAACAATATTATTGTATTTAAAATGCTTTGAAAATGTTTATACCCTGCTTTTCAGTGAATAATATTACTCTCTTAAAGACATTCATTTTTTTCTTGAGATTAACTTATTAACCTTTGTTATTTTACAAAGCAATGGATATAATATTTTGACTGCCATGCAGGTAGCACATTTAAAAACATACAGCCCCATTAAATTGCTACGATTTCATGAATTGTAGCTCGTAAGGTAGCTTGCAAGACTTAAGACTAGTAAATTAGCCTCTAAAGGCAATCCACAAGTCGTTAAGACGCAGCAATGTCGAAAAAAGCATAAATTGCTTAAAAATCACTGGTAACTCGAAAATGGAGCCAAGAAGCCAATGAGTGCTAGAGAGGACCTGCAAGGGGGGTAAAGTCCAACTTATAGCACTTTAAATGCAAATATTACCACACTACTGTACTTTAATTGAAAAAGAAAGTGATGATAGGTCTTAGAATTAATAGCACAACATTCTCAAGCTCGCACATCGGCCCACAAAAATATTTGGTTTTATGTTTAACTTTTGTGTTATATCGATCCCGGCAATCAATGTGTTTATACGACTTTATCAATATTGCATTACATCTGGAATGTAGGTCCAATCGTAACTCGTAATTGAACCCCGTAAGACTTTGGAAATCCCACCTCCATTTTTCAGTGAAGTAATTCTGACGATCTCGCTTGCTATTGGCTCATCCCAATGACCGACAAATGGTTACAGATTTGCCTCTCAAGCCCGTAATTTGCAGCCTGTTCTAATTTAATAGCACCCTAAATCCGCAACTCTTCAAGCTCGCAGCAGTTGCGGGTCTCACGTTGCACATACGAGCTTCACATTTAATGTGGCTGATAGCTATTTAGGACTCAACTAATATTTGCTCCAATTATTTTTCTCTGGAGTTATTTTCTGTTTTTTTTTTCTTGGAATAACTTTACACAAGTTTCTTGGATCACCAGCACCATCTATTGACAAGAACGTTGTGCATCATTTTAATTATTTTTAAATCTTACCTGTTTTTAGTTTCATCATAAGAAAACTAGTGCATTTTAAAATTATTGGGGTGGACTATTAAAGGGGAATATGCAGAGAATAGAGATAGAAAGAAGGGGGAAAGACATAGACAGGGAAAAACGATGGAAAGGATAAAGAGAGTGAGTACGAAAATAGATGGGGAGAGAAGAAGGGGTTGAGGAGATAGATATATGAAGAGAAATTGAAACAAGGGGGAGGGGAGAGAGAGAAAAGACAGGACGGGAAAAAGGGATAGGGAAACAGAGGAGAGAGATAGAAGAAGATGAGGAGGGAGAAGGGAGATTGGGGAGAAGAGAGAAATATTATATATTTTTATTGGACAAACATTTTAGTAGAGTGACAAGCTTTTGAGAGATATACCTCTCAATATCAATTCAGAAGAAATGCTGTTAAGATTAACATAAACATTAGAATATATAGAAGAGGACAGCTGAAAACCAAATTATACCATATTATATGAGCTTTAAAAAAGTAGATATTTTAAGCAGAAATTTCACAGGAAGGTCTTCCCTTTCCCTAATGACTTTTTTTATGTTATTCATTTTCCTTTAAAAATGTAATTTAAAATCTTTGTGACTATCAATATCATTTTAACTGGACGTGCACTTAGGGCTTATTATTCACATGAGATAATGTCATTAGGTTCGAGGGGAGGTTATTTTTGTGTAATGTATTGCTTTATGTAATTCAAGACCAATTATTCAACATGTCCACTTCAATATTTTAGTAAAAAACATACATTATTGTCAACAATCTATTGCAAATTCAATATTTTGTATGTCAAGCATACTATCCCATATGGAGTAGAAAGAAAGATGCTGTGAGGAAAATATTATTTTTTTACAGCTTATTATATTCAGCCAGTAGAGGAAGTAATTGATTTTTTCCCTCCAAAACAAGTAGTAACTGAACTGGTGCAGTACTCTGGCATATCTTAATTACACTTCATCCTAACTTTTCTTCCAAAGGCCGCTTCTACAGAAATTAACCAAACAAAGGAAAATAATTGGAGCAAATTTGTGACCTTGGTGTCTCTGAAGGAAATATAATACAGAATCGAACACAATGCAGAATACATAAGTGCCTGTGGATGCCTGCTTGGCCATGTTGTTACATGTGAACTACTTTGCACGTAGTTCATTGCAGGAAGTGTAATGCCTTGGAGTGGGAATAACAAAGCTCCTCTCTGATTGTGTTACCTATGAAGTCACTTCCTTTATATAAAAAACATGCAGGGACAGGTCTTGACTACACACAGACAACAACATGCTCCACAGTTCTACCTGCATGGCTCTCAGGCAGTGGTCTAAAAAATTCAAATAGCTGATATTTGGCAACTGAGACATCGACACCTAGTAAGGTAAATACATGTCTATCAGTGCAAGACAAATAGCAAATGTGTTTTTGAAAAGCTGTATTGAGCAGCATTGTCTATGAATAGTGAAATACACTAAAGTGTAAAATACATACTTATAGTGTGTCTTATTTCTAACAGTTGTGTCCTGTTTGGCTTATTATGGTTAACATTAAAAGCCTTTATGCTATATACAGGAATTGTGATATTATAAGGATGTTTTTGTTTAATGTCTGTGTTATCTCTCTTTCTCTCTCTCTCTCTATCTCTCTCTCTCTATTTCTCTCTCTATACTAGTAAATTGCCAGTCATAAATGACGGAATAATACTTGATGTGTCTCTCCCCCCTCCCCTGTGTCTCCCCCCTCACTCCCCTATGTCTCTTCCACCCCCTTCCGATTCCTTGTGTCTCTTCCCTCCTCCTCCCCCTCTCCCTCTCCTGTGTCTTCCCCCTCCCCTATGTCTCTCCCCCTCTCTACCTCCCCTGTATCTCTTCCTCCCTCTCCCTCCCCTGTGTCTCTTCCCCCCATCCCTCCCCTGTGTCTCTTCCCCCCTTCCCTCCCCTGTGACTCTTTCTCCCCTTCTTCATTCCCTGTGTCTCTGCCCTTATCTCCCCTACTTGTGTCCCTTTCCCCCCTTCCTTTCCACTGCATCTCTTCCCCCTCTTCTCTCCCACACCTGTGTCTCTCCCACTCCCCACCCCTCTCCCCCCGTGTCTCCCCCCACCATGCAATCTCTCTCTCTCTCATTCCCTCCTGTGTCCTGTCCCTCTTCTCCCCTCTCCTCTCTCCTTCCCTCTTCTCTGCAAGATTTGCAATGATGGTATAATATTTCATGTATCTTCCCCCCCTCTCTGTCCCCTGTGTCTCTTCTCCCCCTCTCCCTCCCCTTTGTCTCTCCCCCTCCCTCCCGTGACTCTTCCCCCTCTCCCCTGTTTTTCTCTCCCTCTGTGTCGCTCCCCCCTCCCCTGTGTCACTTTCCCTCCCTCCCCTGTATCTTTTTCCCCCCTCTCAGACCCCTGTGTCTCTTACCCCTCCTCCCTCCCTTCACTGTGTCTCCTTCCCCCTCCTCCCCCTGTGTCTCTTTCCCCTCCTCCCCCCACCCCTGCCAGTGCACAATGCTCCTCTCCCCTCCTACCCTCCCCCATGTCTCTCTTCAACCCTTTCCCCATCTCTCTTTCCCCTATGTTTCTCTCTCACCTTCTCCCCTTTCTCTCCAGTCTCCCCCATGTCTCTCTCCCGCCCTCTCCCCCCTTACAGCGTGCAATGTGGATGCGCTGCTCGCCATGCGCCATGCACATGTGCTGTTCATGCCATGCATTGCGCATGCGCTACTCGTGTTGTACAATGCGCATGTGTGGCTCATGCTGCGCTTTGAGCATGCATCTCCTGTGATGCGCAATACGCATGCGCTACTCGCATTGAGCAATGCCCATTTGCGGCTATTGCCGCGCATTGTACATGCTCCATTTGCATAGTGTGTAACCTCCCACCGCCAATGCACATTAAAACTATTATAGTGATATACCTGTTTTTCTTAGCACAACACCTTAATTACAATAGCCCCCATTCAATTGAGGTTACAGGAGATCCAGAAGCCCGTAAGTGAGGTTGCAAGCTAATTTACTTGTCAAAAGATGTTTTTTTCGTGGGCTCTGAACGGCTTCCGAGTTACGGCATTGAAAAAATGTTGATTGTTAAACTCGTAACTTACAGCCTCCAGAAGCCTTTGATCTTCCACTTTCGCAAGGCTAAAATCTCAAATCGCTACACAATGGCTCAATTTCCCCAAGCCCGCAAATGTTTTAACACTTGTAAATGGCAAATGAAGGAGAAAA
The DNA here is from genome assembly GCA_027410445.1 of Discoglossus pictus. NCBI lineage: Eukaryota > Metazoa > Chordata > Amphibia > Anura > Alytidae > Discoglossus > Discoglossus pictus. Next base: position 46,501,650 of record CM050171.1, on the reverse strand, counting down.
TCCCACGAGTTCTAGACAGGACCCGCAACACCTATTTGTAGCACTGTAAATGCAAATAAAAAAACAATACTGCACTGTAAATAATGGGAAAAGCGGTGAAAGACATTAGAATTAATTGCACAACAGTCTAAAGCTCACAAATCAGCAGTAAGTAAAAATTATGTTCATGTTTCATTTCGGGGTTAAATTCATTTCACTTATGAATATAATATTAACTCATTCATACCTGAAATCGATTTAACCCCAAAATAAAACAAGAAAATAGTTTTCTTTTCCTGACGATTTGCGAGCTTTAGACTGTTGTGCAATTAATTCTAATCAGGCCACCCATATGGACTAGAACAGTATTGGCATTCATTTTCATAATTATTTATTTTGCGGGTTTGCGAGTCTGTTCGCATATCGGACCCCAAACCTAATTGATTAACATGCAACCTCCATGTCTTACTGTGTAATAATGACAGTCTAATTTTCTATTGGCTGATTCGAAATGGGCGGTTACAGGTTTGCTGAATTGATCATGTTCCCTTCCTGAACTGCTATGACCCAGTGCATGGTTTACGGTTTTGGCTTTGGGACAGTAACTTGCGGCCTTGAGCAATTGAATATCATGGCAATCGGAGACAAACGGGAGCCCGCAACACACTCACAGCTTTCTGTGATCGAATTGCTGGCTTCAAATTGAATATGGCCCAATGTTTTCACTGCACTGAGGGAATTTTGAGTAGCAGCATTGCTTTTCAGCACTTTCCTGAGTTACTTATCTTAAATTGTTATCACATATTATAATTGTCTAACTGCGATTCGTCGTCACGCTTGAGACGAATCGCAGTTTGACAATGATAAACTGCGCATTGCGCAGAGCGCGGCGCGAGCCGCGCATGCGCAGAGCGCGGAGCAAGCCGCGCTTGCTCGCAGCGCGGCCCGAGCCGAGAGCAGATGAAAGAGTGGGGAAGAGTGGGGAAGGGGGGGGGGGTAGAGGCACAGAGGGAGAGTGGGGAAGAGGGGGGGGAGAGGGAGAGTGGGGAAGAGGGGGGCAAAGGGAGAGTGGGGAAGAGGGGGGGGAGAGGGAGAGGGGGAAAGAGGGGGGGGGGAGAGGGAGAGTGGGGAAGAGGGGGGGAGAGGGAGAGTGGGGAAGAGGGGGGAAAGGGAGAGTGGGGAAGAGGGGGGGAGAGGGAGAGTGGGGAAGAGGGGGGGAGAGGCACAGAGGGAGAGTGGGGAAGAGGGAGAGTGGGGAAGAGGGGGGGGGAGAGGGAGAGTGGGGAAGAGGTGGGGAGAGGGAGAGTGGGGAAGATGGGGGAGAGGGAGAGTGGGGAAGAGGGGGGGGGAGAGGGAGAGTGGGGAAGAGGGGGGGGAGAGGGAGAGTGGGGAAGAGGGGAGGAAAGGCACAGAGGGAGAGTGGGGAAGAGGGAGAGTGGGGAAGAGGGGGGGAGAGGCACAGAGGGAGAGTGGGGAAGAGGCACAGAGGGAGAGTGGGGAAGAGACACAGAGGGAGAGTGGGGAAGAGACACAGAGAGAGGGGGAAGAGACACAGTTTGACAATGATAAACTGCGCATTGCGCAGAGCGCGGCGCGAGCCGCGCATGCGCAGAGCGCGGAGCAAGCCGCGCTTGCTCGCAGCGCGGCCCGAGCCGAGAGCAGATGAAAGAGTGGGGAAGAGTGGGGAAGGGGGGGGGGTAGAGGCACAGAGGGAGAGTGGGGAAGAGGGGGGGGAGAGGGAGAGTGGGGAAGAGGGGGGGAAAGGGAGAGTGGGGAAGAGGGGGGGGAGAGGGAGAGGGGGAAAGAGGGGGGGGGAGAGGGAGAGTGGGGAAGAGGGGGGGAGAGGGAGAGTGGGGAAGAGGGGGGACAGGGAGAGTGGGGAAGAGGGGGGGAGAGGGAGAGTGGGGAAGAGGGGGGGGAGAGGCACAGAGGGAGAGTGGGGAAGAGGGAGAGTGGGGAAGAGGGGGGGAGAGGGAGAGTGGGGAAGAGGGGGGGGAGAGGGAGAGTGGGGAAGAGGGGGGGAGAGGGAGAGTGGGGAAGATGGGGGAGAGGGAGAGTGGGGAAGAGGGGGGGGAGAGGGAGAGTGGGGAAGAGGGGGGGGAGAGGGAGAGTGGGGAAGAGGGGAGGAAAGGCACAGAGGGAGAGTGGGGAAGAGGGAGAGTGGGGAAGAGGGGGGGAGAGGCACAGAGGGAGAGTGGGGAAGAGGCACAGAGGGAGAGTGGGGAAGAGACACAGAGGGAGAGTGGGGAAGAGACACAGAGAGAGGGGGAAGAGACACAGAGGGACACAGTGGAGGTAGAGGAGGGGGAAAAGACACACGGGAGTGAGAACAGGGGGAAGATACACATGGGAGGGAAATGGGGGGGGGGAAGAGGGGAACAGACATGGTGGGAAGGGGGAAAGAGACACAGGCCAGGGGGGAACAGGCACAGAGGGAGAGGGGGGAAGAGGCACAGAGGGAGAGGGGGAAGAGACACAGGGGGGAGAGATACAGAGGGTGAGGGAGGAAGAGACACAGAGGGAAAGGGGGGAAGAGGTACAGAGAGAGGGGGAAAGAGGCACAGAGGGGGGGAAACAGAGGAAGGGGTGAAGAGACACAGTGGCGAGACACACAGAGAGAGGCAGGGGAAGAGGCACAGAGGGAGAGGGGTGGAAGACACAGAGTGGGGAGAGACACAGAGGGTGAGGGGGAAGTGACAGGGAGGCACAGAAAGAGGAGGGGGAAGAGACACAGGGGAGTGAGAGGAGGGGGAAGAGACACAGGGGAGAGAGTGCAGGAGGGAAGATACACAAGGGAGGCAAATGAAGACACGAGGAAGGCCGGAACAGACACAGGGGGAGGGGGAAAGAGACACAGGCCAGGGGGGAACAGACACAGGGGAGGGTTGGGGGAGACACAGGGGGGGGAAGAGATGCATGGGAGGGAGAAGGGGGAAAGAGACACAGGGGAGGGGTTTAGAGACACGGGAGGGAGAGGGAGGTAAAAACACAGGGGGGCAGGAGATACAAAGGAGGTAGACGAGGCGGAAGGAGACACAAGGGAGGGAGAGGAGGGGGGAAATAAGACACGAGGGAGGAAGTAGACAGAGGGAGAGACTCGCAATGAGCTCCAAAGGGGCTCATTGCAAGGCCTGTGATGAGCGCCAAAGGCGCTCATCACAAGGCCAGTAAAGTATAGGGGGAGAGGCTTACATTGTGTGGCAAACAGCATTGCCAGGCTTCAGTTTTTATTGCCGTCATTTTTGACGGGCAAGTCGCTAGTATTATATATATGTGTATGTCATATAAGGATTGGATTAAACTGAGGAGCCTTTGCCTACAGGTGCATTTGGTGTAAATATGGCCCTGGTTATATTACGAATACCGCCTGATTATTTCCAGATTTCTAATGCATACTTTGTCCCAAAGGTGATAATATTTGATGGCCACTTTAAAGTAGCAGGGGGGGAGGAAGACACATGGAAGGGGAGAGGGGGGAAAGACACAGGGGAGGGGGAGGAAGAAACAGGTGAGGGGGGAAGAGACACAGGGGAGGGGAGAGGTGGGGGGAAGAGACACAGGAGAGGAGGGAAAGACACAGGGCAGGGGGGAGAAAAAGAGGAGGGGAGGGGGAAGAAGACACAGGGGTGAGGGGGAGGAAGACACAGGGGAGGGGAGAGGGGGAAGACACAGGTGAGGAGGGAGACAAAGTGTAGGGAAAGGTGGGGGGAAGAGACACAGGGGAGGGAAAAGAGGAAGAGACACAGGGGAAGGGGGGACACAGGGGAGAGGGAGGAAAGAGACACAGGCGAGGGGAGAGGGGGGAAGAGACATGGGAGGGGAAGAGACAAAGGGGACAGGGGAATGGGGAAGAGACACAGCGGAGGGGATGGGAGAAGAGACACAGTAGAGGGGATAGGGAGAGACACAGGGAAGGGGAGAGGGAGAAAGAAACACAGGGAAGGGAAGGAGGGGAGAGACACAAGGGAGGGAAGGGGGAGAATCATAGGGGAGGGAAGGAGGGAGAGATACAGGGGAGGGAGTGGAGATACAGGGGAGGGAAGGGGGAGAGACACAGGTAAAGGGGGGAGAGACACAAGGGAGGGAGAGGGGGAGGGAGAGAAATGTTTAAAATAATACCGTCATTTTGTGATGAGCAATTTACTAGTGATATTTATAATAACAAAACATAATCATTATTTTACTTGTCATAAAGTTAAAAAAAATAAAGCCATTTTCTGTTTTTATCTGTTTTACCAAATTATTAGTTTCTCAAAAGGATGTGACCTTGTAAAAGAAAATAATTACACAGCCACTGCAGATATTCTTCCTGAATTAGGTAGACTGTAAAAGCACAGGAAGTTTATGACTGCACAATGAATTGTGGCAGTTACATTTGTAATTACTCTGAAAATGATTAAAGGGAGGCTTTTCGTTACAGCTACAAAAAGCTCTGAGACTTATAAATGCCACATTTCCATTTATATGCCATTAAAGTCTCCACCTATTTCAGGAAGTTTATTACCAAAAAGCAAAATGGTAGACCTCACCACAGCATAATTGAATATAAAAAGTAATCTAACACAAGCTATATTGTTTAATTTTCTTTTCTAAAAACATTTAGCATATTTTCAAGGGTAATTAATTAATTAATTAATTAAAACATTGTATTTTAAAATATGTACTGTCCAGGTTTTTGCAATATACCTCATTGTAATATGAAACACCATGGCCCACACTGATTTTGAGTCTCACATCTCGATTGCAGACAGACACATTTCTGCGAGTGAGTTGCGGGCTCCCATTGGTCTCTGTTTGCAGTGCTATTCAATTGCTCAGGGCCGCAAGTTGCAGGCCCTAAATAAAAACTGTAAACTATGCACTGGTTCGGAGCAGTGGAGGGCGGGAACAGGATCAAATAAGCAAGCCCGTAACCTCCCATTTCGATTTTTTCAATAGAAATTAGTCAGAATTATGGCAGTAAAACATGGAGGTTACTTGTCATTCAATTAGGTTCGGGGGTCCGATATGTGATCAGACTTGCAAAGCAGCAAAATAAAGAATTATGAAATCCAATGCCAATACTGTTTTAGTCCATATAGATTGCCTGATATGTATTAACTCATTGATATCAGAGATCGATTTAACCCTGAAATGAAACATAAGAAATAAATGTATTTTCCTGCCGATTTACGGGCTTGCAACTTTAGTGCAATTAATTCTAATGTCTATCATCGCTCTCCTCGTTATTTACAGTGCAGGATCGATTTTTTTATTTGCATTTACAGTGTTTAATCCCTTTGCTGGCCTTCTCTAGCACATGTAAGATTTTCTCCTTCATTTGTGAATACATTTGCAAGCTTGGGGAAATTGAGCAATCGAATAGCAATTTGCGATTTTACCCATGCGAAAGTGACAGATCAAAGGCTTCTGGAGGCTGTAAGTTACGAGTTTGACCAGAGCCGTTTCTTCAAGCCCGTAACTCGGAAGTCAATCGGAGCCAGCAAAAGACGCAAATTGAATAGCAAAGTGGCTTGCGACTTCACTTATGGGCCTCCGGATTTCAAATTTGCTCAATTGAATCTGGCTCCATAAACTTAAGTGGAAGGGTGACAACATGGTGTTTACTTAACCCAATAGTGAAGTTCCAATGAGGGTAATTTAGAACCCATCTGCATTGCTTTAGTTTATCACATTTTCCCTTATACTCAGTAAAAAGAAATTATAATGAATGGTAGCAAAGACCTTGTCACATGTACCATATATAACAAAAGCATTTGATAAGCAATAACAAAGGAGTGAGAACCATGCTTGATAAAGCATGATTTGTATTTAGTATGTAAATAAAAAGAGACTAAAATCTTAACAGCAGTAACATCTAATCACTGTCTATTGAAGGTACATTTTTAAGATAGAAACATCACATAATTACTGCTCTTTCAGTCTTGGAACTCAATGACTTTTTATTGTTGTCAGCTTTCCTTCTGAAAGACTAATTTTTTTAAAGGTTTGTAAACCAGTATTTTTTTTTTGTACCTTTACTTTTCTTTTTTTCTATGCCATTATTATGTCTTTTTTATGTTTTTGTAATTACATCAAACATATTTTGATACAGTTTCTAAATTAGTAATGGTTTTATTGTAGTTTCTTACAGCATGTGCACTTTCAATAAACTTTTCTCAATATGAGTGGTTTAAAAGTTTGAAAATATTTATGTGAAAATTTATATTTTTCATTCGGTCGCTTTATCTTGGCCAGGAAATTGTGAACTTCTGTCCTAAGTACCAGATTGAGAATGTTGTGCTATTAATTCTAAGACATTACAGTATTACAGTAGTGAGTTTTTATTTACATTATAAGTGCTACGTATTGGACTTTACCCCCCTTGCAGGTCCTTTTGAGCGCATGTTGGCCTTTGGCCTCCATTTGCGTATTATGGGCTTGCTCGCAAGTGACCTTGTTGCAATTTAATAGCTAAATTGAAAACGTAGCGGTTACATGCTTGATGGATCACAGGATTTACGCCCGTGAAGTTCAACGTTGCTCAACCCGTAGCCTTTTTTGGCTCTGCTGCGTCGTCTGCGGCCTGCTTTACAGGGCTAATTTATTTGCAAAAAGCCTTAAGATCTACGTTACTGGCTATATTTTAACACATTTAATGGGGCTGTTAGCTTTTACTATGGCAACCTTGTCTTGCTCATAATATCGAATTGGAACTCCAGTTATCTTATTTGTGTTAGAAAAGTGCTTAAATAAACCAATAATCTTGTTTTGAAAATGTATGAATGTGAAAGCGCAACTTCTAAATTCCTCAGTATTACAATACTTTTTCAGTAGATGAAGATTTTAAATAAAATTACAATATATCCACCAATCTTTCAGTATATCTAAGAACTAAGTTTTTCAAGAGAATTTGCTTTTGTGGAACTACTGTGTTCAGAATATTCATTAAGGTCCTCCAAGATGGCAAAAGGGATTTTCAGCTGTCCATTCCTTTGTTTGCTATATCATATTTTTAAATAGAAGAAAAAGGTATGATCTGTATCTTATTATACCCATGGTGCTTGACACCACTATTATCTAAACAATATCAATAACTTTAATGGGATATTTTAATCCGGAAATAGCGGCGCTATTTCCGGATTAAAATATCTTATTTTTAGTTGGAAAAGTAATATAATTCTCCTAAATAAACAGAGGTACATATGTTCAGGCCATATTCTGAATGCTAATGCCCAATAAATAATACTTGACAATAATGGTAACATGTGATGTACATTAATATACAGTAAATTCTAATCATCTGTTAGATATTACAAAATTATTTCCCTAATAATAGTTGGAATGACATTATCATAATCTCTGAATATTTATAATATAACTAGCTATTTGCCCATCAAAAATGACGGCATTCAAATTTTAAGCCTGGCAATGCTGTTTGCCACACCTTAGGTGCTCATTGCGAGCCCCACGCTGAGTGCCTTCACTGCTCATTGCATGCCCGCAACTTTTATGCTATGCAATGATCACCTTTGCGAGCCTCACCCAACTCTCTGAACACTGTGTCTGTTTCCCCCCCTCTCCCTTCCCCTCCTCTCCCTGCCCTCTGTCTTTTGTTTTTCCTTACCCCCCCCCCCCCCCTGTATCTCTGTCTCTCAGCCCTTTGTCTCTTTCCACCATCTCCCCCGCTTCCTCCCCTGTGTCTTTCTCCTCTGTGTCTCTGCTCAAAATTTTGCATGGCTCACGCTGAGTGCTGTTGCTTGAGTTGTTCGGCTAAGTGTTACTGAGTACGGCTGAGTGTTACTGGCTTTGGTTAAGTGTTTCTAGCTTGGGTTAAGTGGTACTATCTTGTGTTAAATGTTACTGGCTTGGGTCAAGTGTTACTGGCTTTGGCTAACTGTTACTGACTTCAGCCTCGTTTTGATTCTGTTTGAGAAAATTTAAGTTTTTTCGTCCGACATTTTTTTACTTGCTTATCCGATTTTCTAACTTTGAAAAACTGCAACCTCACTCACAGGGTCACTGTCTGTCCCCCTGAGTTGTGTGTGAGGTTATTATTTATTTTGTACATAATTTTTTTTTTTGGCAGTCTTTCGAGTTACTTGCTTAATCAAATATCAGCCGGGCTTCGGCTAAGTGTTACTGGCTTCGGTTAAGTGTTACTGGCTTTGGTTATGGGCATCTACAATCTCTTTCCATCATCCATCAGTGGAGCATAATCAGGCAAATTACATCTCTGATGGGACAGAGGACCCTTAGAGGGACCCTGAAAAGGCACTATTGCGAGAGCTGCAATGAGCTCCATCAGCGCTCATTGCAGCAAAGTGCTGCAAGCCTCGAAATGAGCACCTATAGCGTTCATCTTGAGACCATCTTCAATGTCTAATTAAGTCCTGCGGGCCTCGCGATGAGCGCCTGTGATGGGCGTCTTTGGTGCTCATTGCAGCCTAAGTCCTATGGGCCTCACGATGAGGCCATGAGCACCTAAGGTGCTTATTGCAGCCCGGCAACTGCATGCCTTGCCTCTCGAGGCCCACAATTTTGTAACATTGCGTGACTAACATTGTAAACGTGACCGACATTCGTAAGATCCTATGTAGAACTATATTAGATGTGGTGCACTAAGGAGGGGTGTGGGTTTTTAGAGCACTGGGCTGACTTCTCACTTCGGTACAATCTCTACAGTAGGGATGGATTGCACCTTAATGATGAGGGAGCTTTTGTACTAGGGGATAGGATGGTAGAAAGGCTGGAGGAGTTTTTAAACTAGTAGGTGGGGGAGAGGGACTAGATATAAGTAATTGGGTAGAAAGTTTAGAGGGTATAAGGGATGAATTAACAACTCATAGGGGAGGAGATGGGGGGAGGGGTAGTATAGTCAATAGGGAGGTAGTACTAAGTAATTCAAGTACAGTGGCAGGCACTTCAGAACTACAGACTCATAACATAAGGTGTATGCTTGCTAATGCCAGAAGCTTGCCAGGAAAAATGGGAGAGTTAGAATCATTAGCAATTAATGAAAAATGGGATTTAATAGGCATTACTGAAATGTGGTGGGATGAATCTCATGACTGGACTGTTAATCTGGATGGTTATAAGCTATTTAGGAAAGATAGAGACAATGGTAAATGAGGAGGAGGGATTTGTCTGTATGTTAAGCCTGAATTTAAGCCTATAGTCAGAGAAGATATTTATGGTGGACCTAGTGATAAAGCTGAATGTTTGTGGGTATAGTTAAATAGCGGAGCAGCAAATTCCAAAATAATATTAGTAGGAGTATGCTATAAACCCCCAAATATAGCTGAAAGTAAGGAAATACAATTATTGTTACAGATTGAAAATGCAGCTAAGCATGGTCAAGTTCTAATAATGGGAGATTTTAATTACCCTGAAATAAACTGGATAAATGAGACCAGCAGTTCATCTAAGGGGAGCAGGTTCTTGAGTACACTCAGGGATCATTATCTGGCCTAGGTTGTACAAGAGCCTACTAGAAATGAAGCTATCTTAGATTTACTCATCACAAATAATATTGATATAGTATCAAATGTTGGAATAGGGCAACCTTTGGGAAACAGTGATCACAACACAGTCTCGTTTGAGATTGAATTAAAAAAACAAAATTTCAAGGGGCCAGCAAAAACTCTTAATTTTAAAAGGGCAGATTTTAATGGTCTAAGGGCAGCAATACAAAGTATAGACTGGGACAGAAAACTGGCAGGTAACAATGCTCAAAGCCAAGCAGCAGCTGCAAAGGCAAATAAAATATTAGCATGTATTAAGAAGGGTATAGAAGCCAGGGAAGCAAATATAATTCTGCCACTATACAAATCTCTAGTACGCCCTCATTTGGAATATGTAGTACAATTTTGGGCACCACTTCATAAAAAGGACATTTTAGAGCTGGAAAAGGTACAGTGGAGGGCAACAAAACTAATAAGGGGAATGGAGGGGCTAAGTTATGAAGAAAGACTAACCAAATTAAACTTATTTTCTCTAGAAAAAAGGCGTCTAAGAGGAGATATGACTACCTTATATAAATACATCGAGGGTCAGTATAAAGATTTGTCAAAGGAGCTTTTTGTGCCAAGAGGTTTTCAACTGACAAGAGGATATCCCTTGAGGTTAGAAGTAAAAAGATTCCACCTTAAAGAAAGAAAAGGGTTCTTCACAGTAAGGGTGGTTAATCTGTGGAATTCTCTACTAGCGGAAGTGGTGACAGCGGATTCATTAGATTACTTTAAAAGGGGAATGGATTTATTTCTAATTAAAAAGTGAATACAGGGTTATCATGGATAATTAGAGAGGCAGTATTGATACAGGGAGAAGTCCAGTCGCCGGTGTCTGGGATCAGGAGGGATTTGATTTTTTTTTTAATACAACTTATTAATAGTTAATCCGCATATTGCAGATCAGAGGAGATCTTGAAAGGTTGAAGTTGATGGACTGAAGGTCTTTTTTCAACCTTAAATACTATGGGCCTCATTCTATTATCGGCCGCAGCCTCTGCGGGGCCGCAAGGACCGTCCGCAAGCTTTCCGGCTATTCTATTCCCCTCCGGCCGGGGGTTCCGGCAGGCTTGTGGCCGGCGCCTTGCTTTATCTTGCGGCCGATCGCGCCGGAGGAAAGCCTTTGATCTAAAATGGCCGCAAGGAAATCGGCCGTAAGAAAAGCCTGGTTGCGATTCTATTGCTCCGGGAACCCTGTCTGCAAGGCTAAAAACAAGCCGCAGCTTACTTGCAGCAAACAGGTCCCGCTAGCACCAATTAAGCACATAAAATAGCTCAAATAAAGCCATCCTGCACTTTGCGGAGTCTATAAAGTGATATTCGGTGTTAGCAAAAATAGCACATAATTACCCTATACTCAAATCCGTAAAATATATATTTTTTAATATACGTAAAATATACATGTAAAAAGTCCATAGGGCTTGGAGCACCTCAGACCCGCCCACGCCGCAGCCGGAAAATAAACAGTTAATTTGAACTCGGGTTTGGGCTGATGTGCAAGCTTGAGAGTGGGTTACTTTTAATCCTCATGTCCCCCAATATGATCCCTAGCATTTACAGAGCTGTACAGTGCAGGCTTGAATTTATTTTTGAGTTTTTAGATTTCAGAGCTTATGGCCGGTTTCAAGATATGCGGCCGGCCGTAAGGGGAGATCCTTGCGGGGCCGTATAATAGAATCGCGAGTTAACAGAACCCCCGCAAGGAATCGCAGCCTTACGGACGATTTACGGCCGATAATAGAATGAGGCCCTATGGCCCTCATTCAATTGCAATTTAGCCAATTGAATAGGTATCTAAATAAGCACATAGCATATTTTTTTAAAGAGGTTTTTAGTTAGTGAAAACCTTGCTTTTTGATAGATACTTACTAACTAAAAACTTCTTTAAAAAAAATATGTTATGTGCTTATTTAGAGCCCTATTCAATTGGCCAAATTGCAATTGAATGAGGGCTCATGTAACTATGTAACTATATGTGATAGCTACCCTACTTAAAATCACTAACTGCGAGAAGGACTAGCACCATCTATTTTGCCCATATCTTTCAGGAAAAAACAAGACTTTAGAGAGATGCCAATCATTTCTCTTCTGTTTAGAGAAATAGCTCTTACTTGCAGACACAATTTTTTGAAACAATTTATTCTATGCTGAGACTTAAAACTTGCACTGAATTGCTTTTAACAATAACATGTATTTTATATTCCAGGTATAAATAACAAGAGAGAATAAAAATGAAAAATATAAAATCATAGTGTAACAATGTTTTTATGAACTGGTACCATGTCAAATGAATCAATTTGATTCATTCTTAACTTTAACTGGCAGCAGTTAATGGTTCACATTGAGTGCATGAATAGACATTTTGTTCAATGAATGACTACAGTTTAATGGCTCCTGATGTCAGTGTATTTTGCCCTGGGTAAAAACGTGATATATGAATTATTCACTACTCCATGGAATGAATTGGTTCATGTTCCTAAGTTGAATGTTAACAGTAGCTATTTGACACTATGGGGCACAGTAAATGTCGACTAAGGACAATGGTTATTTTCTATCAACACAGCTCTTTTCTTTACAGTGTTTTTCATCCTCATAGTTTTGTATCAAATAGTGTATGTCTTTTGTGATTGAAAAAAAATACATTAGTATATAAAGTTGAAATTAAAAAGCTTTTGAATAAAAGAAAATGAGCTTGGAAATATTTAAAAATTAAATTGGGAAACAATCTGTTGAATACGGCATAGATTGATCATTGTTAGAATAGCTGGCATGGCAATCTTGTTGGCAGGTAAACAGAGAACAGATTTTGAATAGGGAAAAATCATGTATTTACCTAAGCTTTCAAGTTTTTGGCTGAATATTAGGTGGCTAGCAGGGCAGGATATATTTGAATAAACGCTCAATGTGGATAGTTACAATTTTCCATGTTTATAGCATTTCTACAATGTAGAGAAATATGTAATTTTAAAGTAAAACACTTCCTACTATTTTCTGTTACGTTGGACACATTATTTAAAAAGATCATTTTAGAATCAAATAGGTAGTATTCAAACAATTATTCTAGATTTGTGAGTTATGCAGAATTATTTATGTGAGATACCCATTTACATGTTATGTGCCCATATTCTGCATTGCACCCAAGAAAACCCTTAAATAAATATTCCAAAGCCTGAAAATCTAACCACCAATTATACACATATATGGTACAATATTAGTTACATTGCAAGAAAAACTATGCTCAATATTTTTAACAGCCTAAGTCATACTTACATCACAGGAGAAAAGTGTTGGGATTAGTATGTTGTGTTTTACTCTAAAATTAGATAGTTACATTTTGTTTAGAAATGTTATATTGCATCCTAAATAGAGAAATGGTCTTAAATAAAAAGGCCCTCATTCAATTGCAATTTGGCCAATTGAATAGGGGTCTAAATAAGCACATAACATATTTTTTTAAAGAAGTTTTTCGTTAGTAAACATCTATCCAAAAGCAAGGTTTTCACTAACTAAAATGTATTTAAAAAAAATATGTTATGTGCTTATTTAGAGCCCTATTCAATTGGCCAAATTGCAATTGAATGAGGGCCAAAGTAAATTATATTTTAGATTTATTATAAAATGAATAGTTATATTTTGTATAAAGTGTAATATACTAAGTGACGCATTCATTATGTATAATATACAAAGTGCAATGTTCTACAATGTAGGCTAAAAAAGTATCACTGATTTACTAAATTAAATAAACTAGAAGAAACAATGAAGTCTTATATTGTATAATCACTCCATTTCTACATAAAATTAATTCCATGCAAATCATGGTTTGACAGGTATAATTTAATAATTGCCTATTTTCTATTGTATTGAACTTTATATGGCTATATACATACTTTCACAATGTCATTACTCATGCCACTTTATTACTATATTGTGCATGCAATTTATATAAAAGAGTAATACTAATGATATGGTGTTGTAATTATTTGGGCCCTCATTCTATTATCGGCCGTAAATCGGCCGCAAAACTGCGATTCCTTGCGGGGCTCCCGTTACCTTGCAATTCAATTACACGGCGCCGCAAGGATATCCACTTACGGCCGGCCCATATATCTTGCAATCGACCGTAAGCTCAGAAATCTTTAAATGCAAAAAAAAACTCAAGACGGCACTGTAAAGCTCTGTAAATGCTAGGGATCACAATGGGGGACATGAGGATTAATAGCAACCCCCTCTCAAGCTTGCACATCAGCCCAACTCCGATATTACATTTACTGTTTATTTTCTGGCCGCAGCGTGGGCGGGTCTAAAGTGCTCCAAGCCCTCTGGACTTTTTACATGGATATGTGACATAAATTTAAAAAAAAATGTATTTACGGATTTGAGTGTAGGGGAATGTTGTGCTATGAATGCTAACACCTACAATCACTTTATAGTCTCCCCAGAGTGCAGGATGGCTCTATTATGGCTTTAAAATGTGCTTAATTGTGTGCTTGCGGGACCTTTTTGGTGCAAGTAAGCTGCGGCTCGGTCTTAGCCTTGCAGAGGGGGGTCCTGGAGCAAACGAATAGCAACCAGGAGTTTCTTAGGGCCGAAACTCTTGCGGCCGTTTAAGATCCAAGGCTTTCCTCCGGCGCGTGCGGCCGCAAGGGATAACAAGGCGCCGGCCGCAAGCCTGCCGGAATCCCCGGCCGGAAGGGAATAGAATAGGCAAATAGCTTGCGGCCGGTCCTTGCGGCCCCGCATCTCCTACGGCCGATAATAGAATGAGGGCCTTGTTGTTTAAGTGCCTTCATTCCCTTAGCTAAAAAAAATAATAGAAAAGTGTTGACATATTAATCAACATTGAAAGTTAAATTGACTTGTTAATTTTATCTTAATGAGCATTAAAACTGTCTATATATTGTATTAGACTGAGAAAGCCAGCAACTCCTTTATAAGAAGTTCATTATGCTAATTTGCTGCTCAGAGGAACTGATATGGGGGGGGGGGGGGCATCTAACTCCATGATAATAATGGGGACTTTGTTTTGACCACCACAGAGACAGACAAGCAGACTGGGGGCCTCATTCAAATACGATTTGGCTAATTGAATAGGGCTCTATATAAGCACAGAGCATATTTTTTCTACAGAAGTTTTTAGTTAGTGAAGACCTTGCTTTTGGATAGAAGTTTACTAACTAAAAACTTCTGTAAAAAAATATGCTCTGTGCTTATATATATTACACTCAAATCTGCAAATATTTTTTTTTGTAATTCATGTTCAATTTCCGTGTCCGAGTCCCACGGGCTTGGAGCACATTAGACCCGCAAAGGCTGCGGGATTAGCCTCCGTGAAGTCCATAAATGGGTAAAATAGACCCACAGGTTACTTGGGCCACGGAGGTGTCACAAAGGGCTTACTTACAAATCGTAGCACTAATTAAGCAAATAGAAAAGCCATCCTGTACTTTTATTAAAAGTGAAAGTGATGTTTGGTTTTAGAATTAATAGCTCAAATTTGCAAATGAAGAAATTTCATTTCATGTTCAATCTTCGTGTTCTATCTATCATGCAAGTCCCATGGGTTTAGAGGTCAATCACCCTCCAAGCCTGCACAAGCTTGAATAACGAGCTACAGATTGGAAGTAATTGAAGCCTGTGGACTCTGGACGGAAATGAAACCTAAAATCAAAGATTACATTTTGGCGATGTGCAAGCTTGAGAATGTTTTGTTATTAATCCTCATGTCCTTCAACCTCCGAACCCGTACAGATTTTAAAAACGATTTACTGGCTTTGAGGTCATTGAAGCCCACGGGACTTGGGACGGAAAATAAACCTGAAATTAAATATTGGATTTGGGTGATGTGCAAGCTTGAGAGGGTGTTGCTATTAATCCTCATGCCCCCCATTAAGTTGCCTATCATTTACAGTGCTTTACAGTGCTGTCTTGAATTTATATTTGCATTTACAGTTTTCCGACTTTGCAGCCTTGAAACACGATTTACAGGCGCGCGGGAAATGCTTGCGGACCACAGCATAGTTTGCGGCCAGCCATAAGGGGGACCTCCTTGCGGCGCCATCCTTTTGAATAGCAGCGTAGCCATAGCGCTACGCAGACCCGTAGGCTGGCTTCAAGGAATCGCAGTTTTGCGGCCATTTTATGGCCCTTAATAGAATGAGGCCCTATATAAGCACAGAGTATATATTTTTTACAGAAGTTTTTAGTTAGTGAACTTCTATACAAAAGGAAGGTCTTCACTAACTAAAAACTTCTGTAAAAACTATTTGCTATGTGCTTATATAGCGCCCTATTCAATTGACCGAATCACAATTTAATAAGGCTGATAATTTCTATACAATAATATAATATAGTATTGAATACACCAGTGGGGGATCTAGAGAATGGAGTTCCCTGGTACAAATTTTTTTTTACCCCTCCCCTCCCTTTTGACAAACAATGCTTTATTTAATAATTGTTTTTTACGAATAGTACTCGCACTTATCTTAATTCTGTTGTTTTATACAACAATTGTTTTTTAGCTATCAATAATTTTGATACTTCCCAAGGATTAAGCAATTCATTTGCCATATGAGGGAAGTCAACCATATCTTATAGAAACATACCAGATATTTCTTAACTGGATTTTTTCTATTATTGTCCATCTGGATTTTATTAATATACAGTAGTAGTCACACATATATAGACAATTCCAATATGTTTTGGGTGTGCAAGGAATATCCTTTTTCTACTGTATCATATCCATTCGTTACTAGATATGACCAATATTAATAGCTAATCATGATAGTATCCACTTAGCCATTGATATAGTTCCATTTTTCGTTATATATATATATATATATATATATATATATATATACAGCATCTCACAAAAGTAAGTACACCCCTCACATTTTTGTAAATATTTTATTATATCTTTTCATGTGACAACACTGAAGAAATGACACTCTGCTACAAAGAAATGTAGTAAGTGTACAGCCTGTATAACAATGTAAATTTGCTGTCCTTTCAAAATAACTGAATGCACAGTCATTAATATCTAAACTGCAACAAAAAGTGAGTACACCCCTAAGTGGAAATGTCCAAATTGGGCCCAAAGTGTCAATATTTTGTGTGGCCACCATTATTTTCCAGCACTGCCTTAACCCTCATGGGCATGTAGTTCACCAGAGCTTCACAGGTTGCCACTGGAGTCCTCTTCCACTCCTCCATGATGACATCACAGAGCTGATGGATGTTAGAGAGCTTGCACTCCCTCACCTTCCATTTGAGGATGCTCCACATATGCTCAATAGGGTTTAGGTCTGGTGACATGCTTGGCCAGTCCATCACCTTTACCTTAAGCTTCTTTAGAAAGGCAGTGGTCGTCTTGGAGGTGTGTAGGTGGGAGCCATGGACGCGTGTCTAGGGACAAGATGTTACGTCCGCTGACCGGGCCCCTCCCCTCTTGTGGAATTCTGTAAAATTGTTATTCAATAAAGCTGTGGCCCGTTGTTTTTCCCTTATATCAGCGTTGAGCCTGGGTTTTTTAGTTAGTCCATGTGGGTATCAGGTTATGCCAATGGATCCTGCTTGGGTCATATACCCTCTCTGAAGTTCCTTGCAAGAAAAAAAAAAAAGTTAATTTAGTGTAGGCAGCACAGGCCAGAGGCAAAGGCCCTGGTGCAGTGCACCATTTCTACCACCTATATCTCCGTGCCTGGAATACACATTATTACATGCAAATATATAAATATCTAGCAGGAAATACTTATATGCAAATGTCACATATTTTTATGCTGCTTAATAGTGATGTCGCGAACATCAAATTTTCGGTTCGCGAACAGCGGACGCGAACTTCCATCAAATGTTCGCGAACGGGCGAACCCGGCAAACCGCCATAGACTTCAATGGGCAGGCGAATTTCAAAACCCACAGGGACTCTTTCTGGCCACAATAGTGATGGGAAAGTTGTTTCAAGGGGACTAACACCTGGACTGTGGCATGCCGGAGAAGGATCCATGGCAAAACCCCCACGGAAAATTACATAGTTGATGCAGAGTCTGGTTTTAAGCCATAAAGGGCATAAATCACCTAACATTCCTAAATTGTTTGGAATAACATGCTTTAAAACATCAGGTATGATGTTGTATCGATCAGGTAGTGTAAGGGTTACACCCGCTTCACAGTAGCAGACCAATCTGCCCGTTTAATGCACCGCAAACAACCGCAAACAGTCCCTTTGCACAACTGCAAACTCCCCATTTGCACAAGGTTGGATAACAAGCTAGCCATGTCCAGTTCCTTGTCCTCACTGATGTCATTGAAGGCCTCTTCCTCCACCCAGCCACCAAGGGTCCCCGAAAGGTGACAACAAGCCCCCTGGGACGCCTAGTGTGTTTGGTCTTCCACCTCCTCAAAGCCACCTTCCTCCTCTGACTCCTCTTCTTCAGACTCCTCTCTCTGCGTTGCCTCTGTCTGCATTATTATAAGGTGTGTACTGTTAAGTAGTACTATTCCTATCGGTTTAATCCCTGTTACGTCCACTGTTAGGGGACGTGTATATGGCATTGATTTTTGGAACAGGGAGATGGAAAAAGATGCTTGGTCGGACCTCCTACTTCAAATTTGGGGCACTGCGCGTGCAATCTAAGGTGCCACCAGATATGAGTGTCACTGTACACTGGCAAAAGTTGGCAGAGTAGGCGCTGTATGCCTCACACACACGCCTGTAGGCAGGCAACTGATATTCAATCGATTACAGTAAAAAAAGTGTTGTTTTATGTCACTGTACACTACGGTTGCACCAGATATGACGTATCACTGTGCACTAGCAAAAGTTGGCAGAGTAGATGCAATAGGCTTCACACACACGCCTGTAGGCAGGCAATTGCTATTCAATCTATTACAGTCAAAAAAGTGTTGTTTTATTTCACTGAGCACAATATAAGCTGTGAGCCTGACACAGGCAGGCAATTGAAATTAGATTACTGGAAAAAAATGGTTGTTTTCAATGTATGGTACACCACCAGGTATGAGTAGTGAAAATAAGCACAATATAAGCTGTTAGGTGTTAGCCTGTCACACACACACGCTGGCATGCAGGCATATGCAATTAGATTACACAGAAAAAAAATTATAAAATAAAATAAATGATGTTCTAGCCCTAAAAAGGGTTTTTTGGGTTGCTGTCCTTGCAGCAGATATCAGATGAGTCCTTCAGGTCTGTAGTGGAAGCTAAATACACAGCCTGGCTATCAATTTCCCTATTAAATCTCCAGCAGCTACACTATCTGTCCTCTCACAACGAATGATTCTAAAATGTATGCTGTCCTTCATATGGAAGGCTCTGAAGGGAGTGTATGCTGCTGTTCGGCTGGAATGTGTCTGCTGACTGTGAGGTGCAGGGTCAAAGTTTCCTCAATGATAAAGAATAGGGGGCGAACCGAAAAGCGCATGTGTTCGCCGTCTGATGCGAACGCGAACATGCCAAAATCGCTGCGAATAGTCCGCGGGCGAACTGTTCGCGACATCTCTACTGCTTAATAGTTTAATAGTGTATATCTGCAGCAATAATAATGTTCATTATCTGCTAGAATTATTCCAGTGTTTAATCCATTGATAAGAAAACATTGCTCTAGAATCACTGGGGTACTATAGGACCTATTCTACATTTCATCCTAAACTGAATATAGTTATTTAGACCACAAGAGTAGACATTGTGTAGTTATCACTTGAAATCGTTTATTGGCAAAACAAATAGACCTCTGCACTTAAATGTAGGAAGCATTTGTGTAGCATTAAGAATGACAAAACTGATTTTGACAATGGATTAAAGAACATAATTTAGCTCTGAGAGCAAGTTAAGAGACTATGGGCCTCATTCAAATGTGATTTGGCCAATTCAATAGGGCTCTACATAAGTACATAGCATATTTTTTTACAGATGTTTTTAGTTAGTGAAGACCTTGCTTTTGGATAGAAGTTCACTAATTAAAAACCTCTGTAAAAAAATATATGCTATGTGCTTATATGGAGCCCTATTCAATAGGCCAAATCACATTTGAATGAGGCCTTAAAACAGTGAGAGCCTTAAAAAATGAAAAAGAGGAGGGTGATATAGGAATAAAATGCTTACTAGGAGCCTCATTCAAATGCGATTTGGTCAATTAAATAGGGCTCGCATTTGAATGAGGCTCTCTGTGTTTATCTTTGCGCCATTTACTGTTCAAAAAGTGATTACTCGCAGGATTTTGTTATTTCTTGGCATACATTGGATTTATTGGATATATTTCCCTCCTACCAATGCCATATACTAATAATAAAAGTATTTACCTTTGTAAAACATTTCAATCAAATGTATTTACATCTAAGGATAGCCGGCATATTTTACCAAAGTATAATAATACATTTTTCAAAAATAGACACATGGAGCCTAATTCAATTGCAAGCCCACATCTCTTGGGATCGTGTTTGTATGTCTGCGGGCGTGCTGCAGGCTCCCATTCGTCTCCTATTTTGGTGCTTTTCAATTGAAGGAGCCAGCAAGATACGGGCCGAAAGCCGACTCCGTAAACCATGTACTCGTCCATAGAAGTTCAGGGCGGGAACATGATCAATTAAGCAAGACCGTAACATCACATTTCGAAACAACCATTAAAAAGACAATGAGCCCGCCATCATTACATCAGTAAAACATGGGTACATGTCAATCAATTAAGTTTGGGGTTCCGATATGCGATGGGACTGGCGCACCCTCAAAATGAATGCCAATACTGTTCTATTCCATGTGGGTGGCCTGATATGTATTATCTCATTGATTACCGAGATCGATATAACCCCGAAATTACACATAAAAATACATTTATTTTACTGCCGATCTGCTAGCTAATGTCTCTCATCACATTCCCCAGTATTTACAGTGCATTATTGATTTTTAATTTGCATTTACAGTGCTGCAGACAGGGGTTAAATCCCCTTGCGGGTCCTCTCTAGTACTCGTAGGATTTTCTCCTACATTTGCTGTTTACGGGTGTGAAATCATTTGCGGCTTTGGGGAATTGGAGCAACAGAACAGCGATTTTTCAGATTTTAGCAATCCTAACTCTTGCAGAAGTAAAAGATCGAAGGCTTTGTGAGGCTGTAAATTCCGGGTTTAACCATCGCAAAGTTTTAAAGCCTGTAACCCATACGGAGCCCGCAAAAAAACGCCAATTGAATAGCAAAATAACTTACGGCCTCACTTACTGGCTCCAGTAACATACAAGTGCTCAATCGAATCAGACTCTAGGTTAGTGGTGGTTAGTGGTGTTTCCAAATATAGCTTTTGAATCTGTAAATTCAAGCTAGGAATATTGTTTTGATTGTGGCTTTTTTCAATTGCCAATGGATTTTCCCCTAATTGTCATAAAAACAGAGCCCTTTTCTCTAACAACTTAATTTTCATTGACAAAAATATATTTATAGATTTGTTTTTTACCGTTGTGATGAGATAAGCTGCAGATAAATAATTGTATGTCAAATAAGCAGAGCATTGCAATAATTAAATACATTAAACCTCTGTGATGTCGTAGGAGGCTGTATTATTAAGACAATGTCTGAAGTTTAAACATGATGAACTACAGTATACTATTAACTGATGCTACTAACTCCTAATTATACTAGTTACAATCCACCTACAATATGCATTTATGGTGGAAATTCTAAAGGAATGGAAATCTGCTAACATCCTTATGACCTTTCAAGATATTGCTACTAATTACGAGAAATATGTTTATACAGACAGAAATTATGAAGTATTTTTTTCAGTGGAACGCAGTTCCTCCAGCTCTTTTTTTAGCAAAAGTGTTTTACTATTAAATCAACTCTTTCAAGATCACTACTGGTTTGCAGGGTTGCCTCAAGCTGATTGATGGCTTAGGCCTTAGGTTTTTGCACATTATGGGCCCCATCCCATCACAATCCCCAACATATCTGCATAACAAAAAAGCTCAACTGCAACAGTGTGAGATTATATTGTGCAAGATATTTACCTTAAGTCCTACAATCCTAAATCCTACAATAAAAAGTATTACCAATAGGTGTCAAGTGAGAGCCCCCTCGCACTTAACAATTAACCCCATGTCACAGAGGTCCTTAATGGCATCTACATTTTAACCCTAGGGGTCAAACAAAATTAACCCCTATGCCATGGGAACCCATAAGGACCCAGTGGCATCTACATATGAATCTAGCCACAGAGGTCCTGGCAGGATCTCCATGGTCCTAAAACCCCATGCAATGGAGGTCCTTACTGGACCTACATTGCATATACTTATATATATATATATATATATATATATATATATATATATATATATATATATGCCATGGAGGTCCTGCAAAGACCTTCACTCCATCTAACCTAAGTATTTATGCCATGAAGGTCCTCAACTGGTTATCCCTTGGCTGATAGAAAGTGGGGTACAAGGGGGGTCCATGAGATCACCCAAATATGTGTAGCGTTAGTGTATTTGGATTCGCTTATTATTTATTCACTTATGTGCGGTATATAAGAAATCAAGCCAACACAATATCCAACACAATTGAGCTGTTATATTGTTTTTATTGTCAGATCAGATGTTTAAATCATGTTTAGAGGCATGAGGAGGAGGAGCCTGAGGCCTCAATGTTATTCTTCACCATCTAAGATTTATCAATGTTTACGTGGTTCTTACTGCCAGTCAATTTACAAGGTCCAAGCATCACAGGAAGCCAATCTTTTATAATTTACATCCAGCAGTGCTGATATCATACTCATCGAATAAATATATTTAATATATCACATATTTTTCTGATAATCACTTCCTGTTTCTTCCCAAACATTTGAAAGCCAGGTAACGTATATACGTTGTGCTATTACATTTTGGATAATCCCTAGTTTGAAATGCTACCACTGATTTAGGCATTTACTTGCTATAACAGTATAATGCTTTAGTGTCCTGAACATAATATCTCAGATTTATTTACTATAATGTTGGATGGGGGGCTGGATGACTAATTAGTGAGCCGAAAATTATGTTCCTTTATCTATACAAATTTTCATGTTATAATAAATAAAATCATTATGATAATGATAAAAACATAATTCAGGAATAGAAACATTTTTTTTTTCATTGGTAAATCCTATAACTGTAAAATCTGTAGATTACTCTTAATTGCATCAATTGTATCAGAAAAAGAAAAATAAGATTTATGGAAACCCTTATTTTGTGATAATATGGTAGATATTTTATTAACTGTGAATTAATTAAGTATGTTACATTGTAACAATATCCTGAACTTGTCTGGTGAAATCAGATGTCTGGTTACATTTTACTGTGCTAAGTCCAGCACATTGTTTCATATATTTAGTTAAATTGAATTTCCACCAATAGTTCTAGCAGGATCCTAAAGGGCCACTTAATTCAACACAATTTGGACGACATCCCAATAAATATCTCCTAAAAGCATATTGAAATACCTTTTGAATTGAAATACATGCATTTTCACTGAGAATTCAATAAAGTCAGATTTTCTTTCCAACTGCCATTTCTCAGTTGCATTTATCACCAGGACTGAGGAGCCAGTTCTGCAGAGTTTTAACCAAAGACACTATTCCTTGGTTGTTGCAGAGAAGTCAGTTGTGGATACACACGCCTCTGTTAATGTCATCCCCATATGTATATCTATTTGTTTGTTCATATTGTGCTTTTGTTTCATGCATGTTATTGTTGAATGTATATATTACTAACAGCTAATGTCATGATCTATTATTGTAAGTTGTCAATCCTCATGCAATTATGCATAATTAAATTAAATTTGTGCCTTTTCCTCAGTGTAATTAAAGTATCTTCCTCACATGCCCATAACATGATACAGTGCATACCTGTGCTAAGGACTTAATGTATGCGATATCTGCATTGTATCTTTTGTCGCATATATATATGTATATATCTTGTTTTGATATGGTAACTTGCATTCATGGGTCATGATGAAAACATTACAATGACCTATCAAATAATAAATAAATATACCATTTCAGAACTAATGTTTGTTTGATGTTGATTTACTCCAGATATTTTGTGAAAAATGAGATCTTAGATAGAATATGGTGTGTGTTAACAGACCATTGTTTATAAATATTAATGATAATTCATATTTTTATAAACAGGGTTAATAACGTAACTGCTTGAACATTCAACATTAGTCTGCTAATGTCAGAGGATAGCCAAGTACATCACAAATATATGCATACTAGTGTGACGGGCAATAACATTTTAAGCCATGGCAATGCTGTTTGACACACAATGTTTTTTTAAATAATAATGAATTCATTAGTTACTTAATAAATTAATATACTTTACCTATTTACATAGATACATAGTTACATAGTAATTAAGGTTGAAAAAAGACTTTCAGTCCATCAAGTTCAACCTTTTAAGATCCTCTCTGATCTGCAAAATGCAGATTTAATATTAATTAGTTGTTAATTAATTATTAATCAGTTATGAGGAAGGCAAACAGAAAAAAAAAAACAAGTGAGACTTAGCCAATCATCTTAAAGGGAAAAAATGTGTAATTGATATATCCAGCAATGAATAGCCTGAAAAGCTAAGTAGGTCTTTTTATTTTCCTGCAGCATACAATGTACAGTTGGACTGTTGCTGGCCTGAGGAGAAATTGTCATCAATGTCCCGACTTTGCATTAGAAATAGGCTGCGTGCACAAGGGCAAACCGTTGGTTTAGTTGTGTAAAGAGCCATTTTAGATTTGTAATGTTATTAGTTGCAAGTTAGTGTTGTAAAATGGCGTTGTCTATGTGCTAAGCGGCTCGCAAGGATTTTCTGTGCTTCCTAACTGTGTATTTTTGTACCTTGTACGTCCCTGGCAAAAGTTGTATGTGCCTGGTGGTGTTTTGCGCATTTAGGGGTCGTGTAGCCTCGTTTTCAATTTTTTGTCCGCTATTTTTTTTCTCGCTTAGCCCTTTTTCAAGTTCGGGAAACTCCTTAAATTTTACTTTAATTAGCGTGCAAACTCACTGGCAGATGTTGTGGCTGTCCCTCATGCTGTGTGTGTTTTTTTGTTGTTGTTTTGGAATGTACGTGTTTTGGTCTTTAACTACGTATTTTTGCGACCTCATATTTTTTTTTAGAAGTTCCGCAGGTTGTAATTAAAAGTCTTACGTCCTTTTCAGTGTTTTATGCACTTTGGGGTCGTGTAGAAGGTGGTGACAGCAGATTCAATAGATAACTTTAAAAAGGGTTGGATCTATTTTTGAATAAAAAAGGCATTCAGGGTTATCCTAGATAACTAGCAGGGAGGAATCTGATCGCCAGTACCTGGCGTCAGGAAGGAATTTTACTTTTTTCCCTTATGAGACAATTGGCTTTGTTTCAACAGTTTTTTTTTATATTTTCCTTCCTCTGGATCATTATCCATAACAATTAGCAATTAACAATTATTAACAGGTAATACATAATCCCCCTAATTTAATGATCAGAAGGGAAGTTTGAGCTTGATGCACTAAAAGTCTTTATTCAACCTCAATTTCTATGCAACTATGTACCGTATTAAAACAACTGTGCATTGATAATGTATATTTGGGTCAACTCGCCAGAGGGCAAGAGGCTGTTTTGAAAAAATAACTAATGCAAATTCAAAAAATTAAAACATTAATAACAATGATGAATAGCATCTACTAGAGTCACGTGTGGACATTAGACCACAATAAGCATATTCAGATAAAGACATCTCATCTGTCCTCACCTCATGAAGTAGAAATAACCATTGATGCTCATAGCAAATACATTGTGTCATCATCTGCTCAGTTACACAGATACATGTAATCATGGATTGTGTAATTCAATTCAATCATAGACATACAGTGTATTAATAGATGTGTAACCTGGAAAATGCTAAATATATGGTTAGAAGCTACAAAAATGAGCAAGAGGAGGACAAATTTATATAATACTATCGATTTGCCCATCAAAAAATGACGGCAATAAAATTGTAAAGCAGGTAATGCTGTTTGGTCAAGCCATTAATTTTGTTGATGGTCCGAGATCCTCCGCGCTCATTGCGAGCTTCGAGCTGAGCGCCATTGGAGCTCATTGCGAGGTTGTTGGTTGTAGTATTTTTTTTCAAATAGGCGCTTTTGGTTTTATTGTTTGGTGGGCGGTGATGTGTTTTTTAAAAAAATGACGGCAATAAAATTGTAGGGCAGGTAATGCTGTTTGGTCGAGCCATTAATTTTGGTGGTGGCCAGAGATCCTCCGGTGCTCATTGCGGGCCTCGCGCTGAGAGCCATCGGCGCTCATTGCAAGGCTGTTGGTTGTAGTATTTTTTTTTCTAATAGCGCTTTTGGCTTTATTGTTTGGTGGGCGGTGATGTGTTTTTTGTGCTTCTTGCAAGGCTTTGTGTGCTATGAGAGTTTGCGCTAGTTGTGAGTCGCGCAGTGAATGGCTTTTGTGTTTATTGCGAGAGTGTATTTTTTTTGTGTATATGTTTTTTTGTATGCTAATTAAATAATTAATAAATTAATAAATGAATGTACTTTACCTATTTTGAAGTAATATATGCAGGAAGCATTGTGTTGAAGAGCTGACAATCTGTTTTGATGTTCCTGCAGCATAAAATGTTGGTTTGCACTGTTGTGGAGCTGATGTGTAAGTGTTGTGGACGAAATTCATGAAAATGTATATTATGTCCATGCTGCATTCCTTTCCTTACAATATATCATAAGATAAGGCACTAATTGCTTTTATTCTTTATTTCCTGAGAGTCCTAAGATGGCTACTGAGCCGTACCCTGGGAGTCATAAGATGGCTACTGAGCTGTATCCTGGGAGTCCTAAGATGGCTACTGAATCATATCCGGGAGCTCCCAGATGACATTCATATCCGTGACCAAATAAGGATATGAGCCCCGCCACCTTCCAGAGCCAATCAGAAGCTTCACATAAACTGACCATAATGACATCAACATCCGAGACCAAATATGGAAGGACCCTTCCTACCTTGTCAACCAATCAACTCACTCACTGTCTAACAATGAGTCGTAAGATTGTTATATCTGATCAACTTATATTATATAAGTTGCTGTGTTGTATTTGGGGGGGTTCGTTCGTTGGGAAGAATACAAGAAGTTTTATACCAGAACTTTTGGGTCTGTGTAAATTCTTGTCTCTGTGTGCACACATGCCCAACAGACGGATGATTTGGACAGGAACAGATATTACATAATGGGATTATTTTTATCCATCCAAAACATAAGTGTCAGCAATGTGTGCAGTGTGTAATGTAAATAGCGGTCATGCTCAAGGAAAAGCCATTAGGGTAGCTGTGTACTTCCGCATTGTGTAAGTTAGTGTTGTAAAATGGCGGGAATTGTGTGGTACGCGGCTGTGGATGATGTAGTGTCCTTTGTAAGAGTGTATCTAGTATCTCGTACGGGTTTTTTGAAAAGCCGTATGTGCTTGGTGGTGTTTTGTGTCTTTAGGGTCCTGTAGCCTCGTTTTCGTTTTTTTCGGCGATCATTTTTTCTCTCGCTTATGGTATTTTTGTGTGTCTTAACTCTGGAATTTGGAGTTAAATTGAGGTGTAACTTCACTTGCAGAGGTCCTGGGTGCCCCCCCTTGCTGTGGGTAATCTTTTTATATATTTTTTGTGCGTATTTATTGTGTTTTTAATGTTTTCAGGTGCGTGCGGTTCGGCCATTAAGGTCATATTTTTGTGAGGTCGTAATGTTTTTTTTTGTTCTGTGTCTCGTATTTTTTTGTTTAATTCCGTATACAGTGATTGCGTGTTAGATGTATTTTGGTAAAGTGCCGCTTGTGTGGGTTTTTGTAACCGCGTGTGAGACACCGTAGAGCCTCCACCTCTGCAAATGCGGCTCCTGCTTCGCGAGGGTCCACATTTGCGGCCTGCAATGAGCCGACTTGGGAGCCTCCACCTCCGCAAATGCGGCTCCTCGCTTGGCGAGGGTCCGCATTTACATTCTGAAAGTCGTAGGCGGTCGTAGGGATGATTGTCTACCTCGCTCATCTCCACTAACGCAAGCCCGCAAGTATTAGCAACAACCTGCATTGCTGACAACTATATATGTAATCTGTATGTATAGTAAATGTAATCACACGGTAATAGTAAAATATTTTCATCTACAAGCAGTAGTAACTAGACATAACCAATTGTCATGATGTGGCCTTTCACATTGGTGGCTTAGCTATGAACACATTCAGTGTGCCAATTGAAATATCACTAACTACCTCTGATGTTGGTGAACAAAGGTGATGTAGCATATGATAGCTATACAGGTGTTATCATAAGTTACTTGATAATCACATATATAGTTGTGAGCATGCGGGCTGTTGCTACCGCTGCGGGCTTGTGTAGTAAGCCTGCGGCCCTCGCGAAGGCCAAAGGCGCTCATTGACAGTAACTTAGGTGGAGGCTTTATGGCCTCACATGCCGTTACAAACACCCACACAAGCAGCACTACCATGGACTTACACAAAAAAATACGAGACGCAAAAACACCACCTTAATGGAAAAAATACGACCTTAACGGCAGTACAGCGCGCACAAAAAAACATTAAAAGCACAATAAATACCCTAAAAAAAGACATAAAAATCTTACCCACAGCAAGGGGGGGGGGGCACCCAGGACCTCTGCAAGTGAAGTTACACCTCCATTTAAGTCCAAATTCTATGTTCAGATACACGAAAATCCCCTAAGCGAGACAAAAAATGGCCGCCGAAAAAAACAAAAACGAGGCTCAAAGACCCAGGACTGCTCAGCCACCTACAACTTACCCAAGAAGGGATCCGAGATAAGCTCGGAAACCTGCATTAACCCCACGGTCAATAAAGACCCCCATAAGCACTTAATTAACCCTGTCACTCATGAGGGTCAATACAGAACGCCATAAACCCATAATTAACCCCGTCACTCATGGGGGTCAATACAGACCCCCATAAACCCATAATTAACCCTGTCACTCAGGGGGTCATAAAAGACCCCCATAAGTCCATAAATAACCCTGTCACTCATGAGGGTCAATACAGATCCCCATAAACCCATTATTAACCCCATCACTCATGGGGTTCAATACAGACCCCCATAAACCCATAATTAACCCCGTCACTCATGAGGGTCATTACAGACCCCCATAAGCACTTAATTAACTCCCTCACTCATGGGGGTCAATACAGACCCCCATAAACCCCTAATTAACCCTGTCCCTCATGGGGTTCAATACAGACCCTCATAATACATGTCATTAACCCTGTCACTCAAGAGGGTCAATACAGACCCCCATAAGCACTTAATTAACCCCCTCACTCATTGGGGTCAATACAGACCCCCATAAACCCCTAATTAACCTGTCACTCATGGGGGTCAATACAGACCCCCATAATACATATCATTAACCCTGTCACTCGTGGGGGTCAATAGAGACCCTCATAAGCCTCTATTTAACCCCAGCAGTCCCATAAGGGTATAATATGACCATTATGGGCCTGTTACAACCCAACATTAAACACATACTGTAAGTGCCATGACTGTCCTCAAGGACCATCAGAACACTAAGTATAAACACTAAACTTCACTATACCCTCCCAATAAAACATTAAATATCAACTAAACACCCTCTGCACTAACCTATTAACATCTACACTACCTACACTACCTAGATACCTCCTAATAACCCCTCCACCACTCTAATTCCAGAAAAGAAAAAAAAATAAAGTCACCAAAAAAAAAAAAATCTACATTACATAAAATTAAAAAAAAACAAATCACAAAAAAAAATCTACATTACAGAAAATAAAAAACCTAAGTCACAAAAAATAAAAAAGGAACCTTACAGAAAATAAAAAAATACATTACACACCTGAAAAGGAAATACATATAATACATACAATACAATACATACAATACAAATAAAATGAAATACAATACACCCCTAACTTATATACAATACATCATAGCTATGTAATATACATCCCCTAATCTATCTAGTATTCATCACCCATTCTATCTAATATACAATAAATCCTATCTATCTAATATACATCCGATCTATCTAAATAAATACCACAATCTAATATACAATACATGCTATGCTATCTATATAAAATATACACATACCCCTAGCTAACATACAATAAATGCTACCTATATATAAAATACTCTAATTCTAAGCTAAAATAAAATAATTAAGACCACTTACCTTTGCAGATGTCCCTTCAGATCAGCCACCTAGAGAAAAAAAAAATGAAACAAAAATAGTACAACACATTTAAAGTAAATAAATAAACATTATAAACATTCTAAATATTCTACTCACCTTTCCAGCATGTCCCCGTTCTTCTTCTTTTCTTCTTCTCCGGTGCGGGAAATGGTTAAAAAAAACATAACATTAGTACACATACATAAACAATAAACAAAAGTAAAATAAACATAATCTACATTGTACTTACCTCCTCCTCTTCTGCCCGCCCTGGAACTGCGCTCTAAAAAAAAATAAAAAAAAATATAACAGACATCCGCACTCGCAGACATCCCTGACGCTAATGAGCCTCCCGGAGCCTTTTCCAGAAGAAAATAGGCAATGGCGCCTTCTAATTGATTGAAAACGCTGTCTATCAAATTCACCCAATCAAGAGGCGCCAATGTGTGAGTCAATCAGAAAGGGATACACCCTAAAATCCCACTCTGATTGTATTATGCACCTGTCAATCTATATTTAAACCAATCACAAGGCGCAGGTGCCGTCAGCCAATCACAATGGAATACACCCCCACAGGGTGATTGGCTGGGGCATCAGCGCATTCTGATTGGTTGCACTGACAATAGGCAATCACAATGGTATACACCCCCACGTATTGATTGGCTGAAGGCATTAGCGCCTTCTCATTGGCTGTTGTCAATTTCAATTAGTATTACAGCCAATGGGAAGGCACAGATGTCTTCATCCAATCACCCATGGGGGTGTATCCCATTGTGATTCCCTGATGGCAATAAAGCTTTCTGATTGGTTTAAATAAAGATTGACAGGTTTCTTTATCCAATCAGAGTGGGATTTTGGGGTGTATCCCTTTCTCATTGGCTCACAATTGGCGTCTTCTCATTGGCTGAATTACATAGACAGCGTTTTCAGCCAATCAGAAGCCGCCATTGCCAATTTTATTCTGGAACACTCCGTAGGAGGCTCATTAGCGCCAGGTTCAAAAGTGCGGACCTCCGTTAGTTTTTTAACCATTTTTTTTTAGAGCGCAGATTTTTCCAGGGCCCAGCCGGGGCATAAGAGGAGGAGGCCGGGGACATCGCGGGGAGGTAAGTACAATGTATATTATGTTTATTTTACTTTGTTTTATGTTTATGTATGTGTATTAATGTAATGTTTTTTTTTAACAGGGGCCGCACCGGAGAAGAGGAAAAGAAGATGGATGGGACATGCTGAAACGGTGAGAATATTTAGAATATGTACTATGTTTATTTTACTAATTTTACTAATTTTTTAATGTTTTTTTTCCTAGGTGGCTGATTTCAAAGGTAAGTGGTCTTAATTATTTTATTTTAGCTTAGAATTAGGGTTTCTAGATAGAGATAGCACGTATTTTATATTACATTGTGGGTTGTATTGTATATTACATAGATTGGGGGATGTATATTACATAGATAGGATGTATTGTATATTACATAGATTGGGGGGTGTATATTACATAGATAGGATGTATTGCATATTAGATAGATTGGGGGATGTATATCACATAGATAGGATGTATTGTATATTAGGTAGATTGGGGGATGTATATAACATAGATAGGATGTATTGTATATTACATAGATTGGGGGATGTATATTAGATAGGGGTGTATTGTATTGTATTTCATTTTATTTGTATTGTATGCATTGTATTGTATGTATTATATGTCTTTCCTTTTCAGGTGTGTAATTTTTTTTCTGTAGTGGGGGGGGAGGTGGGGTGGGGGTTGTAATATTTTCTGTAATGTTCCTTTTTAAAAAAAAATTGTGATTTGTTTTTTTTTGTTTTTGTAATGTCGATTTTTTATTTTTTGTCATTTAGGTTTTTTATTTTCTGTAATGTAGATGTCTTTTTTTGGATTTAGGTTTTTTTCTTTTATGTAATGTAGATTTTTGATTTTTGGTGACTTCTTTTCTGTAATTACAGTGGTGGGGAAGGGGTTATTAGGGGGTAGGTAGGTTGTGTAGGTAGATAGTGTAGATGTTGATAGGTTAGTGTAGAAGGGGGTTAGTTGATATTTAATGTTTTATTGTGGGGGTATAGTGCAATGGAGTGTTTAGACTTAGTGGCATGATGGTCCTTGAGGACTGTCATGACACTTATGTGGTTAATGTTGGGTTGTACTAGGCCCATAATGGTAATAATATACCTTTATGGGACTGGTGGGGTTAAAAAGAGGCTTATGAGGGTCTGTATAGACCCCCATAAGTGACCGGGTTAAAATGGCGTAGTGCTTACACTTTGTGTCATGAGGGTCCTGGATGACCCTCATGGCACTTATAGTGTTATTACATGCTTTCATTAGTGTGTTATAGGGGTCTATATAGTTGAGGCACACAGTACACACACATTGTGTGGCAAACAGCATTTCAACACTTTCTTTTATTACCCCGTCATTTTTTGACAGGCAAGTCGCTAGTAATGATATAATTACTTGTGAACACGTACACATTAACATTATTTGCAAACAGCGGCCATCATCCACAATATCTAAAAAATAAAAAAGACTAATGAATATTCAGGCAGATTGCTTAGTGGATGACATGTTTCAGGAATGCATTATTACATGCAGGGTTTGATGTACAGATTTCATTTGGATTAGGCAGATCAGCATTGATACTAAGTGAACATAAACAGTCATGTTAATTTTTAAAATCTGTGGTTATATATGCCATGTGTCATCAATCTGGAGGAGGGATGTCATCCAGATAATAGATGTGTAAATATATTACTTACATTATTCAGTTACACTGCTTGGAGATCAAAAATAGCCTCAATGTTTGTTGGTTTTCAATATGAAATTAAGAAAAATCAGGTTGCTCAGTTATAGATAGAATTAAATGCAAAATGTGGACTGCACCACCTCTTATCAAGAGCAGTCCTCAGTGACCATCAATTGTTGGTATGCTGATAATAATCATAGTTGTACACAGGGAAGAGGATTATAGACTATGTGATTGTGGATAGCAACAGCATTTCAATGTGTCTATATCTCATCTACTTTGTTAACATGTAAGAGTGAAATATTGAATGTCCAAACAGAAATATTAATGATTATAATAACTGAGTTTTGTGGTTTATAAAATATTAATCGCCTATAGTAATGCAAATGCAGCCCACTATCTCCTCCTCTTTACCTTGTCAGGGGCCCCACCTTCCATGCCACCACACCTTCTTCCTCTCCCACGGCTAGGAAGGGTTGGAGGAGGTGGTGTGTTATCTGGTGGTGGCTCAGTAGGCTCTGGTGTGGGAGGCATATAGGGAGAGGAGGAGGGGCCAGTACTTGCAAATGAAGATTCAATAAAATGGAAGCAAAGGGTTGTGGTAAATGTAATGTACTCTGGACTAATGTGGTAAGTGGGGTTCCTCAGGGTTCAGTATTAGGTTCTCTCCTGTTTAACATGTTTATTAATAACTTAGAAGTAGGATTGGAAAGTATTGTCTCCACACTAAATTGCACAAGGTAATTAAATCAGAAAAGTATGTACTTTCTGTCATGGCTCACTTGGCAGTCTTCTGGGACTTGGACAGATGTCTGTCACAGACTGTTAACAAGAGACGATACCTGGGGGTTTGGGGCTCCCAGACACCCTGTTATACTGTTATAAGGTTATATTGTTATTTTGTGGTCTAGGGGATAAAGTATTATAAGTTTACCCCTTAGCATATCCCCATCCCTTCCATGTTTAGGCTCATTGTAATGGATGTCATGTGAGGGAGCTGGTGGGATGTGTTGGTTGTATGTGTGTGAAACATTGTGTGTTGTATCTGTAAATATATTGTATTGGAATGTTGGAGCCATGTTGTGTGCATCATCCATATTGACTGCATATGTAACCTGAGTTGATCACCCATCTGCCTTCCAGCTATCACCTAAAGTAAACACTTGAAGTAATAGCAAGGCCAGAACAAAGGGGTCTATACAGACATTGAGGCACCATAACCCCAGGGGGTCTACAGGTATTCTCACTCAGAGAGTCAGGGCAAAGTCCAGAGGACAGTGAGATGTTTCTCCCTTGAGAGCCAGGCAGCAAATGACTCTGTTAGCCACACCTAGTGGGCGGCCCAGGGGAGGGGTCTGGAAGTTCCCAGAGCTTACCTCTAGTCCATTGGCTAGAGGTAATAAAGTTACTGTGGAGATTACCCCATTGGCCAAGAGGAAGATAAGGGTTGGACAAAGGGGTAGCCACTCCCTGTACTGTTTTTGTGAGGTGTTTAAATACTTGTGTAAAAAATAAAGAAGTTGTTCATAATTTTCATCAAGACTTTGTGTGCAGGTGTATTATTGACCCAAGGGCATATGCTGGAATAGGAGATCGTTTCTGACTCCATGCCAGGTTCTTCCCAGGCACACTACCAAAAGCTGGGACTTATGCTCTTGCATCCACAAGGAAGGTCCATTGGTCTGAGTCATCCAAATCTTAGGTCTAAAACCTACAGGAGAAAAGAGGACTAGGATCCTCTATACTCCATCATCATTGTAGGTTGTGACACTTTCCCTCCAAAGGGATTTGCATAAATTAGAGAAATGGGCGACTAAATGGCAGATGAAATTTAAGATGAATAAATGTAAAGTTATGCATTTAGGAAGGGGGGGGTGCTGTAAGCTGGCTATATATATTTGTATATATGTGTATTGTTACAGTATGTGTGTGTAAATTATGTGTTATGAGTATTTTGTGTGGAGGAATTTAAGTGTGATATAATTTACCTTGACATAATGCAAACAATAGGAAAAACACCAATAGTCTCCTACTCTCTCTTGCTCCAACCCCTCCAAACTCCTGAGACCTGCGTGATAACTTGCTTAGTTTCTACACAGTCAGATTGTAAGACTTTGGACAAGGCTTTTAAAGCTGTACCTGGCAGTTAATTATCCCTTTTGCGGTTCCCATTGGTTCCCATGACTGCATCACATTCTTTATTTGTGTTAATTGCGAGTGCAGCAATGATTTTGGCGGGTGCCGTAAAATTCAGCCCCTTCACATCTACAGCTGAAAGCATGGTTTACAGGCATCGGCTGAGTGATGTAATTTGGGCGTGTGAATGTTTTACATCAACGAGTAAATTAAGTTAATAAATCTCCTGCAGTCGATTTATGGCAGTGCCCTAAATTAGAGCACCTGATTAACATAGGGGCACTAATCACTAATTAACCCTATACTCTCTCTTTAATTACTTGCCCAGCTCCTGTTTCTTCCTTTTAATACTTGAACTTTTGTTTTATTTATACCTTTAGATTGTTTGTTTGCAAGCTTTTTACAATCTTACAAGGTATTTTGAGAAAAACATCAGGTATGTAAGATTTTAAATTCAAATATATTTAACATTGTGATTATTTTTTTCTTTTTCTTTAACCTCTGTACCGCGCTACTGAATATGTTGGTGCTTTACAAAAAACTGTAATAATAATAATAATAAAAAGAATAATGTTTACATGTGTCACTGACTGCGCACTCGCAGACCTACATCTTCTGCTCTGTGTAGTGAGCAAAAGAAAAAACAGTGTTAACCCTTAACAAATCAATCAATGATTGTTTTGGCAATTAGATACAACTTGGGAATTTATGTATCAGTTTGTGTATAGCCCATTATAGGACTTAAACAACTGATACCTTGGAAAATTAGTGATTCTTTTAGATAAGATACGGGTATAATACGAATCTCTTAAGTGCTACGACTAGACTACAAATTGCGCCTTTACCCTAAGGGTATATTGCTGTGGGAAAATCAATTTCCTCTGTGCATATTCCATAACTAACACTCAATGAAGGGATGAAATGAATTAATTAAGTTGCTTATGTATTTATTTAGAAACTTGGAGATCATCCCATGCAACCAATTACATATTTACATAGTTACATAGTAATTGAGGTTGAAAAAAGATTTTCAGTCCATCAAGTTAACCTTTTTAGATATCTTCTGATCTGCAATATGCGGATCAATTGTTAATTGATAATTGATCCAGAAAAAGTCAATCATAAAAAAAAAAACAGTGAAACTTTGCCTTCCTGACCCCAGATACTGGCGATCAGACTCCTCCCTGGAACTTGAGGTAATTTTAAAAGAATTTGCTTACATTCACCCCCACCCCTTTACTTAGCCCCCTCTCTTTGTGCCAGGCTTTGGCTATTATAGAAAAACAACTTAAAAATGTGCTAATACTTGAAAATGGAGGGCAAAATGGATATCATTCCTTCTTGTGCCATTGTTGTTGTTGTTCATTCATTTAGTCGTGATCGACTCTCTGGGACCATATGGACTGCAGCATGCCAGGCAAATCTGTCTGTGTTTCTGTTTGTGCTTATCCATATGGTTTTCTTGGCAAAGATACTGGAGTTGGTTGCCATTTCCTTCTCCAGTGGACCATGATTTGTCTGACCTCTCTGCTATTATCTGCTCATTGTGGGTGACCCTACATGGTATAGCTCCCAGTTTCATTGAAGTACACTAGCCCCTTCACCACAACAATGTAGCAAAACAGAAAGGGTCTTGTGCCATGCATGGATATAAATAATTGAATACAAAATGTGTAATAACAATATATAGTGGATAGTGGAGATATTACTTTTTTTTTTCTCTGTAACATGCTAGGTTTATAGTTGCCCTTTTTTCTTTTTGTTTAGTTTAATTCACTATGCTTCACTAGTACATTTTACTTTATTCACATACTCAATTTGAGACTTGATTGGTATGCATGATAATTTAGGAACCTTAA
Source organism: Discoglossus pictus (assembly GCA_027410445.1). NCBI lineage: Eukaryota > Metazoa > Chordata > Amphibia > Anura > Alytidae > Discoglossus > Discoglossus pictus. The sequence goes on along the minus strand of CM050171.1, from coordinate 46,465,196 downwards.
CTCCCAGGTTGTGAATAAGTGTTTATGTTCTGGTGTTATTGGTTTGTTATCTTACTTGTTAAACATAATTTAAATATATAATTATATTATATGTATCTTTTTCTGCTTTTTTTTCTGTTTTTTTTTAATAAAAATTGAGCAAAGATTAAAATAAAACACAGTGAGTGTATTTGCAATTATAAGCAGAAAAAGAGGTCTGGGATGAGGGAGAGGCAGGAGTCCACAGCATTTGTTTGATAACTGAATTATACTGAAATTGACACCACACCCCTTTCCCTCTTACTAGCCTAAAATCAGAACATTGCAAAGGATGCAACCCTAGCTCTCCAGAAATGTAAACACCTCTCTCTCACACACAACCTCCACCACTGTATCATGAATCTCTCCAGCGTCCTGCAGATGAATTTGTTTTTTATTATTTCAAAATTAGCTGTATAATTTTTTCCTGCATAATTATGCTCTTAAACTCAAAGTTTTCAGACATACATCTATTTTTTTTCAAAATGCAGTAGTCCTTTAATTCACTTATGGTCAAATTTTTTGGGAGGGTGTCCTATCTCTTACAATGATAATAAGACAGCATACATATGGCAAGCATGTAAAATCTTGATTCTTTCTCTGATATCCTCCAGGTGATAAGTAGCTATTTAAGCATTTTATAGTTATAAAATACTCCAGTTATTTGTCAATAACTTGATAGTATTAGTCACTTTATATACTTTGTCACTTTATCTCATAAGAGACTCAATTTCAGTGGGAAATCATAATATCATATCTGTTCTTATTCTGTGTGATCTGCTGTTACTTCTTGAAGATTTTTTTTCTTCCAATACCAGGGTCAATTATTGTATCAGCCATTAACTTTTGATTATGGTCCATTTGTGGGATTGTCAGCTTAGTCACATTGTCTCACATACCTGTGAGTAAACATCCATCACTGCTAGATCCATTAACTTTCCCCCTTCCATTATTTTATATTTATTTATTAGAGCCATTAATAGACAGCTATCATTACACAGCTTCAATTAGCAGCTCTTATTCATTAGGCTGTGAACATAAAGTTCTGTAACAGTAAATCAATTGAGTGAAAATAGCTTTCCATTTTCTGTGTTCTAAAGAGTAAAGAAATTAAGTCTGTTATTTTTGTCTGGTCAGAAAATAACTTTAAAAAAAGTCATTAAAAGAGTACCGTTCGAAAGAGAGAGGCAGAAGAAAAAAATAATAATAATGCATTACTGAAACATGAAAACATGGAGACCAATTCAATTGAGCAAATGTAAGTTACTGTAGCCCGTAAGTGAGGTCGTAAGTTAATTTGCTATTTAATCTGCTTTTTTTTGCGGACTCCAAGCGATTTACATGTTACTTGAAAACTCTGCGATGGTTAAACTCGGAACTTACAGCCTCACAAAGCCTTTGATCTTTCAATTCCGCTAGAGTTACAATAGCAAAAATCGCAAATCCCTATTCAATTGCTCCAATTCCCCAAGGCCGCAAATGTTTTCACACCCGTAAATGGCAAATGTAGGAAAATATCCTGCAAGTGCTAGAGAGGACTCGCAAGGGGGTTAAACACCTGATCCTAGCACTGTAATTTCATGGGTTATATTGAACTCGGGAATCAATGAGTTAATACATATCAGGCCACCAATATGGACTAGAGCAGTATTGGCATTCATATTTATAATTTTGTATTTTGAGGGTTTGCGAGTCCCATGGCATATCGGACACGCAAACCTAATTAATTGACATGTAACTTCCATGTTTTACTGCCGTAATGATGGCAGTCTTATTTTCTATTGGCTGTTTTGAAATGTGATGTTACGGTCTTGCTTAATTGATCATGTTCCCCCCCTGAACTGCTATGGACGAGTGCATGGTTTATGGAGTCGGCTTTCAGCACATGCTTTCCAGAACTTACAGGTTTGGAACTGCGTTAAAAGCCTTAAAAAAGTAATATCTATTTCCAAAAAAAGAAGAGGGGGTATTATGTATAATACATAATATACAAAAAGTAAACGAAAATCAGAAAGTTATCAAAACTGACACACTTGTATTAATTTCCTGAATGTGTAAAACCAAAGCCTGTAGCGAAGCCCGCAAGACTTACGGTTATTTAATTGGCCTCTCAAAGCTACCAGCAAATGACTTGTTGGTTACATAGTTACATAGTAATTTAGGTTGAAAAAAGACTTTAGACCATCAAGTTCAACCTTTTTAGCTCTCCTCTGATCTGCAATACGCAGAATTATTGTTAATTGATCCAGGGGAAGGCAAACAGAAAAAAGACCCCAGTGAAACTTTGCCAATTGTCTTAACAGGGAAAAAAATATAAAATTCCTTCCTGACCCCAGATACAGGTGATCGGATACATCCCTGGATCAATACTCCCTCTCTATTTATCAAGGATAGCCCTTAATGACCTTTTTATTTAAAAATGTATCCAATCCCTTTTTAAAGTTATATATCGAACCCGCTGTCACCACCTCCTGTGGTGGTGAATTCCCCAGATTAAACACCCTTACTGTGAAGAACCCTTTTTTTTCTTTAAGGTGAAATCTTTTTACTTCTAATCTCAAAGGATGTCCCCTTGTCAGTTGAAAACCTCTTGGCACAAAAAGTTCCCTTGACAAAGCGTTGCATAATCATATGCCCTCTTAGACACCTTTTTTCTAGAGTAAATTAGTTTAATTTCGTTGGTATTTCTTTATAACTTAGCCCTTCCATTCCCTTTATTAGTTTTGTAGCCAGCCCTTCTCTGTACATTTTCCAGCTCTAAAATATTATTTTTATGTAGTGGTGGCCAAAATTGTACTCCATATTCCAAATGAGGGCATACTAAGGATTTGTATAGTGGGAGAATTATATTTGCTTCCCTTGCTTCTATACCCTTCTTAATACATGCTAATATTTTACTTGCCGTTGCAGATGCTGCTTGGCTTTGAGCACTGTTACCTAGGCGGTTGTCCACAAGTGCTCCCAAATCCCTTTCAATATCCGATACCCCAAGATCTCCTCTATTAAGATTATAAATTGCATGGCTATTTTTCCTTACCAGATACATAATAATTTACATTTATTCATATTAAATCTTATCTGCCACTTAGATGTCCATTCCTCTAATTTATGCAAATTCCTTTGGAGGGAAAGTACATCATTTTCTGATTGAATTACCTTGCGCAACTTTGTGTCATCAGCAAAAATGGAGACACCACACTCCAATGCCACTTCCAAGTCATTAATAAATATGTTAAAAGTGAAAGGTGAAAAAACCCTATTGAATGTCGAAATTTGAACTCCGCAGCCACAAATCCTTTATCAAGCCTGTAACTTTTACGTTCCAAACACAATCTAAATTGCAACAAATTTCCAAAGACGCCCTGACATTCACGCCTGTAACCCGCAAATGGAGGTAAAAACATTACGGCCTCCAAATAGGACCCGCAAAGGGTTTAGAGACAATTTCTCAACACTGTAAAAGACAATATAAACACACCAGTGAACTTTAAAATATTTGGAAAGCATGGAAATGGATTACAATTACTTGCAAAATAATCCCAAACAAAAAATAGGCATTAAAAAAATATCTTATTTTATCATCTGTTGGAATTGTCATACATATGCCAATATAAAAAACCATGATGCAAAATGCAGAAAGCAATTAAAGACACACTACCTGATTAAATTAAAACAGAAAAAAATGAAACTGCCTGCCATATTAACCCTCTCTCACTCACAGAGGCTCTCATGTGGACCCTAAAATATAAATATAATTGCATATACATCTTGCTCATCACATCTACATTGGGAAGAGAAATAGTGGCCAAATTACACCACCACATCACATATATCAAGTACCAGGGGAATATTTTATTATTTGTTGTTCAGTCCTTAAGTCATGTCCGACTCTCTGTGACCCTATGGACTGCAGCTCATTTAGCTAGGTCACTGCCTGTGCTGTTCCACAAGGTTTACATGCCAAAGATACTGGAGTGGGTTGCCAGTTCCTCCTCTAGTGGACTGTGATTTGTCTGACCTCTTTGTCTGGCCCTACATGGTATAGTTCACAGCTTCATTCAGGTATACATGGATCAACAGCCAACTCAACTCCATTAGGGGGAATCTCTGCTACGCCCAACCTGGAAAGTCCCACACCATTGCTGGTGGCCATGTGCCAAGATGTATACCCATTCTCATTTGGTGACCTCCCTTTATGTTTTGCTATTAATCAATTTACATTAGTGTGGTGTATGTTTCCCTGGTCCCCTTCTGTATTGCTTATTGGTGGTGGTGAAGGGGCTTATGTACTTTAATGAGGCTGTGAGCTATACCATGATGTCATAGCAGAGAGGTCAGACAAATCACATACCACTAGAGAAGGAACTGGCAACCCACTCCAGTATCACCTGTCATATTGTTAGCAGGCCCTCAGGGAAATGTTGATACTCCACAATATCACTAATTTGAAATGTGCATGTGTATTAATCCTTTATGTTGATTATATATTATAAATATATTATTATATGATATATAATGCTATTATGACTATTATTATTGTTATATGTATTGATCTATTGCATAGTAGCTAGGGCTCATTATTTTACATATACAGTATAGGAATGTGACACATTTGTGATTTATGTGGATGTCCTATAACCCAACCATTGAAAACAAACTGACACGGTTACAACAGTATAACAAAGCTTTATTTCATACACAGAGCACCATCAGAAATGGTCAAGACTGTGCATTAATATCATGGGTGTAATGTGGGAGGAACCCGGGAGAGCAAGAGGCTTGCGGGGCCAAGGGGATACCTACAGGGGGTAATGTGATAGTCTAGAATAAGCATGATGCATAGCACCTACCAGGGTCACATGTGGTCACTACACCACTGCAACTGGAATCTGATGAAAAAAAGGATAATCAGAAATCCCTCCATTTAATTAAAGAAACCATTAATGTGCATAGCACTTACAACTTGTCTAGATCTGCTTGATGAAACAGAGGATTCAAACTCTGGACTGTGTAATCCAATACAGTTTCACACATACAATGTTGTGGAAAAAAAATCAGAAAAAAGTGGTCAACTAAAAAAAAGGAGGAGGAGGATAAAACAAAACTAAGCAACATGCATGTACAGGACAGTTCTAAATACTGTAACTGTAACAATATACCAACTCACCTGATTTCCATCTACAAGCATTACTAACTATTAAGCTAATCCTCAGGATATCTCACTAGGCCTGACCATTAATAATGATGTGTCATCTCACAATAAATGCTTAGCTGTGACCAGCATCAGTGGTCAAGGTGTACTATCACCTTTGCAATATGATAGTGTTAATCAACTTTGATATCACATCCATCAGCTATACAGGTGTTAGCACATGTTAAAAATTGAAAATACCCGTTAACACGGAAATGACACAAAGGTCAGCAGCCATATTCAATGTTACGTACATCAGACACAGGGATCTGTTCTCAGACTAATATTGAGGTCAGGATCACAAGCTTCACTAGTGCATATATTAATGCTGGCGGTCATTAACATGCCATTGTGAGACATTGCAAGCCCACCGCCATAGCGTTATTATTCTACATTTTAGTTAACAACAATCTTGTCTTACATATCTGGATATATGATAGCTTTAAGATTTTGGGAGCTACATGTTAAAGAGGGTGGGGGGTTTCATTGAAGGAATGTCCACCTGAGAGACACTGGGAAACTCTTTCACTTAATACATTTCCTTCACCATGCTTGCAGATGCAGAAGATGCCTTCATAGACCTGAATTGTGCCTTAAACAAAAAAAAAGAAAACAATAACCTGCAAAATAAGGACTTAACAGATAGGGACTGTAGAATCTCTTCTTGGCAGCATTCCTCAGTGTCCATCAATTGGTGAAATGTTAAACAGAACTCTACATGTCCACAGAGAAGGGGATCATCGAACATGTGATGGGAGGTAGCCATCTGCGTACAAAATATCACCATCACACAGGCCAAGATCCAAGTCTCTGTAGCGAAGTCTGAGGAGTGCTGTTGAGAAGCCACAAAAATATGCACAGCCCCTACATTCTACTGCGCCTAGCATCAGGACCCCAATCCCCCATTAATAGACAGCTATCATTACACAGCTTCAATTAGCAGCTCTTATTCATTAAGCTATGAACATAGATTTCTGTAACAGTAAATCAATTGAGTGAAATTAGCTTTCCATTGTCTGTGTTCTAAAGAGTAAAGAAATTAAGTCTGTTATTTTTGTCTGGTCAGAAAATAACTTTAAAAACAGTTATTAAAAGAGTACCGTTCAAAAGAGAGAGGCAGTAGAAAAAAATAATAATAATGCATTACTGAAACATGAAAACATTGGCAATTGTAAGTTACTGTAGCCAGTAAGTGAGGTCATAAGTTAATTTGCTATTCAATTGGCTTCTTTTTGCGCCGCCGTCTCACAGATGCTGGGGGCAGGGGGCAGGGGGAGGCAACCCCCTGTGAGGCAGCGGCACAACCAGTAGCTTTCCATTTTCTGTGTTCTAAAGAGTAAAGAAATTAAGTCTGTTATTTTTGTCTGGTCAGAAAATAACTTTAAAAACAGTTATTAAAAGAGTACCGTTTGAAAGAGAGAGGCAGTAGAAAAAAATAATAATAATGCATTACTGAAACATGAAAACATTGGCAATTGTAAGTTACTGTAGCCAGTAAGTGAGGTCGTAAGTTAATTTGCTATTCAATTGGCTTCTTTTTGCGCCGCCATCTCACAGATGCTGGGGGGAGGGGTCAGGGGGAGGCAACCCCCTGTGAGGCAGCGGCACAACCAGTGGTGGTGCTGGTGGCGGAGGCATGGGGAAAAAAGGAAGGGCCGGGTTGCTGGTGACTGGAGAAAGCCTCCGGGCTGGATAAGGCAGGGCTGGGGATCAGAGCGTGGCGAACTGCATTGGTTGTCACATGCTGAACCGTGCTCTAGCCTGCCCACATCCTGAGCAGCCCGGCAAGGTGCCTCCTCTCCTCCCTATTTTGCCTGGCCAAGCTGCTCATAAGCTCCCAGTGATTGGAGGAGAATCTTGCCTGAATCCCCTGCAGACAGTCCAGGATCTGCCTTGACACGGCCAGCATCTCCTCCTGAGCAGCCTGGCTTGCGGGGGATGGAGGTCTGGCTGAAGGGCCCATCGGTGGGTGTGGTGGCCCGGAGAGGAGGGGCTGTTGCCTGGCCAGTGCTTGGCTCTATTCTGGTGGTGGTGGACCTGGTGGTGGGAGCCAGGCCGATGAACCTCAGGGGGGAGAAGAAGGTTGAGGCAAGCACCTATCATCCCTCCAATATATGTGCCCTTGTGATGGCTGCAGCTGCTGGAGGAAGGATCAGTGGGATCAAAGGCCACAGGGGTGGAATACGGTCACCTGGGCACAGGAGCTGTGCTGTTCCTCCTCTACCTGCACCAAATCTTGCTTACTCAGTGTCCTCCTGCCCCGATGGAGCCAACAACCCCGCCTCTGACTCACCAGTGGACCCAGACCTCCTTGAAGCTAAAAAAGAGAAACAGGAAAATAAATGGATATGTGTTAATGATGTTGAAGAAAAATTGGTTTCTGTTCCTTCCTAACTATCTGACATCTAGGCTTGAACCTGGACAAATCACTTACAGGGCCATTGACCTCATTATCAGTGCTCTTCTTCATTGTGTGACAGAACAGAATTCCATGTTAATTGAGAGTTTAACTGCTGGCTGATTACATTCCTGTAATCAGTTAAACCATAATATGTGAAATGATCTTTCAGACATAGGCTGTTAATTAGCACTGTGTCTGTAGACAAGCCTTAGAATAAATATGTTTAACTGTTCTTATTGAAATTACAATAAATCAATAGGTCACTTTAACATAGAATCCTGTGCTCTTTCAAACAATGAATCTCACCTATAGTGAGGTAACTGTCCCTTTGAGAGCAACTCTGAGTAGCTATAAATGCTAAATGTGACCTTTGTTGGGTTCTTGATCTTGATTGTTCTTGGCTTCTAAGGCTCTCTTGATTCTGGCTGTGGTCTGTGACAGCATATCCATACATCGACTGTCTATTGGTTTATTAATGATGTTGTGCCCACTGAAGACAGTGATTTGTCAGCATCAAGAATTTAATGACGCATGACTGATCCATCTATCCCTTGCAAAATCCATGGAGCTGAAATGTCAGTGTCCTTGTTGGTCATCATGTACATGTGTAGTGTGTGTGATGTACATGTGGTGGCATGTTGGTTTATGTAATATTAACCTGACGTGGAGGTTGGATCCTGCTGGGCCACCTGGCCTGAATCGTCAGCGGTGGGCACCTGGCTCAGTAGGTCCTTGAGGTCCCCTTCTAACTCATTGTAGGTGATGGTCACTTTGGGGCCACCACTTGTTGCTGTAGCTGCGACTATCTCCTTGGCCATCTTCCTCCTGGACCCTGAGCTTCACAGACCTCACATAACTTTGCACCATGCCAAATACTGTTACTGCAGCTGCTACCTCCTTTCATGCCTGGGCCCTAGGCCCGGGCCTAACTTCCCTAACCCTTGAAAGGATAGCCAGCCACTCAGGGATGGGACGCAGGAGTACCACCATCTCCTGTGAGAAGTAATTTGTGGCCCTGTGCCTGCCCCCACTCTCTTGCCCTTCTGACTGTGTGTGGGGATCCTATCCTCCCTCAACTGTCCCTAAGGTCTTTCCTTCATCCCTGCTACCACTCCCCCTGGGATCAGGCCGCTCTTCCTCTGACCCTGAGGATGATGTGGCTATCATTATGGGCACCTGCCCACTCACCTCCCCCTCTACACTACATCCCATCTCCTGCTCTCCCACACTCTCACCCTCCTCCTCCTCGACTCGCACCTACCTCCACCTACACCGCCTCCACCGCTTCCTCCACCTACTCCTCCACCTCCTCCTCATCCCCCTCCTCCATCACCTCCTGTCCTACAATTTCCTCCACCTCCTCCACCCCCTCTACAACACTCCCAGTGGTTTTTTTTTATTGTGAAGTGGACAACAAATAGGACAAAATAACAGAAATAGTCAATGTGCATAACTATTCACTCCCCTTAAGTCAATACTTTGTAGAGCCACCTTTTGCGGTGATCACAGCTCCAAGTCACTTTGGATAAGTCTCTATGAGCTTGCCACATCTTACCACTGGGATTTTTGCCAATTCCTCCTTGCAAAACTGCTCCAGCTCCTTCAAGTTGGATGGTTTGCGCTTGTGAACAGCAATCTTTAAGTCTAACCACAGATTTACTATTGGATTGAGGTCTGGGCTTTGACTAGGCCATTCCAACACATTTACATGTTTCCCCTTAAACCACCCAAGTGTTGCTTTAGCAGTGTGTTTGGGGTCATTGCCCTGCTGGAAGGTGAACATCCTTTCTAGCCTCAAATCACTCACAGAGTGGTACAGGTTTTGCTCAAGAATATCCCTGCATTTAGCACCATCCATCTTTCCCTTAACTCTGACCAATTTCCCAGTCCTGGCTGATGAAAAACATCCCCACAGCATGATGCTGCCGCCACCATGTTTCACTGTGGGGATGGTGTTATTTGGGTGATGTGATTTGTTGTGTTTGCGCCAGACATAGCGTTTTCTTTGATGGCTGAAAAGTTCAATTTTAGTCTCATCAGACCAGAGCACCTTCCTCCATACATTTTGGGAGTCTCCAACATGCCTTATCACAAACTCAAAACGTGCCATTTTTGTTTTTTGATGAAAGTAATGTCTTTCTTCTGGCCACTCTACAATAAAGCCCAACTCTATGGAGAGTACGGCTTATTGTCGTCCTATGTACAGATACTCCAGTCTCTGCTGTGGAACTCTGCAGTTCCTCCAGGGTTACCTTAGGTCTCTATGCTGCCTCTCTGATTATTGCCCTCCTTGCTGGGACCGTGAGTTTTAGTGGGCGGCCGTCTCTTGGCAGGTTTGCTGTTGTGCTATGTTCTTTCCATTTGGTTATGATAGATTTGATGGTGCTCCTGGGATCATCAAATATTTGGATATTTTTTTAAACCCTAACCCTGACTTTTCAACAACATTGTCCCTTACTTGTTTGGTCTTAATGGCAGTGTTTTATTAGTGGTGCCTCTTGCTTATGTGTTGCAGCCTCTGGGGCCTTTCAAAAAAGGTGTGTATATGTAATGGCAGATCATGTGACACTTAGATTGAACACAGGTGGACATCATTTCACTAATTATGTGACTTCTGAAGGTAATTGGTTGCACCAGAGCTTTTTATGGGCTTCATAATAAAGGGGGTGAATACATACGCACATGCCAATTTTCTGTGTTCTATTTAAAAAAAAAAAATGATGTATATATTTTTCTCATTTCACTTCACCAACTTAGACCATTGTGTTCTGATCCATCACATAAAATTCAGATTAACAAGACATTGAATTTAAGGCTGTAATGTAACAAAATAGTTAAAAAGTCAAGGGGGGTGAATACTTTTGCAAGGCATTGTATGTGTAATTGCTAACTGTTGGGGTATAGGCTGGGGGTATAGTGTGTGTGTGTGTGTGTTAGGGGATGTATGTGGTGACCTGGCTTTATGTGTATCACTGTGTGACACAGCCTGTCAATCATTTTCTGGGATCCCTCTTTTCATTGACTCTGTGGCCTGTGTTGCACACAGTAATAACGGGATTGGATTATAACTGCGGACCGCTAGAGATGTCGCGAACAGTGCGCCCGCAGACTATTCACTGCGATTTTGGCATGTTCGCGTTAGCATCGCACGGCGAACACATTCGCTTTTCGGTTTGCCTCCTATTCTTTATCATTGAGGAAACTTTGACCCTGCACCTCACAGTCAGCAGACACATTCCAGCCAATCAGCAGCATACACTCCCTTCCAGGGCCTTCCATCTGAAGGACAGCATATATTTTAGAATCATTCTGAAGCTGCATTCGTTGTGAGAGGACAGATAGTGTAGCTGCTGGAGATTTAATAGGGAAATAGATAGCCAGGCTGTGTATTTAGCTTCCACTACAGACCTGAAGGATTAAATCTAATTTCAGTTGCCTGCGTGTGTCAGGCTCACAGCTTATATTGTGCTCAGTGAAATGAAACAACTTTTGCCAGTGCACAGTGATACGTCATATCTGGTGCAACCGTAGTGTACAGTGACATAAAACAACACTTTTTTGACTGTAATAGATTGAATAGCAATTGCCTGCCTACAGGCGTGTGTGTGAAGCCTATTGCATCTACTCTACCAACTTTTGCCAGTGCACAGTGATACGTCATATCTGGTGCAACCGTAGTGTACAGTGACATAAAACAACACTTTTTTGGCTGTAATAGATTGAATAGCAATTGCCTGCCCACAGGCGTGTGTGTGAAGCCTATTGCATCTACTCTGCCAACTTTTGCCAGTGCACAGTGATACCTCATATCTGGTGCAACCGTAGTGTACAGTGACATAAAACAACACTTTTTTGACTGTAATAGATTGAATAGCAATTGCCTGCCTACAGGAGTGTGTGTGAAGCCTATTGCATCTACTCTGCCAACTTTTGCCAGTGCACAGTGACACTCATATCTGGTGGCACCTTAGATTGCACGTGCAGTGCCCCAAATTTGAAGTAGGAGGTCCGACCAAGCATCTTTTTCCATCTCCCTGTTCCAAAATTCAATGCCATATACACGTCCCCTAATAGTGGACGTAACAGGGATTAAACCGATAGGAATAGTACTACTTAACAGTACACACCTTATAATAACGCAGACAGAGGCAATGCAGAGAGAGGAGTCTGAAGAAGAGGAGTCAAAGGAGGAAGGTGGCTTTGAGGAGGTGGAAGACCAAACACAGCAGGCGTCCCAGGGGGCTTGTTGTCACCTTTCGGGGACCCTTGGTGGCTGGGTGGAGGAAGAGACCTTCAATGACATCAGTGAGGACAAGGAACGGGACATGGCTAGCTTGGTATCCAACCTTGTGCAAATGGGGAGTTTGCGGTTGTGCAAAGGGACTGTTTGCGGTTGTCTTCGTTGAATTAAACTGGGAGATTGGTCTGTTACTTTGAAGCGGGTGTAACCCTTACACTACCTGATCGATACAACATCATACCTGATGTTTTAAAGCATGTTATTCCAAACAATTTAGGAATGTTAGGTGATTTATACCCCTTATGGCTTAAAACCAGACTCTGCATCAACTATGTAATTTTCCGTGGGAGTTTTGCCATGGATCTCCCTCCGGCATGCCACAGTCCAGGTGTTAGTCCCCTTGAAACAACTTTCCCATCATTATTGTGGCCAGAAAGAGTCCCTGTGGGTTTTGAAATTCGCCTGCCCATTGAAGTCTATGGCGGTTCGCCGGGTTCGCCCGTTCGCGAACATTTGATGGAAGTTCGCCTCCGCTGTTCGCGAACCTAATATTTGATGTTCGTGACATCACTAGCGGACCGCATCTATTCCTGCCAACTGCCAGCTTGCGGGTGTGGGAAGGATTTTACGAGCTTGCAGCTTCGGCCCTTTTGTTGCAGCCTTGTTCAATTTAATCGTTCTGTAACTCCAGCAAATTTCAAGTCCGCAGATGTTCGGGCTGTACGACGGACTTTAATAGGGCCCTGAGGGATGCAGGAATTCCAATACATATCTGCTCATCGTTTAAGAGCTGGCTAAGAGACAGGAAGCAAAAGGTTATTTTAAATGGAACATGCTCAGATTGGACTAATGTGGTAAGTGGAGTCCCTCAGGGTTTAGTATCGGGTCCTCTCCTTTTTAACATATTTATTAGTGACTTAGAAGAAGAACTGGAAAGTAACGTCTCCATTTTTGCTGATGATCCTAAATTGTGCAAGGTAATTAAATCATAAAATTATGTACTTTCCCTCCAAAGGGATTTACATAAATAAAGAGAAATGAGCGACTAAATGGCAGATGAGATTTAATATGAATTTGGGAAGGAAAAATCGCCATGCAATTTAGAATCCGAATGGAGCAAATCTAGGAGTATCAGATATTGAAAGGGATTTGGGAGTGCTTGTTGACAACGACCTACGTAACAGTGCTCAATGCCAAGAAGCATCTGCAAAGGCAAGTAAAAATTGTGCATGTATTAAGAAGGGGATAGAAGTCAGAGAAGCACGTTTAATTCTGCCACTATACAAATCCCTAGTACGCCCTTATTTGGAATACAGAGTACAATTTTGGGGAACAACTTCATAAAAAGGACATTTAATAGCTGGAAAAAGTACAGAGAAAAACTCATAAGGGGAATAGAGGTACTAAGTTATGAAGAAAGACTAACCAAATTAAACGTATTTTCTCTAGAAAAAAATTGTCTAAGAGGCGAATGATTACCTTATATAAATGCATCAAGGGTAAATAAAAAACTTTGTGTCAAGAGGTTTTAAACTCTGGAGGTTAGAAGAGAAAAGATCCCACCATAAAAAAAAGGAAAGGATTCTTCACAGTAAGTGTGGTTAAACTGTGGAATTCTCCACCAAAGGAGGTGGTGACAGTGGATTAAATAGATAACTTTAAAAAGGCATTGGACATATTTTTTTAATCAAAAGGGCATTCAGGGTCATCCTGGATAAGTAGAGAAGGAGTATTGATCCAGGAAGGATTTTATTTGTTTTACCACTTCAAACAAATGGCAATGTTTAAATTGTTTTTTACTTTTTATTTTTAATCACAATCAATTGTTATTGGGTTATAACAAGAGATAAATAAAAATACATACATTTGAAGATACCTACACTTATACTTGGAGGAGAATCTGCACTAGGGTGGCGCCTTTTTTCCCTTTGTCTTGAAGATTTGAAAATAAACAGCAATATAGTTACAGTGCATGATAATTTTTCTTAGATATTGCAAGTTACAGTCTAAGATATGTTGTTGTTGTTGTTTAGCCATTCAGTCACATCCAACTCTCTGTGGCCCTATGGGCCACAGCATGCCAGTTATATCACTTAGTCACTGCCCCTCTAAGCTCAATCAAGTTCATGTTCATTGCATCAGTGACCTCATTTATCCATCTCGTCCTCTTTCGTCCACCTTCTTCTTGTGCCTTCAATCTTTCCCAGCATCAGAGTCTTCTTTAGGGAATCCTGCTATCTCATGATATGGCCAAAATATTTCAGCTTCAGCCTCATGATCGTACCTTCTAGTAAACAGTTTGTCTTGATTTCCTAAAGCACTGTTTTATTGGATCTTCTTGGAGTCCAGGGGACTTTAAGTAGTTTTCCCTAACACCACAATTCAAAGGCGTAAATTCTACGTCCCTCAAATTTCTTTATGGTCCAGCTCTCACATCCGTATGTTACTACTGGGAATATCATAGTTCTAACTATGCAGACCTTTGCTGATAGTTTAATATGTTCACTTTTTACTAGCTTGTCCAAGCTTGGGATAGCTTTCCTCCCCAGAAGCAAACGTCTTTTAAATTCTTGGCTACAGTCACAATCTGCAGAGATCTTGGATCCCAGAAATATAAAATCTGTCACTGTCTCCACTTCCCGGTCTATTTGCCAGGAACTGAGATTAGCATTTGCCATGATCTTCATCTTGTTAACGTTGAGCAGCAGGCCAACTTTGCAATCTCTTCTGTTGCCCTCATTAATACTTCCTTTAGTTCCTCCTCACTTTCAGGCATCAAAGTAGTATCACCGGGGTATCTGAGGTTATTGATATTTCTTCCAGCAATATTGATTCTGGCTTTGGGTTCATCTAGTCCAGCCTTATGCATGATGGACTCTGCATATAAGTTAAATAAATAAGGTTACATAGTTACATAGTAATTAAGGTTAAAAAAAGACTTTCAGTCCATCTAGTTCAACCATTTAAGATCTCCTCTGATCTGCAATATGCAGATTAAATATTAATTAGTTGTTAATTCATTATTAATCAATTAATTTTATTTTTTTATTTTTTTTAATTAGTAATTAATCCAGAGGTCTCAAAGGAAAAAAAAATTAAGTGAAGTTAGGTATTAAAATTAATAGCACAACATTCTCAAGCTCACAAATCTGCAATATAAAATACTTTTATTTCTGTTTAATTTCCGTGTTATATCGATCCTGGCAATCAATGTGTTAATATATATAATGGAACTCGCATTGAATATAATAGAATATTTACTGATTTATTAATATTGCATTATTCTGGAATGCGGGTCAGATTGAAACTCTTAATTAAAACTTGTAAGGCTTTGAAATGTAACGGGTATGCTTCTATGGCTCAGTAACACAGCCGATTTTCAAGCCCCCTGCGTGTGCGGGTGTGCTTATGCCGCTAAGGGATTCAAATGTAATGGGGCTGATAGTTACATAGTAATTGAGGTTAAAAAAAAACTTTTAGTCCATCAAGTTCAATCTTTTTAGATCTCCTCTGATCTGAAATATGCAGATTAATTGTGCAGATTAATTGTTAATTGATAATTTATCCAGAAAAAGGCAAACAGAAAAAAAAAAACAGGGGAACTTTGCCAATTGTCTCAAAAGGGGAAAACAAATATAAAATTCCTTCCTGACCCCAGATACTGGCGAACTGACTTCTCCCTGCATCAATACTCCCTCTCTAATATTCCAGGATAACCCTGAATGCTCATTTATTTAAGAATATTTCCAATCCCTTTATAAAGGTATCTATCATATCCACTGTCACCACCTCCTTTGGTAGAGAATTCCACAGATTAACCACCCTTACTGTGAAGAACCCTTTTCTTTCTTTAAGGTGAAATCTGTTCACTTCTAATTTCAAAGGATGTCCTCTTGTCAGTTGAAAACGTCTTGGCACAAAAAGTTCACTTGACAAAGACTTGTATTGACCCTGGATATATTTATATAGGGTGATCATATCCCCTCTTAGATGCCTTTATTCTAGAGAAAATAAGTCTAATTTGGTTAGTCTTTCTTTATCTTAGCCCCTCCATTCCCCTTATTAGTTTTGTTGCCATTTCTGTACTTTTTCCAGCTCTAAAATTTCCTTTTTATGAAGTAATGCCCCAAATTGTACTCCATATTCCAAATGAGGGCATACTAGGGATTCGTATAGTGGCAAAATTATATTTGCTTCCCTTGCTTCTATAACCTTCTTAATACATGCTAATATTTGACTTGCCTTTGCAGATGCTGCTTGGCATTGGGCACTGTTACCTAAATGGTTGTACACAAGCACTCCCAAATCCCTTTCAATATCTGATACCCCTAGATTTGCTTCATTAAGATTATAATTTGGATGGCTATTTTTCCTTCCCAGATGAATAACTTTACATTTATCTATATTAAATCTCATCTGCCATTTAGTCGCCCATTTCTCAAATTTATGCAAATCCCTTTGGAGGGAAAGTACATCATTATCTGATTTAATTACCCTGCACAACTTAGTGTCATCAGCAAAAATTTAGATAATACTTTACAATCCTTTTTCTAAGTCATTAATAAATATGTTAAAAAGGAGAGGACCTTATACTGGACCATGCGGAACCCCACTTACTACATTAGTCCAATCTCAATACAAAAACCTTTTGTTTCCTGTCTTTTAGCCAGCTCTCAATCCATGAGCAGATATTTACTGCAATTCCTTCATCCCTTATTTTGGTCAATAGTCTCTAATGTGGCATTGTATCAAAAGTCTTTGAAAAATCCAAAAACACTGCATCCACTGAGTTGCCTTGATCCAAGTTCCTACTAACCTCTTCATAGAAACTAATTAGGTTTGTTTGACATGGCCAAAAATCTGTGTTAATTTTTACTTATAATCTTGTTTAAATAGACATATTCGTGTATACTAACTCTTATTCACCCTTTTAAAACTTTTCCCAATACACAAGTGAGGCTTTCAGGTCTATAATTCCCTGGATTTGTTCTTGCTCCCTTCTTAAATATAGGTATCATCTCTACTTTTCTCCAGTCATCTGGTAGAGACCCTGTGTTGAGTGAATCTTGAAAAATTTAATATAATGGTTTGGCTATTACAGAGCCCAGATCCCTCAATACCCTTGGATGTATTCCATCAGAACCTGGGGCTTTATTAACATTTATTTTTTCCAACCTCTTTTGGATTTCTTCCTGCGTTAACCAATTGTTTGGTGAACGTAGTGTAACCCCATTATGTTGCAGTGTCACAACCAGTGGTACTTCCCATGTGTATACTGAAGAAAATAACCTATTTAGCTCATCTGCCTTTTCCTGGTCACTAATTTTCAGACAGTCGGTTTCACATTGTAATGCTCCTATAGCTTCCTTCCTGGCCCTCTTCCCATTAATATATTTACAAAATATTTTAGGGTTAGTCTTTCTCTCCTTAGCAACTAACTTTTCATTTTCTATTTTAGTCAGTCTATTAGCCCTTTTACACGTCTTGTTGACTTCCTTGTACTCACGTAAAGCAGTCTCTGTCCCCTCTTTTTTGTATAATTTAAATGCCTGTTTTTTAATTCTCATCTTCATCTTTAAGTCATTGTTAAGCCACATGGGTTGTGATTTACTTATTCTACCTTTATTTCCACATGGTATATGGTGATTAGTATGTACAGTATATTTAGTAAGGATTTGAACATTGTCCATTTATGCTCAGTATTTTTGTGTCAGTTCTCTGTCCCAGTCTATACATTGTATTGCTGCCCTTAGACTGTTAAAATCTGCCCTTTTAAAAGTAAGAGATTTTGTTGGCACCTTACAGTTTTGTGTTTTTATTTCAATCTCAAATGAGACTACTGTGTTGTCATCACTGTTTCCCAAAGGTTGCCCTATTTCAACATTTGATACTACATCAATATTATTTGTGATGACTAAATCCAAGATTGCTTCCTTTGTAGTACGGTAATTTCTTGCATAATCTGTGCCAGATAATTAACTCTGCTCCTCTTCGCTGAACTGATGGTCTCATTTATCCAGTTTATTTCAGGGTAGTTAAAATCTCCCATTATTAAAACTTGCCCATGCTTAGCTGCATTTCCAACAATAATTGTATTTCCCCACTTTGAATTATATTTGTGGGTTATAGCATACTCCAACCAATATTCTTTTGAAATTTGAAGCTCCATTATCACTAGTTCCAGCATAAATATCTTCTCTGACTATAGGCTTAAATTCAGGCTTAACATACAGACAAATCCCTCATCCTCTTTTATCATTGCCCCTATATTTCCTAAATAGGTTATAACCATCCAGATAACAGTCGATGTCATGAGATTCATCCAACCATGTTTCGGTAATGCCTATTAAATCCCATTCCTCACTAAGTGCGAGTAATTCTAACTCTCCCATTTTTCCTGGGTTTGTAGTTCTGAAGTGCCTGCCACTGCACTTGAGTTACTTAACAATACCTCCCTACTGGCAATACTAACCCTCCCCTCATCTCCTCCCCCTTGACTAGTTAATTCATTTCTTACCCCTCTTAAATTTCTACCCTTGTTACTTGGTTAAATAATATAATGTTAGTACTTAAAATAATTAGATAAAAGATTACCTCTTGATTTTTCCTCCATGGTCAATGCCAGGGCTCCAAGTCATTCCCCCCATCTCATCTAATAGGTGTACTCTAGGAGGTGCTGATACTTGTCAGAGTAATACTATCTGTTCCCAGATATTTAGGAATTTATGAAGGGTATCAGCAAGAATTTGAAGTTGATTAAGATGTAATTTAATTTAATTTTTACTCAAAATGTCGATTGCCACTGTTTAGCTATGTGGCTTTTGTTGGAAAAAATATATAAATTGTAGTGAAAGAGTTGTTGGGTTAGTGGATGATATTCCCAGAAGACAGTTTTTGACATCAACAGTCATCTGAGAGTTTAATAAATTTGAGGCTAGATTTTGTTATTTCTTTCTAAATTTTGGGAATACATGTATAACAATGATTTGCCCATGTCCAACACAAAAGAGAGTCTTTGATAAAAGAGCTTGAGTTATTTTTTACTAGGAATAGTTATCTTCCTCAATCTCTTTACATTGCTTATTGTAGAATGTCTCATTGTCTCTTCTTGCTATCCTCTGGAATTCTGCATTCATTTGGACAAATATTTTCTAATCTCCACTATCTTTCGCTTTCCTTCTTTTCTGGGATACTTTTAAAGCCTCATCAGACAGCCAGTTTGACTACTTACTTTTCTTTCTTTTAGGGATATTCTTTTTGCTGTTTCCTGGATTATGTTGAAAACTTTGGTCCAAAGTTCTTCAGGCATTCTATCTTCCATGTCTTGTTCCTTAAATCTATTCTTTACTCCCACTGCATATTCAAAATGGATATTATTTATTTTGTATCTACTTGGACTGATGGTTTTCCCTTTTTCTCCAGGTCTTGATTTTGCTGACTGTATAGACTGTATTGGCTGCAAAGTACATAGTCAATCTGATTGCTATGTTGTCCATCTGGTGATGTCCATGTATAGAGTAGCCTCAGAGGCTATTGGAAGAGGGTGTTTGCTACGACCAGAAAATGATCTTGACAGAATTCTACTAATCTCTGATCTGCTTCATTTTGTACTCCAAGGCCAAATTTGCCAGTTATTTCAGGTGTCCTTTGGTTCCCAACTATAGCATTCCAATCTCCTATGATGATTGTAACATCTTTAATTGGTGTTATATCTATGACGTGTTGAATGTCTTTGTAGAACTGGAAAACTTCAGCCTCTTC
The DNA here is from genome assembly GCA_027410445.1 of Discoglossus pictus. Classification (NCBI taxonomy): domain Eukaryota; kingdom Metazoa; phylum Chordata; class Amphibia; order Anura; family Alytidae; genus Discoglossus; species Discoglossus pictus. The sequence goes on along the minus strand of CM050171.1, from coordinate 46,445,585 downwards.
AGCATCCCTGGTTGAAGCATAGACTTGGATCACTGTGATGTTAAATGGCTTGCCTTGAATTCGAATTGAAATAATTTTGTAATTTATTGGGTTGTAACCTAGCACTTTTTGGGCCACTCTTTGATTGACTAGAATGGCTACTCCATCTCTTCTGACCTGAGGGGCTCATCTTCCCAGGACATATCATTATGTCTCTGGTTGTGCCTGTCCATAAAGGTTTCTTAGCAAAGAATCTGGAGTGGGTTGCCAGTTTCTTCTCCAGTGGACTGCAATTTGTCTGACCTCTCTGCCAGGACATGCCCATCTTGGCTGACCCTCCATGATATAGCTCATAGCTTCATTGAAGTACACAAGTCCCTTCACCATGACAAGGTAGCGATCCAGAAGGGGAAATCACCATATACCATGTGGGAATAAAAGAAAAAGGAATACATTAAATCCAGTGTGGCTTAACAATGATTTAAAAATCAAAATGTGGAGTACAAAACAGGCATTTAAATTATATAAAAATTAGGGGACAGAGACTGCTTTACATGAGTGCAAGGCTTACAAAAGGGCTATTTGACTGGCTAAAACAGAAAATTAAACAATAGTTGCAAAGGAGAGTAAGACTAACCCTAAAATATTTTGTAAATATATTAATGGGAAGAAGGCAGAAAGGAAGCTATAGGAACATTACAATGTGAAACAGGTCACCTGATAATAAGTGACCAGCAAAAGACAGATGAGCCAAATAAGTTATTTTCTTCAGTATATACAAGGGAGGTACCAGTGGTTGAAACACTACAACATAATGGGGTTACACGACCTTCACCAAATAATTGGTTGACGCAGGAAGAAAATATTAATAAAGCCCCAAGTCCAGATGGAATACATCCAAGGGTACTGAGGGAACTGGGTTCTGTAATGAGTTCTGAGGGAACTGGGTTCTTATTGAATGCAATACACCGTAAATCCCCACCCACTGGTTATCCATATCGATGTCATTCGCACTGCCTGCATTGTGTTCCTATATCCCAATTTCCCTGTGTTACTAGAACTCTGCATCCTATCCCCCTTCACCATGAAACTTGGCATACCTGTGATAATTTGTCACTGTGTGGCTATTATGATGTGTATTTTATTATTTTGCTAACATTAAATATGATTTATCTTCCATGTTGTTTTTGTTTGCCTCGCTAATGTGGATACCATGGCATTTCACTAACAGACATTAAAGGACCATGATAGTCAACATCTGTGCTGTGCAACATCAGTTAGGGGTGTAATTATAATATTCACAATGTGTGTGCATTATTTAAATTGTACCATGAGGGTAGAGGAATCTAGTCAATCAAGTTCCACCTTGGGAGTCATTATACAAAACCCAGCATATAGAATGAGACAGGTGTCTGGGTGTCTGTGAATGGTGCACATCGCTATTGTGGACTAAAATGCAGTGTAAAGGATGTATGGTGGCACCGTAGGTAACATGGGTATACCCTTATTGTTAAGTCATGGGTTTGAGCACCCTGCCTGCCACATTCATCTTATTAGCAATTTACCCATATATCTAGTGAATGGAGAGATGGAGAACTGCAACAAGTGTGTGTACATATATATAAATATACACATTACACAACTGTACCTCATTCTGACAAATGCTCTAATATATAATATGATATCTAACATAGCTGTGGCTTGAATCAATCCCAGTAACATATCCTCCACCATCAGCTGCACTAGTGACACTGCTAAGACCAACTTTACATTAACACAGGATGTGTATAGAGAAGGAAGATTTATGTACAAAATAGTAATTGTTAGTTTAAATAATTAATCTTGTGGTTCACAATCATGGTACATTACAAACACACAGTTACATTGATAACAGTATGAAAATATAATTGTTTATTAGATACACAGAGCAAATGTTCATCAGCATACACATGTGCATTAATATCATGAGTGTGTTGTGGGAGGATACTGGGTTGTGCTTTTGAACCTGAAGGGGGTAATGTCATAGTCCTGAATAAGCATGATGCATAGTATCTACCAGGGTCACATGTGATCACTAGCCACTGTAAACGGAATCTGGTGAGAAAAGGGATTATCAGAAATCACTCCATGTAATTGGAGAAAACATAAAATTGTGTAGCACTTACAACTTGTCTAGATTGGCTCAATGAAATAGATAAGTATAATCATGGATAATGTCATACAGATCTATTCCACACACAGTGTGTTGTCATATATGAAGGAATAATCTGAAATTGATTAGCAGAATATGTGACACAGAAAGAGGAGGTTGAGGAACATGCCTTCCTGGTCGTGAGATTGGGATATTAAAACCTACAGAGGCAAGAAGAAGATATCAATCAGAACACTATTGTGATTGACCTCAACATATCATCTCAACAGCAATACACATTAAACATCAAAGAAATATCCAACGTAACCATACATGTACACACTCTGTAGGCAGTCATAAGGATGTCAACATTAATACAAAATGATAGTTGTCATAACTCAAGTTGGCCACTAGTTGTGCTTACCAGGAGGGACTGGATTACAGTAGCAGCCATTTTACCATGGACGTGGCCCAAGTTAATCTATGTCATATTGGTGGTGCACCAAGTGCCCTCCTGAGACTAATATACTCCCCAAACAACGATATCCAGGGGAGTAACAGTTCTGGGCCTAGGAGACCCAATGTTATACTGTTATTGTTATGTATTCAGGGAAAAGGCAGCTTACCACATCACCACTAATAAAGTTGACAATTACGCATGAAGTGGATTGGTGTGGTATCCGGTGTCTACCCTTCAGTAGCAGGGAACAGGGGTTACAGACCCTGAGACTAAGTGACTAAAACAGGTGAGACAATAGGACTAAGAGGACACATAACATACTTGTAATAAAGTACTATTCCACAAAAGCCGTTTATGATTATGTGCGCCTTTACGCATTGGCTAGTAAAATCTGTTAACCTGACCATGATAAAGGGATGGGGAGTGAAGCAGCCATATTGTACTGGGGGTAGCCATCTCTGTACATATTGCGACACATAAGGAGGTCAACCATCTGGTCTCCCAGGTTATCACCCAGGTAAACACACTGGAGTGATAGAGGTCAGAACAAAGGGGTCTTTACAGACATTGAGGCACCTCTCAGGGGCAGATCTGACAGGGTTTCCTGGCCTTCACTTGAGGGGCTAACTATCCATCTGGGAGATGTACACAGGTCGCCAGTCAATCTTCAAATGAGCCCCTTAGCCACGCCCAGGGGGCCGGCTTTGGGGACAAGGCCGGCCGTTCCCAGGGATTTCCCTTAGCCCATTGAACAGGACTAAAAGGAAGTCTCAGAGACCAGTTACTATGGGTCAGCATATGTACAGGAGAGCGTCCTCAAGGTTAGCCACCCCCAGGTCTTTGATGATGACTGCATATAACCTGTCCAATGTAAAATAAAGGGTGTTCATTTTTTTCCATCATGATTATGGTGTTGGAGTGAATTATTGTCCAAGCTAGCAGTCTGCTACAGTAATGTCTGACTTACTGTAGATCTCCAGAAGCATCTGCTAGTTATTGGGAGAGCCCGGCCAGGGCTGGCTGCATCCATCATTCGGTCCAGAGTCATCCCAACAGAGCTATTCCTGCAGTAAATAGGGGTAGGGAGTGCCTTTCATATCTCACTCAAAGAGCAGGTCATGGCAATAGTCATTGTGGAGTGTGGATGAGGGAAGATTTAGGGCAGTGGTTTTCAATCCTCTCCTCAGGAGCCATCAGATCAGCCATGATTTATGGGAAACAATACATTAGGCAAATTAGATACAACAGGTGGTGAAGCCTCAAATTGCTTCACATGTGTATTCACACAGTGTTTCCCCCAAATCATGGTCTTCGTGGTGGTTCCTGGGGAGAGGTTTGACGAACACTGACCTGGGGACATCTACTTCCTTTTACTGAGCACTGGGCCCGGACCTTCATAAACCACGCGCCTCCTCCTCTGTCTGAGGTGGCTGCTGTGTAGCAGCTGGCATTGGCAGTAAAGTGTGAATGGATGCTGTAGCCTCTGTCTGAGGTGGCTGCTGTGTAGCAACTGTTATTGGTGGCAAGGTGTGAGCAGATGCTGTAGCCTCTGTCTGAGGTGGCTGCTGTGTATCAGTTGGCATTCGTGGTAAAGTGTGAACTGATGCTATAGCCTCTTTCTGAGGTGGCTGCTGTGTAGCACCTGGCATTGGCGCTAAAGTGTGAAGCGATGCTGTAGCCTCTATACAAGGTGGCTGCTGTGTAGTCGTTGGCGGTAAGGTGTAAGGGCAGAAGGCTGTAGGCTCTGGCTGCGGTGGTGGAGCATGTGTAACTTAGGGCTGGGGTGTCAGCATGTGGGCTTCAGCCAACTGCACCATCCACACCAGATGATGTGTCTGGGCTTGCATATATCTCTCCACTTCAAGATTATGCCTCCTTCCCAAATATTGATTGCATGGCAATTTCGTTTTGACAGGCCAGCTGAGCTGAGAGCTGTTGGAGAGCTCCAATGTCATGCTCATCATCCAAGCCGATGTGCCTATCTATATATGTTGCTCAAGGTGGTTCGTGCGGATACATGACTTCCGTCTCCAGATGGTGTATCATGGATGCGTTGTCGGGGAGGGGGGGCAGAGATGTACCCTGTAAGTATTGGGATGGTGTTGATGATAGGGAATCGCTGGGGCTTGGCTCTTGAGACAGAGGTACTGGCACTTGAGACAGAGGTACTGGCTGTGGGAACTTGAGATGGTGCAAGACATGTGGATGCTGTTGCCCATGGTGTTGGACTGGTCTGTTGGGGCATCATCAGCTGCGACAACAGCTGGGGCAACAATGTCTGGGACATCTGTGGTGACACCAAGGGCTGCAAAATCTGCAGGGGCACCATTGGCTGCAACATCTTTTGGGCCAACCACTGCTGGGAAATCCACTGCTGTTGTAGAGGATTGGGGTCTGGCACACGCATAGCCTGGATGTCAACAGGTGGCAGTAGTGGCCTGTTGAGGGTGATCCCCAGGAGCTCGACATCCCTGCAGGTGGTAGTTGGCTTATTGAACCTGAGGAAATCAAAAAGGGCTGTGAACGTCCCCGTGAGGCATATGAGGGGCCCAGAGGGTGATTCCCACAATGGCCCTGCTGCTGCTGCTCCAGCCTCCTGGGATGGGCATGGACCCTCAGCTTCCTTAACCAACCACCTGCGGCTGGGATAATGGTGGCTCTGGTGGAGCCACTGCCTGTGTCTCCGCAGGCGGTGGACGCCTCCTGGGTACTGAAATGAGAGGACAATAGTATATGAGTATTGATTCTGTTAACAATTGTTTGCTGTGTGTTTACATATCCCTGTCATAATGGTCACTTATAAGTGGCTGTTGTGATTGTTTCATACAGATGAACATTGACCTGTATCATAATCATTGAAGATCCTGGCTGGGATCATTCCTGTTATGTGACCGTGAATACTGACAGAAGCAGTTGTGGCAAATGGCTGCTAGATGGCGCTGCCGCTAATATATACACACACACAATATCTTCACCTAACACATTAACCCAAAACTCTCTCCCTCAGCATAATCCTAAACCCTTACCTTAACCCCCACCCTAACCCACTAAATATGCAGGACAATCTAATCTCCAGTAAAATGCAGCAACATCTAGAGGTGGCTCACTGCAATTGCTGTTACCAGCAGTCAGAGTCAGATGACAGGAAGGGCCCCATGGCTTATATCAATCTATATAATGCTGGTGCGGTGTGCCATCTGCAGTTCATTAGGGCACATGCTAATCTGGTTCTGCTGTGCAGTGTGTGAGACTGACCAATTTGTGACCAATGCTCAGCAATGGTTGTTAACATGCTTATGAGACATGGTCCAGATAGGCTAGTACATAATACACACATGCAGTCCCTCAGAGTCTGTATCCGCATATGCTGCATTGTCCACACCAATACATGTAAAATCGTAGTGGATGTACAGCTGTACCTCGTTTAATGCTGGGGATAGTATCAGAGGAGTTGGAGTGTTAAGCGACACAGCTTTAAACAGTGCAATGTAACATGGGGAAGATAGGAATGGGGGAACTCATTACAAAATATATACAATTGCAATATATTTATACTGTTTTGTTTTATATTAACTTTGAACAAACATAAAACTAACACAAACCACATTGGCAATTGCTATTCAGAATGGGTTTGAAATACAGGTATTGGACAGACATTTCATTGATAACAATTATGATAAATAAATATATAATCATAATTACATGGTTATTGGTGCCCCACATATCTGTAGTCATAGCCAGAAACCTTACAGTGCTTTTGTATGCCAGCTATCTATGTGTGTGGGGTTTATGTGTGTGCATATGAGGATGTGAAGGTGCATATGATACTCACTTTGCAGGGTATTCCTCGTCGGTATAATTCTGCTTTTGCACAATCTGTTGCCCTGCAAAGTATGCCTGGGGTTCCTGGCCTCCCTGTTTTCTCCCTGGAGCCTGCTCCTCATCCTCACTATCTCCCCCACTGGGATCAGACCCTGACTCTCTGCCCCTACATCTTGTGTGCCTACATCTGGGGGCACATCCCTTCCCCCCTCCTGCTCTCCTCCACATGTACGCCCCTCCCTGGCCTGTTGCCTCCTCTCCCTCTCCCTCTCTCCATACCTCCCCCCACTCTCCTCCTCTCCTCACTCTCCTCCTCTCCTCACTCCACACCCCTCCGGTGTTCCCCTCTCCTCTCTCTCGCTCACTTTCCTCCTTCTCTCCTCTACCTTCCTATGAAAATAAGGATAAAGAAATATAATATGTATGTGGATGTGTATGAGGTAAAACAAGAATGTGAGTGTTATGTGTATGGGGGGAGGTGGAGAGGGGGTAGGGTGGGTGTGTATAGCTATGTTTAGGTATTAATCTATGTGTGAATTATGTGATATCAGTAATTATGTCTGTTGTAAATAAAGGGTTAAGTTATCTGATGGGTCAAAAGATCAAAATTTACAATACTACTACTCTCTCGCTCACTCTCCTCTCTCTCCAAAGCTCAAATACCCACCAACGCCTAGACCTGTGTGCTCACTTGCTCAGTTACAGCACAGTCACAGATTTGCAAATTTTGCAGGCTTTTAAACCATTTCATGCGGCGTTGATTGGCGTCCTCCGCTTCCTTTTGGTTAATTGATCTTCTTCGGGATTGCGAGTCACAGCCTTGTACGAATTTGCTTGGTTACGAGTTTCGAATCTGTAACCCTGAAGCATTACATGTGAAAACAGGCTTTACAGGCTTGAGGCTGAAGCCCGTAACATGCGACTTTCGGCAATTGAATATCATCACAAACGGAGGGGAACGGGTGCCCGCAACTCAATCGTAATAAGAGAGTTATTACGGGAAGAATTATGGGTTATCTCGGCTTTGTCTTTTGTTTGAGTTGTAAATATTTGATCTGTAATAGTTTCCAGAATCTGATTTCTTTGTCCAATATCATGTATTTCATTTTTAATTTTGATTACTGCTCTGGAAAGATAACATTCAAGACGTTTCTCAAATCTTTCAAGCATTCAGTCTATTTTATCAGTTCCTTGGCTTGCAGAGTAAGGATCCTTTTCAGAGTTGGATTCTTCAGAAGCCACCTATGTGCCCCTGTGAGGGTCAAGAGGTGGTGATTTAGCTTTGATGTACTCTGGAATGCTCTTGTTAGTCATACTTTTTTGAATTCCCCATTGTCTTGAGAAATGATGACATGTCTCTGAATGTATTTTTATGAGTAGAAATATGAGTAGAGAGGTATTAGATGAATAGTTGTATACATGTCATTTTTTTTTTCTGAAGTGAGATGACAGGGTACTTTACACAGTTAGTTACTGGGAAATTATCAAGATTATAAATTACCAAAGGTTTTAACTGTCTTTTGTGGTTTTAAAGGGAAATATCAGTGAGCGTATAGTTTTTTATTTTTATTTACAAATTGATTCAAAAGTAGTTTTATAAGATATTAAACAAATCAAATAGTTAATATATGTATTTATTTATATGTGGTCTGGATCAGTTTCAGTATTATTATGGTTTGTTTGAAGCAGTTTTATGTCTTATTATTATTTTATTATCCTTTATTTATACCGCGCCAACATATTCTGCAGCGCAATACAAGGGTTAGGTACAAGTATAAAAAATAACCCCACAATGAAAAGTAATGGAAGACCCTGATATTGAGCTTTCAATCAGATATGCTGCTGAATAACAGACAGATTCCTTTTGTATACGATTTTTTTATATCAAGTATAAAAACTGTTTCTTCGTTCCCAATTCATAACTGATATAATAAATTATTTTAAATTAAATACCAGATTTTGTCAAAATCTATAAAAGTTACCATTTTATAGGCATTTTATAGGGTTAATTTTCAGATGGCAAGGAGTTTCCTAAGAACCTCCTTGGCAAGGGTTAAATAGATAAACCAAGGAGGTTCTTTAAGGATCTCCATGGCATTGTATGTATTGTAGGAGACACATGGGTTACTTTGACATGCCATAGGCCTCCAGTGCTATGCATATTTATTTAGTTATGGTGCCATAGAGAATCTTGCAGTAGTCAGACCTTCGTGGCACAAGGTTAATGGATCATGCCATAAAAGCCTAAATAGTCCCCCATGGCTATTGTTATCAGTGGGGATCGGTGTGAGCAGGGGAGAGACCCCGGAGGTTCCATTCTCAGCATGGAAGGAGGGAATCCCTGGGACTCCCTCTAGTGTGGGAAGGTCAATCCCTGGTGTTTCTGCATTTACTGTACTGTAAATGGGGCAATCTTGAGATCCCTAGGCTCATAGGAGGTTTTAGTGTGGGGATTCATGAGTTGCCCCAAGTTTGTGTGCCATTTAGTGCACTTTTTAACTCCTCAATTGTGCTGGATATAAAGAATCAAGTCTTTTATCTCACTCAACTGAGTGGTTATGATGTTTTCAGTATCATATTTGAAGCATGATTCTTTTTCAGAGGTATTTTAATTTTGTTCAGTATGAGTAAGTTTAACTTTAAAAAAGTGCTTATGCATAGTATGTGAATTCTGTATAGCTATGTTATAAAATATTTTGATCACTTAGGGGGAAATTTGAATGGACACGTCACCATAACTTGCAAAAACTGAACAGCGGTGCTTTAATGCAGGACTGAAAAAGAAGCCTTATATGATAAATTACTAAGTTACACTGCAACATGAACTGTAACTAACTAATTAAATAAATAATTTTGATGGGGCCCATATACAGTAAACAACTGGACTAGCATAGTTATTTTAAATAGGAAATAATTATATCTATGAATATATGTATAATAAAAGGAGGTAGGGGGAGAGAAGAAGGACAGATCCTCGAATAGTGGCAATTAATAGTTTATTGAATAAAATAATATTTAAAATTACACTGTATTAAAGTACAAAAATCACATTTTCCATCCTCAAACAAAATATAATATAGTATAATTGGAGCTTCTGTTATTCAAAAAAGTAATAATAGACATATCACCTCCAATTTGTGAAATCAAACCCACATAAAGATATATCAGAGGGTTATTCACAGTTTTAAAGGACAATCCACTATAATAGATTGCAGCATGTAACACCTGTGTGATGTGTACTGCACAGGCATTACTCACACGCTGATTGTGCATGTGCTGGGGGAACCGAGGTGTGGGGTTGCGGGGGATGGAGGGGGAGAGATCAAGAGAGAGAGAAGGGAGACGGAGGGAGGAGAGAGATGGAGGGGGCAGATGGAGGGAGAGAGAGGGGGGGAGGGGGCAGAGGGAGGGGGACAGAGAGAGAGGGAGGGGGACAGAGAGAGAGGGGAGCAGAGGGGGGAAGAAAGAAAGGGAGGGACGCAGAGAGGGATAGATAGAAAGTAAGGGAGAGAGAAAGAGAGGGAGGCAGGCAAGCACAGAGTACTAGAGGGAGGGAGGCAGAGAGGGAGGGAGAGAGAGATGGGGATGGAGAGAATGAAATAAGGGCTGAGAGAAGAGGGAGAGAGAGGAGGGAGGGAGAGAGAGAGACAGAGAGCACACAGAGTGCAGAGAGAGGACACAGAGAGAGACAGAGCACCCACAGAGGGTGCACAGAGAGAGGGGGAGCACACAGAGAGAGAGGGTTCACAGAGAGGGTGCACACAGAGAGGGAGAGGGCACATAAAGAAAAAGAAAGAGAGCACACAGAGTCTGCACTGAGAGAAAGCACAGAAAATTGAACATAACATGACGGGCAAGTTACTAGTAAATATAATATAAGATGTAAAGTAATCATAAAACTATAATAACATTTATTTCGTGATCAGAAAAAATATTATAAAATCAGTTATAAAATGTATATAATCAAATCAATATCATCAAACACGTCTTGACAAAGCGCTGTCTTTCTCAATGATGTAAATACATCTACAATTGTTTTACTAATTTGTAGTATATTTGATTGATAGAGGGCTCTAAAATGAAGCCCACTGATCACATAGTTAAAACTTCTGGTGTTGTGAGCAGTTCTTTGTGCACTTTGCGAGTCCCTGTTGCTTAGAAACCAAGGAACCAATTAGAGAAGCCTTATATGCTTTGCTTAGCATCCAATCAAAGCTCTTATGCTGCTTCAGAGCTGTGTGGCACGATCAGGCATATTCAACATAAGTGCAAATGCAAGCTAACAGGGAAACAGTGTCCCATGGAGAGTTACATTAGTCTCCAGGTCCCACATACTCTCATAGTATGAATGGTTAAGGGTAGCACTACATAAGTGCAAATAGAAAGTACCCATGCATTCCACTTATCTTCAAAATAAACCAAATAATGTATTTTCAAAGCCTATTGTGCAGTGCAGATGGTCAAAAACGGCTTACAGACAAGGCATCTGACCACTTTCAGACTCTATTCTGCGCAAGCCACAGAGTTTCAGTGTCAGCAATCCATTGCATTCTACAACAATCAATGAAAACAGAACTGGATGAAATTTTTAGTCTTGAAGAGACTGTAAAAGCTATTGGACAGCTAAAGAATAGTATGGCAGAATGAGTTGATAGGATCCTCGCAGAAACCTGGAAACATGGGGGGCCAGCACTTCATCACAGAACCTTTGTGATGCAATCATCATCACTCTGTACAGGAAGAATGGAGAAAAGTCTGCTCTCTGTGGTGGGGAAAATCCTTGCAAGATTACTCCTCAACAGACTGGTGCCCACTATCGCAGAAGAACTCCTCCCCAAGAGTCAGTGTGGCTTTAGAGCCAACAGGAGCACTACAGAAAGCCTGAGAACATAACAAGGGACATTTGTCGAACTTACCAAAGCATTCAACATCATGAGCAGGAAGGATCTGTGGTGAATCCTGGAATGTATAGGATGTCCTCCTAAGTTCCTCAACATGATCATCCAGATGCATGAAGGCCAGCGTGGCCAAGTCATTCACAACAACGACCTGTTGGAGCCCTTTCTATTAAGTAACGGCATGAAGCAGGGATGTGTCCTTGCACCAACCCTATTCGCGTTATTCTTCAGTATGATTCTGCAAAGGGCCACAGCAGACCTTGATGATGAGAAAGCAGTCTACATCCGATACCGCACCAACGGCAGTCGGATCATGAGGCAACTAAATGCCCACACCAAAGCAATGCAATGACTCATTTGAGAGCTACTCTGCCCTTGTTTACCATATGGCGACAGCTCTGCAGCAAATTACATTTTCAGTAAATGTAATTAGCTGGAATCAGCTGGAAGAAGACTGAAGTTGTTCCCTAGCCCGCACCACAGGAAGATTACTGTCCAACTCGCATCCCTGGCAAGTCCAAGCTGAAAACAGTCCACCAGTTATCCTACCTGGGCTGCAGCATCTCCTCAGATGCTAAGGTCGACAAGGAAATTGACAACAGACTGACAAAGGCCAATGGTGCATTCGGCAGGTCATATAAAAGCATTTGGAACAACAAGCATCTGAGTAAATGCACCAAGGTGAGTGTGTACAGGGCTGTTGTGTTGACCACCCTACGGTACGGCTCTAAGTCATGGGTTACCTACCTCTATTACCTATGACTTCTTGAGCACATGCTTCCTCCACACCATCCTCAACATCCACTGGAATGACCATTGGGAGTCCTAGAACAGGCAAGAGTTAAGTTAATAAATAAATAAGGTAAGAAAATTTCCTGCTCAAATTACTCAGATATACAGTTGATACACTGAGCTCTGGGAAACTGGGCAGGAAATACATTTGTTCATTTATTTTTTAGACATTCAAATAGAATTAAAAAAAAAAACAATGTTCATTGTTGGACTTCTGTACTCTGTCCGGTGGAGGGCTTATATCACTCTTCAGCTCACCATAAGTGAAATGATTGCTGTAGTAAAGTACACTCTACAAAAAAACTATCACACAAACCAGGAACCTGCCCCACACTGAGGAGTGGCATTATCTGCAAAATAGTCTTGTCTGTAGGTAGGTCTCCTGGTTTGTGCATATTCGATCCGGTGCTGTGCTTAAAGCTGTGAAATGCAGCGAGCATAGGCTTAAAATGGGCCATGTATATAGTGGTTTTGGATTAACAGAGTGAGCGTGCATTGTGGTCTCATTTGCATATCCCCATCCAGATTCCCAGAGGGCAGTGTATCAACTGTATTTCTGAGTAATTTGAGCAGGAAATACATTAATAAACTTATTTTTAGACGTTCAAATGGAAACACAAGTGTACTATTTGTTGCTTGTACTACTGTACTCTGTATAGTGGAGGGCTTCTTTCACTCTTCAGCAAAATATATATATATATATTGTGACAAAGCTAGACAGAGATATGGGAGAGTCCTGGAGGGCAGATATGTGAGCCTGAGGATAGAGGCATTTGTCCAATCCAGTCCTGCAGGTGTTAAAAAGGCTCTATTACATCACAATGTGGCTGCAGCAGTGAACAAGCTGTGGCAGTCTGTGAAAAGTCAGTTGTAGTCCATCGCCTAGAGAGGCAGTGTGTTTGAGCTGGGCCGGAGAAGTGTTGCAACTCTGAGGAAGAGTTGTAGCCCAGAGACTGAAAGTGTTTCCCAGAGGGGCTGCTGTAATTGCACTGGAGCGGCAGAATCTGAACCTGGAGACAATGATCCAGAGAGTTTAAAGCAAAGAAGCTGTCAAGCAAAGACCACAGAGCAGGAGCCATGGACTTCAGAAGAGAGAGGCCAGTATTCTAAATATATAGTTTATTATCAGTCCCTCCCAGGCTTTCTTGGGAGTGGATAGGGATAGTTAGGAAAGTGCACTGAAAGTTAAGTAGTGCTCTAAAAGAGCTAGGATAATTATTTATTGTTTTATTTGTTTTCATACGTTTTATGGCACTGGCAGAAATGTTTGGGAAAGCATTTAATGGCCTCCAGTGTTCCTCCATTAAGAAGAGTCAGAAAACAGGGCATTGACCACAAGGAGACGGTTGCTTTGCCACTATATATATATATATATATATATATATATATATACATTTATATATATATATATATATATATATATATATATATATATGTATATATAATGTTGTGCAGTAACTGTATTTCACAGAATACTTGTCGGGTAATACGTTTTTTGACTTATTGTAGACATTAAAATATGAACACAATTGTACTATTTCTTTACTGCCTTACTGTCAAATGATTGTTATGGTAAACTATCCCCCCTCAAAATTTACTGCACAAACCAGGTATCAATCCCAATCCTACACTGATGAAAGGCATTAACCTCAAAACAGTGACTGCCTGTGGGTGGGTGTCCTTACTTGTGCATAATCTATCTTGGGCTTTGCTTAAAGCTGTGTTATAAAGCAGGCATGTGCTTAAAGGGAGCCATGTTTGAAATGTTATTTGGATTAAAGAGTAAATTATTTGTGGGCTCATTTGCATGTCCTGCCCATGTTCCCAGAATGCAGAACTATTTCAAAAATTCTAGGAGGGTAATCATTTGTTAAAAATATTATATATATTAAAAATTGAACACAAATTTACTAGTTCTTTACTGTATTATGGTTACAAGGATCCATGTTTAAAATCGTATTTGGATTAAAGAGCAAAGCCTTTGTGGGCTTATATGCATGTCCCTGCCCAGGTTCCCAAAATGTAGTGCAATGTCTGTATTTCTCTGAATGCTGGATGGGTAATACGTTTTTTTAAGATGGGTGATACATTTTAATATCTATTTTATATGTTCAAATGGGAATATAAATGTACTATTTCTTTACTAGTTATAGATAGTTGTTGTTCAAAAAAGCCTCTCTCTCTCTAGGTATTAGATGAGCCATCCAAATCCAGAAAAAGAACAGAAATGGGCAGATAGATATATAGATAGATAGATAGAGAGATAGATAGATAGATCGATTTAGATATATGTATAAACTATGCTAACAATTATCCAATATTGTATTTAATCAATGTAACAATTTTAGGGTATGTTATTTTTAACTTTGTCTTAACTCATTCCAATCTAAGCTTTGACCACTTTTACATATAACCATTCTGTTTGTTGTTCATATTCTGCTTCTGGTTTAAGTTTAGGTAGGCAATTAAATGTTGACTCATTTCTGAAGTGCCTTTATAATAAATTAACTAATCCATTTTATGCTTGGTTACATAGTTCATAGCAGTGCAGAGTACTAATTGTAACATTTAATAATACATAGTCACAAATAAAAAATACAAATATTTAATTAAGGTCAAAAACTTTAACCAGCTCCAACAGCAAAATAAAAAATAAAAATCTATATCACACATGACAATGACACATACATTTACATAGTTAAATAGTTACATAGTAATTTAGGTTGAAAAAAGACTTTTAGCCCATCAAGTTTGACCTTTTAAGATCTCCTCTGATCTGCAATATGCAGATTAATTGTTTATTAATTCTGCTATCACCTCCTTCTTTGGTAGAGAATTCCACAGTTTAACCACCCTTACAGTAAAGAACCCTTTCCTATCTTTAAAACTTTATCAATTGTCTCAAAATGGAAAAAAATGAATTCCTTCCTGACCCCAGACACTGGCGATCGGATTCTTCTCTAGATCAATACTCTTTCTCCAATTAACCAGGAAAACCCTGAATGCCCATTTTATTTAAAAATACATCCAATCCCTTTTTAAAGTAATCTGTTGAATCCGCTGTCACCACCTCCCTTGGTAGAGAATTCCACAGATTAACTACCCTTACTGTGAAGAACCCTTTTCTTTCTTTAAGGTAGAATCTTTTTACTTCTAACCTCAAAGGATGTCCTCTTGTCAGTTGAAAACATCTTGGCACATAAACCTCTCTTTATACTGACCTTGGATGTATTTATATAGGGTAATCATATCCCCTCTTAGACGCCTTATTTCTAGAGAAAATAAGTTTAATTATTTTTATTCAATCTCAAATGAGACTGTATTGTGATCACTGTTTCCCAAAGGTTGCCCTGTTTCAACATTTGATACCATATCAACATTATTTGTGATGACTAAATCCAAAATAGCTTCATTTCTAGTAGGCTCTTGTATAACCTGGGCCATATAATGATCTCTGAGAGTACTCAAGAACCTGCTCCCTTTACCCGTACTGCTGGTTTCACTCATCCAGTTTATTTCAGGGTAGTTAAAATATCATTATTAGAACTTGCACATGCTTAGCTGAATTTCCAATCTGTAATACTAATTGCAATTCCTCACTTTCAATTATATTTGGGGATTTATAGCGTACTCCTACCAATATTCTTTTGGAATTTGCTGCTCCGCTATTTAACTCTACCCACAAACATTCAATATCATCACTAGTTCCAGCATAAATATATTTTCTGACTACAGGCCTAAATTCAGGCTTAACATACAGACAAATACCTCATCGTCTTTTACCATACCCCTAACCTTTCCTAAATAGATTATAACCATACAGATTAACACTCTAGTCATGAGAGTGATCCCACCATTTATTGTCTATTAAATTCAAATTTTCATTAATCGCTAATAATTCTAACTCTCCCAATTTTCCTGGCAAGCTTCTGGCATTAGCAAGCATACACCTTATGTTATGAGTAT
The DNA here is from genome assembly GCA_027410445.1 of Discoglossus pictus. Lineage (NCBI taxonomy): Eukaryota > Metazoa > Chordata > Amphibia > Anura > Alytidae > Discoglossus > Discoglossus pictus. Next base: position 46,429,537 of record CM050171.1, on the reverse strand, counting down.
GTAGTTCTGGAGTGTCTGCAGCTATACTTGATTTAGCTAGCAGTACCTCCCTATTGACTATACTAACCCTCCCCCATCTCCTCCCACATTATTAGTTAATTAATTCCTTACCCCCTCTACACTAACTAACCAATTACTTCTACCTTGTCTATCTCCTCCACCTATTAGTTTAAAAACTCCCCCAGCTTTTCTACAATCCTTTCCCCTAGCACAAAAGCTCCCTTGTAGTGATGTCGCAAACATAAAATTTTCGGTTCGCGAACCGCGTAGCAAATTTCATCAAATGTTCGCGAACGGGCGAACCGGGCGAACCGCCATAGACTTCAATGGGCAGGCGAATTTCAAAACCCACAGGGACTCTTTCTGGCCACAATAGTGATGGGAAAGTTGTTTCAAGGGGACTAACACCTGGACTGTGGCATGCTCCCACAGAAAATTGTTTGGAATAACATGCTTTAAAACATCAGGTATGATGTTGTATCGATCAGGTAGTGTAAGGGTTACACCCGCTTCACAGTAACAGACCAATCTCCCAGTTTAATTCAACGAAGACAACCGCAAACAGTCCCTTTGCACAACCGCAAACTCCCCATTTGCACAAGGTTGGATACCAAGCTAGCCATGTCCCGTTCCTTGTCCTCACTGATGTCATTGAAGGTCTCTTCCTCCACCCAGCCACCAAGGGTCCCCGAAAGGTGACAACAAGCCCCCTGGGACGCCTGCTGTGTTTGGTCTTCCACCTCCTCAAAGCCACCTTCCTCCTCTGACTCCTCTTCTTCAGACTCCTCTCTCTGCGTTGCCTCTGTCTGCGTTATTATAAGGTGTGTACTGTTAAGTAGTACTATTCCTATCGGTTTAATCGCTGTTACGTCCACTATTAGGGGACGTGTATATGGCATTGATTTTTGGAACAGGGAGATGGAAAAAGGTGCTTGGTCGGACCTCCTACTTCGAATTTGGGGCACTGCACGTGCAATGTAATGTGCCACCAGATAGGAGTGGTGTATTAAGTTGTACTATTTATCAGTTTGATACCTGTTACGTCACCTATCAGGGGACGTGTATATGGCATGGATTTTTGGAAGCGGGACATGGAAAAAGATGCTTGGTCGGTCCTCCCACTTCAAATTTGGGGCACTGCACGTGCAATCTAAGGTGCCACCAGATATGAGTGTCACTGTGCACTGGCAAAAGTTGGCAGAGTAGGCGCTGTAGGCCTCACACACACGCCTGTAGGCAGGCAATTGCTATTCAATCTATTACAGTCAAAAAAGTGTTGTTTTATTTCACTGAGTACAATATAAGCTGTGAGCCTGACACAGGCAGGCAACTGAAATTAGATTAAAGGAAAAAAGGGTTGTTGTTTTTTCAATGTATGGTACACCAACTATGACTGGTGAAACAGAGCAGAATATTAGCTGTGAGCCTGACACAGGCAGGCAACTGAAATTAGATTACAGGAAAAAAATGGTTGTTTTCAATGTATGGTACACCACCAGGTATGAGTAGTAAAAATAAGCACAATATAAGCAGTTAGGTGTTAGCCTGTCACACACACACGCTGGTAGGCAGGCATATGCAATTAGATTACACAGAAAAAAATTATAAAATAAAATAAATGATGTTCTAGCCCTAAAAAGGGCTTTTTGGGTTGTTTCCTTGCAGCAGATATCAGATGAGTCCTTCAGGTCTGTAGTGGAAGCTAAATACACAGCCTGGCTATCTATTTCCCTATTAAATCTCCAGCAGCTACACTATCTGTTCTCTCACAACGAATGCAGCTTCAGAATGATTCTAAAATGTATACTGTCCTTCAGATGGAAGGCCCTGAAAGGGAGTGTATGCTGCTGATTGGCTGGAATGTGTCTGCTGACTGTGAGGTGCAGGGTCAAAGTTTCCTCAATGATAAAGAATAGGGGGCGAACCGAAAAGCGCATGTGTCCGCCGTCCGATGCGAGCATGAAAGAGCCAAAATCGCCGCGAATAGTCCGCGGGCGAACTGTCCGCGACATCTCTACTCCCTTGTCATTAAGGTGCAATCCATCCCTGCTATAGAGATTGTACCTACGTGAGAAGACAGCCCCTGTGCTCTAAAATCCCAAATCCCTCCTTAGTGCACCACTTTTTAAGCCATGCATTAACTATCCTAAGCTCCATGTTTCTCCCTGGGCTAGCACGTGGCACTGGTAGTATCCCAGAAAATATACCTTTGAAGGTCCTTGCCTTATTCCCTAATTCTCTAAAATCATTCTTTAGGACATCCCATATTCCACTAATTTTGTTATTGGTACCAATATGTACCAAGACCGCCGGTTCATTTCTAACTCAGCGCTACGGAATATGTTGGCGCGTTATAAATAAACGATAATAACCCCTCCCAATAATTTATCTACCTGATCCACAACATTCCGAACCCAAGCACCCGGGAGACAGCAAACTGTTTGATTGCTGGGATCTGGGGGACAAATCACCCTTCCTACTTTCCTAACAATAGAGTCCCCTACCACCAAAAATTAGTTGTTCCAGCAGTTCATACATGTGGCAGGATTTACACTGAGTGAGGATGCCACTTTATTTTCTTCTGTATGGACATTAGCTCGCTGTGCACATCTGTCGGCCACTGCCCCTCTGAGTTCCATCAAGCTTATGATCATTGCTTTAATGACCTCATCTATCCATCTCCGCCTCCTCATTCCCCTATTTTGTGGTTTCAATCTTTACCAGCATCAGAGTCTATTCTAGGGAAATCTGTCTTTTCATATGGTCAAAATATTTATTCATTAACCTCATGGTTAGAGAGACTTCTTAGGGCCCATCTCACTTCACTCTCTAAGATGTCTGGCTCCAGAACATTTGCATAAGCTATTAAAGTCATCACCACTGTTCCCTCTAAACTGTGCGCACACATACCCTGAGATGAGTGCGCACAACTAAACGTGGAGCGCACACAGATTCCAAGGGGGATATTTAATCTTAGTTTTCCCCAATAACTTTTTCCACAAAGGGAGAAATCTAGAAATTGATCTCCATTGACCCTTTTACTTTTACCCTGTATGATAATTTTATTTGTTATGTGCATTGAAACACTGTTTACACTGCAGGTAAGGGTGAATGACACAGATGCTCCCTTTCAGAGAGTGCTGGTGGGCGGAGAAACGCATTAGGGCAAATCTGGATGTCCGGTTCTGACTTCAGACGCCGACATCCAACATTAGCTTGCTGCCTCAAAGCATCAGCGTCATTCACCCGTCCATGCTGTGTAAACAGCGTTTCAATGTGTGCACATAACACATAAAATAATCACACAGGGCAAAAGGAAAAGGGTCAATGGAGATCTATTTCTCCCTGGGAGTAAAAAGGTAATGGGGAAAAGGTTATGTGCACATGACAAAGAAAAGAATCATACATTGCAAAAGGAAAAGGATATATGTCAATGGAGATCTATTTCTCCCTGAGTGGGAAAAAGTTCATGGGAAAATTAAAATTAAATATCTACCTATAGGGAATTATAAATTAATGTTCTTTCATATGGAATTAGTATCTGGTGCCCGAAGGCTGGTGGAGTTAAATGACTGAGGAACTCCCCATATAGAGAATATCAGAAGAAGTTACTATTTAGTAGAAAATAATTCACTTTAATGGTATACTTTAATATAATAAAGGATTTTGTCACTTGGGATATGGACTAACACTATTATGTTTAACTGTGCTCTGATATATGGACTAATACTAGCCGCAGCTACCATCATTAAAATAATAATAATAATAATAATAATAATAATAATAAGAAGAAGAATGGATGCTAATGAGCCCCCTAGAGCCTTTTCCAGAAGAAAATTGGCAATGGCACCTTTTGATTGGCAGAAACCGCTGTCAATCAAATTTCAGCCAATAAGAAGGTGCTAAGGTGTGAGCCATCAGAATTGGATACACCCCCATATCCCATTCTAATTGGCTAATGCACCTGTTAATCTCCTTTTTAAACCAATCAGAAGGCTATATTGCCTTCACCCAATCCCAATGGGATAAACCTCCATGGGTGATTGGCTGGAGGCATCTGTGCATTCTGATTGGCTAAAGTGACAACAGCCAATCAGAAGGTGCCATTCCCTACAGCCAATCACAATGGGATAAACCTCCATGGGGTGAATGGCTGAAGGCATCTGCATATTCTGATTGGCTTTTGTCACTGTCAATCAGATTACAGACAATCATAAGGTGAAGATGTCTTCAGCCAGTCAGCCCGTGGGGGTGTATCCCATTGCGATTGGCTGAAGGGAATAGCACCTTATGATTGGCTGTTGTCACTGTCAATCAGATTACAGCCAATCATAATGCACAGATGCCTCCAGCCAATCACCCTGTGTGGTATATCCCATTGTGATTGGCTGAAGGCAATAAAGCCTTCTGTTTGGTTTAAAAAAGATTGACAGGTGCATTAGACAATCAGAATGGGATATGGGGGTGTATCCCATTCTGATTGGCTTAAACCTAGCACCTTCTGATTGGCTGAAATGTGATTGACAGCGTTTTCAGCCAATCAGAAGGCGCCAATGCCAATTTTCTTCCGGAAAAGGCTCTAGGGGCTAATTAAGGGATTATGGAGTTCTGTATTGACCCCTCATGAGTGACAGGGTTAATTAAGGGCTTATGGGGATCTGTATTGACCCCCATGAGTGACAAGGTTAATGAAGGGCTTCTGGGGGTCTGTATTGAACCCCATGAGTGACAGGGATAATTAAGGTCTAATGGGGGTCTTCATTGACCCCCATGAGTTCCAGGGTTTATTAAGGGATTATGGGGGTCTGTATTTACCCCCTTGAGGGACAGGGTTAATTAAGGGTTTATGGGGGTCTGTATTGACCCCATGAGGGACATGGTTAATTAAGGGCTTATTGGGGTCTGTATTGACCCCTATGAGTATCAGGGTTAATGAAGGGATAATGGGGTTCTGTATTGACCCCCATGAGTGACAGGGTTAATTAAGGCATTATGGGGGTCTTCATTGACCTTTGTGAGTGACATGGTTAATTAAGGGTTTACGGGGGTCTGTATTGACCCCCATGAGTGACAGGGTTAATCAAGGGCTTATGGGCATCTGAGTGACAGGGTTAATTGAAGTATTACGGGAGTCTGTATTGACCCCCATAAGTGACATGGTTAATTAAGGGCTGATGGGTTCTGTATTGACCCCCATGAGTGTCAGGGTTAATTAAGGGATATTGGGGGTCTTTATTGACCCCCATGAGTGACAGGGTTAATGAAGGGCTTATGGGGTCTGTATTTACCCCTATGAGTGAAAGGGTTAACTAATGGATTATGGGGGTCTGTATTGATCCCCATGAGTGACAGTTTTAATTAAGGGATTGTGGGGGTATATATTGACCACCATGAGTGACAGGGTTAATTAAGGGCTTATGGGGATCTGTATTGACCCCTATGGGTGACAAGATTAATGAAGGGCTTATGGGGGTCTGTATTAACCCCTATGGGTGACAACATTAATGAAGGGCTTATGGGGTCTCTATTAAACCCCATGAGTGACAGGGTTAATTAAGGGCTAATGGGGGTCTGTATTGACCCCCATGAGTGACAGGGTTAATTAAGGGATTATGGGGGTCTTCATTGACCCCCATTAGTGACACTGTTAATTAAGGGATTATGGGGGTCTGTATTGACCCCTATAAGTTACAGGGTTAAATAAGGGCTTATGGGATCTGTATTGACCCCCATTAGTGACAGGGTTAATTAAGGGCTAATGGGGGTCTGTATTGACCCCCATGAGTGACAGGGTTAATTAAGGGATTATGGTGGGTCTTCATTGACCCCCATTAGTGACACTGTTAATTAAGGGATGATGGGGGTCTGTATTGACACCTATAAGTTACAGGGTTAAATAAGGGATAATGGGGGATTGTATTGACCCCCATGAGTGACAGGGTTAATTAAGGGTTTATGGAGGTCTGTATTGACCCCCATGAGTGGCATGGTTAATCAAGGGCTTATGGGTTCTGTATTGACCCCCATGTGTGACAGGGTTAATGAAGGGATTGTGGGGGTCTGTATTGACCCTCATGAGTGACAGGTTAATTAAGGAATTTAGGGGGTATGTGTTGACCCCCATGAGGGACATGGTTAATGAAGGGCTTATGGGGTTCTGTATTGACCCCTATGAGTGACAGGGTTAATGAAGGGATTGTGGGGGTCTGTATTGACTCTCATGAGTGACAGGGTTAATTAAGGAATTATGGGGGTCTGTATTCACCCCATGAGGGACACGGTTAATAAGGGTTTATGGGGGTCTCTATTGACCCCTATGAGTGAAAGGGTTAATGAATGGATTATGGGGGTCTGTATTGACCCCCATGAGTGACAGGGTTTATTAAGGGATTATGGGGGTCTGTATTGACCCCCATGAGGGACAGGGTTAATAAAGGACGTATGGGGGTCTGTATTAATCCAATGAGTGACAGGGTTAATGAAGGGCTTATGGGGGTCGGTATTGACCCCCATGAGTGACAGGGTTAATGAAGGGCTTATGGGGGTCGGTATTGACCCCCCATGAGTGACAGGGTTAATTAAGGTATTATGAGGTCTGTATTTTCTCCATGAGTGACAGGGTTATTTAGGTGCTGATGGGGCTCTGTATAGAGCCCCATGAGTGATAGGGTTATTTTATTTTATCACGGGTCCTTTAAGGACCCACAATACGGGAAATTTGAATTTAGATTGCAGCGGGGGTACCCGAACGCGTGTGATCGTGGACCCCCACTGCGAGGGTTTAATGTGGGGTTACTTTGGAGATCCCCAGCATTGGGGGGTTAATCTTAGGTGCCGGTGGAGGTACTCAAAGTACCCCCGCTGCCGGCCTTAACTGTTTGTGTGCCACAGGCCCCATAAGGACCCGCTGCAGGGACTTAATAATCTTTTAAATGCAGTGGGGGACACGATCGTGACCCCTACTTCAAAAGTTAATGTTGGGACAATGCCGGGGTTCCCCATGGGGACCCACAGCATGGGCTTAATGTGGGCAAACATTGGGGGTCCGATCGGACCCCTTTAGCAAGGGGTTAATGCGGGGTTCCAAGCTTATCTTGCATCTCTGCAAGGGGTTAATGTGGGGTTCCAAGCTTATCTGGGATCTCTTGGCTAAGTTGTACGTGGCCGGCAGTGTCCGGGGTCATATAGCCTCATTTTGATTTTTTTTCGGCCGCAATTTTTTTTTTCACTTAGCAGATTTTTGGGCTTCCCGAAACCGGGGAATCTGTGGTTAAATGTGAGTGTAACCTCAATTCCAGACATCCTGGCTGTCCTTCCGTTCTGTGGGTGAGTGTTTTTTTTATTATTGTGTTTATCAGTGTGTTTTTGGTGTTTTGTTTTTGCGCGCTTCGGGGGGTTAGTGAGTTGTTTTGCAACCTTGGGTATTTTTCCTGCGGCTAGTAATGTTGGCTCGCAGGCAATGAGGGAGAGGAGGAGGGGAAGAGAAACACAGGGGAGGGAGAGGAGGAGGGGAAGAGAGACACAGGGTAAGGAGAGGAGGTGGAGAAGAGAGACACAGGGTAAGGACCAGGACTAAGTGCTGCGAGTTAACGGTTTTGTGGGGGGGGGGTTGTTACAAAGTGAGGCGCCGTAGATCCTCCACCTCCACAAATGCGGCCCCTCGCTTTGCGAAGGTCGGCATTTACGGCCAGAACTGCGTCCCTCGCAGTTTGACAACTATTATATGTGATAAATCATCTGCATGAAGAGATTAATAGAATATGGATAATATCATAATCATATTTATATATCAAATATGGATGATGGTTCAATATGTTTGGACACCTGTATGTCTTCATGCATTTGATTACTGTAATCTTAGGTTTCCATGTCAAAAATGTTTTGTTAATTAGAAAATAGTGTTGTTATGGCCAAGTGATTACAATTTCCATGTTAAATATTAATTCAGATATTGGTGCAAACAACACCTGAAATATGAATTACGTGTGACATAATTAAATATTTTGCCTTATTTTCTATCTAAAACATGTTCATGTGAGTACAGGCAAAAATGACACAGTCCTGGTTGTTAACATTTCACCTGAATTAATGTGACCAAAGAGTGTTCATGCAGTGTTTAATACATTGTGAGCACAGATTTCTACATTATTTATGACTACTACATCATAACATACCACTGCTCTGAATCACTATTCGGTTGATGTGTTAAAAAATCAAATGTTATAATCAGATATAAATACACAAACACTAGATTGAATTCAACATATTTATTATATGTATACATATTCTCAAATGCACAAGCAATGGTGGGGACTTAACAGGACAGGTGTGCACAAGATTCCTGTTGATGGAAGTAAGTTTCCTGGGGCTCCTACTGCCTCTTTACCCTCTCCTTGGGCTACTGCTGGCCTTCCTCAACAGCTACATTCACATGGATGCAATCTTCCTTGTCAGCATTTGGTCCTATATCCCAATGTCTCTGTACCTGTAAAACCCTTACATGCTTCTTTAACATAATCTTGTGCATGGCCTGTGCTATATATTCATTTGGCTGTTGGGTTCACCTCAAGCATGGACTAAATGACAAAATTTCCCCACAATCAGTGTCAACTACATGATCTCTCACAGTACTCTGATGTGCTCTGAATACATGCTGTTAATGACATTTGTTTGGGATGTGGCTAGCCCTTTAATAGGTAATGCATTACACTATCTGTCGTAGAACATGTGGCTTTCCTGATTTATATTATTAACCTTTTGAGTACTGGAGTCTGTGTTATTTTTGCAGTTGATAGTTGTTATTTTGATGTGTATTATTGACAATAGTTGATGCTCACAGATGTATGCAGACTCACACATCATAGAATGCAACACATGTGCTTATGAGAATGCTTAATATAATATTTATTTTGCACTTAAATAATTTTCCTTGTATTTTGATTACAGTACTGTTTCTTTAACTAACTAGCTCTCAGCAAGCTTTTTTACGTCCTTGCGGGTGGTATTCAATACACATGCATTTTTACAGAAAAATCAGCAAACATAAGGCCTTATGTACACTCAGTAACTTGCGAAAGGATTGTTGAAGGAATATCTACATTTTCCTGTTTTTAAAATTTCTCCATTTTCTCAATTTAACACACAGAGGCTCACTCAAGTGAGCAATTGTAGGTTACTGGAGCCCATAATGGAGGCCGTAAGTTCATTTGCTATTCAATTGGCATTTTTTTGCAAGCCGCAAACGGGCTACATGAAATCCTTGTGGTTGTTACAACCATAACTTACACCCCATCTATGCCTTTGATCTTTCACGTCCGCAAGAGTTACAATCTCACATTGTTATTCAATTGCTATAATTCCACAAGCCCACAAATGTTTCCACACCCGTAAATGGCAAATGTAGAAGAAAATCTATGAGTACTAGAGAGGACCCGCAAAGGGGTTAAAGACATATCTTTAGCACTGTAAAAGCAAATACAAAATCAATACTGCCCTGTAAATGATGGGGAAAGCAATGAAAGACATTAGAATGAACAGTCTCAAGCTCGCAAAACGGAAATCATTTTATTTTGTTTCATTTCGGGGTTATATTGATCTCGGGGATCAATGAGTTAATACATATCAGGCCACCCACATGGACTAGAACAGTATCGGCATTCATTTTTATTATTTGGTGTTTTGCAGTTTTGCAAGTCTGATCGCATATTGGACCTCAACCAAATGCTAATTGATTGTCATGTAACCTCCATCTTAGACTGACGTAAGGATGACAGTCTCATTTTCTATTGGCTGTTTCAAAATGGGTAGCTATGGTCTTGCTTAACTGATCCTGTTCCGGCCCTGAAATGCTACGTACGAGTGCATGGTTTACTGTTTTGGCTTTCGCCCCCTAACTTGCTGACTTGTTCAATTGAATAGCACCGGAATTGTAGCAGACTGCGGGCCAGCAACAGGCCAGCAGAGATACTGCCTATATACCGCAAGTTGCAGGCTTCAAATTGAATGAGGCTCATAGTGCTTAAATCAGAAACATACGTTACAATTATTCATGTGACATATATATACATATTTATTTTATATTAAAACATTTTTGTTTTCCATGTGCTTACATAGGCACATGGTACCTACCAATAGAAATACTGCATTTGGGTAAAAAATGTTAACCCTTTAATAACCTTCAAGTCAACAGCAGCACAGTGCAGAAATCCACATTGCAATGTCTGAGCTCCGCCTTGCTTCCTTGTGCAGGGGAAACAAGACTGCACATTCCATGATGCTTTCCTATACAAACTGACTTTCCAGTCATTCGAAACATTGTTATTTCTGTGTGTGATTGGCCAAAACTAATTTTATGATCATTTCAATAAGGTTTTCAAGAGCCATGCCTTCTCAAAATCGTGGCAGAAACCTGAAGGACTTTAAAAACATGAGAGTAAGTTTAATAATGTTTATTTTTATATTTTTTTCATGCAAAAAATGTTTTCATACATAGATACAAAGTTACATAGTAATTGAGGTTGAAAAAATCATTTTAGTCCATCAAGTTCATCCTTTTTAGATCTCCTCTGATCTGCAATATGCAGATTAATTTTTAATTGTTAATTGATCCAGAGGAAGGCAAACAGAAAACCCACAAGTGAAACATTGACAATTGTCTTAAAAGGGGAAAAAATATATAAAATTCCTTTCTGAACCCAGATACTGGTGATCGGATTCCTCCCTGGATTTATACTCCCTCTCTAATGATCCAGGATAAACCTGAATGCCCTTTTTATTTAAGAATCTATCCAATCATTTTTTTTAAAGTTATCTTTTGAATCCGCTGTCACCACCTCCCTCGGTAGAGAATTCCACAGATTAACCACCCTTACTGTGAAGAACCCTTTTCTTTCTTTAAGGTGAAATCTTTTAACTTCTAATCTCAAAGGATGTCCTCTTGTTAGTTGGCACAAGAAGTTCACAAAGCCTTGTATTGACCCTGGATATATTTATATAATGTAATGATATCCCCTCTTAGAAGACTTTTTTATAGAGAAAATGTTTAATTTGATTAGTCTTTCTTCATAACTAAGCCCCTCCATGCCCCTTATTAGTTTTGTTGCCCTTCTCTGTACTTTTTCCAGCTCTAAACTGTTGTGTAGTGGTGCCCAAAATTGTACTCCATATTCCAAATTAGGGCGTACTAGGGATTTGTATAGTGGCAGAATTATATTTACTTCCCTTGCTTCTATACCTTACATGCTAATATCTGCTTGCTTACTTGCCTTTGCAGATGCTGCTTGGCATTGTGCACTGTTACCTAGGTGGTTGTCCACAAGTACTCCCAAATCCCTTTCAATATCTGATACCCCTAGATTTGCTCCATTATGTTTATATATTGCATGGCTATTTGTCCTTCCCAGATGCATAACTTTACATTTATTCATATTAAATTTCATCTGCCATTTAGTCGCCCATTTCTCTAATTTATGCAATTCCTGCTTCTCAGGATTGGGATGAACTAGAGAGCATTCAAGGAGGTGACTGCAGACGCCATGCGGAGGCATCCCCCGTCCACCCGCAGCCCGGCCTCTCCTCTCCTCCCCCATGCCTCCACCACCGCCACTGCAGGTGCCGCTGCCACCTGGGGGTTGCCTCCCCCTGCCCTACCACCACCACCTCCAGGGAGATGGCTGCCGGCCACGGGGGAATGGGTGCGTGTGGCTAGGTGGAAGAGTACCTAGGGGCTGCACACACGTGCCTTTCTTAACAGAACTCCTCAGAGACAATCCTGGCTACAAATTCTTGGATCTTGGCCTATGTGATATTTTGTATGCATATGGCTACCTCCCATCACATGGTCCATGATCCTATTATTTCTAGACACGTAAGGTTATGTTTAACATTTCACCAATTGACAATCACTGAGGAATGATATTGAGAATAGATGATGCAGTCCCTATCTTTTTTAAGGCCTTATTTTGTAGGTGTTATGTTATGTTTTGTTTTTTTTGTTTTGTTTTAGGTATAATTCTGGTCCATGAAGGCATCTTCTGCATCAGCAAGCATTGTGAAGGAAATGTATGAGGTGTAAGGTTTTCACAGTGCCTCTCAGGTAGACATTCCTGCAATGACAACCCCCTTAAAATGTAGCTCCCACAATATTAAAGCTATCATATATGCAGATATCTAAGACATGATTGTTGTTAGCTTAAATAAATAAGCCTAATACTGCTATGGCAGTGGATTTGCAAAGTCTCACAATGGCATGTTAATGACAGCCAGCATTAACATATGCACTAGTGAAGCTTGTGATACTGACCTCAATATCAGTCTGAGAACAGGTCCTTGTGTCTGATGTAAGGAACAGTGAATCTGGCTGCTGACCATTGTGTCATTTCCGTATTAATGGGTATTTTCACTTATTGCTGATATCATGAGTATCCTTTAACATGTGCTAACACCTGTATAGCTGATGGATGTGATATCAATGTTGATGAACAATATTATATTGCAAAGGTGATAGTAGACCTTGACCACTGACACATAATTATTATATGGTCATGGCCAGTGAGTTCTTCTGAGAACTAGCTAATAGGTTAGTAATGCTTGCCGATGGGAATCAGGTGAGTTGGTATATTGTTACAGTTACAGTATTTAGCAGTGTACTGTACATGCATGTTTGTTTATTTTTTATCCTTCCCCGCCTCTTTTTTTTATTTACCACTTTTTTCAGATTTTTGTTTTGTCAACACACTGTATGTGTGAAAGTGGATTGGATTACACAGTCCAGAGGTTTAATACTCTGTTTCATTGAGCAGATCTAGACAAGTTGTAAGTGCTATGCACATGAATTGTTTCCTTAATTAAATAGAGTCATTTCTGATGATCCTTTTTTTCATCAGATTCTGGTTGGAGTGGTGTAGTGACCACGTGACCCTTTTTCCAACAATAGCCTCTTGCTCTCCTGGGATCTGTCCACACCACACCCATGATATTAATGCACAGTCTTGTCCATTTCTGATTGTGCTGTGTCCATTTCTGATTGTGCTGTGTATGAAATAAAGTTTTGTTATGCCATTCTCACTGTGTCATTGTGTTTTCAATGGGTGTCACATTCCTATATCTGTAAACTAATGAATCCTAGTTACTATGCAATAGGTTAATACATATAATAACAACAACAATAATAATAATAATAATAATATCATAAGATATCATATAATAATACATATCAAATATCATAATAAAGGATTAATACACATGGAAAGTCTAATTTGTGATACTGTGAAGGATCAACAATCCCGAGAAGGCCTGATAACAATATGACAGGTGATAATGTTAATTGATTGATAGCAAAACACTTAATGGGATGTCACCAAATGATAATGGATTTACATCTTAGCACATGGTGACTAGCAATGGCGTGGGACTTTCCAGGAAGGGTGTAGCAGAGATTATCCCTGATGGAGGTTGCTCTGCACAGCCTCCATGTGTTTTTGCAGCCCTTCCTGATGGGTTAAAGTAGATTAGTGATAGGTATGTTCCCCTGGTCCCCTTCAGGATTGCTAAGTGGTGAAGGGGCTTGTGTACCTGAATGAAGCTGTGAGCTATACCATGTAGGTCCACTGTAGGTGGGCAGGTCATAGCAGAGAGGTCAGAAAAATCATAGTCCACTAGAGAAGGAACTGGCAACCAACTCCAGTATCTTTGTCATGCAAAACTTGTGGATATGCACAGATGAAGACATAAGTAAGTGTGCTGCAATCCATAGCATCACAGAGATTCGAACACAACTGAGGGACTGAACAACCAAATCTAAAATGTTCCCCTTGTACTTGATATATGCGATATGGTGGTGTGATTTGGGCACTATTTGTTTTCTCAATGTAGATGTGATGAGTGAGATATATATAAGATGATCTTTGTATTTTTAGGGTCCACATTAGAGCCTCTGTGGGTGAGAAAGGATTAATTTGTCAGCCATTCCCATGTACTTGTATTACAATTTAATGAGGTAGTGTGTCTTTAATAGCTTTCAGCATGTTGCAGCATGGCTTTTCATTTAAGCATATGCATGACCATTACAACCTATGAGGAAAATAAACTTAATTTGTTTGCAATATTTGATAGTTGGGAGTTGTGCAAGTAATTGTAATGCCTTCCATTGATTTCTACATAATTTGTTGTGCCTTTGGTGTCTTTTTATTTTGATTTGCAACTAGTCTGTAAACCCTTTGTGGTTCTTATTTGGAACACGTAAGATTCTGGCCGACATTTGCTGTTTGCGGGCTCACTTACGGGTGTGGTCTTAAGTGATTTTTGCAATTGAATAGCGGTTTGCGATTTTAGTGATCGGAAATCTTGCGGCCATGAAAGATCAAAGCCTTTGGGAGGTTGTAAGTTCCTAGTTTAACCATCGCAAGGTTTTCAAGGCAGTAACCCGTAACCCATTCGGAGCCCGCAAAAAGTCCCCAATTGAATAGCAAATTAATTTACGACATCACTTACGGGCTACAGTAACTTACGATTGCTCAGTCAGGCTCAAATAATTAAAATTACTAATTATTTCTATATTAGTCATCTTTAAACCAAATTGTCTAATCTGAGCATATTTAGAGGCAGATTCTCACTTTGTTCAGGCAGTAGGTGATGGGGAGTGGGAGAACAGCATAAGCAGAATCAGATTCCCTTCTCCCATAATGCCCCCCTGCCCCAAGTAATTAGTGCATTGGTGGAATGGGCAATATAAAAAGTAAGATAACATTTTGCTTTTTATTTATTTAAATAGTCTGTGAGATTGATTACATGGCTCCAGCAGAAACTTCGACAAGGCTGATATGTAGCTATGGGAGTTTACTGATACATAGCATTGGGGATATTTCATATAAGGGAGATTGATTGTGATTGCTCTCAACAGTCCTTACTTGGGGCCTCATTCAGATGCGATTAGGGCAATTGAATAGGGCTCTATATAAGCACATAGCATATCTTTTTTTTACAGAAGTTTTTAGTTAGTGAAGACCTTGCTTTTGGATAGAAGTTCACTAACTACAAACTTCTGTAAAAATAATATGCTATGTGCTTATATAGAGCCCTATTCAATTGGCCAAATCGCATTTGAATGAGGCCCTTGATCAGAGGCGGAAAATAAATACATTTATAGTATACCATCTGAACCAACAATCATATCAAACGGATAGGTCTTGAATTGTGCAAATAGTAGTAGGTATATACAATTTAAAACATACAAATTTTATTACAAATGTTGAAATAAAGATAAAAATTATCATAAAAAAATATCAAAGCAATTTCAGAGGTTTTTGCCCACTTGTAAGTTTTATGTGTATAAAATAAATATCTTACACAGTACGTGGATATACATTCAGGATAAAATAATATATATTATTAGCGGATAAATAATCCCCACAAAATGTTATACACTATAACAAAATAAATTATACAGGATAGAGGAGAGATGATTCACTTATTGCTATCCTGATATATAGTTTTTTCCAGAACTCAGAGAGTAAACTTTTTAAAGGAATACATTGTAATTAGATGTTGTTACTAATTGGTTTCAAAAGTAACACTTTGTAATATTTTGTATATTTGTAAAATTTTAATAACTTTATGTTGACCCCTGGTATTTAAGGCCTCACACAAATAGAAACATATTCCTTTTACACAGGAGGATAAATGTTTAAGTATTGACACAGAGTTTTCCAAAAAATCCGCCTGTGCAGTAATTATGAAGAAAAGTCTGGCGATAATATGGGGGAGTTGAATATGTTGTGGCCAAAGCACATACAGCCTCATTAAATTAGAAAAACGTTCTAACAAGGTTTCAACGTTAGGTCTGCGAGCTAGAAATAGTTTATCAACGCCATCAAATTAGACCTGTGGCTAGCAACGTATAAGTTCGCAGCACGGCCTCTTCACGATGACCGAGTCAAACTGACAGGAGATAATCTTGCAGGCTTCACACCTCATCACTTGCTGCGGGGCGCCCAATTGGGACCTCTGCGTCAGTTTTAATCATAAGCCCTGCCGTGTGGGATACTCCAAGTACCCCCAGGCACCTTAAATTAACCTCCCCTATACAAGGGGGTCCCCATCGGGACCCCCGAAGTGTTCCCACATTAACCCTTGCAGCAGGGGTCCCTGATTGGCATAGATCGAGAACCCAGCTGAATTTAAAACTGTAATTACCCCCCCGGCACCTAACATTAACCCCCCTCTATACTGGAGGTCCCCATCGGGACCCCCAAAGTGTCCCCACATTAACCCCTTGTAGAGGGGGTCCCTGATCGGGACCACCGCTGCATTTAAATATTTTAAATTTCCCACCTTGCGGGTCCTTAAAGGACAGTAAAGGTCCTGAAAGGACCGCGCTAAAATAAAGTAATAACCCCTGCCGTGGTGGTACTATAAGTACCCCCCCAGGCACCTAAAATGAACCCCATCACTCATGGGGCTCCATACATAGCCCCAAGAGCCCCTAATGACCCATGTCACTCATGGGGCTCTATAAAGAGCCCCATGAGCCCTCAACTAACCTGTCACTATTGGGGCTCTATACTCATGGGGCTCTATGAAGAGTTCCATGAGCCCTCAATTAACCTGTCAATAATGGGGCTCTATACAGAGCCCCATGAGTCCTTAATTAACCCTGAAACACATGGGGATCTATACAGAGCCCCATGAGCCCCTAGTTACCCCTATAACTCATGGGGCTCTATACAGAGCCCCATGAGCCCATAATTAACCCTGTCACTCATGGGGCTCTATAGATAGCCCCATAAGCCCTTAATTAACCCTGTCACTCATGGGGCACTATACAGACCCTCATGAGCCCCTAATGACCCCTATAACTGATGGGGCTCTATACAGAACCCCATGAGCCCTTAATTAACCCTGTCACTCGTGGGGGGCTATACAGAGCCCCATGAGCCCCTAATGACCCCTATAACTCCTGGGGCTCTAGACAGAGCCCCATGAGCCCTTAACCCTGTCACTCATGGGGCTCTATACAGAGCCCCATGAGCCCATAATTAACCCTATCAGTCCCTTATGGGACACTAACTAACCCCATTAGGCCAATAGAGGTCTATATAGACCCATATAGAACACTAATTAACCTCTATAATAACACCATGCCATTAGGGTCCACCAGGACCCTCATGACACAAAGTCTAAACACTACACTATTAACCCTAACTATACCACATTAACCTCCTAACCGTAACTATACCCATTAACCATATCTGGACCCAACAACCCCAACTGTACCTATCTAACCAATACTGGGCCTATTTAACCCTAACTGTACCTATTTAAACCTATCTGGACCTATTTAACCCTAACAGCACCTAATAACCTGAACTGGGCCGATTTAACCCCATCACTTATGGGGATCCATACAGACCAATGTAAGCCTCTCTTTAACCAAATCAGTCCCATAAGGGTCTATGAAGACCCTCATGGGACAATTAGAACCATAATAGTAACCCCATAAGTGCCAAGAGGGTCAAGAGGCAAAAATGGGCCCATGCATACCGAGCATACTCATTCACAGGTGCTCCTCAACTTCACTTCCTAGGGGCTCCAAAAAGGTAGATCTGGCCCTGCTCATGATATCATTCATAACAAACAAATGACATAATCAGTTTTATTACTGATCACAAGAGACCCCTATGAACACATTTATGGAACACTATTCTTAAAAAAATATTTTTAATTTATGAGACAAAAAATAATGAAAACATTGATATTTGAAACTAGTGATAATGTACTGTACATGACTTAAAATAAATTTTAAAAATAAATATTACAGTGTTCTGACAGGGTGTGTTAGTGTATTAGCCAAATCGATTTGATGGAGATGGTACATATCACTAGTTAAGTGTGTCAGCCATAAAAAGCTATCATCTGTAGCAAACAGCTGTCTTTTGACTTGCATGTTACCGTATATACTCGAGTATAAGTCAACCCGAGTATAAGCAAAGGCACCTATTTTACCACAAAATACTGGGAAAACTTAGTGACACGAGTATAAGCCGAGGATGGGAAATGTGCTGCCCCCTGTGCCCATCTTGTGCCCTCTATGTCCCCCTCTTGTGTGCCCTCTGTGCCCCTTTTTTGTGTCCCGCTCGTTCTTCCCTGTGTCTCTTCCCCCCTCTCCCTCCCTTGTCTCTTCCTCTCCTCTCCCTCCCCTGTGTCTCTTTCCCCCACCTCCCCCGTATCTCTCTTACTCCCCGTCCCTTATCATCCTCCTCATCCTCCCTCCTCAACCCCCCTCCTCATCCTCCCTTCTCCTCCTCATCCTCCCTCCTCATCCTCTCTCCTCAACCCCCCTCCTCATCCTCCCTCCTCATCCTCCCTCCTCATCCTCCCTCCTCATCCTCCCTCCTCAACCCCCTCATCCTCCCTCCTCAACCCCTCTCCTCAACCTCAACCCCCCTCCTTATCCTCCCTCTTTAACCCCCCTCCTCATCTTCCCTCCTCAACCCCACTCCTCATCCCCCCTCCTCATCACCCCTCCTCATCATCATCTCCCCTCCTCATCCTCAACTCCCCTTCTCATCCCCCCTCCTCAACCTCAACCCCATCCTCATCCTCCCTCCTCAACCCCCCTCCTCATCACTTTACCCCTTTCTAATTACCTCCCCCTTTCCCCTCTCTCTTACCTTCCATCAACTGCTCCTCCGCTCCTCTGCGCGTCTTCCGGCTGTTTTGGGACCTGGTCAATGCTAATGACGTAATGTGCAGGTGACATCCCTTCATTAGCATATGCTGGGTCCCGACACAGCTGGAAGAGGCACAGAGGAGCGGAGGAGCAGCTGATGGAAGGTAAGAGATGAGTAAAGAATGAGGAGGGGGGATGAGGGAGGGAAAGAGACAGAGGGGAGGAAGGGGGGGAGAGACACAGGGGAGGAAGAGGGGGGAGGAAGAGACACAGGGGAGGAAGAGGGTGGAGGAAGAGACACAGGGGAGGGAGATGGGGGGAAGAGACACAGTGTGACTTGAGTATAAGCCGAGAGGGTTTTTTTCAGCCTTAAAGCCTAATTAATAAAAAATGATACGATGCCCATAATCAAGGATAAAAAGTTGAAATAGTTTCAAGTTGAATAAAGGGAGTGTTTGCAAGATACCCATCAGCAGAACAGCAGGCATGTTTCCTGTTTGCACTGGGACACTTATAAAATCTATCAAAATTCTTATGAGGATAATAACACACGTTAAACACATCCCATTGATATACAGAGACATGGGCTAAAAGCCAACAGCATGACCCCCAAGTGCTTGTTGTGGGTTGACTCCATCAGTGCTGTAACAATGAATGTGTAGAATGTCCTGTCTGGATTTGCATTTCCCTGGGAATGAGCAGTACAGAATTCCTAGAATAATATTACTTCTAATAAGTTTGTTTATTGACACTGATCAGCTGTTACCTAATAATGCTCTTATTCTGGGATCTGTCTAGGTGCCCAGGTATAAAGGTGCAGTGTGTCATGCCAGTACAGGAAAAGCAGGGATCACACTGTGTATGAAGGTGCAGCATTCAGATGATGTGTGTAAAGTCAGCTTGGGTGTAGGAGTCCAAAAAAAAAATCTGTGGAGGGGGGGGGGGGGGATATATCTATAGAGAGACAAAAAGACTGTTGTCCTGAGTGGTGCAATTCAACTGTACTCCCAGGACATGGTGCCCCCAAGAAAAGAGAGGGTAGGACAACTATCAAGTATAAAGAAAACATACAATATGATGCACTACACAATATAAACAAAATTTGTTAAAATATCAAATTAATGGTACTTATCCACCATCAATGGAAGCAGTGACCTGGGGCAATACAGATTCTCCCTCAATTTTAATGGTCTCAGTCCAAGTCCAGTATGGATCATTGATGATATGCTATTCTCCTTGCAGAATATTTATACTTTTGTTAGCTTTAATAAAAAGAAAAACACGTTTTACAAGTATGTCCGATAAATTGTTTTTTTTTAGTTCATAGCCTTTGATTAAGGTGGCTATAACAAGACTTTTGTGTGTACTGTCAGAGATTGTGGACATGTTTTTTTCAGAATATGTTTTGTAAGTACAATCTTTCTGATGTAATTTAAACTAACCCAAACTCACATCCTAATATATTTTTGCTATTTTTACCTTAATAAGATAATGTGTGAGAATCTAAAGGGAGCAGACATAACATAGTAGAGTGAGAGAGAAATTGACAGAAGAGAGAGAGGTTGAAATTGAGAAAGAATAGAAAGTAGTACAGAATGAGTAAAGATAACTTGAATAGCCTTCCTGTGGAAATGATAGAGAAAATCACAATTAAGGAAGTGGAGCATGCCTGGAATAAGCATAAGGCCACCTTAAAGCTTAATAAGCCAAACTTTTGGGTTGATAAAATAGGCAAGCTAGATGGGCATTTTTATTTATTATCTGTCATCAAATCGTCATTTTTATATTTAAGGGAGAAGGCAAGAAAAAAGGAGAAAGAAATAGACAAGGGAGAGAAAAAAAGAAGGTTGGGGAGAACACAGAAATGTATTTGTGTAGTCATACATGGCTTGAAATCTGCTGTTTATGTTTTGCAAATTTATAGTATCACTATCTTATCACCACATAACACAGACTTCGCCATACTCACTTCCCTCCAATGGTATTCATTCCATAATACTTCACCAGTGGAAAATAGTGTGAGGGTGGGTGGGATAATGAGTGAATAGAAGGGTAAGGGAAGATACATTTGCAAAAAAACAGAATAAAAAAAAAGTAGAAGTGAGTTTGAAAGACACAAATCAACTGTAGTAAAATAAATACATGCAAAAGACAGGAGTTGTGGTGCAAAAATACATGCTTTTGCTGCTTCCTATCTGCTCATTGCATCCTCCAGGATTGCAGTTTAAAGGGGGGGGGGGGGGGAGTAAAAGGCTTTGCTAGGGCAAAACTTTTCATGGGAGAGACATACTAGTGGTAAATTCTGGTAATGCATGAGATTAAGTTTAATTTCTCTATGTTGTGTATCCCCAATACATATATTCTTGGGGGGGGGGGTAATTCCCCCAGTCCCTATGCCTCTGAGTGTCAGTACAGGAACAGCAGAGCCCACACTGTGTGTATGAAGGTGCAGTATCCAGATGCTGTGGGTGGCATCACAAGTATCAGAGTTCACATTGTCTGTATGAATGTGCAGTATATGAATGCATGTGTTTAAGAATACCAGGCTCAAACCACATGTATGAGGGTGCCGTATCCAGAAGCTGTGTGTAGTGTCAGTACAGAAAAAGCAGCACTCACGCTGTCTGTATGAAGGTGCAGTATTAGGGTGCTGTGAGTACGGAATAGCAGAGCTCATACTGTCTGTATAAATGTGCATTATCAGAATGCATGTGTGTAGTGTCAGTACAGAAATACACAACTCACACTATATGTATGAAGGTGAAGTATCCAGATGTTGTGTGTACTGTCAACAAAGGAATAGTAGGGTGCTGTGTGTCATTTCAGGAATTCCAGAGCTCACACTATCAAGGTGCAGTATCAGGTTGTTTTATGTATTGTCAGAACACAAATTGTAGAGCTCACACTCTCCTAGCAATCTTACCTAACCAGAGACATGTCTTTCTCTTTCTCTTTCACTCTCTCTCTCAAACCACTAAAAACATCACCAGATCATAATTGACAAATCACAATGCATAGAGCCAAGTCTCTACTGAACATGCTCATTACATTATTTTTTTAACTATTATATCTCAAATATGGCTTAAGATAGCACAAATATTCCAAAAAGGAATTGGTTTCTACCATTACATTGCAAACATTCAAACAAATCAATTCAGCCAATGCTTTGATACATTTGAGCAAACATTCCTATGGGAAAAATACCATGTCATCACCCCAAAATGCAACAGAAATAAAATTGGCAAAAAAATGTAGTTACATACACATATATATACTGTATTAGCATATCCATACAATAATCTGCCACTGTAAAGCAGTTTTGTGTATAAATATTCAATTAATATTCAGATCACATATATAGTTGTGAGCATACGAGACGTTGCTCATGCTTGCAGGCTCGCGCAGCGAGCCTGCAGCCCTCGCAAAGCGGGGGTCGCAGTTGCTGGCAAGGAGCGCCAAAGGCGCTCCTTGACAGCCACTGCGCCCCTCGCAAAATTTACGTCGTAACGCAAACAAAATACGAGACGTGTTACGTCCCATTACGACCTCGCAAAAAACGGCAGCAACACGCGCACATCAAAACATGAAAAATACAGCAAATACACACAACAAATACATAAAAAGCTTACTTACAGGAAGAAGGAGCATCCAGGACCTCAAAAACTAAAGTTTAATTTAGTGATAGGTCTATTATTATTTAAATTCATAATTTCAAAAGTGATGTGGGAAACACTATTACTTTACATTACATATTAAAGTAGTCATTTAGGTGTGCATATGAATTACCTTAATCTATGAGTCCTCCTTGTGATTCACCACTAGGGATCGCTCATCCCCCTGCATGTAGTCTGTTTAAAGCTGCTTGTATCAGAAAACTATCTTGGAGACATGCAATCAAAGTTATGGATAAAGGGATCCCACAACACGTGGATGAAAAAAATCTTACAGCCTACATGGGTAAGCTAGACATGTATTTCATGCTGAAACCAACAAGTTTATGCAAAGCAGTCATTGTGGTGTTAGCTCCAGATGTGTAAATATACAAGTGAACAGCAATAAAAAGGGAAATTGAGAACTAAAACTTAGACAGAAAGAACTATGTCTTTATTGCAATTTAAAGGACCACTGTTTAGTCATATTTAAAATAACACTCACTTGCAAACAGGTAAAATAATTTATTTTTAGAATATAAAAAATAAACAATCTTTAATTTATTACATAGTTACATAGTTACATAGTAATTAAGGTTGAAAAAAGACTTTCAGTCCATCAAGTTCAACCTGTTAAGATCTCCTCTGATCTGCAATATGCGGATTAGTTATTAATTAAATTATTGATTAAATAATTATTAATAGTATAGTATTGGAGGATGAATAAAGAGTTAGTCCATCAAGTTCAACCTTTTTAGATCTGTATTGATCTTTTTAATTTGGACTATTTATTATTATTGTTAATTGATCCAGAGTAGGGCAAACATAAAAAAAAAAAAACATTGAAACTTTGCCAATTGTCTCATAAGGGGAAAAAAAAGCAAAATTCCTTCCTGACCCCAGAAACTGGCGATCAAATTTCTCCCTGGATCAATATTCCTTGCTAGTTATCTAGGATAGCCTTGAATGCCCTCTTTATTCAGAACATTGTATATACAATCCCAATCCCCAAAACAGGCAGTGCCAAAGAGTTCTCCAATTATCGAACAATTGCAATAATTTCCCATGCCTGCAAGGTAATGATTAAAATTATACAAGCTCCACTCCAACAATATATGAACCAGAAACTACCAGGTTTTGCAGAGGCACAAAAGATAAAAATTGCCAATGTACGATGGATAATAAAGAAAGCAAGAGAGTTCCAGAAATGCATTTACTTCTGCTTCATAGACTATTCTAAAACCTTTGACTGTGTGGGTCACAACAACATGTGGCATGTTCTTAAAGAGATGGAAGTACCAGGTTATCTCATCCTGAAGAATCTGTATGTCGACCAAGAACTTACATTCAGAACAGAACATGGGGCAACAGAATGGTTCAAGATCAAAAAAGTGCGCGCAAAAGTTGTATGTTGTCACCTTATTTATTCAACTTATACACAGAGTACATCATGCATGAGACCTGGCTGGATGAATCCAAAGCTGTGATCAATATTGCTGGAAGAAATACCAACAACCTCAGATATGTTAACTTTGGTGGCTGAAAGTGAGGAGGAACTAAAAGATCTATTAATGAGGGTAAAAGAAGAGAGTGATAAGCTGACCTACTGCTCAACGTCAAAAAGACGAAGTTCATGGCAAACAGCAATCTCACTTCTTGGCAAATAGACAGGGAAGAAGGGGGGGGGGAGTGAAATATTTCATTTTCCTGGGATCCAAAATCTCTTAAAATGGTGACTGTAACCATGAAATGAAAAGATGTTTGCTTCTGGGGAGGAGAGCTATGACAAGCTTGGACAAGCTAGTAAAAAATAAAGATATTAAACTATCAACAAAGGTCTGCATAGTTAGAACTATGGTGTTCCCAGTAGAAACATATGGATGTGAGAGCTGGACCATAAAGAAAGCTGAGCCCCACAGAATTGATGTCTTTGAATTGTGGTGTTGGCGAAAACTACTTAGAGTCACTTGCACTGCAAGAAGATCCAATAAATGAGTACTTGAGGAAATTAACAAATAAATTGTTCACTAGAAGGTATGATCTTTAGGCTAAAGCTCAAATACTTTGGCCAGATCATGAGACGGCAGGCTTCCCTAGAGAAGACTCTGATGCAGGGAAAATTTTAAGGCACAAGAAGAAGGGAACAACAGAGGTGGAGATGGATAGATAATGTCACTGAAGCAATGAACATGAACTTGATGGAGCTCAGAGGGGAAGTGACTGAAAGATGTACCTGGCGTGCTGTCGTCTATAGGGTCATGGAGAGTGGGACATGACTGAATGACTAAACAACAAAATATACAATGATTCTACAGTGTATTCAAACATTTTGTTTTCTGCTAAACAACTTCTTACAGGGGAGGGCACATTGAATGCATAATTTGTATCAGCACAGTAGGAATTTGGCAGCTACAATTGTCAGCGCTTTCACAGGAATATTGGAAAGCTCATTAATATACAAGGACACCCTTTCATGAGAATGTATAGGTCAAAATCAACACAGAAGTAAAAAGAGAGCTTTGCAGTAACAAAAATTAAATTACAAAACTGAAAACGTAAAGGTGGCATATATACTGTGGAGGCGGAAAGTATTTGATCCCCTGCTGATCTTGAACGTTTGTCCACTGACAAAGAAATGATCAGTCTATCATTTTAAACCACACAAGACAAACGCGTGTCAAAAAAGTTATAAATTGATTTGCAGGTCAATGAGGGAAATAAGTATTTGACCCCTTCGACTTAGCACTTGGTGGCAAACCCCTTGTTGGCAATCATAGAGGTCAGACGTTTCTTGTAGTTAGCCACCAGGTTTGCACACATCTCAGGAAGGATTTTGTCCCACTCCTCTTTGTAGATCCTCTCTAAGTCATTCAATCATTTATTTTGGATTAAGGTCTGGAGACTAGGCCACTACAGGACCTTAATGTCCTTCTTCTTCAGCCACTCCTGTGTTGCCTTGGCTGTGTGTTGGGGTCATTGTCATGCTGGAATACCCATCCATAACCCATTTTCCATTCCCTGGCTGAGGGAAGGAGGTTCTCACCCAAGATTTAACGGTACATGGCCCCATCATCCCTTTGCAGTTGTCCTGTCCCCTTAGCAGAACCTCCCCCAAAGTATAATGTTTCCACATTCATGTTTGACGGTGGGGATGGTGTTCTTGAGTTTATAGGCAGCATTCCTCCTCCGATCACAGCCAGTTGAGTTGATGCCAAAAAGCTTGATTTTGGTCTCATCTGACGACAACACTTCTCCAGTTCTCCTCTGAATCATTCATATGTTCATTGAAAAACTTCAGACAGGCATGTACATGTGCTTTCTTGAGAAGGGGGACCCTGCGGGCCCTGCAGGATTTCAGTCATTCATGGCGTAGTGTGTTACCAATAGTTTTCTTGGTGACTCTATGCCTTGAGATCATTAACAAGATCCTCCCGTGTAGTTCTGGGCTGATTCCTCATTGTTCTCATGATCATTGAAACTCCACGAGGTGAGATCTTGCATGGAGCATCAGACCGAGGGAGACTGGAAGTTATTTTGTGTTTCTTCCATTTGCAAATAATTGCACCAACTGTTCTCACCTTCTCACCAAACTGCTTGGTGTTAGTCTTGTAGCCCATTCCAGGCTTGTGCAGGTCTACAATGTTATCCCTGATATCCTTAAACAGCTCTTTGGTTTTGGCCATGGTGGAGAGTTTGGAATCTGATTGATTGATTGCTTATGTTGACAGGTGTCTTTTCTACAGGTAACAAACTCAGATTAGGAGCACTCCCTTTAAGGGAGTGCTCCTAATCTCAGCTTGTTACCTGTATAAAAGACACCTGGGAGCCAGAAATCTTGCTCATTGATAGGGGGTCAAATACTTATTTCCCACACTGACCTGCAAATCAATTTATAATTGTTTTTGTTATTCCGTCTCTCATTATTAAAATACACCTACAGTTAAAATTATAGACTAATCATTTCTTTGTCAGTGGACAAACGTTCAAAATTAGCAGGGGATCAAATCATTTTTTTCCCACTGTATGTATTTTTGTGGGTTCTAAAAATATTTTGTAATTATCAATTTTAGTTATTTAAAATACTCTATAAAAATTGACCACTGTGGTCTTTTAAGCATAAATTATAAAATGTCTGAATTAAAAGAGCCATTATGACATAGAAATTGATTTCTTGACCGATTTACCGGAGATTATGAAATAAACTAAATTTAAATTTAAAACTTTCCGTGTTCCTTCAAAAAGTTATGAACATGAAAAAAGGATAAATCATTTTGTAAAACTTTGGTGCTGATACAGTAATAGAAGTGGTCTTGGAAAATTCGGGTAATGGCAAAGCTTATTGCAACATACACTCAAATATCTAATATGTAGAAATTGTGCATACCATCGTCTGTCATTTATATTTTATGTGCAAGATGCTTTAATATAGCAAGTTAATAAATGCAATAAACTGCTGATACCTCTATTATTACAAATGATATAGAGCTAAGTAATACATTTACTTACATTTCAAATTGGCTGTCAGAAACACAAAGGCCCATATTTAATTGCAAGACAATAATTACCTTTACACTGAACTTTTGGCTGTGGGTTCCAATTTTTTTTACATATATAGATGTATTTAATTGACTAAAGCCTGCAATTACAGGCTCACAGCCCCAACACGCAAACCATGAACCTGTATGTAGCATTTCAGGGCATGATCATGATCAATTAAGCAAGTCTGTAAGTTACAATTTAGACAGAGACAATAGTAAATCAGAACGTCATTGTGACGTCAGTAAATCATGAAGTGTAAACTACAATTAATTAGTGTTTAGATGTCAGATTCGCAATCGGACTTGCAATCCAGAAATCCATAAACATCAGTAAATCAGCTGTTCTAGACCATGTGGGTTCCATGATATGTATTAACTCCTTGATTCCCGGGATTGAGACAACATGGAAATAAAACATAAAAAATATATTTTTTTATTGCAGATTTGCGAGCTTGAGACTGTTCTATTTGATTTTGCAGTCTTACGAACAGGTGTTTAACCCACTTGCAAGTCCTATCTAGAACTTGTATCATTTTTTTATACATTTGCAATTTACTTGTTGGAGGACTTGTTTAATTGTAATTGAATATGCATTTTGTATCTTTAGCAGTGGTAACATTTACGGGCTTGAAACATCAGGACGGAGTTACGTTTTATGCTAGCACACGCGCACGCACACGCGCGCGCTTGCAAGGCACTGAAAGCCTCCTGTTGCCGGGTGCGCTCGCGTCCCATGTCCCAATGTACTCCCTAAGCCCCTAACTCCCTACACCCCTTGATGGCACTAAGCCCCTACATCAGTTAGTGGGCCTAACCCTAAACCTAACCCCCTAACCCTAAGTCCCTAACCTTAACCAACTACACCCCTTGTCAGCCCTAACCCTAATTATAACCCCCTACACCCCTTGCCGGCCCTAACCCTAACCCCTTACACCAGTTACGGGCCTAAACCTAAACCCTGTAAACCTAACCCAAAAACCCCTAACCACTTACCGGCAACAAGGAGACAGCTTCATCGGCGCAGGGCAGTGCAGCATGCGTGAGTGCACATAACAGATGCACGTGCACGTGTGGTAGCATAAAACAGGAAAGCACCCATTTTTGACAATTGCAGTGCTTTTGAGACTGTAACTCGCAATTGCAATGCAAGTAGCAAAATGTAGCCAATTGAATTTCAATAACGTTTACAGGCTCAAGTAATTGACGCCTTGAAGATATTATATAACACTGAAATATAATTTTCACAATGACTCTTCTAAATATAAATATTGTAGCAAATATGTTTATTATGCTATTTACTTGAATACCATAAATAATTGATATACAGGACCACGGAAATTAGGATTAAAAGGACTAGTATTTCTGAAAAGGTGTTAACTTTCCCTCATGGGTTAGCCTTTTGAGGGGTGTCCATGGTTTAGCAAGTTATAGGACAGCCTGCAAAAGGAAGGCAGTCTATGTGTAAAAATGTTTATTAAAGATTTTGGTAGAAAACTTACTGAGATATGTTCTCCCTCTGCAAATAATTCCAAGTTCATGCTAAATTTTGTTCATATTTCTTGTATTCATTTGGAGAAATGATCACACCTACCATTACCATCAATTAATTTACTGATTAAGCACTTTATTTGGGGAGGTGGTAATCTTGACATTTGGGTAGATGGTAATATTGACTAGCATTTGTGGTAAATAGGTTCTAAATGTATTGTAAAATTGCCCCTTTCTGTCAACATCAATAAATCATATTATAATAGGCAGTGCCCCCTCTGTTTGCTCGCCCCTTTAGCAAGGAGTTGGGAGTAGAGGGGTCCCAGGCTCAGACGCTGGCCCTAGGGACAGAGACCAAAGGTAAGCCAAATGTTTGAATTGATTTTTTTTGCCCTACTCAACCTAACAGCTTTACTAGAAGATGCTCGATTGCCCTCTTTTACCCTTTATTCCCCTTTCTCCCTTTAAAATTTTTCTCTTTGTTATGCTTTCTTGTTGATTATTGATATTTTCATCTTATCATCTGCCACACCTCTCCCATACAGCAATTTTTTTACATTGCTAACTGCTAACATTCGTTGGTACTGCAGATGCAGTCTGAAAAATTAATTTGATCTACTTAAGCTACTCATTTACTACCAAAGTAAAGAAAAATTATAAAGTTTACTATTATTAATTCCGGAATGAGGGAAATTAAGTTAAAAGTTAAAATTTTTAAGTTAAAAATTAATAAAAATAAAAGTAAAAAAGAAGACAAGGACTATCTCTGTTATAAGGATTATTTTATTTACCTTTGTGTAACCCAGCAGAATTTACATATAACACAATGTGGAATTACTTATGTAATTTATTGTTCTGATGTGCAATGAAATTTTTTTTTTTTATACTGTCTTCAATAAAAAAAAAGATTGAAACCAAAAAAATAAGTCATATTATTTATTTGCCCATATTGAGCACCATCGCAATATTTTTACAATAAATCATTATCAGATTTAAACTTTTATTTGGTAATTGAATACGCAATTTAATTAGCAATCTGAAATTTAATTTGCACCTTTGCTCTAATGTTTTATGGCTGTACTTGTGTTAGATTTTTCTTCTGTTTGTGCAAATTACTATCTTTCTATATTTCAGAAATGTATGTCTGTATTGTCCAGATTATTCAGTTTATGTTTATGTGATGGTATATTTCAGGCTTTCCTTTGATATACTAATACTGTTGGTAGAGTTGCATATATAAGACATATGTAATGACCAGGGCCCCCATGAAATTCCAAGCCTGATTTGGCCGTCATACAGCCCGTATGTCTGAGGGCTTGAGATTTGCTGGAATTACAGAGCGATTAAATTAAAAAAGCCTGCAAGGACATGGCCGGAATCCAAATCCGTAAACCTTGTTCAAGCACGTAGTTACGGGTTCAGACTGAGTCGATAGTAAAAGAGACCGCCATCATTACGTCACTAAAACATGGAGGTTACATTCAATCACTTATGCGGTTTTGAAGTCTGAGTTGCGATCGGACCCACATTCCAAAAATAATGCAATATTAAAAAATCAATAAACAAAATATACTAGTCCAATGCGAGTTCTATTATATGTATTAACACATTGATTGCCGGGTTCAATACAACACGAAAATTAAACATAATAAAAAAAAAAACAATTGTTGGAGATTTGCAAGCTTGAAAATTGTATCATTATGCTATTTATTTTAATACCTTATCGCTTTCCCTGTAATTTAAAATACATTAGTGTGTTTGTTTTACTTTTACAGTGCTACAGACAGGATTTTAACACGCTTGCGGATCCTTTCTAGTACCCATAGGATTTTTGGCTACATTTGCCATTTAGGGGTGTAAAAACAGTTGCGGGCTTGAGGATTCATAGCAATTTAATAGCGATTTTCGATTGTAACATTTACGGGATTGAAAGATCAAATGCTTAGCTGGGATGGAGTTCAGATTTTGACAGCCCATAGGGCTTTTTTGCCTGTAATCCGCAGATCATTTGCGGGTAGCTAAAAGAGGCCAATTTAATAGCCGTAAATTTTAAGGGCTTCTGGAACTGCGGTTTGGCAAATTTAATAGGGCTCTATGACTGATAAAGATACAGGAATATCAATGATATGTATTTATACTGACCATTATAGCTGCCATTTCATACAATATAATCTAATGTTATATAAATCTCATATCTGAAAAGATAGCACTCAATGTATGATGGGAATTTAATGTACCGTAATTTTAGATAGAAAGATTTGCCAGACCAAACCTCAACTAAAATTAAAAGATTAGCTAACAGTAAAGTAAGATAATTAACTTAACATGATAAGATAATTCCAGTAAAATAATGTTTAAAAAAGAGTCTGAACATCTGTAGCTGTTTAGAGGTTAAAAACCCACTACCTTTGAGGATTGCATAAAATATTTCTTCTCATTACATTCTGAATTAACATTTATGTTACCTGTGTAACTTACATCCAGAAAGGCACACAGCTATGGCTACAAGGGTTCAATAATACATTCTAAATGTGGCATTCAAAGAAAGAAATGGAATACGAACAGGGTTGTACCCGATGGTTGGAAAACTGGAAAAAAAGAAACCCTGTTGTAATTCGTACACCATTCACCTGATTTGGATGTAAATACCCTCAAATTAAAGCTGAAAGTCTGCAGTTAAAGCACATCTTGTTAGTTTCATTTCAAATCCATTGTGGTGGTGTATAGAGCCAAAAAGATTAGAATTATGTCGATGTCCCAATATTTATGGACCTGACTGTATGGTTTGTGGAAGAATTGATACATACAGTATAGAAAGAAAGCCCATACACCAAGAATATCATTGATTGGTTCAAAATCATTGTCAGTATCATCATAATTATGTAGTTACATACAGCCTCATTCAATTGCCAGCTCGCAGCTCACTTGCAGATGGTCGGATGTCTCTGAGTGAGCTGCAAGCTGCTTTTGTCCTGCATTTCAAAATTTTGGCCTGGTTTAATATATCCCCTTTGGAGCAATAGGTGTCTCTTATGAAAATACTATATAAAACATGGGTTCGATATAAATATTCAATTTATTCAATGTTTGTAAAAAAATTGAAATATAATAAAATATGTTCAATAGCGAAAAATAAGAATAAAAATGGTAAATTATACAGTGACTCTAATATTATTAAGAAATAAATAAATTGATAGGAAAACTACTGATCAGACGTGTTTCGACACTTTTATCCTGTGGCTTTTTCAATGATCAAAAATACCTCAATGATATGAAATTCAAATGCAGAGCGTAAAGCTCAGTGCTTCTCTCTATGAGGCAAAAAAAAAGCTCCAAAAATTCCATGATTTAGGCTTAACGCTGTGTAAGCAGAGGTGGGGTACTTAGTTCTCAACAGTCTGCAAGCCTCTAATTGCCTCACCTGAATTAATCAAAAGATAAGAAAAGAGAAAATTTTCCATTGTGGTATACTCGTAAACTGTAAGGAGTGTAGAAAAATCATTGAAACTTAACATTTAAAATTTTGATAACAAAAAACAGAAATGTAACAATTTCTTTTTAATATCAAAAAATTATTTAAGATGATTTGAAAAAATATGCTTAAGTTCCTAATGGTGAATACCCCCTAAACTTAAATTTCTTTCCTCACTTGCCTAGCGTTACCCAATCACATGGGAATGATACTAAAAGGTTTACATTTGTTAGCTTGAAATTTACCATACATGGGTATACCTTAAATGATAACAAAGTTATTATTGAGTATAACAAGTTATTATACTCAATGTTGTTTGTATTCAAACTAGTCATTTGAACGTAAGTTTGCGAGTTTTCTATCGTACCAAGTGCTTTGGGGAAAGCACTATGTGCATTTGATTTCAAATCCAAAGGCCCTGTATAGAGCTACAGAATATGCTGGCGCATTACAAATAAAGGAATAATAATAATAACATGGAGTATACTTCTCAAATGACTCAGTGAGAAATTAGACATATAGTTCATAGTTAAAGTCTGTGTACCACTAACTTTGTTTAGTATTTTACACAGTGATTATAATGTTCAGAAATTCCATGAATTAGCTCTCCTAGAATCACATATAATAGTTGATGTAATTGCGAGTTTGTCGGTAACGCTATGTTAAAAATTTCGGGCTGCGCATGCGCAATGAGCGCAGAAGGCGCTCATCGCAAGGCCTGAAAGTTATGGGTTTGACGGGGGCTGCAATGAGCGCTGAAGGTGCTCATCGCAAGGCCCGTAACTTAGAGGGGGGAGAGGCCCCCAAAAGGTTTATGAGTTACAGGCTTCAAAAAAATAATGGGTTCAACGGCCGCCATTTCTTTCAAGCCCGTAAATCGGAAGCCGCTGGGAGACCAGCAAAAGACACTGATTAATTAGAAAATTAACGTACAACCTCACACACAGCACAGGGGGAGAGGCAGGGAGCCTGTGAGTGAGGTTGCAAGATAATTTGCTTCTTAATTGGCACTTTTGGGAGGTCGTAAAACAGTAATTTTTTTTTCAATCCAGTAAATCGGAAACACATTTTGGGCTTGGGTAAAATTATACATTTCCCAAGCCCGCAAACGGGTGCACACCTGTAAATGCAAACAGGAGCACAGAGGAGGGAGAGGGGGGAGAAAGACACGGGGGGGAGAGACACAGGGGAGGGAGTGGGGGGGGGAAGACCCAGGGGTGAGAGAGGGGGGAAAGAGACACAGGGGAGGGAGAGGGGGCAAAGAGACACAGGAAGAGAGAAGGGGAAACAGAAACAGGGGAGGTAGAGGGGGGAAGACACAGGCGTGAGAAAGTGGGGAGAGGCTCGCAATAAGTGCCAAAGGTGCTCATTGCGGGCACAAAATTTGCAGGTTGGCCGAGGCCTGCAATGAGCGTGCTCATCGTGAGGCCCCTAAAGTAGAGGGGGGAGAGGCGCTCATGAGGCCCGCAAGATAAAGGGGGGAGAGACTTGCATTGTGTGGCAAACAGCATTGCCAGGCTTCAAATTTTATTGCCATCATTTTTGACAGGCAAGTCGCTAGTATATATATATATATATATATATATATATATATATATATATATATATAAATGAATTTAGTTTTGTAGCAGAGCCTTACAGAAATGTGGGAGAGCCCTGGAGGATGGGTGTGTGGGCCTGTTGCCGGATAGAGGCATTTGCCCAGTCCAGGCTCCCTTATATCACAATATGCTACAGCTGTGAACAGGCTGGGACAGTCTTGTGAAAGTCAGTTGCAGCCAGAGCCGAGAAAGAGAAATCTGCAGCTGGGCCAGCAAATGTGTTGGAGATGGGCCAGAGACAGCATTGCAACTCAGAGGGAGAGTTATAAAGCAAAGCCCAGAGAAAGTGTTGCAGCATCGAAGCTTATAGCTAGAGGGAGAGTTATAAAGCAAAGCCCAGAGAAAGTGTTGCAGCGTCGAAGCTTATAGCTAGCCGCTGAGCAAGGAAGTAAAGTGTTTTGGAGTTAAGGAGGTGAGGAGTCTACAGCATAGAAGCTTATAGGGCATCCTCCGATGAAGAAACTGAGACTGAAATCCACAGGATAAAAGTCAGTACATTTCATAGAGTATATTGGATTGGGTTTGTTTTTGTTATTTTGGAATATTATGGCACTGGCTAAGAGACATTCAAAGTTTTGGAAAAAGCATGTAACGGCCTCTTGTGTTCCTCCATAAGAAGTGTACACTGGTGTCAGAAGTGTGATGGATATTGTCTGTGTTTAAGAAGACAGCCCACACCACTGAAAATGGAGGTGTCATTAAAGGCCTTATTGTAAGCCACTGCGGCACAGAGAGTAATGAACCAACAGCAGGCAGAAATGTATAAAGTACTGGCTGCTGAATTTGCACACAACAAAAAGATAATTGCATAGAGCAGTGTACATGTTGCAAAAGAGGACAGCTAGGAGAGGCTACTTCAAGACTGAGGCAGGCCACAATGAAATGGCTGAGACAAGTGGAAGAGGACAGAGTCCAAATGAAATAATTATTGGAGGCGCAGAGAGTTCAGCTTCAGCACCTGAGGACTGCAAGCAACCCTAAAGTTTCAAATTCAAGTGGAAGCATGAATCCAAATCACTTCCAAAAGAACATGACGAGTAAGGATGATGTGGAAACATACCTCCTGAATTTTGAGAAGATTGCCAATAGAGAAGATTGGCCAAAAACACACTGGGCAATAATCCTTGGCCCCTATTTGTGTGTTGAAGCACAGAAAATAAATGGTATGTTGGATGAAGAGAAAGAAACAGATTATTGCGTTCTGAAAGATGAGATCCTTTACCAAGTTGGAATAAATAGAGCTGGAGTTACCCAGCGTCTCAGAGCACAGAGATTCTGCCCACTGAGGTTTATGAACAGACAGAACCTGCATTGTTGTGCCAGGGAAAAACTACTGAACAAAGGGAAATTGCCACCCTCTAGCCAGCGACCATCCTGTTTTCTGAATAAATATGACAGTGGTGAATTATGGAGTTCAGAGAAATGCCATATGTGTCTTTACCCAAGGTCAGGGTACAGGTTACCTGATGAGAGGTTGTGGGAGGATTCCCAAAGAAACCTGACGGCTTTTGTATCAGCTAGAGCAAAGGTCCCGGTAGTGCCACAAACAGGAAAGAAAGGTGCTCCTAAATTTCAACCACATGGGAATATTGGGTTTGAACAAATTATAGAGGTAACCAAACGAGTTTTGCAATGAGAAGTTATTTGATGATATTGTCAAAGAAAGACAAGTGAGGAACTGGCTTCCTGACAGAGGAGCAACAAAAGGAGAATTTATAAGTAACATAGATTATGCAAATCAAAGAGAAAGACAAGAATTTGAAAGGCAGGGCACCAGTGACAAAGTGACAGAAATGGCTCTAATGCAGCTAAAGAGAAGGCATAGTGAAGAGATAACCATGACTAATGCTGTGAGTAAAGGTCAAAGGACAAAATGCAAGATGTTGTTAATTACTGTGAAACCAGCCTCAGTATGAAGGATGCTGTTCAAGATAATGGGGAAGATATGAACCCAAACAGGTGCAGCAACCTTAAGTTGAAAAACGATGAAAAGGCCTTCATAAGTTACCTGGATGGACCCAGCCATCTGTCCCTGGTGATTGCTCCAAAGGTGGAGTATGATACTCTAGAAAGGAAATGCCTGACAACTATCTCAGACCCAAAGAAAGGGGAGATCAAACAGACAATTCCAGCTAGTGTTAATCCACCAGAAGAATGTCTTGATTTTAATGGGGAAACTGGAATTCATCCTAAAGTGAAAGACGAGAATCTGGAGATCGAGCTTGTGGAAAGTGAATCATTGAAGCAGAACATGGGCATGAATTCCATGGGAATTGTGAAGTATCCCGAAAGCTCTCCATCACAGACAGACATAATTCAGAGACAGGGTCATGAAACCCTGGAAGCCAGAGAGACATTTCAGGAGCAGGAAAGACTAACAAGGCACAGCCAAGTGTATGATCTACGCTCTCAGCTACAAGAAACTGAGAGTGAAACAGCTCTAATAGAGAAGAAGCTGCTGAAATATACTCAACAAGACCAGAGGGCGGCTGAAGGCTCTGTTCTGGAGACACAGTCTCATCTCGACTAACATCCTTCTGTGCCAACTGACACCTGCAGATAAAAGGTTATGTGCTGAGTGCAGAACATGGTCGGCAGGAAGCTGCTAAGCAAAGCATAGACCAGGAACTTTTTTGGAATAGAGAAAAACAGGCGGAAAGTCTGCCTAAGCAGAAATAGTTATTCAGGGGGAACCTAACAAATAAGACAGAGGAGGCTCTTCAGCTGAATATGCAGCAAGAGTGTAAACTGGATGAGCAACAAGTCAAGAAGGAAAAGTTGCAGCTGCATGAAAAGAAGAAAAACGAACAGCTAGGAGCCATGGAGGCGAAGCAAAAAGAAAAACTGAAAACATATTAAAATAAGCATTTAAAGGTGGAAGAAAAGTGGATGATTGCTGAGAAGGCTGAAATCAAAAGCTTTTTTTCAGGAACTAAAAACTAAAAAGGCTCAAAAGGGAGTTAGCCAAGTTGTGAAGTCTAAGCCTGAAGCTGCTGAACAGCTAGATATGCTCCGGAAAATCGAAATGGCTGTGGTGTCCTTTCTAGCAAAGATAAAGAGCCACATACCTCGTAGGAAGGTGTCATAATGTTACCAGACGTTATTATTGTGCATAGTGATGCAGATAATGCACAGAACCAAGAAGAGCCTGAAGCGGCCCTAGGAAAGGTAGTGTTATTGGAGCCTGTGAAGAATAAGGCACCAGAGCCCAAGCAGTTTGGGCGTAAGAAATGGCTACCAGTTTGTGCGAATTATTTGCCATCCTATTGTGGTACCTGGAACAGGAAAAGCTAGGTTATCTGTCGACGCAAACCATGGACCGAGAACAGATTGCGCAATGATGAAGCAGAAAGAGATGAAATGTGGGAAGAGATACAGCATATGGATTTGCTGTTCCATAGCTAAGGAGATAATGATGAAGTTGATAATGAGGGACATAAAGTGAGGGAAGTTAGAGCAGAGACATGAAGTCCGATATTGCCAGGAAAGTCTGTATAAACTGGGCTTTGGAAGAGGGGTAAACCTGCAGCATGAGCTGAGGAATAGAGTCCAACAGGCTCAAAGCTTCAAAGAATTTGCACAAGAATTGCAAGGATGGCAGTAGAGAGTCACTTGCTGTCTGAGTCAGAGACCCACTACTATCTGGTGGTATTGAAAGAACAATGGAATGCAGTGCAAGTGTTGATGAGGGTTAAAGAAGCCACAATCACTTGTATAAAGCAGGAGCAGCCGAAGCCTAACTCCACAATCGAGAATTGACATTCATTAAATTTATGGGACATATTACGTATGGTCGATAAGGAGAGCTGTAAGAGTATAGCTCTGTCTGAGCACACTGACAGCAAGCATCTAAATGTTTGTGATACGGAAAAGCAGAATCTACAAGAGGCCAGCCAAAAACTGCAGAATACTTTACTGCAGGTGACACAGAGGAAGAAAAGTGTGCATGATAAAGGAGAGAACTGGAGAGTTGAGCTGGAGAGTTATATCTCAGCCATGAGGATGTTTGAAACCAAAGTTATTTCCTGAGAGGAACGATAATAGTAGTAGTAAAAAAACTAGAGGAGCAGAAGCTTCAGCAGCTACAAGAACAACTAACCAGTGGTATAGCGCTGAGGGGGGGGGGGGGGGGTATAATGTAGAAAAGCCTTACGGAAATGTGTGAGAGCCCTGGAGGATTGCCATGTGGTGACATAGTCCCTCATTCAATTCGGGGCTGTTACTTGCAAGTAACTTTCCGATTTGCTACTTTTGGCCTACTTGCTCCAGTAGCTCTACTTTTATTTACCTATTCAATTGGCCGGGTGTGAAAGTTAGTCCCAATCACAAACCATGCTATCAGCAGTAAGCATTTGCGTGCTTGAACATGATCACAGCCGCAAGCTCGTAACTCGTGTTTCCAGCCCGCAAACTCGGAGAACTGTAAATGCAAATATAAATTCAATCCAGCACTGTAAAGCACTGTAAATAATGGGGAACGCAATGGGTGACACCAGTGGCAACCTGTGATGCTCTGGTGAACTCCATGCCCATGAGGGTTAAGGCAATGCACTGAACAAAAGTATATTTGCCTATTCTGCACTATTATTACTGTGGCGAACAGTCTTTTTCTTCTCTAGTTGTGGCCGTGTTTCTGACACGAATTGAGGAACACAACCACACTGGAGGCTTCACTGATTTTTCAAACTTTTCATGATTCCTCCCATTGAGATAAAGCATAATAAAATGAATCAAAACATGAAATAAATAGGTCGAACTCTTTCTGACCACTATATATAATTGTAGTTTCTGTCACTATCCTAACTTGCATTCAGCTACTCTGAATGCAGACAAACAGAAGCACACAGTCCAATATACTTTATATGTAATGTACTTGCCTTTATCCTCTCGATTTTAAAAGTCTCACTTTATCTTCATCCGCAGGTGGCTTTCAGCTTCCACACTGCAGACTCCTTGACTCTCTTTTACTCAGCAACTTTCTCATTAGCATCCACGCTGCAGTCTTCTTGACTATATTAGTGCGCTTTTACTCCAAAATACTTTATTTTAATCAGCGGCTGTCGATAAGCTTCTTTGCTGCAACAATCTCTCAGGGCGATTGGTTTGTAACACTCCCTCTGAGCTGCAACACTCTCTCTGGCCCATCAGCAGCACTCCCTCTCTGGGCCCTGGACTACCACTAAATATTCAAAAGAATGCCCAGGCCTTTTAACATCTGCAGCCCCATTGTGATGTAAGAGAGCTCTTTAAA
Source organism: Discoglossus pictus (assembly GCA_027410445.1). NCBI lineage: Eukaryota > Metazoa > Chordata > Amphibia > Anura > Alytidae > Discoglossus > Discoglossus pictus. The sequence continues at coordinate 46,390,870 of CM050171.1, read as the reverse complement.
ACCTGCAGTACTGGATTGGGCAAATACCTCTATCCAGCCTTAGGCTTACACACCTATCCTCTAGTATTCTCCCACATCTCTGTACAGCTTTGATCAGTTATACCTTGCAGGGTACAGGATAATTATGCTATGTTCACAATGCTATGTACACATGTAATCAATGTTCTCTAGGAAGATTATGATATCCCCTTTTTACAATCCACCCGAAATGAGGGATTGTTTAGATCTTATTGTGTAAATGGGGATAGTAACATTTTTATAAAAGTTTAACCAAGTGAGAACCAGATATTTCCATGGCTACTATCGGACCCAGAGGACAAACACCCTCATACATTATTGTAATTAGTTCAGCAGCTGTATTAGTGAGCTTGAGTGGTACATATTAAGATATTCAAATGAATATGTGAGGTTCTTATGTGATCTATAATATATATATGCACATGAGAAACAAGGATGAGGTCCACAAATAAGGTACTGTAGTAGGTAAAGCTTAATAATAATAATATTTACTTACATTTAGAGGATATTCCCCATTATTAAAGCATCATTTGTTATTATGAAAATATTAAATGTATTTTCATGATTTTTCTACTCTGCTTATAGTTTAAGAGTGCACCCCAAAATGGTCAGTTTTCTCTTTTCTTGTCTTTTTAATGTATAGCTAAACAGTTGCAAAAGGCACTATAGGTCAAACCTTTAAAGGGCCATTTCCTTCACTGTAAATGCTCTTCGTGATGTGAAAGAGCACACAATAGTATTTATTTTTAATTAAGTTAATAACACTTAAAACATTTAAGGTTTTACGTCTGCTTACAACTCTACTAATCTTTCCTACTGACTGTTGATTAATAACATATGCTGAACCATGTGAAGACACAGTGAAGACAAAGATTTATAACAGTTTTTTCTTGAACTCAGAAATGCAGCTAGCAGGTAACCCACAACTGACCTGTTTAGGTGATTCCAGTATTCCATTCTCTGCACAGAAGAATTTGTGAAGGATTACATAGTTAGATAGTAATTGAGGTTGAAAAAAAGATGTTTAGTCCATCATGTTAAACCTTTTTAGAACTCCTCTGATTTTTGAAATATTTGGATTAATTTACAGTGAAACATTGCCAGTTGTTTAAAAAAAGGGGAAAAAAGGGGCTAACTCTTTTTTTTTTCTTTTGCTCACTGCATGGAGCTGTTGTTGTAGGTCTGTCTAGGGATGCCAGGACAAGGTTTTATTATTTATACATCATCATGTTATGTTAAAACAAGAAAAAGAACATGTAATAGGTCGAATTACGTCAAATTAAAAATAAAAAAACTATCTTTCCCTATAAAACCCTAGTAAAAAACTCCTATCTTTTCCCTGTCTTTAACCATTTTTCTTTCTATCCATTATTTTGATGTTAAAACCCTATCCTATCACTTCTCTAAAAAAAAGTATAAAAAAGAAGAAAAAATTATAAAAAGAAGAAAAAATTATAAAAAAGGTAAAAGAGACACATTTAAATTATAATAACCTGTTCCAAGGCCCTCATTCAATTGCAATTTTGCCAATTGAATAAGGCTCTAAATAAGCACATAACATATTTTTTTTAAAGATGTTTTTTGTTAGTAAACATCTATGCAAAAGCAAGGTCTTCACTAACTAAAAACTTCTTTAAAAAAAAATGCTATGTGCTTATTTAGAGCGCTATTCAATTGGCAAAATCGCAATTGAATGAGGGCCCAAGTATGCAACTTCTATTTCTCTTGGACTTTTTGTTTTCCTATTTGTTTTTTATCCCTCCAATTATAAATATATAATAAAGTAAATACAGTCCTGGGGTAAAATTACATTTAAAAAACATTCAATATTTCTTGCTTTCTATAAAGCTTCTTTAAAACAATTAATAATTAACCGATTTTCTAACAAGCTCTCTTTCCCTATGCATAGCATCCTCCCAAATAAAACAGTTTTGTGGTTTCAAATTCTAAGATTACCCACCCACTTTAAAAGATGTCCAATGAGCCCGCCACGAGGGAGAGGCCTGTGCGGGAACGCCATCTTTTCCCTGCCTGAATGTGACCCCTCTGCTTGAAAACCCTCTACCGGGGAAGGCTCTCTCCTAGTCTGCCTCTGCGTCGGCGGCACAGGAGGGATCTACTGCAGCACCGGAGTGTGGCGTTGGTGGAGACAGCGCAATCTCTGGCCGCCCAACAGAGGGAGCGGTACAACGGAAGAGACCGCGGAGTGACGGAATCACCAAGGAGGGTGAGTGGGGTAAGGGGCACGGATGCTCCTGAGGGGAAGAAAGCATACCTCGTAGGCGACCAGGACTCACAATAACATACAGGCATACAGCCTGATAAGCTTCCTGCCCAACCTAAGTGCTTGATACAGGCCCGAGAAGCATCTCCCCCCCCCCCCCCCCCCGCGACCACAAATACTATAGGTATTACCCCGGGACTCTGACAGGCAGCTTATGCCGCATTGGCCTGCACGTAACATACCTACCAAAAGCGCCAGAGGATCAGGGCAACGTGGGGGGTAGCAGTAGAGCTGCTAAGAAGCTTTCCCCATATTCCAGCCCAGAGCAGAATTTTTTTTTCTTTTTCCTTCCTATTTGGCGCCAAAAAATACCCCCCAGAAGAAGGGAGGCCATCCTGGATCTCTAAATTGGAGGGGAATACTCCTGGACTTCATTACATGTGCCTAATTGGCTCTAAGGTGTTTAGCCTTCCATAAAAGACATTTTCAGATCAACTCAACGAAATAAAAAACAAGAAATTGAAAAAAAAAAAAGAGGAAAATAAAAAAATAAAAAAAAATAAAAAAGATATGGGCTAAGTGCAAAATGAGATCTATATAAAATGCACACTTAGGAGGCCATATTGGAGCACAGAAGCAGCAGACGGACTTTGGTCTAACAGACACATGTTTCCGGCGCTACCTATTGGAGAATCCCACCATGAGGGCGGGCGCCCACCCCACTCTTTTTTTTGTAAGGGTCTCATTGATGGAATCTAGAAGATAGAGCAACAGGGGGAGCAACAGGCAGAAAGTCTTGAGGCTTTGACAATGGAAGACTAAACAAAGATGAAACTATAAATTGCCCCAACTCGAGCAGCACCTTTCATAACATTTTTCCACAGGCGCTTCCCAGAGCAGGACTCAGTGTTCTTTTTTGGGTGCCAAGACAACTAATATTGGGGAGGTACCCTTCTGCCAGTGCGGCCGCTTCAGAGACAAGAGAGTCAGGGAGGAAACAGGGCGAAAGATGAAGAAGGCTAAGAGAAGCACATCCTCCAGAGGCATCCCTGAGCATTTCCAAGCAGCGTCCAGTTCGGCAACCAAAGCAGGGGAAAGCTCCCCAGAAAGATCTGAGATGTCTGAGAATGAAGGGGAAAGGCCCAACACCATCACTGACGTGGATTTCTCAGTCTCTGCAATGGCGAAATTTGAACTAATGCTGAAAACTCAACTTGCGTTAGCACTAAAGGAGATGAGAGAAGAGATCTGTGCAATAGGACAGAGAACACACAAGCTAGAAAAAAGAACAGAGATGATTATTTCTACACAAGAGGATGATAAAATTGATATCAGCGCCAACTCAACTTGTATAGAGGCTCTTGAAAATAAATTGGAAGACCTGGAAAATAGATCCAGAAGGCATAACGTACGGTTGAGAGGTGTTCCTAAAAATGTGCAGGATCTCGTACCCTATCTTGAAGCAGTGTTTTCCACCATCCTACCGAATCAAACAGAGGAGGTGCTGCTCATTGAAAGAGCCCACAGGGCGCTTGGAGGTCCAATCAATTCAGAGAAACCTAAGGACATAGTAGTTCGTTTTGTGAGACAGAGCTCCAGAGATCTGCTAATGGCAGCAGCCAGGAAATTGCCTAAAATAGTTGGCCCGGACGGAACACAATTACAACTGTTTATTGACTTAGCTCCATCCACCTTAACGAAAAGGAGAGAAATGAGACCGGCTCTAGAAATTTTAATAAAGAACAGAATTCAGTATCGCTGGGGATTCCCCTTTAGCTTACAATTTCGCTGGAATGAGCAAACACATGTGGCTCACTCACTTGGTGCGCTCCAAAAAAAAGCTTATTCACCTACAACTGCTCCCAGAAGGCTCTAATCTAATGGGCCAGATGTCTAAGCCGAGGGAAAGACCAGCTAGAGACTGGATGGATGTTTCTGCTAAGAAAAAGCAAAGGAATGACAGTAACAAGGGGCTTAGGGACCGGAGCGATGGAGCAGTGAGAACCGAACAAGGGAATGCTCCAGTAGGGGTTTGACTTTCCCTAAAGATGATTTCCAAGGTTGCAGAGACAATCAGGTTAATCTTTATTAATGGACTTTATTGTAAAGCGCAGGGATTACTATTATAAGACTTAGGTAGGAGTTGGGGTAAGGTTCCCCAAAATATCCACGATATCTGATAAGGTATTATTATAAGAGAATACTAGTTGCAGTTTACAATACTTGTTGCTCCCTCCAATGTAGTGGGGGTTAGCACTCCAGATCAGTACTTTTCGACTCGCTCAGTTTTAGGAATGGGTTAGATTACGAAAGAGAATTTCCTCATTCTAGGGAAGTATTCTGGGTTTTTTTAGTGGCTACTCCCTAGGCACAACAGGTGCAAGATGAAAGGAAACATGAGGAAGAAGAAAGGGGGGGGGGGGAGGACCAAGGGTCCAAAAAGTTTTATTTGTATATGTTTGGTCATCATTTTTCTCTCTTCATACTATACATAACCAGATTGGCGGATGGAGGACTGCGGGGGTTTCTCGCCGGCTTTCCTATTCCTCGGGCGCTGACTCCGAATCCTCTATTCCTAAAGGGGGTAAGTCTCGGCAGACATTAGCTACACACGACACTATAGATTATGGGTGAAGCTGAAAACGTTTTTATTACACATAACGTTAAAGGATTTAATTCCCCCACTAAAAGGAACAAGGCGTTTCAATCTTACAGAACACTTAACCCTGCAGTAATTTTTATTCAAGAAACCCACTTTAAGCATCAACAAATCCCGACATTTATGAACAAGAATTTTCCTACGTTCCACACAACAAGTAGCAGTGCCAAAAGGGAAGGGGTGCCTCCACAAAAACTTTCCCTTCACTCTGGACAAAAAAATTGCAGATAGACAGGGAAGCTATCTTTTTTTGATGGGAAGGGTACTAGACATCCCGGTCACGCTAGCAGTAATATATGCTCCTACCATCTCTCCTCATAACCATCTCAACAGGGCATTGAAACATTTGTCATCAGCAAAGCAGGGCAGGATCATTCTGGGGGGGGGGGGATCTTAACTTGGTACTAGATGTCAAAAATGATAGAACAGGGAAAGACTTGGGAGACAAGTTCGCTAAAAGATTGAAACAAATTAAAAGACTGTTAAGAGAGCTCGAGCTGGTGGATCTCTGGAGGGAAAGACATTTAGGACACAGGGAATTCACTTTCTATTCCTACCCCCATAAAACATACTCCAGAATCGACTACTTGCTAACCGACCCTACCTTTATACATGACTCTCAAAACGTGGACATAATACTGTGTGCCTGGTCGGACCATAGCCTGGTTAAGACGACCATAAACCTAGGATCCATGACTAAACCCCTTTATCAATGGAGACTGAATGAAAGAATACTGATGATCCTGATAGTTAAAAAACAAACAGCCCAGGAACTAGAATCTTTTTTTTAAAGAAATGAGACACCTGGGGTGGGGACCGGCTGGGTCTGGGCAGCTCATAAGGCGTACATCCGGGGCATTTGCATGAAAGAGGCATCTAAGTTTAGACGAGAACAGAGAGCCCAGGAAATAAAACTCACAGAGGAATTAGGAAGATTAGAAAAAATAAATCAACAAAACCCTAAAACACAGACTAGGCGAGAAATAGAAAGCGTGAGAGTAGAACTAGATAAGATCTATTCGGAAGGGGCGGAGAAAATTCTTAGGAGAACCCAACACAAATTCTTCCTCCAAGCGAACAAACCGGATAGGATGTTAGCGAAAAAATTAAGATCTAAACAAGCTCTCTCGAAAATTTACTGCATAAAGAATAAAGAGAATATCAAAACAGCAGATCCTACCAAAATACAAGAACTTTTCTATAATTTTTACCAAAAACTCTACTCAGCATCAAGTAAAGAAACAGCATACAGTATCAGAGCTTGGCTGGATAGATTTGACCTGCCCTGTTTGGAGGAATCAGAGGTAAAATCTCTTAATGCTAGGATCACACAGGAGGAAGTAGGAAAGGGAATCCAGGCAATAAAAATGGGAAAGGCACCGGGCATAGACGGGTTCACGAACATGTACTATAAAACCTTTACAGATATATTATTACCTAGACTAACCAAACTATATAATCATATCCTGGATGGTCAGGAGATCCCTCCCGAAATGAACTTAGCGGAAATTATCCTATTCCCTAAAGAAGGGAAGGACAGCTCAGAAATTAAAAACTATAGACCCATCTCCCTTCTAAATGGGGATATTAAACTACTGGCAAAAATATTAGCGGACAGAATTTCTAAATTTCTCCCAAGGATTATACATAAGGACCAGGTGGGGTTTATCCCCCACAGGCAAGCCAGAGATAATATTAGGAGGGTGGTGAACCTAATACACCACGCTAATAGTACCAAAACCCCGGCCTGCTTGTTAGCACTAGACATCAAAAAGGCCTTTGATTCTTTGGAGTGGCCATACCTTAAAGAGGTCTTAAAGAAATTCGGTTTTAAGGGGGGTTTCTTAAACTTAATAAATACATACTATAAAAACCCAGAAGCCCACCTTAAACTTCCGGGCAAATACAACCAGACCATTAAAATAGAGAGGGGAACTAGACAGGGGTGTCCTCCTTCCCCCCATACTGTTTGCCATTTCGATAGAACCTCTCGCTCAGGCGATTAGGACGAACGCGGGAATTAAGGGGCTTAAAATAGGGCAGCAACCTTTTAAAATCAACCTATTTGCAGACGATATGTTATGCACAATTACAGACCCTTACAAATCAATCCCATTATTATTAGACTCCCTAACAGAATTTGGCCAGAGATCGGGCTTACTTATAAATGTTGAGAAAACAGAAGCACTAGCATTAAACTTAGAGGCCAAAACAAAGGAATTAATAACGAAAAGGTTCAAATTGCAATGGGCTAAAGCCTACATCCAATATCTTGGGATAAAACTCACCCCATCCACAGATACCATATATAGGGCTAACTACCCTCCGATCTATAAAAAACTAAGCGATGATATGCTGAAGTGGACTCGATATCCTATTTCCTGGTTGGGCAGAATTAATGCCTTTAAAATGTCGGTTCTTCCGAAGCTCCTGTACCTGTTCAGGACTTTGCCGGTCCCCATCATTCAGCTTGAACTGAAATGATTCCAGAGAAAGGTGTCCCATTTCATTTGGAAGTGTAAACCCCCCAGAATTAAAAAGGAAATAATGTTTAAACACAAGGATAAGGGTGGACTGTCATGCCCAGACCTAAAGAAATATTATAGAGCAGCACAGCTAGCTTTCATTCCTATAAGCCACTCAGGGATCCACCACCCTCTATGGAAGAATATGGAGGAGCAAATACTACACCCCTACACCTGGGATACTTTGGTGTGGCTAGACAAAGTTCCAGATACAGTAGGAGGGATTAGACATCCGGTTATTTCCACCACAGTGCAAGGCTTGAAATGGGCACTAAAGCATACATCCCTCTTTAAACATCCCTCCCCAATGATGTCTTTCCTTTGCCATCCATGGCTGCCGCAGGGACTAGGTTCAGAAGCTAACTGGTGGTGGAAATCTAGGAAACTGGATAGATTGGGAGCTTGGCTGGGCACTGAGACTCCTATAACTTTTGAATTTTTAAGAGACCATCACAACATCCCCATCAGCCAACATTTCAACTTTTGTAGAATCAAACACCTGGTTAACAAGATATCTAGAACATTGGGGACTCCCAAAAAAACTTGGCTATCTGTAATATGCCAGAGGGCCCCTTTAACTAAGTGAATTATTGGGGGAATCTATGATATATACAATGAACCACCGGAGGGAACAAGGGACAGATATATGGAGGAGTGGGAGAAGGATCTGGGTGAACAATGGAATGAGGAGAGATGGGGGGAAGCGTGGAAAAGCATATACAAAGGCTCCCTAAACCAAACACTTCTAGAAACAGCCATTAAAGTCTTACATAGAACATACTTGACCCCGGAGAGGTTGACAAAATGGAGCAAGACAGGGGGGAGAATGTGTACCAGAGGGTGCCACATCCTAGGAACTTTTAAGCATATGTGGTGGGACTGCCCCAAAGTTTCACGGATATGGAAAGAAGTGTCAGATCTTGCCTCGGAAACATTGGGAACACGAGTAGGGGGCACAATGGAAACCTGCTTATTAGCAATCCCAGATTTGGGGTTTTCCCCTTCTCAAAACAAGCTTCTCCAATATATATACTTAGCCACCAAATCACACATTGCAAAGCAATGGAAGTCAGACACACTGGAACTACAGGGAATAAGGAACAAAATAAATTACATAGCGGTGAACGAACACATGACTCATATATTAGCAGATGCTATCCAGAAGTACAGGGACATATGGCTTGTTAACAGGGGCTCGAACAGTGGGAACATAGATAGAGAGGAACCCGTGGGAAACAATTAAAGTAACAAAGGGTTGGGTAAACTTTGGCAAAAAAAAAAGAATCAAAGAGAAAGCAAGAAGAGGTAGAGGAGGAGGGGAAGGTGATGAGGAGGTCGGGGGAGCCGGCGAGGAACCTGGGCGCAGCGAGGAGGTAAGAAAATAAGCCAACATTAAGAAGGTTATTTGGTCTTCTCCTTCATTCACGTCGATTCAAATGACCAAACTGAGTTAAGTTCGAAGTGTTATTTAAGGTGATTAGGTTAACTGCAAAGGGGATGGAAAAGGAAAGATAAGGGTAAAGTTTAGAGTTCCTTTAGGTTCAGGCCTTTAGTACAGGAGTTTCTTGAGAAGCTCATTAAAGAAGACCCTAGCCCCAACATAGAGTATCCGACTCTAAGGAAATAAAGAGGATATCATTCCCCTATCTTTAGGCAATATTACACTTCGTTATTTGTTTAGTTAATCTCAAAAAGGTGCCCTAGCTCCAAGGGATAGAGTTAGTATGTGTCTAGGAGGAAAGGGGGAGGAGAGGTCATAGCTGAGAAGGCCTACTGGGCCCGGGCAATGATATACCAATTGAAACATAGGCCTCACCAACTTAGCCTGCGAGCTAAGGATTACTGTGATAGTTACCGAACAGTCTTTAAAGCAAAGGTTATTAAGGTTTAATGTTTAGAAAACGGAAAAAGGTGTTAAGGAGGTCTCATAACTGGTTAAATTAAAATTTCCACCTATAAAAGTTGTGAAATAGAATGATGTTGCCTGATCTGCGTATCATGGCTTACTGATATACTGTGGAATATTTTTTTTTTTTCCCTCCCTTTAAGGGACCAATAAAAAAAGGAATGTGAAAAAAAAAAAAAGATGTCCAATAGCTTTTCATACCTTCTGTGCAAACCAGTAATTAAGGAATACATGTAAAGGGGTCTCATCACAATTAAACTCCAATCTAGGGCACTTCGCCCGATTGACCAAACCACGTCTGTGCTGGAATTCTCTCATAGGTAGACAATCTGTAATGGCTACCCAACCCAGATCATTCAGGCTATTACTCAATAATTAATTAGATACATTATACCAAATTTGTCTTGAGACATCACTATTAAAATTTGCAACCAATAAAACTGTTTCATTTAATCTAAAATTTGTAAAAATATTCTTAGGATTTTTTAAAAATTTCCACACTAAAATTTCGTAAATTATAGTCTCTTATTATTTTTTCTAAAATAACATAATGTTTTGGAGGGCTAAAAGCATAAGGTTTATTTAAAGACAAGCCTATCCACCCTTATTTACAAAATAAAAAAAACAATAGAATATTTTATAAAATAGCTAGCTACACAATCATCAGTACTGAGAGCCATTTTGATAGTAAAAGCAAGAAATTTAAAACACAAAAACATTTTTAAATCAAGAACATATTTCCTCAATTGGCATGCAATTTACAAAATTTTAGCCTTTTAAATCTCTACAGTTTGGAACCCCATAAAAAATAAAACACTCTCTTATAATACATTTTAGCCATAAAATAGGAGGAAATAAAACCATGGAAGTGTATAAAAGTATAGGTAAAATAATTTGCTTTATAATTAACATTTTCCCCCTCTAATGTTAACTTTCTAAATCCCCATAAATTATTTTTTTCATTATCTTTTGCAACATATTATCCCAATTTATGTCATCTATCATGTCTTTTGTGAAATAAATGCCTATTTTTTTTTATTTTATCTCTCTGTATTTGGATAGTGATATCTAAAATACTTTTCCACTTTCCATACAACATGCATTCACTTTTTTCAATATTCAACTTCAAACCAGACGTTCCACAACACCATTCAGCCACTCTAACTGCTCTTGTTATGGAAACAGAATCTCTACACACAATTGTTGTATCATCCATATATGAGGAAACTTTGGCTTGTTTACCACCAGTTCCTGGCACTGCAATTCCTTGTATTACTTTATCTTTTTTTATTTAATTTAAAAAAGGTTCTATATAACATATAAAAAAAATTCGGGAGAGGGGACAACCTTGTTTCACACCAGCATTTATACTGATCCAATCAGCCATAAACCCATTCACACTAACAACACTCTACATCCATCATACACACTTTTAATTTGCTTCAACATTCTCTCTGGCACACCCATTATTTTTAAAACCTGAAAAAAAAATCTATGTGATATCCTATCAAAGGCTCTTTCAAAGTCAAAATGTATTAATGCCAAATCTTGTCTTCTTTCTAAACTATAATAAATAATTTATTTAATAGCACTCAATTTGTGGGTAATATTTCTACTAGGGATACCATATACCTGGGAAGGGTCTATGTTTTGGGAAATTACAGATTTTAAACAAGATGCTAATAATTTAGCAAACATTTTATAATCAGAATTTAAAAGAGTAATAGATGTCTATTTTTTTATATTTTCTTTACCCACTTTTTTATAAATTAAAACTACCACCAGCTTTCATGAAGCTGGTAAAATATTGGTAGTGGAGGCTTTCTCAATTACTTTTTGGGATGTTTTAGAAAAAGATTTTTTAAATTTAATAAAAAATTCAATAGGTAACTCATCATTTCCTGGCATTTTCCCTTTAAAAAAACTTTTAATTGTATTAAAAATCTGAGTGCTAATAAAATTGTTTTCTAAAATATTTTATCGGTGGTGCTAAAAGAAGATTCTATTTTATATAAAAAGTATTCCACTAAAAATATATCCATTTTTTTTAAAGAAAATAAGTCAGAATAGAAAATAAAAACGACTTGTTTAATTTTTTTAAGTTCTGTTTCTCCTTCTATATTTTCAATAATGTCTTTCTTATTTTTTTTAAAATAACGAAAACACTTTTCATCTTCTTTTAAAACTTTTTTGCCTTGATCTTTTAAAAATGTTTTTATTTCCTTTATTACTTCAGTTAAACCCTCTTCAACGCCCTGACTTCGAGCTTTGTATAGTGCCGGAAGGCAAAAATGTAATATTCTATACTCTTCTCTTTTTTTTCTCTTGCCTTTTTTTCCAATTTGTATAAAACATTGTTTTATTTTTTGTTTAATCTTATCCCATCATAAACAATATCTTCTTCATCTCTAAAATTATTCCATTGTATATATTGTTTTTTTTAAATCCTCTCTTCTTCTTCTAAAACTGATGTTTTTAGCTGCCAATAAGTGTTTTTTGATCAGATTTTTCTGACATTTCCCATTCACATGTTAATAAATTGTGGTCCCAAAAAATATTTTTTAACATAATTTACTATTTAAAATGTTAAAATCCTTTGATAAAAAAAAATAATCTATTCGAGATTTGGATAAAACATTGCTCCATGTAAAGCCTTCATTCATACCTTTTGACACTCTCCATCCATCCTGTAAGCTTTCCTCCTCTACCATTCCTTTTAAAATACTTGCAGATCTATCTGTTCTTGTTTGAGTACTTTCAGTTCCTCTGCATTCACCAGGCCATACGCAGTTAAAATCTCCACCTAAAATCAAAGGATTATTGTCAACTAAAAATAGATTAAGGATTTTAAAAAACTCAGTTCTCTCTTTTATTTTTTACGATGGGGCATAAACATTTATACATTTAAATTTAAAATGATAAAATTTAACAAAAACAATTAAAAGAAGCCCAGGTACAGTATTACTTCCTCATATTTTTCGATTTTGAAATTATTACTTTTAAATAAAATGCCAACTTTAATAATTACTTTTATTATCATTACCTCCAGATCACACTTGTGGTCCTTTTTCCCAGTCTTTTTCTAGATCACTGTATTCAAATTTTTTTTCAATTCCATATTCCTGCAAAAATAAAATATTATCTTTTCTTGTTTTTAGAAAACCATACAGAGCCACCCTATGTACAGGGTTTTTTAGGCACCATACATTTAATGTGCTAACTTGGAACATTGGTAGATGTTAAAAAAAAGATCTTACCTAGCACTTTGGCACCAAAGTCCCTGCCCTCAGACTCAATGTCACTGTTAATTTTTTGGGACAATCCATATGCAGATGGTCAGACTTACCACAGAGATCAAATTTTTTTGCTGTACAGTTTCTAGTTTCATGTTCATCACTTCCACAGAATCTACACACTTGGGTTTCGGCACATACATGATGTCCATACATTTGGCAGTTTTTACACTAAGGGAGCATTTGGTTAAAAAAAATGAAAACAGAAGAAGGTCACCTATACCCATTCCATCCCTTAGGGCCGACAATAAATGTCCCCCAAAACTTCCTCTTGCCTGTCCATACTCCAAGTCCATTCCTCACCACTGCGGCATATCTGATATTCAGACAATAACCGCTCAGAAATATCATAATTTCTCCATCTGAAACATGAGGATTGTACATATGCAGCGTTATCATTGGTTCTGTATCACCGAACAAAGATGTTACTTTTATTCCTTTCATAATCAGGGAATCCACTAGGCTTCTGCCCAACTCTAAAATCCGATTTGCCCAATACTCAGAAATCAGGGTCAGGTCATAAGTTCTCTTCCTCCGAAATTCCCCAAAACAAAAAAAAAAATTGCCAAAGGACAAACCGAGAGTCTCATGCAAAAGCTGTTTTTGTATGTAATAAGCGTTCTTTTCAGTTTGGAACGCAGGTTGAACTTTAAAACGAAGGGTGTCGTTCAACGAACGGTCCTTCCAGACATCAGCGGCATCTCCTCCTCCTCTCTCGGATCCGGTTCCAAGTCCAGCTTAACCTCCAACTCCTTCAGCAGTAGAACGCACCGCCGTAATAGCAGTGACGATTGCCACTAGTTTATCCAGCTAGGCACCAAGCCAATCGCAGCATGCAACTAAAGGTGTAAACACTGATGTTTCAAAGCCAGGGTTATACGTCCTCAGAAAAGCCTTCAACAAGATCCACTATAAATCTTGCCAAATGGCAGAGAAGCAATCTGAAAACTTCCTCACAGTAATGTTTCCAGCTTAATGGCTCTCATCGGTGCAAGGTTGGTTCTGGTTTGTGCAGTATATTTTGCCAAACTGAGTTTTCCACAACAATCATTTTGTATGTTGTGAGCAAAAGAACAAGGGAATACAATCCTTTGCTTTGCTTAAAAGCTATGTGGTACAGCGAGCATATGCATTTAAAGGAGCCATGTATAAAATGACAATTTGGGATTTAAGAGCAAGATATATTTACTGCTCATTTGCATGTACAAAGACTGTGAGCCTGATTCAATATGTATGTCTGCAAGCGTGCTGCGGCTTGAACTCTGCTACAATTCCATTGCTATTCAATTGAACAAGCCCGCTAGTTACAGGCCGAACGCTGAACCCGTAAACCATGCACTGGTTCATAGCAGTTCAGGGCGGGAACATGATCAATTAAGCAAGGCCGTAACCACCCATTTCGAAACAGCCAATATAAAATGAGACCGCCATCATTACAGTAGTAAGAAATGGAGGTTAGATGTCAATCAATTAGGTTTGGGGGTCCGATTTGCGATGGGACTCGCAAATCCTCAAAATAAAAAAATAATAAAAATGAATGCCATGCCATGTTCTAGTCCATATGGATCGCCTGATATGTATTAACTCATTGATTCCAGAGATCGATATAACCCCGAAATGACACATACATTTTGTTATTTTGAATTACTGATTTGCGAGCTTGAGACGGTTGTGCAATGAATTATAATGTCTTTCATTGCTTTCCTAGTCATTTACAGTGCAGTATTGATTTTTTACTTGAATTTACAGTGCCATGGACAGGGGTTAAACCCCCTTGTGGGTCCTTTACTAGTACTCATAGGATTTTCTCCTACGTTTGCTGTTCACAGGAGTGAAAACATTTGCGGGCTTGGGGAATTGTAGCAATTGAATAGCGATTTGCGATTTTAGTGATCGTAACTCTTGTGGCCTCGAAAGATCAAAGGCATAGGGAGGCTGTAAGTTCCAGGTTTAACATTGCAAGGTTTTCAAGGCCGTTACCCGTTAACCATTTGGAACCCACAAAAAGACTCCAATTGAATAGCATATTAACTTATGGCCTCACTTACAAGCTCCAGTAACTTATGATTGCTCAATTGAATAGGGGCCTGTGTTTCTGGGAACCAAAATTGAGAAATACATTTTTCAACTTATTTTTAGACTTCCAGATGGACTTACAAATCATATAAATCCTTTCAGAACTTTTTCCACCTTTAATGTGACCTATAAACTGTACAACTCAATTGAAAAACAAACTGAAATCTTTTAGGTAGAGGGTAAGAAAAAAAAACAATGAGAACCCTCTGATGCTTTGGAAGCTTTCTGTGGACCATGGCTTTTGCTGTGGGATGCGACTAAGAACATTTCAGGAAAGACCAACTAGAGCAGCTGAACTTTATTTGGTGTTAATCAGAGGCACTTTAAATGATGACAGGTGTATGCTGACTCCTATTTAACACAATTTGGAATATGATTGCTTAATTCTGGACACAGCTACATCCCCAGTTATAAGAGGGTGTGCAGACTTATGCAACCACATTATTTTTCTTTTCTTTTTTTTTCCTCCACCTATTTCAGTTTGTTTTTTAATTGCGTTGTACAGTTTATAGGTCACATTAAAGGTGGAAAAAGTTCTGAAATGATTTATATATGTCTCATTTTTTTACAGCACAGAAACCTGACATTTTAACAGGGGTGTGTAGACTTTTTATATCCACTGTATATATATATATATATATATATATATATATATATATATATAGTGACAAAGTCTTACAGAGATGTGGGAGAGTTCTTGAAGTTGGATATGTGAGCCTGAGACTGGATAGAGGCATTTGCCCAATCCAGTCCTGCAGGTGTTAAAAAGGCTTGATTACATTACAATGTGGCTGCAGCAGTGAACAGGCTGGGGCAGTCTGTTAAAAGTCAGTTGTGAGTGCTGAAATAGAGACAAAGAAAGGTACCCAGAGGGGCTGCTGGAATTGTACTGGAGTGGCAGAAACTGAAACTGGAGACAAAGTTCCACAGAGTCTAAAGTGGGGAATCTGTCAAGCAAAGACTACAGAACAGGAACCCTGGACTTAAGCTAGAGACCAGTACTCTAAGGATACAGTTTATTGGGGTCCCTCCCAGGCCTAGTTGGGAGTGCATAGTGATAGTTAGGAAACTGCTCAGTAAGTTAGGTAGTGCTCTGAAAGAGGTAGACCTATTGATTTATTGTTTTATTTATTTTTGTACCTTTTATGGCCCAGCAGAAAGAGTATTAAAAGTTTTAGAAAGCATTTAATGGCCTCCAGTGTTCCTCCATCAGAAGATGGATTTAGCACCATCTTTCCCTCAACTCTGACCAGTTTCCCAGTCCCAGCTGCTGAATGGATGGTGTTCTTGTTCTTCTCTGATGTGTTCGGTTTGCGCCAGACATAGCGTTTTCTTTGATGGACGAAAAGTAAAATTTTAGTCTCATCAGACCACAGCACCTTCCTCCATATATTTTGTGAGTCATGCCTTTTTGCAAACTCAAAATGTGCCATTTTGTTTTTTTGCTGAAAGTAATGGCTTTCTTCTGGCCACTCTGCCATAAAGCCCAACTCTATGGAGCGTAAGGCTTATTGTCGTCCTATGTACAGATACTCCAGTCTCTGCTGTGGAATTCTGCAGCTCCTCCACGGTTACCTTAGGTCTTTGTGCTGTCTCTCTGATTAATGCCCTCCATGCCCGGTCCGTGAGTTTTGGTGGGCGTCCATCACTTAGCAGGTCTGCTGTTGTACCATGTTCTTTCCATTTGGTTATGATAGATTTGATGGTGCTCCTGAGGATCATAAAATATTTGGATAATTTTATAACCTAACCCTTACTTGTACTTCTCAACAACATTGTTCCTTACTTGTTTGAAGAGCTCCTTTGTCTTCATGGCAGTGTTTGATTAGTGGTGCCTCTTGCTTAGGTGTTGCAGCCTCTGAGGCCTTTCAAAAAAGGTGTGTATATGAAATGACAGATCATGTGACACTTATATTGCACACAGGTGGACATCATTTCACTAATTATGTGACTTCTGAAGGTAATTGGTTGCACCAGAGCTTTTTAGTTAGTGAAGACCTTGTTTTTGGATAGATGTTCACTAACTAAAAACTTCTGAAAAAAAAATATGCTATGTGCTTAAATGGAGCCCTATTCAGTTGCCCGAATCGCAAAACTCTGTGGAAACTCTGCAAATTATGGTTAAATTGTTGTGCAACCTGACTCGCAGACATCATGCCTGCCCCCCCTCCCATCCTGTGAGTGGTGTTTGTTTTGTATTTTTGTTAATTTTGGTTCTTGTTTTTGCATGTGTGCGTTTCAGCCATTAACTTCGTATTTTTTTTACCTGTATGGCCACGGGTCGTATTTTTTTGTGTAAAAGTCTTATGTGCTTGGTGGTGTTATGCGCGTTTAGGGGCCGTGTAGCCTTGTTTTAGTTTTTTTCGGGCTTAAATGATTTTCGTGTGTGGAAACTCAGCAAATTGTGGTTAAATTGACGTTGTGCCTAACCCCTGTGCTGTGAGTGGTATTTGTTTTTGTATTTTTGTTCATTATGGTGGTGTTATTGTTTATTTTGTATTTGCAAGGTTCGGCCGTTAACTTTTTTGAACTTGTATTTTTTTTTTTTAAGAGCCTCAGGTCGTATTTTTTTTGTTGTTAAGTGCCGCTTTCCTTTTTGCAAGTATTACGGGCCGTAACTTTTCCACGCTTTTTTTTTCAAACTGCTACGGGTGTCGCATTGTGAATGGTGTAATTGAGATTTCATTCCGCGGGTCATAGGGATGAGCGCCTACAGCACTCATCTTCACCAGCTCAGTGAGCACCCTTCCTAAGTCGTACCGGGCCGTAGGGATGAGCGCCTATGAGCTCCTTGCCAGCAACTGCGGCGCTCGCTTCGCGTGGGCCGCAGTTGCAGCGGGCTTGCTATGCGAGCACGCAAGCGTTAGCATCAACCCGTATTGCTCATAACTATAGATGTGATAATAGTTTCATTATAATAATCATGACATTCTCATTTGTTATTTCCTGCTAAAACTGTTTCTCATATGTAAAGCTTGGTTTGGTGTAATATACTGAGTGAACACATACTTCCTACACTGAAATCTCTTGCAGACAAAGCAGGATTTACATTGCAAGTAAAAAGATTAACATACACGTGTAAGGTAGGGTAAAAAAAAAATCTCCTGCAGCCAATTTTAACACAAATTATTCCACTCGATTATCATGGGGGCCTAATAATCACTCACTAACAAATTGAAATATAATACAAGTCATATTGGACTTATGTCAGCCTTCCATACACAAATATTATTCTAATGTTTATGGTAATGGTAATTACAAGCCCATTCTCATTTCTAATTAAATACCCAGTTCATTATAATAAAATCGATTTATGTATCAATATTAGACAATTATTATTCTTTCATAATGGAATATGTCTACACGTCTAATGTTAAATAAAATGATAGTAACAGATTTAAATCCAACTCTGCAAGCAACAGGTGCCAGATACTTGTATGCATGAGGGTAGATTAAAAGCAATGAATATTTGAGTGTAACCTCTCTACGTATTTTGATTGAGCTCTTGATTTAATAATTTGTTGTGGTGATGTACTGTGTAAAAATCAATTAACACAATTGTGTCTGGTTAAAGAGTATCATTTTAGAGAGGATTGCTTCAATGTGAATTCATACTTTAAACAAACAACAAACAAAGCCTTGCTAAATTTAGATTCAATGTTGGAGTTTTGTGAGTATTATGTGACTAAGTCCACATATATAACTGAAATTAGCCAAATATAATTTACAGAATACTGCTTTCTTACATAAAAAAAACTGATAAACTTAATTATGATAACAGAATGTAATTTATCATGAATAGCATGGCTTTAAAAAATAAAACACCCTGAGAAGTAGTTGAAGGAAGATACGTTGCAAGAATGTCATATATTATAGAAAATATATGATTATTCATTTAAGTGTACAGTTATTTGCAGTTCAGAAAAATCTAGACATTTTAGAATGCCATACACATAAAAATAAATGTGTAATAAATACAAAAATAATTACAACAATAATTGTAAAATCTGTTTAACCGGACAAACATTCTACTTAAAGATTAACTGCAAAGGTCCATTGTTCATAACTTTTAAGTAATAAGGTTCCGTAAAAAAATGTTTCTGAATTAATTAACTCGTAAATAAAAATTAAATGTTATGAAATAATTCATGCTGAGCACATTTCCATGCACCTGACTCACTGCAGCAACACTTGGGTAACAGAATGTAGGTGTAATATTCCTAACCATGAGTATTGCCACTGCTTGCCAACGGGTGTAGGAACTGGCAGAGGGGGGTCAAATCTCCGCCAGGTTATATGGTGTGGGTATACATATATATAAATAAATATATATACAGAAATACCTGTCTACTTAGGGCCTCATTCTATTATCGGCCGTAAATCGGCCTTAAGGCTGCGATTCCTTGCGAGGGTTCTGTTACCTCGCAATTCTATTATACGGCCCCGCAAGGATCTCCCCTTACGGCCTGCCGCATATCTTGGAACCGGCCATAAGCTCCAACATTTTTAAAGTCAAATATAAATTGAAGACTGCACTGTAAATCTTGTAAATGCTAGGGATCATATTGGGGGACATGAGGATTAATAGCAACCCCCTCTCAAGCTTGCACATCAGCCCAAATCCGAGTTTACATTAACTGTTTATTTTCCGGCCGCAGCCTGGCCAGGTCTGAGGTGCTCCAAGCACTCTGGACTTTTTCCATGGATAGTTGACATATTTAATAAAAATTTGTTTTTACGGATTTGAGTATAGGGGAATGTTGTGCTATTTTTGCTAACACCTACAATCTCTTTATAGTCTCCTCAAAGTGCAGGATGGCTTTTTTTTGGGCTATTTTATGTGCTTAATTGGTGCTAGCGGGACCTGTTTGCTGCAAGTAAGCTGCGGCTCGCTTTTAGCCTTGCAGAGAGGGTTCCCGGAGCAATAGAATAGCAACCGGGATTTTCTTGCGGCCGAAACTCTTGCGGCCATTTTAGATCAAAGGCTTTCCTCCGGCGCGAGCGGCCGCAAGATATAGCAAGGCGCCGGCCGCAAGCCTACTGGAACCCCCGGCCGGAGGGGAATAGAATAGCCGAATAGCTTGAGGCCGGTCCTTGTGGCCCCGCAGCTCCTACGGCCCATAATAGAATGAGGCCCTTAGTGTCTAGCAGCAGAAGGAGAGAGCACTGCGATCTCTTCCTCTCCGTCCCTCTGACTCAATGTGCCTTTAATTGCCAGATTACTCTGATCAGGATCAAAGTCAATAGTCCTGTGCAATCTTGTGGGATCCGGCTATCAGAAATATTCTTACAACCAAATGGACAGGAGGTGAGGGGTGGTATAAGGAAGGTAGAGGAATAAACTACCTACCTCCTCCTACACCAGGGATAAGGTACCTACCTCTTCTACAATATACGGGTGGTAGATATTGATGTAAATATATATAAAAAAGAATGAAGTGGAGAGAGAGAGAGAGAGAGAGAGATGCAACACTGAACAAGAGAGATATAGATGTGTGTGTATGTATGTGGCAATCCTCTCCAGTATTTTTGCCAAGAAAACCATATGGATAAGCACAACCAGGAATACAGACACATGAGCCTGGGTGCTGCAGTTACAGTATATGGTCACCGAAATTCAGACACTACTAAAGGGCACTACTTAAGGATATATATGTATGTGTGGCACTACTTAAGGATATATATGTATGTGTGTATACTCTACCCCCCCCCCCCCACACACACACACACACAGATTTATTTTGCCTAGTATTGAATATCCTTTAAGGGTACTGAGTTCCATCCTGGTGTCCTCCAGCAATAGTGCTGACAGTAGAAAAAACATACTTCACACTCCACAGTTTGGAAAAGATAAGAGGAGTTCCATCCTAAAGATTGTGTGAAAATAAACTATACTCTGTGTACATTTTCTCAAAAAATGAGATTAGATTTTTATCACAATACATTTAAATATTTATTCCAAAAGAATATTGGTTGGAGTATGTTATAAACCCTCAAATATAATTGAAAGTGAGGAAATACAATTATTGTTACAGATTGGAAATGCAGGTAAGCATGGTCAAGTTCTAATAATGGGAGATTTTAGTTACCCTGAAATAAACTGGATAAATGAGACCAGCAGTTCATCTAAGGGGAGCAGGTTCTTGAGTATACTCAGAGATCATTATCTGGCCCAGGAAATACAAGAACTTACTAGAAATGAGGCTATCTTGGATTTAGTCGTCACAAATTATATTGATATAGTATCAAATGCTTCAATAGGGCAACCTTTGGCAAACAGTGATTACGACACAGTCTCATTTGAGATTTAATTAAAAAAACAAAACTGTAAGGAGCCAACAAAAACTCCTAATTTTAAAAGGGCACATTTTAATGGTCTAAGGGCAGCAATACAAAGTATAGACTGGGACAGAGAACACTAAACATAAATTGACAACATTTTAGAGCTGGAAAAAGTACAGAAAAGGGCAACAAAACCAAAAAGGTGAATGGAGGGGCTAAGTTATAACCAAATTAAACGTATTTTCCCTAGAAAAAAGGCGTCTACGAGGTGATATGATTTCATTATTTAAATACATCCAGGGTCAATATAATGCTTTGTCAAGTGAGCTTTTTGTGCCAAGACATTTTCAGCTGACAAAAGTGCATCCCTTGAGGTTAGAGGAAAAAAGATTTCACCTTAAAGAAAGAAAAGGGTTCTTCACAGTTAGGGTGGTTAAACTGTGGGATTCTCTACCAAAGGAGGTGGTGACAGTGCATTTGATAGATAACTTAAATTTATTTTTTAATAAAGAGGGCATTTAAGGTTATCCTAGATAACTAGCGAAGGAACATTGAGCCAGGGAGAAATTCAATCGCCAGTCTCTGAGATCAGGAAGAAATTTGGCGCTTTTTTTCCCTTATGAGACAATTGGCAAAGTTTCAATGTTTTTTTTTTTTTTCTGTTTGCCTTCCTCTGAATTAATTAACAATTATTAACAAATAGCCCACATATTAAAAGGATCAGAAGAGATCTAAGAAGGTTGAACTTGATGGACTAACAGTCTTTATTCAACTATGTAACTATGTATTTTTAGTTATAAATATATTTTGTTTTGCTACACAATATTTCCATCAAACAGAAATTAAAATATTATGAATCACCTATGACTGGCTACACCTTTCCCACAGGCAGAAGCATTAATTATGATTTAATATCCTTGTATGGCAAAGGATTGATTCAAAATAAGCTGTTATTCTTTTTGTGTTGTTTTTGTAATCTATAAAATGAAACATTTTTAGTTTGTGTCTGGCTAACAGGAAAAGAACATTTAACAAGCATGTGGGAGAGAACAGATGTCTGTATTTGAGAGCAAATTTGATTACTCAGTTCCATTACTTAAAGGAAAGCTGTATATAACCTATGCACATGTTTCTAAAACTATATTCTATAAGCTACATTTGTGAAATGTTCAGTCTATTTTAAATTAAATTATTTAAATCTAGTTCCAATTTTAGTGTATTTTTTTAAATCAGCTGTATTTGAATAACAAACATGTCTTACTTATATACTGTAACATTATTTATCCTAATATAATGATAATGGTATCAAGAGGTTTTTATAAAGGTAGAGAAGAGTCATCTTATTATATTAACTTAAACTAATATATTAAGGGATTTAATAATAATTTAACTTGGCTCTGGATTGAAGTATATTTCATAAAATGAGGAACATTAGAAAGAGAGACCATGACTCGAAGTTGGAGTGTGCAATATTGAGGTGTATTTGCTAAAAATAGTAGTTTACAAAATGGTGGCAGAAATAATATATTCTAGTATTCTAATGAAAGTGGTTGGGACAAATAGTACATTTTTGTGTGGAGTTATGGTATCATGATTAATAATTAAGCCAAAGTGTTTTAAGTAGATAGACTATAACACATATCACATAAACATTCTTCCATACTGACGTACTGTTAAAATGCACTGAATAATGCCAACATAATACAGTATAATAGTATTATTATTATATTATATGTTCATGTCAGAATTATTAATCCTTTTGAATTATCTCTCATGCCAAACAAATCATGGGAAAGGATTGTATGATTATATGAGTGAAATCTTTAGTAATCTTGGCAGTTCAGCACCTAGTCTGCCCACCAGTGCTTTCATACTGTGGTTGTTTTAGTCAACACATAATTTATGTGGTTTCTAGAGTTGCTAATTTACTTTAGTCATCTGTCTTAAATCTGTTAGGTGGAGTTTCATGTTTCTAAATGCAGACAAGATCCACAACTTAATTTTCTTTCATTCAAACCTTGATATACTGTATTATTATTTTACAATATAAACAAAATACCCTCCATTTTGTTGTGACTATACCCCTTAGGTCTGCTTAATCTGGGTACAAGTGTATGGTGTTAGTCGTTGGTAGGACATGAATTCTCTATGATATTTGTTGTTTCTCATGAACTCTTATCTACAGCAGATCGTTCAAGTACTTACCTTCATGGAGATAGACAGATGGGCATAAAGAAGTTATTCACCAAAAATATGTAACATTTACATTGCACCAGGCATGAAGTTTTACTTATTACATAGTTGACATATACCAACCTTTAGTACTTTACTTATTACACAACTACGTAGCTTAATAATAATTGGATGAGTACATAATTGGGCACCAGATACTGACAAAAGCACATCTCAAAACTGAAGGAATCTGCTAGAATATAAGCCCAATTGGTGCTACCTAGACCTATGCCTTTGAATTATGAAAAAACAGGATTTATAGAAACTTCAGTACCACTCTATACATCTTTCTAGTGAAAACTCAGATTACAAGGAGATGATATATACATCCAGCTTATATTCTACCAAGAACTCTGGGAAAGTCTGCATCTTGGAATGTCTATCTCCCACTTATGACTTATTTTATAGGCAATCATTTTACATATGTCACAAACTGCTCCTCATTATGCTTGAAAATATTGCTAGACCGATCCTACCGCAGGTTGTATAAGTTCTGTATCCAATCACACACGGCAGCTTTGCAGGAAGCTAGGACAAGTTGCAGATTCTCAGGCCAAGTTACTGTGTTCCTGGACGAGTTGTAGAAATTATTTCTGAATTTAAAAAATAATTAATGTAAATATGTGTCCCAAACAGAGCATAAACTTAATTGGTCAACTCACACTTTTTATACAAGTTCCATATGCCAAATATCAAAGATCAGTTGCTCTAACCCAATTAGAGGTTCATACCTTTTAGTACTTTTATTGATGCATGTGGGCTAGGACTTCCATCCAAGGCCCAGCACCAGCCTGCCTATCTCCCCTGTCTAGGGGCCGATGAGTCTACAGCCCCAGATGTCAGGCATCTATGCTCCTTGCCTGGGTACAGCAGAGGTTTGTTAGGGTACTATGAGCAATGGAGCCAGATTCTAGATGAGGGGTCTTCCATATCATTTCTAACAATTTGGGATGCCTATTGCATTGCATGGGAGGTCAGGAACAATGACTAAGGTTAATTATTTTCTAATTTGCAGTTAACCGCTAGACAAAGGATCAAAGGGATATCACTTGCAAAGCACTTAACACCACTTGACCTTTGTCTAGAGAAACAAAGTGTTTAAATTGCTGTCTGAAAAACTATTTAGCAATACTTGATGACTTAATCAGATCAGTGGATCTTCCGTAGAAGTCTATGGTACCCGATTTAAAATAATAGTAGAAGTCTATGGTACCCGATTTAAAATAATAAAAAAAACTTAAATGAATACTTCAGAAAATGGGGATTAATCCAAATATACATGAATAGGAGCAGTATGAGGCCAAAAAAATGTCTCCTACACATTTAGGGCCTCATTCTATTATCGGCCGTAAATAGGCCGTAAGGCTGCGATTCCTTGCGGGGGTTCAGTTAACTCGCGATTCTATTATACGGCCCCGCAAGGATCTCCTTTTACGGCCGGCCGCATATCTTGGAACCGGCCGTAAGCTGTGAAATATAAAAACTCAAAAATAAATTCAAGCCTGCACTGTACAGCTCTGTAAATGCTAGGGATCATATTGGGGGACATGAGGATTAAAAGGAACCCACTCTCAAGCTTGCACATCTGCCCAAACCCGAGTTCAAATTAACTGTTTATTTTCCGGCTGCGGCGTGGGTGTGTCTGAGGTGCTCCAAGCACTCTGGACTTTTTACATGGATATTTTACGGATATTAAAAATAAAATATTTTACGGATTTGAGTACAGGATAATTATGTGCTATTTTTTCTAACACCTAAAATCCCTTTATAGTCTTCTCAAAGTGCAGGATGGCTTTATTTGAGCTATTTTATGTGCTTAATTGGTGCTAGCGGGACCTCTTTCCTGCAAGTAAGCTGCGGCTCGCTTTTAGCCTTGCAGAGAGGTTTCCCGGAGCAATTGAATTGCAAATCTCTGCGGCCGTTTTAGATCAAAGGCTTTCCTCCGGCGCGAGTGGCCGCAAGAGATAGCAAGGCACCGGCCGCAAGCCTGCCGGAGCCTCCGGCCGTAAGGGAATAGAATAGCAGAATAGCTTGCGGCCGGTCCTTGCGGCCCCGCAACGGCTGCGGCCGCTAATAGAATGAGGCCCTTAGAACTTATGCAGAATATGCCTTCCTCCTGAATGCTCAGGCTGTAGTGTAAATACAGGTATAGATTAAATTACAAAACACTTGCACCACAGCCATCAGTTCTTTCTCCTGTCTAGAATGTAGCAGGCAAGGATCAGGGCACATGGTATAGTTGATTTCCATAGTGTATCATCAGATCTAGTGATGTATTTAGGTACTGTGTTGCCCTAGGCTCACCTTACAGTATGTAACATTTCAAATGAAAAATTGCAACATGCACACATTATACATTTACACGTACATAATATAACTACATCTTTAGGGGTTGAAATATACTGGGAGGTAGGGCTCTAAACGTTTGTATTCAAATTTTCTAAATATTTTCTAGAAGTATGTTTCTCTATGAAGAGCTTTCAGGCTCCTAGAACAAACCTGCATAAAAAAATAACTGTAATGAATTACTATTATTGCTTACTTGTAAGTTCCAGGCAAAGACAAATTCAAAATTAACACATTGCAAATAATGGAGGGCCCTGTCTTTGAGCTTGGAATCCAGTATCCATAGTGCTTTCCCCAAAGCACCTTGCATGATTGAAACTCACAGACTTAATGATTGCATTCTTGTAGCCATTTAGAATTACGCCTCTAGTCCTACAGATAGCCATATCTATAGAATTGATGGTGTTGGAGAAAGCTGCTTAGAGTACATTACAAAATCCAATACATCAATACAGGAAATCAAGAAAAATGGTTTACTGGAAGGTATGATCATGAGGCTGAAGCTCAAAAATGTTGGCAATATTAGGAGAAGGCAAATTTCTCTAGAGAAGGCTCTGATGCTCAGAATTTACAGCCTATCAAAGCCTTTGATCTTTCACGTCTTCAAGAGTTCCGATCGCTAAAATCGCGAATCACTATTCAATTGCAAAAATCCCTCAAGACCGCACCCGCAGTTAAGCCTGCAAACGGCGGCCCAAATCTTATGGGTTCCAAATAGGACCCACAAAGGGTTTGGAACACTGCAAAGCAAATATAAAAAAAACACCAATGCACTTTAAAATATGGCCAAAGTAATGGAAGACATTAGAATTACTTGCACAAAAACTAAAAAGTATTAAACAATAAAAAATAAAAGTTTTGTTTACTCATATGTTGTAATGGTCATGCATTTGCCAGCCAATGAGGGCATACTAGAGATTTGTATAGTGGCAGAATTATATTCGCTTCCCTGGCTTCTATACCCTTCTTAATACATGCTAATATTTTATTTGCCTTTGCAGCTGCTGCTTGGCTTTGAGCACTGTTACCTAAGTGGTTGTCCACAAGCACTCCCAAATCCCTTTCAATATCTGATACACCTAGATTTGCTCCATTAAGATTATAAATTGCATGGCTATTTTTCCTTCCCAGATGCATAACCTTACATTTATTCGTATTAAATCTCATCTGCCATTTAGATGCCCATTCCTCAATTTTATGTAAATCCCCTTGGAGGGAAAGTACATCATTATCTGATTTAATTACCTTGCACAACTTTGTGTCATCAGCGAAAATGGAGACCCCACGCTCCAATCCTACCTCTAAGTCATTAATAAATATGTTAAAAAGGAGAGGACCTAATACTGAACCCTGAGGAACCCCACTTACCACATTAGTCCAATCAGAGTATGTTCCATTTACAACAACCCTTTGCTTCCTGTCTTTTACCCAGCTCTCAATCCATGAGCAGATATTTACTGCAATTCCTGCATCCCTTAGTTTGCACAATAGTCTCCCATGTGGCACTGTATGAAAAGCCTTTGCAAAATCCAAAAAACTACATCCACTGAGTTGCCTTGATCTAGGTTCCTACTAGCCTCATCATAGAAACTAATTAGATTTGTTTGACATGACGTATCCCTCATAAATCCATGTTGACTCCTACTTATAATCCTGTTCAAATAGACATATTCTTGTATTTTATCCCTTATTAACCCTTCTAAAAGCTTCCCCACTACAGAAGTGAGACTCACAGGTCTATACTTCCCTGGATTTGCTCTTGCTCCCTTTTTAAATATAGGTATCACATCTGCTTTTCTCCAGTCATCAGGTAGCGACCCTATGTTGAGGAAATCTTGAAAAATTAAATATAATGGTTTGGCTATTTCAGAACCCAGTTCCCTCAGTACTCTTGGATGTATTCCATCAGGACCCGGGGCTTTATTAACATTTATCTTTTCAACCTCTTTTGGATTTCTTCCTGTGTGAACCAATTATTCGGTAAGGGTAATGTACCCCCATTATGTTGCAGTGTCTAAACCCCTGGTACCTCCCTTGTGTATACTGAAGAAAATAAATTATTTAGCTCATCTGCCTTTTCCTGATCACTAATTTTCAGACGGCCTGTGTCACATGGTAATGTTTCTATAGCTTCCTTCCTCGCCTTCTTCCCATTAATATACTTAAAAAATATTTTAGGGTTAGTCTTACTCTCTTTTGTAATTAATTTTTCATTTTATATTTTAGCCAGTCTAACAGCCCTTTTGCAAGCCTTGTTGATTTCCTTGTACTCCCGTAAAGTAGTCTCTGTCCCCTCTTGTTTGTATAATTTAAATGCCTGTTTTTTACTCTGTATCTTGATCTTTAAATCATTGTTAAGCCACATTGGGTGTGATTTACTCCTTTTACTTTTATTCCCACTTGGTATATGGTTATAAGTATGTATATTTAGTAAGTATTTAAATGTTGTCCATTTATGTTCAGTATTTTTACGTCTGTCCCAGTCTATACTTTGTATTGCTGCCCTTAGACAGTTCAAATCTGCCCATTTAAAAGTAAGACTTTTTTTTGGCCCCTTAAAATGTTGTTTTTTTTATTTGATCTCAAATGAGACTTTGTTGGTATCCTTGTTTCCCAAAGGTTACCGTATTTCAAAATGTGATACTATGTCAATATTATTTGTGATGACTAAATCTAAGATAACTTAATTTCTAATATATAACCTGGGCCAGATAATGATCCCTGAGTGTACTCAAGAACCTGCTCCCCTTAGCTGAACTGCTGGTCTCATTTATCCACTTTATTTCAGGGTAATTAAAATCTCCCATTATTAGAACCCCTTAGATTGTAAGTTTGCGAGTTTTCAATCTTGTGTCAGTGCCTTGGAAAAAAGCTCTATGTACATTTGATTTTATGCTCAAAAACAGGGCCCTCCATTCCTTATTTAATCTATTTTCTGCTATGTACTCAACCCCGGTACAGCACTACGGAATATGTTGGCGCGATATAAATAAAGATAATAATAATAACTTGCCGATGCTTGGCTGCATTTCCAATCTGTAACAATATTTGTATTTCATCACTTTCAGCTATATTTGGGGGTTTATAGCATACTCCTACCAATATTCTTTTGGAATTTGCTGCTCCGAAATTTAACTCTACCCACAAATATTCAACATTATCACTAGTTCCACCATAAATATCTTCTCTGACAACAGGGTTAAATTCAGGCTTAACATACAGACAAATCCCTCCTTCTCTTTTACCACTATATTTCCTAAATAGGTTATAACCATCCAGATTAACAGTCCAGTCATGAGATTCATCCCACCAAGTTTCGGTAATGCCTATTAAATCCCATTTTTCATTTATTGCTAAGGATTTTAGCTTTCCCGTTTTTCCTGACAAGCTTCTGGCATTAGCAAGCATACATCTTATGTTATGAGTTTGTAGTTTTTGTAGTGCCTGTCACTATACTTGAGTTACTTAGTAATACCTCCCTATTGGTTATACTACCCCTCCCCCCATCTCCTCCCCTATGAGTTGTTGATTCATCCCTTATACCCTCTACACTTTATACCCCATTACTTATATCTAGTCCCTCACCCCCACCTACTAGTTTAAAAACTCCTCCAACCTTTCTACCATCCTCTCCCCTTAAAGCTCCCTCAGCTTTAAGGTGCAATCCCTCCCTGCTGTAGAGCTTGTACCGAAGTGAGAAGTCAGCCCAGTGCTCTAAAAACCCAATCCCCTCCTTAGTGCACCAAATCGGTAGCCACGCATTGACCTCCCTAACCTCCTTCTGCCTCCCTGGGCTAGCATGTGGCACTGGTAGTATCTCAGTAAATACTACTTCGGAGGTCCTTGCCTTTAGCTTATTACCTAATTATCTAAAATCATTCTTTAGGATACTCCATCTTCCACTAACTTTGTCATTGGTACCAATATTTACCAATACCGCTGGTTAATTTTCAGCCCCTCCCAATAATTTGTCTACTCGATCCACAACATGCCGAACCCGAGCACCGGGGAGACAGCAAACTGTTCTATTGCTGGGATCTGGCTCTCTTGTGTCTGACTCTCTGTGACCCTATGGACTGCAGCACACTTACTTATGTCTCTGTCGGTGCGTATCCACAAGGTGTGCATTGACAAAATACTGGGGTGGGTTGTCAGTTCCTTCTCCAGTGGACTGTGATTTGTCTGACCTCTCTGCTATGACCTGCCTACCTACAGTGGCCCTACATGGTATAGCTCACAGCTTCATATAGGTACACAAGCCATTTCACCCGCACCACTTAGCAATCCAGAAGAGGTCCAGGGGAACATACATCACACTAATCTACTCTAACCCTTTTGGAACAGCTGCAAACACACATGGAGGCTGTGCAGAGGCACGTGGAGCAACAGCCAACTCACCTCCGTCAGGGATAATCCCATTAGGTGTTTTGCTATCAATCAATTCACATTATCACCTGTCATATTCTTATCAAGCCTTCAGGGGAATGTTGATACTCCACACTATCACAAATTGGACTTTCCATGTGTATTAACCCTTTATTATTATATATTATATATATATTATTATATGATATATTATGATAATATTATTATATGTAATAATCTATTGCATAGGAACAAGGGCTCATTAGTTTACAGATATAGGAAGGTGACACAAATATGATGTATGTGGATGTCCCAAAACCCAACCATTGAAAACACACTGACATGGTTAGAACGGTAAAACAAAGCTTTATTTCATACCCAGAGCACAATCAGAAATGTACAATATCATGGCAAGAGGCTTGTTTTGGGGGAAAATAAAGTTAATATATAAAGGGAGTAATGTCATGGTCGAGAATAAGCATGATGCATAGCACCTACCAGGGTCACATGTGATCACTACACCACTGCAACCAGAATCTGTTGAAAAAAAGGACTAAATAATATTCATTGAGGAGTATGGATGAGGTGGTATTTAGGGCAATGGTTCTCAACCCTCTCCTTAGGAGCCATCAGACAGGTTATGATTTACAGTGCCTTGCATTTAATTTACAGAACATGCCCACAACTTTGAAGATGTTTTTTTTTTTTATTATTATTATTGTGAAGCAAACAACAAATAGGACAAAATAACAGAAAAAGGGAATGTACATAACTATTCACCCCACCCCCAAGTCAATACTTTGTAGAGCCACCTTTTGCGGCAATCACAGATCCAAGTCACTTTGGATAAGTCTTGCCACATCTCACCACTGGGATTTTTGGCCATTCCTCCTTGCAAAACTGCTCCAGCTCCTTCAACTTGGATGGTTTGCGCTTGTGAACAGCAATCTTTAACTCTGACCACAGAGTTTCTATTGAATTGAGGTCTGGACTTTGACTAGGCCATTCCAACACATTTACATGTTTCCCTTTAAACCACTCAGGTGTTGCTTTAGCAGTGTGTTTGGGGTCGTTGTACTGCTGGAAGGTGAACCTCTGTCCTACCCTCAAATCACGCACAGAGTGGTATAGGTTTTGCTCAAGAATATTCCTGTATTTAGCACCATCCATCTTTCCCTCAACTCTGACCAGTTTCCTAGTCCCGGCTTCTGAAAAACATCCCCACAGCATATCTCTCTCTCTAGCACTCTCTATCTCTCTCTACAGTACTCTCTATATCTCTCTCAGTCTCTGTCTCTCTCTATCTCTCTCGTTTTCTCTCTATCTATATCTCTTTCAGAAACCCACCAAATCCTAGACCTGTGTGTTGACTGTCTCAGCTACAGCACAGTGAAGAACGTACGGATTTCATGGCCTTTTAAACCCGTTTCCACAGCGTGGATTGGCGTTCTTCGGTTCCTATTGGTTCATTGACCTGTGACAGGATTGCAAATTACGGCCTTGCCTGATTTTGGCGTGCTTCATGTGAAACCAGGGTTTATGGGCTTGAGGCCTCGGCCTGTAACTTGCGCCCTTGCTCAAATGAATAGCACCGGAATTGTAATAATAGTCATGCATAGTAAGAAGCAGTGTACTTTATTTATATCCTAAGTGGATTAACTATTTCAATATCTCGCTTTCCTGCTTGACAGTACTCTTCCTGCAATTGAATATCAATCATCACACACATATTTAAGTTCCCACTTATAGACACTATTATTTTACAAGCATTTATTATTTTTTTTGCACGGTATTTGTATTATTATTTTTATAATCTTAGTTATTTTCACAGCTTATAGAACACATATTTCAAGATTTTTTGTCCAAATAATTTAGGACCACATGTATTCTATAAAGTGTCCCTGATTAGAATACTATATTAATTTATAGTTATTGGTTTTCACTCACAATTATTTATATCATAACTGATATATCTTAAACAAAGTATCTTATAACTTAGTAACAATTACTATTGTAATTAGCTTAGTGTTTTTGTATTACTTTACTGATTATTATATAGGAAGAGTAGAAGTAATATTACAATAAGACTTACAGTGGAATATTAGGCCAAATTTATTGTCTGTTTTTGGGGCTGAACTAGTTTGTTCCATATATACTTTCTCTTAGTGACTTATTAAAGTTTAAAGATTTTACCCTAAAACTTTTAGAAATATAGAAAAGACTCAAGTAAGTGTTAAGCACTAATCACATTTGGTTAATCAAAATTGTATATATATATATATATATATATATATATATATATTTATTTATATACATATATATATATATATGCGGTATATATATATATATATATATATATATATATATACACATACATACATACATATATATATATATATATATATATATAAATATATATATATATATACAGTATATTAAAAAAAATTATATATATATCTAAAAAAAAAAAATATATATATATATAGTAAATAAAAAGTACATCTGTGTTCACATCTGAATGTCTAAAGCAAGTAAAAAAAACCTGCTTCCAGCTCAGAGTTCCGAGAAAAACAGTTATTACACTGCATTCTGGGAAGTTGAGCTGGGACACACAAATGTGCGCACAAATATGTGATACCTATATTTAAAAAGAGAGCAAGAGCAAATCCGGGGAATTATAGAAAAGTGAGCCTCACTTCTGTAGTGGGGAACCTTTTAGAAGGGTTAATAAGGGATAATATACAAGAATATATCTATTTGAACAAGATTATAAGTAGGAGTCAACATGGATTTATGAGGAATAGGTCATGTCAAACAAATCTAATTAGTTTCTATGAGGAGGTTAGTAGGAACCTGGATCAAGGCAACTCAGTGGATGTAGTATTTTTGGATTTTGCAAAGGCTTTTGATACAGTGCCACATGGGAGACTATTGTGCAAACTAAGAGATACAGGAATTTCAGTAAATATCTGCTCATGGATTGAGAGCTGGCTAAAAGACAGAAAGCAAAGGGTTGTTGCAAATGGAACATACTCCGATTGGACTAATGTGGTAAGTTATGTTCCTCAGGGTTCAGTATTAGGTCCTCTCCTTTTTAACATATTTATTAATTACTTAGAGATAGTATTGGAGTGTGGTGTCCCCATTTTCGCTGATGACACAAAGTTGTGCAAGGTAATTAAATCAGATAATGATGTGCTTTCCCATTGAGGAATGGGCATCTAAATGGCAGATGAGATTTAATACGAATAAATGTAAAGTTATGCATCTGGGAAGGAAAAATAGCCATGCAATTTATAATCTTAATGGAGCAAATCTAGGTGTATCAGATATTGAAAGGGATTTGGGAGTGCTTGAGGACAACCATCTAGGTAAAAGTGCTCAAAGCCAACAGCAGCTGCAAAGGCAAATAAAATATTAGCATGTATTAAGAAGGATATAGAAGCAAGGGAAGCAAATATCATTCTGCCACTATACAAATCTCTAGAACGCCCTCATTTGGAATATGGAGTACAATTTTGGGCACCACTTCATAAAAAAGGACATTTTAGAGCTGGAAAAGGTACAGAGGAGGGCAACAAAACTAATAAGGGAAATGGAGGGGCTAAGTTATGAAGAAAGACTAACCAAATTAAACTTATTTTTTCTAGAAAAAAGGCGTCTAAGAGGAGAAAGGATTACCTTATATAAATACATCCAGGGTCAGTATAATGATTTGTCAAGGGAGCTTTTTGTGCCAAGAGGTTTTCAACTGACAAGAGGAGATCCCTTGAGGTTAGAAGTAAAAAGATTCCACCTTAAAGAAAGAAAAGTGTTCTTCACAGTAAGGGTGGTTAATCTGTGGCATTCTCTACCAGAAGAGGTGGTGACAGCGGATTTGATAGATAACTTTAAAAGGGGACTAGATTTATTTCTTATTAAAAAGGGAATTCAGGGTTATCGTGGATAATTAGAGAGACAGTATTGATATAGGGAGAAATCCGATCGCCAGTATCTAGGGTCAGGAAGGAATTTTTTTTTTCTCCCTTTGAGACGACTGGCTAAGTCTTACTTGTTTTTTTTTTCTGTTTGCCTTCCTCTGGATTAATAATTAAAAAAAATAAAAAAAAATAATTGATTAATAATAAATTAACAACTAAGTAATTAATATTTAATCTGGATATTGCAGATCAGAGGACATCTTAAAAGGTTGAACTTTATGGACTTTTTTCAACCTTAATTACTATGTAACTATGTGACTAATATATAAATATATATATATATATATATATATATATATATATAAATCTATAAATAAAAAAAAAAAAATATATATATATATATATATATATATATATATATATGGTTTTTAATCATTTGCATCAGGTGTTTAACTCCCTCAGACCACCTTTTAAAAGTCTGTGGCTTACACAAACCTCTGTGAGCGCTCTGTCATGCATCCGTCTCCTCAGCGCAACACCATGGGATTGAGCGACTTGAACCAACAGGCCATGTATGCTATCCATTGCAACCATATTATGTTGACTGCAATCTTTGTGGAGTCTTCTGTTATCCTCTTTACTGGTGAGACTATCTTGTACCTACTGAAGCTTCTGTTCTTCCAGCTTTTTCACTGCCTTTTCTTTAGAAGGCAGTTCTAAACGCTAAAATCCATCATGGCTGAGATGTGTCTGTAGTTCTAGGTGTACATATTGCTTTTCACTCTCCATTAAATTCTGCACAATGTGTAACAGCTCAATCCTCATGTCCGCTACATTATCATGCACATCCTTCTTCCACTCTGCCTCCTGCATTAAGGCATTCAGCAGTGACTGGATGGCCTCTTGTAGATTCTGCGTCTCCTTACGACAAATGTCCAGCTAATGCTAACAGTCTTTGGAAGATTTCTTGTTGTCAGAAGTTTGCTCAAACAGAGCCATAATCTTACAGCTGTCCTGGACCATCTATAACATGCAGAATGTGCATTCTTAAATGAGGAATTTGTTCAGCTTCTCTGGAGTGTATCCAGTTGTTCAGCAGCTTCAGAGGCTAGCACAGAGGCTAGCAACATTTTGAGCCTTTTGACTTATGGGTTCCTGAAAAAAATCTTGTGATTTCAACCTTCTCAGCTTTTACCCACTATTCATCCTCGTTTAACCATTTTCTTAATTTTATTCTGTTTTTCTTCTTTCTTTGCCTACAATGCTTCCTGGTTTCCATTTTTCTTCTTTTTCTTGGGCGCAGGTCTTCTCTTTCTCGACTTGATGCATATCAAGTTCACTCTACTTGCCCTCAATCTCTTGCTGCATTTTCAGTTGAACAATCTACTCTGTCTTCATTAGGTTCTCCCCGAATAACTCTGGCTGCTTAAGCAGATTTTTTCATCCCTTTTTCTCCACCTTTTTCAGCTCCTGCTCTATGCTTTGGATAGAAACTATCTGAAGACATTGTTCTGCATGCAGCTCAGCACCTTGTATACGCAAGTTCTGGAGGTCAGTGTCAGTGTCTTCTGGAACAGCATCCCACTGTGCCAACTGTGTCTCCAGATCAGAGAGAATGGTCACCCTCTGCTCTTGTAGAGTTTGTGTTATGGTTAAATGATGTTAAAAGTTATATATATGCATCCTTATAGATATATATATTTTTTTCTCCCCTGCACAATTTAATACAGCGTTTCTATTTGCACCATTCCTTCCCCTGTTTTTGTTTCTTAATGTTCTTAACTATTTTTGATTAGTGCACTATTTTTACAATAAGTGTGTTCCATTACTATATACTTCAATAAAACAGTTTTGTTGCATACCAATGATTAGCAAATATTTTGCATATGAGGCCTGCATAAATGTATCATAGATACTATAGATACTATTGTTACTACTACTATATTAATTATAGGCCCAAACTTTACAACAGCAACCATCACATATATAGTTGTGAGCATACGAGCCGTTGCTCATGCTTGCGGGCTCGCGAAGCGAGGGGCCGCATTTGCCGGGGTGGAGCATCCCACGTCAGCTGTGTTTGTCCTCCAATGAGGACCCTTGTGAAGCGAGGGGCCGCATTTGCGGAGGTGTAGCCTCAAAGGCGCCTCACATGCGGTTAACACACACACGTACGACTTAGAAAAAAACAACTGCGTCGTACACGCACGACTTAGAAATAAAAACAACTGCGTCCCTCGCAAAAAATATGGCCGCGAAACGACCTAGTCCGAAAAAGGCGCGCATGAAAACATCAGAAACACAAGAAATAAACACAACGAACACATAAAAAGCTTACTTACAGCAAGGGGGGGGGGGGGGGGACATCCAGCACCTCGAAAAGTTAATTTACACGTCCATTTAAGTCCGAAAAAACGAGTTTAAACTGCCGAAAATCACCTAAGCAAGAGAAAAAATGGCCGCCGAACAAAACGAAAACGAGGCTACAGACGTAACAATACTACAGTGACTCGCAAAACTGAAACACATTCTATGCGGCACGTACCACACTGATATTAACCACCATTTTGAAAACAACTACGCATAAAATGGCAGATGGAACGCAAATTGTAAGCTGGAACGCAAATTGAGCATGCCTATTGCGTTCTAACGGTCTGAGGCACTTGAAAGTTTATAAATACTGCCTACTTTCCAGAAAATTCTACATTTCTACTCAGGTGATGAACGGAGTGACTGGATAGCTAACTGCTGCTGTTACTTGAGAAGAGAATTATTTCCTAATTTCCTACTTTACACTGTGCAAATTACAACTGAGAGGTAAGCTATAATATATTACATTTTATTATCAAGACAGGACAAAAAAAAAACAACTTTAACTATGAAAATGTGATTCATGTAGACACGAACATTTATGTGTATAGGCCCTACAACAAACTAATCTTAACCCAAACTAATTAAACAAGTATATTTAAATTACATAAAAAAAAAAAACTTTAATTATTAAAATGTGATTCATGTATAGTGACATGTCACACGCACATTTATGTGTGTAGGCCCTAAAACAAACTAATGTTAATTGAAACTAATTAAACAAGTATATTTAAATAACATTAATTTACTGCAACTCATAGCAAAAAATATTATGACACTAATACATATGTAACCTAAAGCTGAATCTTTGCCCTTTTTTTACTATTCCAACAGACTCTGCATCAACAGCGTCACTCAGGAATTTGCACCGTGCACTGTGAACGAGAATCCCTTTTAAAGAACACAAAGAAAGAAGAGGTAAGATAGAAAAATACATTACATGCTGAAAAAGACCATGCTTTGCTAAATCAAAAAGAAGAAATATACAATTAACCATTTCACTTTCTTTTTCAAACAGACACTACAAGAAGACCGGCGGATTAAGCTTGGCAGGAGGGGACCCTCTGTCATTCGGACAAGAACAACACTTCAATCAAGGTATAACAAGTATAACAAGTAGAAAAAATAAAGGAACTATATATGTTTAATGGCCGCCAATATAACAATTTCAAGTAAAATAAAAATAAAAATACATATAAATTGAATAAGGAACAAAACACAGTTCAACAAACTTCACAAAGACCTATACAATTTAGGAAGACAGACAGTTTCACAGAAACCCCCCAAAAAAAGGAGGTGGCCACAAAACAGGATAGCATCTGAAACATTAGCAACATACATAAAACAAAAGTATTCCTCCTCTTTACTGTAAAATAACCTTCAACCATCACCCACAAGCCAAATGCAACAACCAAAAAGTGGTGAACACAAAACAGGATTAAAAAAAAGCACAACATGATATAGAAAAGGCAATTAACATTGATTTGTACTGTCCAACATGATTGAATACTCATAAAGAACACTAATTGAGCAAATAAAGTAGACAAAATATTGGGGGACACAAAACAGGATTGTACCAAAAATCACAGAAACAGATAGAAAAGTTAAATAATATTCTTCTTTACTGTTTAAGAACCTATAAGCCTTACAAAGAACGCTAAATAAGCATACCAAAAGTGGTGGACACAAAACAGAATAATGCTAAAAACATTGCGATCATATCCAAAATAGGAAACACATTCATTTTCAATGTACAACAACATTTAATCCTCATAAAAAAGACTAAGGCCCTCATTCTATTATCGGCCGTAAATCGGCCGCAAAGCTGCGATTCCTTGCGGGGCTCCCGTTACCTTGCAATTCAAATATCCCTGCAACCGGCCGTAAGCTCAGAAATCTTTAAAAGCAAAAATAAATTCAAGACGGCACTGTAAAGCTCTGTAAATGCTAGGGATCATAATGGGGGACATGAGGATTAATAGCAACCCCCTCTCAAGCTTGCACATCAGCCCAAATAAATTAAAATAAAAATTATTTACGGATTTGAGGGTAGGGGAATGTTGTGCTATGAATGCAAACACCTACAATCACTCTATAGTCTCCTCAGAGGGCAGGATGGCTTTATTATGTGCTTAATTGTGTGCCTGCGGGACCTTTTTGCTGCAAGTAAGCTGAGGCTCGGTTTTAGCCTTGCAGAGAGGGTTCCCGGAGCAATTGAGTAGCAACCAGGATTTTCTTGCTGCCGAAACTCTTGCGGCCGTTTAAGGTCAAAGCCTTTCCTCTGGAGCGTGCGGCCGCAAGGGATAACAAGGCGCCGGCCGCAAGCCTGCCAGAGTCCCCAGCCGGAAGGGAATAGAATAGGCAAATAGCTTGCGGCCGGTCCTTGCGGCACCGCATCTCCTACGGACGATAATAGAATGAGGCCCTAATTAAGCAAATAAAGTATGCAACATATGGTGGACACAAAACAGGATTGTACTAAAAATCACACAAACACATAGAAAAGTTAAATAATATTCTTCTTTACTGTTTAAGAACCTATAAGCCTTACAAAGAAGCCTAAATAAGCATACCAAAAGTGGTGGACACAAAACAGGATAATGCTAAAAACATTGCCATCATATCCAAAATAGCAAAAACATTCATTTTCACTATACAAAAACATTTATTCTTCATAAAAAAGACTAATTAAGCAAATAAAGTATGAAACATATGGTAGACACAAATAGGATTGTACCAAAAATCACACAAACACATAGCAAAGTAAATTAATGTTCTTCATTACTGTTTAAGAAGCTATAAGCCTTACAAAGAAGCCTAAATTAGCATACCAAAAGTGGTGGACACAAAACAGGATAGTGATAAAAACATTGCGATCATATCCAAAATAAGAAAAACATTAATAATTACAGTATAAAAAAAGGATTACAATTAAAGTATTTTTAAAAGGTTGCACAAAAAACAGCATAGCAGAAAAATTCACCATAACAGATACAATAGACCAAAACAATGAAATATGCTATTCATTACAAATACATTCAAATTAAATAACATTTTAATTTTTCTTTTACAACAGACACTGCGTGAAGAGCATCGGACGAAGACTTTCAACTGAGGACCAACAAAGATTCTGCTTGAAATCACACTTCAACCAAGGTACAGCATAAAAAGTAAAAAAAGAGAAAACTAAATAAACATGTTTGCTCTGCATCCATGTCAACAGAAAAAAAAAAAAATAACAACCACTAACTATAACTTTTACCAAAATATAACTGACACATTTCTCATTTACATCTTATTTGTCTTTTATGGACAATAATGTTTAACAGTAGATCCAAACCTCAATGTAGCCCGAAAATAAAAAAAAACAGCATAGTCCAGAAAAGTCTCAAAACACAGACTTAATAAAATTTGTCATTCTAAATTACCAGTCCTAATGTACAATATTAAGCATAAAACCTAACCACACACATAAAATCCAAAAGTACTACAAATAGTATTAACACCCAAAAAACAATAGAAACATTTTCAGAGCCCCAACATATAAGCCTTTAATTAAAATATAAAAATACTATTATAACAATCCCCTGTACGATAAATCACAAAGACTAATTTCTGCCCTCTACTATCCCTATAAGCCAAAAGTACAAAAAAAATAATAATTAACAAACCAAAAAAATACACCTACTATATCTACAAGAAACTATAGTGTAATTGAGTGTGCTATGCATATAAGGCAAAAATTACAACCTACAACAGAAACTAAAAGCAAAAAAATAAAAAACACTTATTTAACAATACGAAGAAAGTACCTCTACAATCAACTAGAATCACATAGAAACAAACTGTTGATAAGAAAAAAAAATTAAAACAAACTTAACATCTCA
The DNA here is from genome assembly GCA_027410445.1 of Discoglossus pictus. Taxonomy (NCBI): domain Eukaryota; kingdom Metazoa; phylum Chordata; class Amphibia; order Anura; family Alytidae; genus Discoglossus; species Discoglossus pictus. The sequence goes on along the minus strand of CM050171.1, from coordinate 46,350,767 downwards.
AAATAAACTAATGATACATTATTTTTTTTCACAGATTAACATGGCTGATAACGAGAGCAAACAAGAAAAGATAAGACGGCAAGCTAGAGAACGACGACAGAGATCAGACAGCCAGCAGACACCGGAGCAAAAGGAAATTCGACAAGAAAAAGAACGCAAAAGAATTGCAAGCAAAAGACTATCAGCTGCAAAAATTAAAGATACACCAAAAAAGCTACTACGCAAACAAAGGATTTAGAACCTGTTCCTCAAACATCAGATGACATTTTACCTGAAAAAATTAAAGATATACCAAAAAAAGCCACCAAAAAAACAAAGCATTTAGAACCTCTTTCTGAAACAATACATGACATTTTACCTAAAGCGATAATAGATATACCAAAAAAAGCCACCAAAAAAACAAAGCATTTAGAACCTGTTCCTGAAATATCACATGACATTTCACCTGATGATTTTGAAAATGAGCCTGATATATGCTTTGCAAATTGTCCTTTACTCAAGTCTTTAGCAGTAGAGGTTCATAATTGTGGGTACATGAATACTCAATGTCAGTTTTGTGAGGCTTATTATTTTCAACAGGAGAGACCCAGAGATGGCCATTTTATTAGTTGCTGTCAAAAAGGCAAGTTCAAACTTCCAGAAAGAAAAGAATTTCCAATCTATTTACAAAACATTATGACTGAACCTACTTTTCCAAACTACAAACATTTTAAGACAAACATAAGATCCTACAATAGTGCCATATACTTTGCATCTATGGGGGCAACATTAGCTGCTAATGTACCAGGACATGGTCCTTACTGTTTTAAAGTCCAAGGCCAAATTTATCATTGTACTTCCCATTTACATCAAGAGGAAGGAGAGCAAAGAAAATTCGCTCAACTATATGTCCTAGATACAATGGAAGCTGTTGACCAACGTATGCAGCTGGAAGAAAATAAAAAATGCCTACCCACTGTTTTTATAGAGCTTGATAACATTATGGAGAATAACCCCTACACTAAAGCTTATAAAAAAAATGGCAGAAGTAGAAAATGAACAACAACTTCATGCACAAAGACATCAATTACCAATGCCAAAGGTCAATATGGTGCTTAAAAGAGACAGACATACTGATAAACGTCATTACAACTTGCCAACATCAAATGAGGTTGCAATGGTGTTATAAAATGATGAAGGAGAACCACCATTTCAAAGAGACATTAGAATATATCCCAGAAATGAAGAGCAACCATTCAATAATATGAGTATCTTAAGTCCAAATTTAGATCCAATGACATATCACATTTTTTTCCCACACGGAGAAGCAGGTTGGCAACCAAAATTAACAATTCCTAGTTACCCAAATGCTAAAGCCAGAATCAGAAATAATGTTTCTATGCTTGAATTTAAAGTAACTCAAATTGCCATTCGAAATACATTTAATCCAATTTTATGTGGTGGAAAACTAACACAACAATGGATTATTGATTCCTATTTGCAAGTTGAGGCCAATAATTTAAACTTTATAAAATATCAACAAGTAGAACAATATTCTGGACTAATGGACTATGTTGCTGAGGTGGCTACAAGCAAAGACATGAGAGCTGGCAAAGCCATAATTTTACCATCTTCCTTTCATGGATCTCCTCGAAATATGAGAGAAAAATACAATAAAACCCGATTTATTTCTTACATTTACATGTAATCCCCAATGGCCAGAAATAACACAAAATTTACTTCTTGGCCAAAGTCCTTCCAATAGACCAGATTTAGTAGCCAGAGTTTTTAAGATTAAATTAAATGAATTAATATGTGACATCACTATAAGTCACTAATTTGGCAAATGTCTTGCTTATGTATATACCATTGAATTTAAAAAAAGAGGCCTTCCACATGCACATCTTCTCATAATACTTCAAGAAAAAGATAAATTAGATACTGCTGAAAAAGTGGATGCAGTCATTGTTGCAGAACTACCAGATCCAGAACTGTATGGTAGTCTATATGAGATTGTTACTCATAGCATGATTCATGGACCCTGTGGTGAGCCTAATCCACAATCACCATGTATGGAAAATAATAAATGTTCCAAAGATTTTCCAAAAGATTAGAGACAAAACCTATGGCAATTGTGATGGCTATCCCCTTTATAAAAGAAGAGAAGGAGATAGTGCCATTATTCGTGGCAAAAAAGTTGACAATAGATATGTAGTACCCTACAATCCACATTTACTCATAAAGTATAACGCCAACATTAATGTAGAAGCCTGCACTTCCATCAAATCCATTAAATATGTGTACAAATATATTTACAAAGGCTATGATGCAGCTACTGTAGTCGTCAAAAGTGCAGACAACCCTGAAAGTAGTGAGTTAGTACATGATGAACTTGCATCTGTAATGATATAGGTATCACAAGGTTTTGGAGACCAGCAGCCTAGGTCAGCAATAATCCAATTCAGCAACTTTGTAGGTGAAACAGGAACAAGCTTTATTGAAGGGATCAGGAACCACAATAATCTGGCAAGGTACATTGACAGGAAGTGCCTTATGTAGGCCAAGGACCAGACAACTGACCAGACACAGCTGAAGAGACTTAGTCACTGATGCTATTGCTAGCAGAGTCAAGGTTATCAGATCTCCAGGAATTTCACAAAGGAAGGCTGACGCAGTGGTAGGGAAGAGGATCAGCAGCCCGGGGACCAGGGTTCAAAACCCAGCAGAGTCAATTCCTCACATTACCCCCGCCTCTATAGGTGCAGCCTCTGGATGCCCTATTACCCGGTTTAGCAGGGTACTGCACATGGAAAGACTGAAGAAGGTCAGGAGCGTGAATATTGTCCACTGGTTCCTACAAACTATCCTTCTCACCATAGCCTTTCCAACGCACCAGATACTGAAGCTTGTTGCGGAAGATCCTGGAGTCCAGAATTTTCTCCACCTCATATTCATGCTCACCATCCCCGAGGACTGGAGGTGGGGCAGGCAGGGCTTGGCCAGGGAAAGTGTTTGCATGGAAAGGTTTCAGCAGTGCAACATGAAACACCGGATGTATTTTTATGGAATCTGGAAGTTGCAAACGAAAAGTGGCAGCATTGATCTGAGCGATGATCTCAAAAGGTCCCATGAACCTCTGACCCAATTTATGAGAAGGAACCCTAAGCTTAAGATTCCTTGTTGACAGCCAAACCTTGTCACCAACATGATAAACTGGGGCCTCCGTTCTATGCCTATCAGCAGCTCTCTTGTAACATTCCTGAGCCTTCGAAAGAGTCTCCTTTAACAGGTCTTAGGAATCTCGTAAGGTGGTTAGCCGATCAGTGACTGCAGGAATGGAAGTAGTAATTGGGAGACTCACTAGAAAGTTTGGATGGTAACCATAGTTGGCAACAAATGGGCTCAAAGAAGTGGAGCAGTGTTGGGCATTGTTATAGGCAAACTCCGCCGTGAGTAGAAAATCTAGCCAGTCATCCTGCAGGTAACTAATATAGCACCGCAAATATTGCTCCAAAGTCTGGTTGGTTCGCTCAGTCTGTCCATTACTTTGTGGATGAAAAGCTGACGACAGATTTACATTAATACCTAGATTAGAACAAAAATGTTTGCAAAAACGAGATGTAAACTGCACTCCCTTGTCAGAAACTACTTCACCAGGCACTCCATGCAAGCAAAATATTTCCTGAATAACCAGGTCAGCCGTCTGTTTAGCTGAAGGGAGACTACGAGCTGGTATGAAATGACCCATCTTAGTTAACCTGCCCACAACAACAAGAATGGTAGTGTGTTCCTTAGAGGGAGGTAGTTCCACAATAAAGTCCATGGATATAGATCCCAGGGACGATGAGGAATTAGAAGAGGCTGAAGCAAGCCAACAGGGGATGAGCGAGGAGTCTTATGTCTGGCACATACATCACAAGAGGACACATACTTCTAAACATCCTCATAATACTTGGGCCACCAAAAGGATCGGGCAAGTAGCTCTTGTGTCTTTCGGATTTCTGGATGACCTGCTGGTTTTGAGTCATGGTAGAGACGTAAAAGATCCAGTCGCACTGACTCCGGAGCAAACAGACGTTGTTGAAAAATCCAAAACCCATTAAGCATTGTCATGTGGAGATCACGAGGAGGATCACGAAGAACTGGGTCTTCAGCGTAGCCCTTTTTAATGCGAGACATCAGATCAGAAGGAAATGTAACTCCTATAAATATATCCTCCGGCAAGATGGTAGTCTTGGTTACGGTAGTATGGAGGGGGTCAGCTATTCTAGACAAGGCATACGCCTTACCATTCTTTGAGCCAGCCACTAGTTATCCACCACCCACTACTCAGAAGGGGTAGTAACGACTGCATATTATGCCCAAAGGAGTAGTAAAAGTAGCTATCCAACAACCACCTTACAGGAAGGATGGTAATGACTGCATGTTATGCTCAAAGGAGTAGTTAAAATAGTAATCCAACATCCGCCACTCAGAAGGGGTGGTAACGACTGCATGTCATCCTTAAAGGAGTAAAAAAAGTAGTTATCTAACACCCACTATTCAGAAGTGGTGGTAACAGCTGCATATTTTACTCAAAGGAGTAGTAAAAGTAGTTATCCAACACCCCCTACTCAGAAGGGGTGGTAACAGCTGCATGTTATGTTCAAAGGAGTAGTAATTAACCAACAACCACTTCACAGAAGGGGTGGTAATGGCTTCCTATTATGCTCAAAGGAGTAGTAAAAGTAGTTATCCAACAACCACTCCACAGAAGGGGTGGTAATGACTGCATGTTATTCTCAAAGGAGTAGTAAAAATAGTAATCTATCACCCACCACTCAGAAGGGGTGGCAACGACTGCATTTTATCCTCAAAGGAGTAGTAAAAGTAGTTAACCAACACAAGCAGCTAAGAAGGGGTGGTACTGGCTGCATGTTATGCATAGAGAAGTAATAAAAGTAGTTATCCACCACCTGCTACTCAGAAGGGGTGGTAACAACTGCATATTATACTCAAAGGGGTAGTAAAAGTAGTTATCCTATAACCATTTCACAGAAGTGGTGGTATTGGCTGCATGTTATGCTCAAAGGAGTAGTAAAAGTGGTTATCCAACAACCACTTTGCGGAAAAGATGGTATTGGTAACGACTGGATGTTATGCTCAAAGAAGTAGTAAAAGTAGTTATCCAGCACCCGCTACTCGGAAGAGGTGGTAACAGCTGCATGCTATGCTCAAAGGAGTAGTAAAAGTAGTTATCCAACACCCTCTACTCAGAGGGGGTGGTAACGGCTGCCGGTTATGCATATTTAACAGCCCACAAGGGGGTAATATGATGACAATGAATATTGAAAGAATCCAAAAAAAGCAATGACTGGACTGAATATCATTTAATAAATAACATCTAAGTGTGGAGGTAAAGTAAAGTATACTTATGCACCGTATTGAGAGTGATAATCATAAAAATAAAAATAATGGATATATAGAAAATAATTAGTGATATTGTGATGATGATAAGATAGTGTTTTGTAAATGTTGACAAAAAAAGGAACTATACAATCCATCTATTAACAATTATCAGTATTATGTGCAAGTATAGTTATACCCCTTAATATACAGAATAAAAATGAATGATAGCAATAATCACAGAGGTGTAAAACAATGCCATAATAAGCAAGGCATTTAGAAGTGCCAAGAATATAGAACTGTGTTGCAAAAATATAGAAATGTGTTACTAACATTATTAAACCAGAGCTAACAGTACTCTGGAAAGTGGAAAAATTATATCAAACAACCACTCACATATGTATAGATAAAGGTAAAATCTATCCTACAGACATGATAATCTATGAATGAACCAGCTATAATCACAGGAAGGCACTATAACTAAAACCTTAATTTAATACTTCAGGATATTGGGTGTTTAATGTGAAAATCCACTTGCATTCTTTCTGCAGGATGATTTTATCCAGATCACCTCTCATTGGGCCCATCTGTACATTGTCTATAATACACAATTGTATCATATCAAGACAGTTATTGTGACATAGTTTACAGTGACTAGCCACTCGTGTGTAATAGTGTGTTTGTGTTCAAGTATTCTTCTTCTACTTTGACGAATAGTTTTGCCCACGTATAACTTATTACACAAACAATTGATGACTCCTGAGGAGCTGCAGTTATAAAATGGGTTAATTGGAATTTTTTGTCAAGTAATGGGAAAGCCAACATTTTGAGCCTCAAAAAAGAGGAATCCCTAAAGGCCAATACCTAAGGATTCAGAGAAACTGCAGTTAGGAGAAAGAATTTAAGATTGAAGCAGATAAATTGAGAGAACGTTTTAGATCAAGAGGATATCCAAACAGAGGTCTAAAATTGGCTTATAAACATGCTTTGAACAGAACTGACTTGTTAAATGTACATGTGAATAAGAAACATGGAGAAAACATTACTCCAAAAAATGATACACCAAACAAGAAAAATTTAACTAGATGCATAATGACATTTGGTCACAATTCTGACGTTATAAAAAACATTCTTTGTAAACATTGGCATCTCCTCACCAGTACTTACTCCAAAGGCAAGCATAACATATAGGAGAGGTACCAATATAAAATATATGCTTGTACATAGTGTGTATAAGGACAATAAAATTGAACCTAAAACATGGCTAAAACCATTGAAAGGAATGTATAAAGGTGGCAGATGTAAATTCTGCAAATTTATTAAACCTTGTAAAAGCTATATACACCCTGTTAGTGGGGCCAACTTTGATATTGACAATTTTTTCAATTGTAAATCATCAGGAGTGGTATACATAGCCACGTGCCTGTGTAACAAGATTTATGTAGGTAAAACCTGCAGAGGACTCCGTCGAAGAGTGGGGGAACATATATACTCTATTCTTAATGAATATGATACTCCCATAGCAAGACATGTTAAGTATTGTCATAATAACAATCCTGATGTGCTTACATTTTGTATTATAGATTCAGTAATTTCAGGACCTAGAAGGGGTAACCTTCAAAGAAAATTATTACAATGCAAATCTAAATGGATCTACAAACTTAAAGCACAGGTACCTAATGGTCTGAATGAACTTTTTTCATCCACAGCCTTCATCTAAGATTAGTAAACACAATACTCTGAATATTCTCCAACTAGGTCTTGGAAATTGGCTTATCGTTCCTTTTGATATATCCAGTCTGATTTCCTCTTCACAGTTAATGCTTGCTGATTTTTATATGGATATATAATTTATTTTTCAGAATTTATACTTACAAGAACAGGGTGATCACTATATGCAAGAGATAAGATTATATATCACTTTGACATTTTATGCACATTACTTATGGCACTTTATCAAGTGGCCAGATTTGGGCCTAACAGGTCCCCTATATAGGATTTTCACCTTTTTGATCATTCTTTCAAGGATATCACTTCATTTATTGTTGTAAAGGTTTTTTTTCCACATATCACATTTATTATTTGTTTATTGGTGTAATATTGAACACCACTTAAAAGAGGCACTTATTTAATTTTTTACAAATGCAAACACATAAATCAGTCACATATCTCTTCTTATAACCTTGTATCCCTGTACTGTTGATATTCTGTGTGGCGACATCTATTACATCTATGAGACACATAGATGTGTTATTGTTAAATCCCTTTAATGCTAAACTTGTTGTTTACATACTATACTATAGGGTCTAATAAATAGAGACAGATCCTCAAACTTTTTACACACATGTTTATGTGGAGATATTATATTATCTCTACTCCATTTAATCTTTTCCTTCTATTCAATTGTTTAAAAAAAAAATTATAAAAATAAAGTGGGTATCCCTATGTGTAGCATATACGATAGTACTGGTAACCATGACTACCATTTCCTTTAAATAGCCCATAGCTTCAGCAAACACCTTAATCCTTTGAGAAAGACGTTTTACACGTAGAAACATGTTAGGAAGCAGGCCAGCGTAGCGTGACGTCATTAAGCACGCCGTAACCAGGAAGCGCGAATCTCCAAGTGTATGGAGACGCCAAGATACCGAGCATGAAAGTCCAGAGGCAGCATTAGGGCTTAAATTAATCTTATATATATACTGTCTAAATAAGAACAGTGAAGGATTTCTGGGGACTTATCTAAGAGGGGGTATAGATATATATTAGGGCTTAGGGGCGCTATACACATGTACATATACACAGTACATGAGTATAGAATCACTCCATACACTAATTCCAAACCTTTTTAAGACCCCTCTTGAAAATTGGCTGTGAGACTAAATAATCTTTAATAGCCTCTTTCCTTGGCAAACTATCTACACAATACAGACAATATTTAGTCTATATGACAATTCGTGTACAAAATTGTATATTATATATAGGGTTAGTTGGAATATACTTTAACCCTTTTTCAGCTCATGAGTGACTGAGCAAGTGCCCCTATTACCCTCTGGAAAACTTGTTGCTGTTTAACCACACTCTATAAATGACAAACTAAGAGTGGCACTAAAGGTTACAGCATTTACCTAAGGAACCTTGTTATATTGTTTTTAACCTTTCCTTTTAAATTCTTTTATTCGACGTTGTTTTCCATTAAAATTTCAATTACCATGTATATGTGACTAACCCACTGTTGCCCTTATACCCAAGTAACTGGATGGACAAATTCTTTAGTAGGTGTAATACATTTGCAAGCCTTGCAATGGCTCTAGTTACAGTCCCACTAATGTATTACGTTACAAGTATTTACTAAATATAGTTATACCAACTCTGTCATGTTGACGGTTTGTTACATTCTGCAAACTGTGTACATTAGACTATTTCTGGCCTAGGTTACCCATTTTTTTATGCAAAAGCGCCGTTGTTAAAGTGTCAGATAAAGTTTTCCAATTTTATTATACTACTATGTTATATTGGTGTTAAGCACCTGGAAACACATGCATTTCTTGTGAATCCTATTATTTGGTTTAGTCCAAAAAGTTGTTAAAGTCAGCAACATTAAGATCTAGTATAATCCCAGGGCCACCTGCTATGGATTACAGGTTACTACCAACTAGGACAGTTTGACTAACAAACAAATACTACAGGGGGAAAAACAAAAAACAAACCACAACCCACATTTCCTCCTCCCCCTCTCATTGATCTGGCACATATTAGTTGTCATCACTTTGGGAGAGTTCCCTTGCTTCATTTACAACTCCCAAAAGGCAATAAAAACTAGTTTAAAACGTATACATTGTAAACAAGAAACCATGGCAGTAACTATACACACACACATTACATACATGACATCGAACACAGTAATATTACATGGGAAATGACATACAGGATGAGGCAGGGGCATATGCCATAAGAAACATGATCATGGTGGCAATATCATTCCTCTACCCATTTTCCAGTGGGGAAGTCTGTTCTATGGTAGCTCACTGGGCCAAAATCCAGGCCCTGGAATACCAGCAAATTACAGTTGGAGGCTGAAGCTACCATTAGTACAGAGTTTACTGAGACAGTCACAATCCAAGCATAATTACTATGTTTAAGGAGTTACAAAAAAACTTAAGGAAACAAATAAGAACTATTTGGGAGACATCTAGTCTTTATGTAATAGTAATAGTAATAATGTAAAACAAAAAATGGTCCCAAGGGGGTTACTAATACAGATTATTCCTGCTTCCCATATGTTAAATACCCACAGCCTTATTAAATTGCGATTCAGTAAATTTAAAAGGGCTCTATTTAAGCAGATATTTTATTTACAGAAGCTTTTAGTTAGTGAAGACCTTGCTTTTGGATAGAAGTTCACTAACTAAAAACTTCTCTAAAAATATATGATGTGTGCTTAAATAGAGCCCTTTTAAATGTACTGAATTGCAATTTAATAAGGCTGATAGTGTCCAAATGTTCCCTTGACTTGATGGGACTTATATTAGAAGCTGAAAACTTGAATTTACAACAATTTAATGAAAAAGTGGCCGATGTGCACTTAGAACTGGCCAAATATAGAGGAACAGTAGAATTTGATAATCTCAATACTAAACTCAGCCTTTCTATGGACAAACTCAAAAAAGAATTGACCAGGGATAAGAGAGTTTACCAAATAGGTAGAGTTTATAGGATTATGTAGCATCTTGAACAACCTAACATTAATGATCCTAGTTTTTCTGAATATGAAGCATTCATCCAGGATGACACTTCACATCCCCCAGCTTGTCAGCAACCACATTCTAGATCTATCAGCAACTCCAGAGATGTACAGAGCCCTGTTACTAGATTGAGACACGTAATCAGACTTCTATGGAGTCTTTTTTAAGGCAGGGAGCGAAACCGAAAATACAAACCTCACTTACGCCCAAGAGGGAGGAGAGGTAAGTTTTATCAGAACTAAATTTAATTGAGTCAAAAATGTACCATCCTAGCCTTATTGCTCTAACTCTTGTTACTGATGCTGAAGTCCCAATAGAGCAATCAGTGGAAGATACTATTTCTATCATTAACTTATCTGACTTCATACTTACTGATGCACATAAATCTGTGATATCTAAAGATATGTCATATGTCTCCATCAAACACTCTGACCTCTTTACTAACATAAAATATATTAACCTCTTTGTACGCAAACTGGCCCTTAAAAAAAATATATCACAATAGACAAGAAAGTAACTTGTGGGCTTGGGTCTGGGAAGAGAAGATCAAGATGCCCTAAATGACTTATTGTCTTTACTAAGAGAAAATGAGCCTCTATCTACCAGTCCCTCTAATGCACTGAGTAAAGTTTGGAAGCTTACTAGCACATTCCCTCCAATTTTTAAGGAATATAGTAACCTGGAAGTTTTTCTGCAGTTGGTTAATAAGAACTTATATAAGCTAAAAGATGAATATAATTACTCTCCCCCTTAAAATTGTAATTTTTAAAAAGGAGGAATTTAGGGCACTGAGAATTACAAAAGGAACCTACTGTAGAAATCAAACAGTCAGACAAGGGAGGGAACATTGTCATCATGAACAAACAAGATAATCTCAAAATGTGTTATAATATCTTAAATGATGAGACAACTTATGTAGTTTTGGGTCATGATCCCTCGAAAGAGTATTACAATGAGCAAAGGGCTATTTTGTCACAGGCTAAAAATTATGTTCAAAATGTTTTGATTACCTGCTTCCAAAATCTCGTACACTTGTAGCCTTTTATGCACTACCTAAGGCACATAAGAGAAGCTCACCAGTACCAGGTTGTCCAATTGTTTCTGGTAGTAACAACTAAACCCAGAACATTAGCACATTTGTTGACCACCATTTAAAATAGATGGTCTCAACATTGCCCTCGTATCTAAAAGATACCTCTGATGTTTTGAGACACCTACAAAATCTCAACGTGCCCCCTAGAACCTTTTTAGCCAGTTTGGACATACTGTAGAACAACTTTACAGTAGCATTAAACATACACTTGGGGTTCAAGCCACAGAATACTTCTTTAGAAATATATCTGATAGGAGAATAAATCACTTGGCAATTGACTTGCTAACTTTCTTTCTGCACAGGAACTTTATTTAATAAACAATGGTTCCATCAGGTTAAAGGCACAGCCATGGGCACTCCATGTGCCCCGAATTATGCCAACCTTTTTTTAGGTTGGTGGGAGGCTGTGTATATCTTTGATGATACTATGAGCTCATACACTGACAAGATTCTTTTTTTGGCACCGCTATATAGATGACATGCTAATTTTCTGGACTGGCACAGTGGAAGACTTTGAAATCTTTGTCTCTGTCCTTAATAAGAATTTACTAGGACTTAAATTCAGGTTTGAACTCAATAGTGATTTGATACACTTTTTAGATTTGTGTATCAGAAAAGATGAATTTGGAAACATACATACATCTGTCAATAGGAAGACTACAGCCTCTAATTCTCTCCTTACTTGGTCAAGCCAGCATCCGGTCCCCCTTAAAAGGGGGATACCCACTGGCCAATACTTAAGCATACATCAAATTTGTGACAGTGATGAGGATTTTAAGTAACAGGATAATCTTCTAAAAATGCAATTTAAATCACATGGCTACCCTAACAGGGTGCGTAAAGAAGCCTATAAAAGAGCTCTTCAAATAGATATGAATTCCTGAATAGAGTAAAGCAGAATGATGAAATCGAGTCAATACGATGTATAATGAATGTCTTTTGGCAACCACTGAAAAGCAGTCAGGGAGTATTTTTTTTCAAGCCCGTAACTCGGAAGCTGTTGGGAGACCGCAAAACAACGCCAATTGAAAATTAGCCAACAACCTCACTCCCCCTCCTGAGGCAGGGAGTCCATAAGTGAGGTTGAAAGCTAATTTGATATTTAATTGGCATTTTTTGGTGGCCTTCCAAAGGCTGCCAAGTTAAGCCCTTGGAAAAAAATGGCGGCTTTAAATCAGTAACTTTTTTTCAAGCCTGCAAGGCTTGTAGCAATACCGATTTTAAGCTTCAAGTCTTGCGGGCTTGAAAAAGTTACAGGTTCAACCACCACCAAGCCCGCAAATGAGAGAGGGAAGGGAAATGGAGGGAAAGAGACACAGGGGAGTGAGAGGGAGGGAAAGAGACACAGGGGAGGGAGAGGAGGCAAAGAGACACAGGGGAGGGAGAAGGGGCAAAGAGACACAGGGGAGGGAGAGGGGGCAAAGAGACACAGGGGAGGGAGTGGGGGAAAGAGACACAGGGGAGGGAGAGGGGGCAAAGAGACACAGGGGAGGGAGAAGGGAAAAGATACACAGGGGTTGGGAGAGGCTCACTATGAGCGCCGAAGGGGCTCATTGCAAGGCCAGTGATGAGCGCTAAAGGCGCTCATGGTGAGGACTGCCATGAGTGCCAAAGTTACAGGCTTGCGCATGTGTGCATTTTAGATAGGGGTTATTGTATTGTAGATATGGTGTATTGTATTTTAGATAGGGGTTGTTGTATTGTAGATAGGGGTTAATGTATGTAGATAGGGTTGAATAGCATGTCGATAGGGGTATATATGAACTGTATTTATTGTGTATATTACTGTATTATATTTTTTATGTATTGTAATGTGATGTATATATGTGTATGTATTTGCTTTTCAGGTGCCTAATTCTTTTTTTTTTTCTGTAGTGGGGGGGGGGTTGTAATGTTCTTTTTTATTTTTTGGAACATAGTTTTTTTTATTTTCTGTGACTTAGCTTTCTTTTTGTAGAATAGCTTTTTTTATTTCTTGTTAACTGGGTTGGGGGTTTAATAGGGAGTTAGGTAGGTTGTGTAGGTGTTACTAGGTTAGGGTGGGGGATTAGTTTGGATTTAGTGGATTATTGGGGGGGAAGTGTAGTGTTTGTACTTAGTGTCATGAGGGGCCTCATGGCACTTTTGGGGTTAATGTTAGGGTTCTAATTGTCCCATGATGTTCTTTATAGACCCTTATGGGACTGATGGGGTTAAATAGAGGCATATGGGGGTCTGTATAGACCCCATACGAGATGGTGTTAGATAGGACCAGTTAGGGTTAGATAGGCCTAGTTTGGGTTATTGGGTCCAGATAAGGTTAGGGTTAAATAGGTACTGCTATGATAAAATAAGCCTAGATAGGGTTATCTGGTTCAGATAGGGTGAGGTAGGTACTGTTATGGTTAAATAGGCCTAGTTAGGGTTTAATAGGTAGTTTTAGGGTTCAATAGGTACTGTTATTGTTATTGTGTCCAGTTAGAGTCAAATAGGCCCATTCAGGATTAGATAGGCACTGTTAGGATTAAATAGGCCTAGATAGGCTTATTGGGTCTAGTTAGGGTTAAATAGGTACAGTTAAGGTTAGATAGGTTCAGGGTTGGGTTAATGGGGTATAGTTAGGGTTAATAGTGTAGTGCTTAGACTTTGTGTCATGAGGGTCCTGGATGACACTCATGGCATTTATAGTGTTATTATGGGGGTTAATTAGTGTCCTATAGGGGTCTATATAGACCCCTATTGGACTGATGTGGATAAATTGAGTCTTATGGGGGTCTGTATTTACTACCATGAGTGACAGGGTTAATTAGGGGCTTATGGGGCTCTGTATTGACCCCAATGAGTGACAGGGTTAAATCCATGTTGGCTCCTACTTATTATCCTGTTTGAATAGACATAGTCTTGTATACTATCCCTTATTAACCCTTCTAAAAGCTTCCCTACTACAGAAGGTCTATCATTTCCTGGATTTGTTCTTGCTCCTTTCTTAAATATAGGTATCACCTCTGCCTTTCTCCAGTCATCTGGAAGAGACCCTGTGTTGAGTGAATCTTGAAAAATTAGAGCCCAGGTCCCTCAGTACCCTTGGATATATTCTATCAGGACCTGGGGCTTTATTAACATTTATTTTTAACTCTTTTGGATTTCTTCCTGCGTTAACCAATTATTTGGTGAAGGTAGTGTAGCCCCATTTTGTTGCAGTGACCCAACCACTGGTACCTCCCTTGTGTATACCGAAGAAAAAAAACCTATTTAGCTCAGCTGCCTTTTCCTGGTCACTAATTGTCAGATGGCCTGTGTCACATTGTAATGTTCCTATAGCTTCCTTCCTGGCCTTCTTCCCATTAATATATTTAAAAATATATATTTTAGGGTTAGTCTTACACTCCTTTGCAACTAACTTTTCATTTTTTATGTTGGCCAGTCTATTAGCCCTTTTGAAAGCCTTGTTGACTTCCTTGTACTAACGTAAGGCAGTCTCTGTCCCCTCTTGTTTGTATAATTTAAATGTCTGTTTTTACTCCTCATCTTCATCTTTAATACATTGTTAAGCCACATGGGTTGTGATTTTCTCCTTTTACTTTTATTTCCACTTTGTATATGGTGATAAGTATGTTTATTTAGTAAGGATTTGAACGTTGTCCATTTATGTTCAGTATTTTTACCCATTATTTCTCTGTCCCAGTCTATACGTTGTATTGATGCCCTTAGACCGTTAAAATCTGCCCTTTTAAAACTGAGAGTTTTTGTTGCCCCCTTACAGTTTTTTTTTATTTTTATTAAATCTCAAATGAGACTGTGTTGTGATCACTGTTTCCCAAAGGTTGCCCTATTTCAACATTTGATACTATATCAATAATATTTGTGATAACTAAATCCAAGATAACTTCATTTCTAGTAGGTTCTTGTGTAACCTGGGCCGGATAATGATCCCCAAGTGTACTCAAGAACCTGCTCCCCTTAGCTGAACTGCTGGTATTATTCATCCGGTTCATTTCAGGGTAGTTAAAATCTCCCTTTATTAGAACGTGTCAATGCTTAGCTGCATTTCCAATCTGTAACAATAATTGCATTTCCTCACTTTCATTTATATTTGGGGATTTATAGCATACTCCTACTAATATTCTTTAAGAATTTGCTGCTCCGCTATTTAACTCTACCCACAAACATTCAACATTACCGCCAGTTCCACCATAAATATCTTTTCTGACTATAGGCTTAAATTCAGGCTCAATATAAAGACAAATCCCTCCTCCTTTTTTTACCATTGACCCTATCTTTCCTAAATAGGTTATAACCATCCGGATTAACAGTAGAGTCATGAGATTCATCCCATTATGTTTCAGTAATGCCTATTAAATCCCATTTCTTATTAACTGCAAATAATTCTAACTCTCCAATTTTCCTGGCAAGCTTCTGGCATTAGCGAGCATACACCTTATGTTATGGGTCTGTAGTTCTGAAGTGCCTTCCACTGTAGTTGAGTTACATAGCAATGCCTCTATATAGACTATACTAACCCTCCCCCATCTTTTAAAAACTCCCCCAGCCATTCTACCATCCTATCCCCTGGCACAAAAGCCCCCTCATCATCCCTGCTATAGACCGCCAGTTCATTTCCAGCCCCTCATAATAACTTATCTACCCGATCCACAACATGCCGAACCTGAGTACCAGGAGACAGCAGACTGTTAAATTGCTGTGATCTGGGTGACAAATCACCCTGCCCAACTTCCTAATAATAGAGTCCCCAACCATCAAAACCTGTCTGTTGCTCTGCCTATTCTGCCTTCCCTCTCCTCCAGTAGAGCTGTTCTCTCTGGCTATTAGGGGGAACAGCTCTATCTGGCATTGCCATTCCTGAATGGACATCCCCAACAGTTTCACTCAATCTGGCAAATCTGTTGGTGTTTGCCAACTCAGAACTGGCCTGCCTCCTCCTACTTTTCCCCCTGCTTCCCCTTGTAACTGTAACCCAGCTACCTCCCTGGACATCCTCACTAGCTCCAGCTCCACCCTCCATGCTAGGCCCAGCTAAACTGTGCTCCGTGAGCATTAACCCCCTTTCCAGTGGATCAATATCAATAAGTTCTGCAATTCTAGTCTCCAGTTCTCCAATTTAGGTATCATGATGGGCAACATGCTCACACGTCTCACAGAGGTATGGACCCTGGATCATCTGTTCCAGTAGTTCATACATGGAGAAATCACAGAACAGATGCAAACAGATCACAAAAAGTCACACACTGATATAGTTTTACACAGGGAACCCCCCCCCCCCCACCCCCCTCTCAGCTGCCACTAATCAATGCACAAGTACACAACACACTTACTGTTCAGGAGAAATCACAGAACAGATGCAAAAGATCCTGATCTGAGAGGTGACTGAACAAAAAAAGGATGAACGATTTCCTTACCTATGTGAATTCCAACAATATGAACCAGAACTTTACAATTAACTTATATCCATTCCTAGACAGAATGGATATGGGGAAAAGAACAGAGATCATTACAAGGTTATATACAAAGTCAACGGAGGCAGGTTTTGAAAGAAAGAGCCAAGAAAAAAAAAATTCAACCCCAAAGATTTGTCTGCCTTCATTGAAAACTGACTAGATAGGTTATTTAGTTACATACTAATTTCTCCATGCAACCATAGAGTATATATGTAGTTTGAAAATCAAGTGGAGATTCTATTATTATTACTACAAGTACTAGTGGAATAGTATGCATTTGTTCTCTCCCCTTCAATATATAACTCCATTCCTTTAAATGTTTAAGATCCATATAATGATTCTTTCATAAATTTTAGATGAATTGGAATGCTCTATGTATTTGTTACCAACCCCATATTTTTAGCATTTGGTCGACATCCATCCATTAAGACCCTATTTCTCAGTACATAATATTAAGTTATTTTTTAAGAAGAAAAAAGGGATAGTAAATTTAGCACAAGTTGGAGGGCGCCAGTGGAAAGATCTCATAAGGCAATTTGAAATACTTTTTTAATTTTTAAAATACATGTTTTTTTGAGGAAGATATGGTA
This sequence comes from Discoglossus pictus, assembly GCA_027410445.1. Lineage (NCBI taxonomy): Eukaryota > Metazoa > Chordata > Amphibia > Anura > Alytidae > Discoglossus > Discoglossus pictus. The sequence goes on along the minus strand of CM050171.1, from coordinate 46,333,540 downwards.
TTTTGAAAAAATTACGGTGATTGTTGTGTTGACATGATTCTGTACAGCCCACCGGCAGAAGCACAGATTACAAACAGTGTTGTTTCACTCCCCAACTGATTTAAACAAATCAGATTGCAGATGTGTGTATGAATAGACTCAATGGAACTGTTGGTGAGTGACAGGGGGATGTGTGCACAGCATTGAAGTAGGAAGTAGCAAATTCACAAACTGCAGCTCCCAAAGCCTGATTCAGAGCAGTGTTCTACAAGGACAAAACCTTTGCACATATATATATATATATATATATATATATATATATATATATATATATATATATATATGTGATACTGTATCTCACATACTGTATGTGATACAGTATGAGAGATACAGTACAATACAGTATATGTGTGATACAGTATGTGAGATACAGTATGTAAGATACAGTATATGACACAGTATGTTCGATCTCCTTTTCTCTTTTCCTCATCTCCCTCCAACTCTGCTTCTCTCTCTCTCTCTTTCACATTCTTCCTCCTTCACCCCTCTATCTCCCCTTTTCTCTCTCTTTCATTCTCTCTCCTCTTCTCTCTCTCCTTCACACTATCTCTATTTCTCCCTTCTTTCCTCGCTCTCCTTTTCTCTCTCTATGTCCCTCCTTCACTCTACCCATTTCTCCCCATCTCTCTCTCTCTCTCCTTCTCTATATCTGTCCTTCACTCTCCTCTCTCCCTACTTCTCTGTCCCTCCTTCTCTCTCTCCCTCATTCACACTTTTCTTTCTCTACATTTTTCTCTCTTCTTCATGCACTCTCCATCTCGGTCTCCCTCTCACCCCCCCCCCCGCCCACCCATTTGAAAGATTGGAAGATGAGAAGGAGGAAGATGGGGAGGAGCAGGAGGAAGGTGGGGAGGAGCAATGATGTGCTAAGGGGGCCCAGGCAAACTCGGCAGCACTGGGCCCCCTCCACATCCTCCCTGCGGTAACCCTGAGTGTGGCTCGGGGTTACCGATTTAGGAAGAGAAAATTAACCCAGAGTCACACTTGGGATTACCGCAAGGAAGGTTAAATAAAATTAAACAACGAGAACTAAAATAGTAAAAAATAATCACAAATCACACACTGATGAATTATAATCAAGTATTCCAGACTTTTTCACCAAAGAAAATTGATACTCAATAGTCTTGGGACCAAACACAGTCGGCACAGGAAAAAACACACATAAAAACTATATACATAAAGTGCTAGTGCAAAACAACTATCTAAATATCCCTTAATTATTACGGTGGTAGCAGAGCCTACCATTTACTCCTCTGTGATTACACCTGCCTACAGAAGCTATCACTGTTCTAAGTGGTAGAACTGGTGATACACCACTTACCCCCTAAACTATAATGAAACTTAAATGTACTAATATATCCCTCTACTAAACTAAAAAAGTGCTAAGTGCCCATACAATCAATAAAACGTCCTCCCTAATGGATAACAGCTATCCTAATTGGGCAAAAGTATGTAATAATACAGGACCTAAAATATACCTACAATTTTAATCCTTTGTGAAAAAGTATATCTAAATGAAATACTGCTGTAAATAATATAGTTCTATAGCTCTCACTCTATATACTAAATGTGTTGTGCTGTATCTATTAATGTGTATATATAAAAGGCTGCTGGATCATAGCTGAAGAGAAATGTTCAAGTATACACTTATCTTAATAGACATCTAGACTTCCCCTGTGTGTACATCATGTTATCAATGTTGGACCTGGACTGGATGACGCGTGCTTTTCTCGGGAAACGCTTCTTCCAGGATCTGAATGTGCTTATTCAAATTTGTATATAATTGCTAAACTTGGCATTGATATACTTATTCCCAGTTTGGTTACAATGTATCTACTATTAGAGAGTTTATGTGGAGTATATTTCATGGGAGTTCATATTTGTCACTGATAATTAGCAATAAGGAACAGATTTTTACATTTATACACTCCATATGGATTTTTGAGGGATACAGTAGGTCATGTCAAACAAATCGAATTTGGTTCTGTGAGGAGGTTAGTAGGAACTTGGATCAAGGCAACTCAGTAGATAATGTTCTTTCTGGATTTTACAAAGGCTTTTGATACAGTGCCTCCTGGGAGACTACTGTGCAAACTAAGGGATACAGGAATTGCAGTAAATATCTGCTCATGGATTCAGAGCTGGTTTAATGACAGGATGCAAAGGGTTGTTGTAAATTGAACATACTCCAATGGGACTAATGTGGTAAGTAGGGTTCCACAGGGTTCAGTATTAGGTCTTCTCCTTTTTAACATATTTATTAATGACTTAGAGAATTGGAAAGTAATGTCTCCATTTTTGCTGATGACATAAATTTGTGCAAGTTAATTAAATCTGACAATGATGTACTTACCCTAATAAGGGATTAACTAAAATTAGAGGAATGGGCAGCTAAATGGCAGAATTAATATGAATAAATGTAAAGTTAAATGTTTGTGGGTAGAGTTAAACAGTGGAGCAGCAACTTTCAAAAGAATATTAGTAGGAGTATGCTACAAATATAGCTGAAAGTAAGGAAATACAATTATTGTTACAGATTAGAAAAGCAGCTAAACACGGGCAAGTTCTAATAATGGGAGATTTTAATTACCCTGAAATAAAATGGATAAATGAGACCAGCAGTTCAGCTAAAGGGAGCAGGTTCTTGAGTACACTCAAGGATCATTATCTGGCCCAGGTTATACAAGAGCCTACTAGAAATGAAGCTATCTTAGTTTTAGTAATCCCAAATAATATTAATATAGTATGAAATGTTGAGATTGGGCAACCGTTGGGCAGCAGTGATCACAACACAGTCTCATTTGAGATTGAATTAAAAAAACTAAATGTTAAGGGGCCAGCAAAAACTCTTAATTTAAAATGGGCAGATTTTAACAGTCTAAGGGCAGCGATACAAAGTATAGACTGGGACAGATAACTGATAGGTAAAAACACTGAACATAAATGAAAAACATTTAAATCCTTACTAAATATACATACTCACCACCATATACCATTTGGGAATAAAAGTAAAAGGAGTAAATCCCACCCAATGTGGCTTAACAATGATTTAAAGATCAAGATACGGAGTAAAAAACAGGCATTTAAATTATACAAACAAGACGGGACAGAGACTGCTTTACGGGAGTACAAGGACATCAACAAGGCTTGAAAAAGCGCTTTTAGACTGGCTTAAATAGAAACCGGCGAACATCGGCGAACCGCCATAGACTTCAATGGGCAGGCGAATTTTAAAACCCACAGGGACTCTTTCTGGCCACAATAGTGATGGGAAAGTTGTTTCAAGGGGTCTAACAACTGGACTGTGGCATGCCGGAGGGGGATCCATGGCAAAACTCCCACGGAAAATTACATAGTTGATACAGAGTCTGGTTTTAAGCCATAAAGGGCATAAATTACCTAACATTCCTAAATTGTTTGGAATAACGTGCTTTAAAACATCAGGTATGATGTTGTATCGATCAGGTAGTGTAAGGGTTACACCCGCTTCACAGTGACAGACCAAACTCCCCGTTTAACGCACCTCAAACAACCGCAAACAGTCCATTTGCACAACCGCAAACTCCCCATTTGCACAAGGTTGGATACCAAGCTAGCCATGTCCCGTTCCATGTCCTCACTGATGTCATTGAAGGTCTCTTCCTCCACCCAGCCACGTACAACACCAAGGGTCCCCGAAAGGTGACAACAAGCCCCCTGAGATGCCTGCTGTGTTTGGTCTTCCACCTCCTCAAAGCCACCTTCCTCCTCTGACTCCTCTTCTTCAGACTCCTCTCATGCATTGCCTCTCTCTGCATTATTATAAGGTGTGTTAAGTAGTACTACTCTTATCAGTTTAAAACCTGTTACAGCACATATCAGGGGGCGTGTATGAGGCCTGGATTTTTAGAACCGGAAGATGGAAAAAGATGCTTTGTTGGTCGTATCACTTACATTTTGGGGCACTTTGAGACATTAGCTTCTTACGCTCAAACATTTCCTTTACAGGCACCTGACTATGGGCAAATGAGCAGTAACTGCTCAAGGCGAGAGACGCAGTGGCGGATGGTTGAGAGGGGGCAAGGAGGACAGCAGTGGTTTATGTGGCTGATGATGCTGGACCAGGAGGAGGATGGCGGCTTTGAGTTTGTGTGCTGCTTGTACTCATGTGTTGGTCTGGAGTCACCCAAACATTAGGTCTCAACCTGTGGAGGATAAGGGAACCAGGCTACTCTAGACCTCATTCATCATTACTGGTTTTGACAGATTGGTACTATGCCCCAGCCCGCATACCCACACTCAGAGATTGAGGGGGGGACCTGAGAAGGCCACGGGTCGGAGATATAAAGGGGGGCCATCCCAAATAAGCACACAAGCGGGGACAAAGGTAGTGAAGGGGACATAGAGGCCCATGGACTGACTGTCGCCATCTTGGCAGGAAAAGGGCCCAGCAATTAAGCCAAACTGACCCAACACAGGCAGCTACTTGAGTCAAACGCTGTACAATTACACCTTAATAAAGCTGAAACATGCAGCAGCAGGGATTCTAAACGGCCACACAGGGACAAGGAGGCTAACAGCCCCCACAGTCTCTGCACCACTCTTTTTAACAGATAACCCAATGGGCTAACCAGGGACCTTGCCCACATAAAAAAACAGAATTTTATTGGAGGAATTATTAGTGTCTTTACCCCCCAAGAGAGGACATAATATACGGTATCTTTAGACTACCTGATGGCCAAACCTCCTTTAGCCCCAATGCTATCCAAGAAACATTTTAAAACTTTATCTGACTGGGGGTCTATAGAGTGACATTAGTACTGACCTTTATATGACTGGGGGTCTATAGAGGGACATTCGTACTGACCTTTATCTGACTGGGTGTCTATAGAGGGACATTAGTAATGACCTTTATCTGACTGGGTGTCTATAGAGGGACATTAGTACTGACCTTTATCTGACTGGGTGTCTATAGAGTGACATTAGTACTGACCTTTATATGACTGTGGGTCTATAGGTGACATTAGTACTGACCTTTATCTGACTGGGTGTCTATAGAGTGACATTAATACTGACCTTTATATGACTGGGGGTCTATAGGTGACATTAGTACTGACCTTTATCTGACTGGGTGTCTATAGAGGGACATTAGTACTGACCTTTATCTGACTGGGGGTCTATAGAGTGACATTAGTACTGACCTTTATATGACTGGGGGTCTATAGGTGACATTAGTACTGACCTTTATGTGACTGGGTGTCTATAGAGTGACATTAGTACTGACCTTTATATGACTGAGTGTCTATAGAGGGACATTAGTACTGACCTTTATCTGACTGGGTGTCTATAGAGTGACATTAGTACTGACCTTTATATGACTGTGGGTCTATAGGTGACATTAGTACTGACCTTTATCTGACTGGGTGTTTTTTTCTCTCCCAAAGTGAACCCCTTTGTGTGTGTCCCACAGATGTGGCGTTTCCGCTCTGCGTATGTTGGATTTGTGTGCTATGAGCAGCGTTGGCGCTCGTTGTGAGGCGCGCAGTGAATGGCTTTTATGTTTAATGTGATAATGTTTTTTTTGAGTATATGTATTTTTGTATGCTAATGAAATAATTAATAAATGAATATACTTTACCTATTTGTAAGTAATATATGCAGGAAGCATTGTGCTAAGGAGCTGACAATCTGTTTTCATGTTCCTGCAGCATACAATGTAGGTTTTCAGTGCTGTGGAGCTGCTGTGTAAGTGTCAGCAATGTGCGCAGTGTGTAGTGTAAATAGGCTGCGTGCGCGAGTGGAAGCCGTTAGGGTAGCTGGGTACTTCCGCATTGTGTAAGTTAGTGTTGTAAAATGGCGGGGAATGTGTATGTGGTAAGCGGGTGTGGATGATTTAGCGTCCTTGTTAATAGTGTATCTTTACCTTGTACGGCTTTTTAGGAAAATCTTTTTTAGTTAGCTCTTCAGGTTATTGATCACTGGATATATTAATTACAAATAGGTAAAGTATTTTTAGTAATTAATTAATTCATTATTATTAAAAAATATATTTATAAAAAAAATACGCTTAATAGCATATTTTACACTGCGGTTACTTTACATACATTAACGCTTCGCACTTCCTAATACATTTGTTCATTCACAATAGTTATTATCGTGCATTCATTTAATAAGTATTAATTAGTAATGGAAAATAAAAATGTAGACTTTACACTACACTAAAATGTTTTACTTTTTACTCTGCAGTTATATATCTGGATTACTGCTCATTGGCTGCCAGCGATAGCACTCTCAAAGCAGTTACAAATCTAAATCACTTTATTATGCTCTGAGACCTGAATACATTTTTTAATTTACACTGCACAAAAAAAATTATATATTTAACACTGTACTTATATATCTGTCTTTGCGATGAGCGCCGAAGATTGATCGTTGCAAAGCAGGAAACATGAAGGACACGAGGGAAGAGGCTCACAATAAGCGCCGAAGGTCCTCAGAGTACAAAAAGCATCACATTGTGTGGCAAACAACATTGATATGGCTTCAAACTTTCTTATTTATTATTATTGCCCCGTCATTTGTGCCAGGCAAGTCGCTAGTGATATAATATAACATAATGCAATACAATATTATACAGTACACATGGGTGTTGGAACTGGGGGGGGGGGGGGTAAGGGGTAACCCCCCCCCCCCCCCACACACACACACACAGATTTCTTATCGTATGTATGTATGCGTTTAGAAGCTAACAGGGGAGGGGAGAGGGGGAGGAAACACAGGGGAGAGGGAGAGGAAGGCACAGGAGAGGGGAGAGGGGGAGGAAGACACAGTGGAGAGTGGGAGGAAGACACAGGGCAGAGGGGGGAAGAGAAACAGGGTAAGGGGGAAGAGACTAAAGGGAGGGAGTGGTGAGGAGACACCGGGGAGAGGAAAGGGGGGTAAAGACACAGAGGTGGGGGGAAGAAACACAGGGGAAGGGAGAGGGGGTAGAGACACAGGGGAGAGGGGGTAGAGACACAGGGGAGAAGGGGGAAGAGACACAGATGAGGGGGGGAGAGACACAGGGGATAGGGAAGGGGGGAAAGACACAGGGGAGGGGGGAAAGAAACACGGGAAGGGAGACATTATATAGTAGTAATAATAATAATAATAATGCACAAGAGTCCTTCAGCACTGCACTGGACACTGAATAAACTTGCCTAGCTATGGTTTTCCCTATTGATGCAGTATCACCTACACTCTACCTCCTCTCAGTAAGATTGCAAGTTAGTTCTGATTCCAAAATGGCTGCTGTCCATGAGGTAGAAGGGTGTGGAAGGGAGTGTATGCTGCTGATTGGCTGGAATGTGTCTGCTGACTGTGACATGCAGGGTCAAAGTTTGCTCAATGATAAAGTATTGGGGCGGGTCGAATCTCGCATATGTTCGCAGTTCGCCGCGAACGCGAACATGCTATGTTCGCCGGGAACAGTCCGCCGGCGAACTATTCGCAACATCTCTAGTAGTGACCAGGAAAAGGCAGATGAGTTAAATAGGTAAATAGGTTCTTTTCTTCGGTATACACAAGGGACGTACCAGTGGTTGGGACACTGCAACATAATGGGGCTACACTACCTCTGCCAAATAATTGCTTAACACAAGAAGTAATCCAAAAGAGGTTGGAAAAAAAAAATGTTAATAAAGCCCCGGATTCTGATGGAATACATATATGGGTTACTGAGGGAACTATGTTCTGTAATAGCCAAAGCATTATATTACATTTTTCAAGATTCACTCAACACAGGGTCTCTACCAAAAGACTGGAGAAATGCAGATGTGATACCTATATTTAAAAAGGGAGCAATAGCAAATCAGCGGAATTATAGACCAGTGAGCCTCACTTCTGTAGTTGGGAAGCTTTTAGAAGGGTTAATAAGGGTTAATATACAAGAATATGTCTATTTGAACAAGATTAGGAGCCAACATTAATTTATGAGGGATAGATCATGTCAAACAAATCTTATTAGTTTCGATGAGGAAGTTAGTAGGAACCTGGATCAAGGTAACTCAGTGGATGTAGTCTTTTTGGATTTTGCAAAAGCTTTTAATACAGTGCCACATGGGAGACTATTGTGCAAACTAAGAGATACAGGAATTGCAGTAAATATCTGCTCATGGATTGAGAGCTGGCTAAAAGACAGGAAGCAAAGGGTTGTTGTAAATGGAACATACTCCGATTGGACTAATGTGGTAAGTGGGGTTCCTCAGAGTTCAGTATTAGGTCCTCTCCTTTTTAACATATTTATTAATGACTTAGAGGTGGGACTGGAAAGTAGTGTCTCCATTTTCGCTGATGACATGAAGTGTGCAAGGTAATTAAATCAGAAAATGGATTTACATCAAATTTAATATGAGATTTAATATGAATAAATGTAAAGTTATGCATCTGGGAAGGAAAAATAGCCATGCAATGTATAATCTTAATGGAGCAAATCTAGGTGTATCAGATTCTGAAAGGGATTTGGGAGTGCTTGTGTACAACCACCTAGGTAACAGTGCTCAAAGCCAAGTAGCAGCTGCAAAGGCAAATAAAATATTAGCATGTATTAAGAAGGGTATAGAAGCAAGGGAAGCAAATATAATTCTGCCACTATACAAATCTCTAGTACGCCCTCATTTGGAATATGGAGTTCAATTTTGGGCACCACTTCATAAAAAGGACATTTTAGAGCTGGTAAAGGTACAGAGGAGGGCAACAAAACTAATAAGAGGAATGGAGGGGCTAAGTTATGAAGAAAGACTAACCAAATTAAACTTATTTTCTCTAGAAAAAAAGGCGTCTAAGAGGAGATATGATTACCTTATATAAATACATCCAGGGTCAGTATAAAGATTTGTCAAGGGAGCTTTTTGTGCAAGAGGTTTTCAACTGACAAGAGGACATCCCTTGAGGTTGGAAAGGAGAAAGATTCCACCTTAAAGAAAGAAAAGGTTTCTTCACAGTAAGGGTAGTTAATCTGTGGAATTCTCTACCAGATGAGGTGGTGGCAGCGGATTCGATGAATAACTTTAAAAGGGGACTAATTTAATTTATTTCTAATTAAAAAGGGAATTCAGGGTTATCCTGGATAATTAGCGAGAGAGTATTGATCCAGGGAGGTCAGGAAGGATTTTTTTTTTTTTCTTTGAGATGATTTTCTAAGTCTCACTTGTTTTTTTTTCTGTTTTCCTTCCTCTGGATTAATTAATAATTAAAAAATAATAATAATTGATTAACAATTAATTAACAATTAATTAATTCATATTTCATCCGCATATTGCAGATCAGAGAAGATCTTAAAAGGTTGAACTTGATGGACTGAAAGTCTTTTTTCAATCTTAATTACTATGTAACTATGTAAAGTTATTTATAATGCTATTGGTTCCTGATATGGGACAACTTCCATAGTTCTGTTCATACCTTCCAGATCAGTTGCATGCTTCAGATTTTGATGCAAGTTAAACCCAATTCAGGAGGGCAGGCTGGTGTTGTAGGTAAGGCCCTTCCAGATCAGTTTCAGGCTTCAGATTATATAGTGCTGAAAATGCTACATTGGTTTGAGCACTTTTATAGTTTTCTAGGGCAGCAGTCTGCAATCTTTTTATAATTAATGTGCAGGTTTGCAAGGGACCAAAAAGAGCCAGTATATAAGACCATCTGCATAATGTAGATATTCCTTCATGAATCAGCACTCATCATGGTAAAAATGTATGGATTTTGCCTATTTTGCCTTTTATTAATCAATAAAGCAAACTAATACTCATTTGAATTCATGTGAAGTTATGATGATGAATTTGGGCTACACAGAAGAACCACATATTGATTGTACAGATCTATGTTAAAACAAAATCACTGATATTTTGAATGGATTCTAGTTTATTTCTTATATCTAAGCCAATATATTCTTCATTTCCTTTAACTGCTATTCAAGCCATTGGTAAATCCCAATCAGTGTTGCCAGTAGACACGATGGCTAGACTAGCCATAAGAATGTATCAGCATCTTAACTAACCCATATATACATTTCATTTCTTCTGAACAGCAAACCTCCATCATGACCACGCCAATAATACTGGTTGCATACACTCTGGGAACAAGGTACATGATATGCTTCAGCTAGAAAGATGAACACCAATATTAATCTGCAATCTAATTATCTCTGTACAAAATGCTGAGTAATAGTTTTTTTTATTATACGTTTATAAAATAGTAAGTACTACATTACAATTTATTTTTGGTAAATTAAACACTCTAGCTTTTTTGCAGGTTTCCTATAATTAAACTTTTATTTCCCTAAAAATTGTACTATACATGAACTGCAGTGTTATTTTTTATCGTACACTTTAAATGTATTTTACCTTCCTTGTATAAAAGAGCTGAGAACTCTAAAGAATGTTAAGAAATATGCAACAATTCTTTTAATCCAGGCATAACAAAAAGATAATTTCTTATCATTATGAAAAAAGAACAATTTCATCTCTAATCAATTTCCTAAATTTGCTTCTTTTTTTCTCTAAATCGGGAGCTATTACTATGAATTACTCGTTTGTGTTCAGGAATGATCTCATTGACCCTTCATTTATGTAAGCATTGAAGCTAATTAGAAATCCATCTTCTTCATTTAGAGTATAACATATAACCAGAATATAAGCGTTGTAAGGAACAAAAAAGATACCCTGTAAAAGTGTGAGTTCATGTAACTTTAATTAGTTTGAAAATATGCAGACATAACACCTGTTAATAAGCAAACTTTTCCCAATTGTAACACAGTCACTGTTGATAAGAACATTCTGCTAAAGTTTGACAAATTTTAAAACTACCGTATACTAAAATATTTTACTATTTCAATTTTTTTTATTTAAATAGTAAAAATTACAGGTAGATTATAATAATTATTTCTAAGAATGAATTAATAGCACAATAATAATTAATATAATAAAATCATAACAAAATACTTGAATAAAAGGATTTTATATTACTAAAAGATACAGCTCATCAAATGTAAATGTTATCTAAATGTACTGTATTTCCTGTTCAAAATCTGCCCAGAGCTTTTATTTCTAATGTATATATTAAACTATTCTATTGTTATGCATGAACATATCACCATTTAGATAGCAATTTACAGTGTGTTGATATACATAAACATACCAACACTTGGATAACTGTTTTTGCAGTCCAATTCATTTAAAAGGTGATATAGGTAAAATATCTATCATGGTGTTTACATCTCATATGTAGAGAGTGAGGGAAGCGAAGTGAACTTCACACTGCATTTGGGTAGAAAAGAGTGGGGGAATGGTAAAAAAAAACTGTAAATTGCAATACATTGAAATCCTGTAACTATATAAAAATGTTATGCAAAAGTATTTATGAACCAACAAAATTACAGCATCAATACTTCATACCTTTTTATGGTCCCCAACAGAATTCAGATCTATGATTGTTAAAAGTTCCATCTGGAATTTTCTATAGCTTCTGCTTTTGTCTTTTCCAGTCTAAGGTGATGCACAATCATGTACCTATGATGTACATACTAGTGGTTACTTGCAAATACATGTATTCTTTGTTATAGAAGTGTACATTGTTACATGACATTACCTGTAAAGGGAAAAACTTGTGTAATAGAAAACACATCCCCCATTGGTAGCCGGCTTAAATAGACAAAGCCTAAATACTTAAGCCAACCTGTCAAAGGACTCATATAATAATTGATTTTTATTACACATGCTATACCCTCCATATGTATGATGACCATAAACTTAGAGTCGGAAAAATGCACATTTCATCACCCTCATATGAAATCATTACTAGATTTTGAGTTAAGACATCTATTTCTCAAGAAAACTTCCCAGTTATATATATCACCATCCTAAATAGTGTTGAGTCCCCTTTGTCAATTAGGTAACTGACTCACAGAAAAGAGTTGCTCATCTAGTTCTTAATTAAACAAAAATGAATACTGATGCCTCTGCAGTATCCTGGAGAGATCTATGATGCATTGGTAAAATCTGTGTGTGTAAGAGGGGTTTTTACATTGCCGGAGAGCTATTGTTGCAGTAAATGATGCCAGGGGGGCAGTGAGAGTGAATGGGTATTGTGACTATTTTAATCTTATCCAATTATCTTTACAAAGGCTCTCTGTTCCCTTGTTCCCCAATCTCTCCTAATCGATAGCCAAACCAAACACCCTCATGATTTAACTTTGAGAAAGTGATGTAACAAATACAAACTGGATTCCTGTACTTATAGAATTCTAAAATTGTCATTTCCCATAATATATGTTATGCCCATGGCTTGCGCAGCTGCTAATATTTGACAAACAATTGGCTTTTTTATTTAACGGCAGTAGTCCTTTAATCAAGATTTCAGAAAATAAATTCCCCTAAATCTATTAGGGCAAATATTTTGTATCATTCATATATTTCACAAGATTATTTTTAAGTAAAGCGTATATTCACCAATTCCTTTAATCTTCACTTTTGTCTCAAGTGCAATAAGTGAGTTATTCATATTTCCGCAAGTAATCTGTCAACAGTTTGAGCTTTCTGGAAAATGTTATAGTTACAGTAATATCTTTCTTCTAATGCTTGCCAACAATTTCTCTGGGAAATATAGCTCTACCCACAAATTATTGCTTTGTGACCATGCTTAAACCAGAAGCAGTTAAGGTTGATTTAAAATTGGACTGTGGCCGATTAGCTCCTCATAAGCATAAACAGTTGTGTTCAGTTGTCATGTGGTGTCTAACAGAAGCCGATGAGACATGGCTAGACTCTTCTGACTGGTTTGCTATGTCAGCTGCTTTTAGTGTATATTTTGAAAATAGAAATCTGCCATATGTAAAGAAGAATTATCATTTATTGTCTGTGGCAAAGATTTAGAAAGGATGGCAATCAAGGTAGGATTTAAATCTAAGGCACCTCTAGGCAAAGACTCTTATAGAGATGTAGGCAACAATGCACATGTAATGAAATTTGTATGTAGAAAAGACAGTACATATAATTGTATACCAGTTTACATGTTAGAACCCAGAATGCCAAGAATCTAAAGAAAACAGTATTTTTTGGTAAAGATATAGATTAGGTTTGATCCAAGGATTTGGTCAACTATTATAATACAAACTCAATCGCAGAGGTGCACTGACAAAAATGATAATCTATATTGAAGAAGCATGTCCATATTTGAACACAATTGAACCAATATCATTACTATATATATATATATATATATATATATATATATATAGATAGATAGATAGATAGATAGATAGATAGATAGATAGTTAGAAGTAATGTTAGCGGTTTACAATTATAGCTTAACATAGATTACCTACCTCTGTGGCTCACATTCTATGTTGCATATACCTTTACCTCTGCTGATACTCACTTCTCCAAGCATTAAAACACCCAGTTGTTCTCTCTGGAGGCAGTCACTTATTATTGAAATCCAAACATGCTGCTCACTTGATGATCGCTGTGTAAAACATCCTAAAAGTTTGTATACCTAGGGCCTCATTCAATTTGAAGGCCAAATATCGCGGTATATAGACTGTATGTCTGTGGGCCTGCTGCAGGCACGCAGTCTGCTACAAATCCAGTGCTATTCAATGGAAGACTGGAGCAAGTTATAAGCCGAAGACTCAAGCCTGTAACCCCCCCCCCCACGCGCGAACCTGTTAATGGGCAGGAATAAAAGCAGTCAGTAGTTACAATCCAATCAGAGCTCTCAGCCAATAGAAAGCAGTCTAACCAAAGGCGTTGACTGTGTTGTAGATTCTGACAAAGTAGCACGCAGGTACCGGTGTTGGTGGTTTGAGCAGAGTGAGAGAATAGGAGAGTTTTCAGAGCAGTATATTGCGGTTTTGTTATTATATATTCATTCTATTTATGATTTTACACTTAATCTTTGATTACACATATTTACAGATTACACGAAATACCATTTCAAATAAACTAAATTACACACATAGATACACAAAGAGCTAGGTCAATCCATGCACACAATATATTATTAATCATACTATTAAAATATAACTTTCTTTTCTCTCTTTCAGCATCAAGGAGGTCTGGGTCCAGTGGTGAGCCAGAGGTGGCGATGTCGGCTCCATCAGAGCAGCGTGTTACTGAGCGAGCCACTGACCAGCAGGAACCAGTGCTGGGGGAGGAGGAAAGAAGTGGACCCGAGGGCCCTGTTTCGGAGGAGGATGTCATCTAGGCAGCGGGGTCACCAGTAGAACCATCGGCTGCACCAGCAGGCATTTGACCCCACTGTCCCCCTTTATGCAAAGACTCAGCATCTCACCAGTGCTCACCTACTGGAGAGACCAGCAGGGCTTGACCCCATCTCCTCTTCCCCTCACCAGTGCTGCAGACTGGCCACCACCACCAGGCCAAGCAACACCACCCGCATGGAGTGAGGCTCCAGCCGGGCCCCAGTCCCTCCACACTGGACCACTGCCAACACCACTAGCACCTTCTCGACCAGCAATGCCCCATTAACTTCCACCTCCACCACCAACATCAAGTCAGACTGCGCAGATGGAGATGCTGGCCACCATGTGCCAGCAAATGGAGTGGCGTCTGGAATCCAGGCCAACATCCTCACCAATCCTGCGGAGGTCAGGCACAGCCTGGCCAGGCACAATAGGGAGGAGAGGAGGCACCATCTTTTAACATAATATTATCTTGTCGGGCTGCTCAGTATGGGGCGGTCCAGAGCACATTCCAGCACCTAACTACAGATGCCTTGCGCAGCGCTCTGCACTGTACTGTACATGCATGTTTATTATTTTTTATCCTCCTCAGCCTTTTTTCTTTTTACCACTTTTTGTAAGATTTTTGTTTTGGAAACACACTGTATGTGTGAAACTGGATTTGATTACACAGTCCAGAGGTTTGAGCATCTGTTTCATTGAGCAGATATAGACAAGTTGGAAGTGCTATGCACATTAATGGTTTTATCAATTAAATGGAGTGATTTCTGATGATCCTTTTCTCACCAGATTCCGGTTGCTGTGGTGTAGTGACCACATGTGACCCTGGTAGGTGCTATACATCATGCTTATTCTAGACTATGACATTACCCCCTTTAGGTATCCCCCTTTTCCCAAAACAAACCTCTTGCCCTCCCGGGACCTGACCACACCACACCCATTATATTGTGCTCTGTTTATGAAA
The DNA here is from genome assembly GCA_027410445.1 of Discoglossus pictus. Classification (NCBI taxonomy): domain Eukaryota; kingdom Metazoa; phylum Chordata; class Amphibia; order Anura; family Alytidae; genus Discoglossus; species Discoglossus pictus. Next base: position 46,318,325 of record CM050171.1, on the reverse strand, counting down.
TAAAGCTTTGTTATACTGTTCTCACCATGTCAGTGTGTTGGGGTTTTTGGGACATCTACATACATCACATTTGTATCACATTCCTATATCTGTAAACTAATGAGCCCTAGTTACTATGCAATAGATTAATAATAATAATAATAATAATAATAATAATATCATCAGATATCATATATATATATATATATATATATATATATATATATATATATATATATATATGTGTGTGTGTGTTTGGAAGGAAAAGCACATTAGTGATTCTATTAAATGTCTAAAAAACAAGTTATTAAAAACGTATTTCCTGCTCAAATTTCTCAGAAATACAGTATATGCACTGCACTCTGGAAAAACTGGGCGGGACATGCAAATGAGACCACATTATGCACCCTCACTCACTCTGTCAATCCAAACCACTTTAAACATGGCTCCTTTTAAGCATATGCTTACTGTATTTAACAGTTTTAGGGCATAGCAACGGATGGATTTTTCCCAAACCAGGTCACTTAACCACATACAGCACTGATTCATGGTTACTGCCGATCATCAGTGTGGTGTGAGTGCCTGGTTTGCGTGGTGGATTGTTGCAGAGAGTAGTTCAATACATCAATCATTTCACGTATGGTGGGCTAAGAGTGATAGAAGCCCTCCACCGTACATAGTACAGTAGTACAAATAAAGAATAGTACATTAGTGATTCTATTTGAATGTCTAAAAAACAATTTAATAAAAACGTATTTCCTGCTCAAATTTCTCAGAAATACAGTATATGCACTGCACTCTGGGAAAACTGGGCAGGATATGCAAATGACACCACATAATGCACCCTCACTCTCAATCCCAGTGTGCAGTGAGAAATTTGAGCAGGAAATATGTTTTTATTACCTTGTTTTTTAGACATTCAAATAGAATCACTAATGTACTATTCCTTATAGCCCACCATATGTGAAACGATTGCTATATATATATATATATATATATATATATATATATATATATATATATGTATATGTATATGTATATGTATATGTATATGTATATATGTATATGTATATGTATATATGTATATATGTATATATGTATATATGTATGTGTATGTATATGTATGTATATGTATGTATATGTGTGTATATGTGTATATGTGTATATGTGTGTATATGTATATATGTATATACAGTGGATATAAAAAGTCTACACACCCCTGTTAAAATGTCAGGTTTCTGTGCTGTAAAAAAATTAGACAAAGATAAATCATTTCAGAACTTTTTCTACCTTTAATGTGACCTATAAACTGTACAACTCAATTGAAAAACAAACTGAAATCTTTTAGGTGGAGGGAAGAAAAATAAAAAATAAAAATAATTTAATTGCATAAGTCTGCACACCCTCTTATAACTGGGGATGTAGCTGTGTTCAGAATTAAGCAATCACATTCCAAATCGTGTTAAATAGGAGTCAGCATACACCTGCCATCATTTAAATTGCCTCTGATTAACCCCAAATAAAGTTCAACTGCTCTAGTTGGTCTTTCCTGAAATGTTCTTAGTCGCATTCCACAGCAAAAGCCATGGTCCACAGAGAGCTTCCAAAGCATCAGAGGGATCTCATTTTTAAAAGGTATCAGTCAGGAGAAGGGTACAAAAGAATTTCCAAGGCATTAGATATACCATGGAACACAGTGAAGACAGTCATCATCAAGTGGAGAAAATATGGCACAACAGTGACATTACCAAGAACTGGAGCTCTCTCATAAATTGATGAAAAGACGAGAAGAAAACTGGTCTGGGAGGCTACCAAGAGGCCTACAGCAACATTAAAGGAGCTGCAGGAATATCTGGCAAGTACTGGCTGTGTGGTACATGTGACAACAATCTCCCATATTTTTCATATGTCTGGGCTATGGGGTAGAGTGGCAAGACGAAAGCCTTTTCTTAGGAAGAAAAACATCCAAGCCAGGCTACATTTTGCAAAAAAACATCTGAAGTCTCCCAAAAGCATGTGGGAAAAGGTGTTATGGTCTGATGAAACCAAGGTTGAACTTTTTGGCCATAATTCCAAAAGATATGTTTGGCGCAAAAACAACACTGCACATCACCAAAAGAACACCATACACACAGTGAAGCATGGTGGTGGCAGCATCATTCTTTGGGGCTGTTTTTCTTCAGCTGGAACTGGGGCCTTAGTTAAGATAGAGGGAATTATGAACAGTTCCAAATAACAGTCAATATTGGCACAAAACCTTCAGGCTTCTGCTAGAAAGCTGAACATGAAGAGGAACTTCATCTTTCAGCACGACAACGACCCAAAGCATACATCCAATTCAACAAAGGAATGGCTTCACCAGAAGAAGATTAGAGTTTTAAAATGGCCCAGCCAGAGCCCAGACCTGAATCCGATTGAAAATCTGTTGGGTGATCTGAAGAGGGCTGTGCACAGGAGATGCCCTAGCAATCTGACAGATTTGGAGTGTTTTTGCAAAGAAGAATGAGCAAATCTTGCCAAGTCAAAATGTGCCATGCTGATAGACTCATACCCAAAAAGACTGAGTGCTGTAATAAAATCAAAAGGTGCTCCAACACAGTATTAGTTTAAGGGTGTGCATACTTATGCCACCATGTTATTTTATTTTTATATTTTTTCTTCCCTCTACCTAAAAGATTTCAGTTTGTTTTTCAATTGAGTTGTACAGTTTATAGGTCACATTAAAAGGTGGAAAAAGTTCTGAAATGATTTATTTTTGTCTCATTTTTTTACAGCACATAAACCTGACATTTTAACAGGGGTGTGTAGACTTTTTATATCCACTGTATATTTATGTATATATATATATGTATATATATGCATATATATGTATGTATATGTATATATGTATATGTATATATATATATATATATATATATATATATATATATATATATATATATATATGTATGTATATGTATGTATGTATGTATGTATATATATATATGTGTGTATATATATATATATATATGTATATATATATATAAATAACAATAATAATAATAATAACAATTAAGGGTTAATACACATGCAAAGTTCAATTTGTCCAAGGCATGATAACAATATGAAAGGTGATAATGTCAATTGATTGATAGCAAAACACTTAATGGGATGTCACCAAATGATAATGGGTAAATATCTTGGCACATGGCCACCATCATTTGCGTGGGACTTTCCAGGAAGGGCCTAGTGGTGATTGTCCCTTATGGAGGTAAGTTGGCTGTTGCTCAACGTGCCCCTGCACAGCCTCCATGTGTTTTTGTGGCCCTTCCTGATGGGTTAGATTAGATTAGTGTGGTGTATGTTCCCTGTTCCCCTTATGGATTGCTAACTGGTGGTGGTGAAGGGACTTGTGTTCCTCAATGAAGCTGTGAGCTATACCATGTAATGCCACTGTAGGTGGGAAGGTCATAGCAGAGAGGTCAGGGAAATCACAGTCCACTAGAGAAGTAACAACCCACTCCAGTATGTTTTACATGCAAACCTTGTGGATATGCACAGACAAAGACATAAGTAAGTGTGCTGTAGTCAATAGGGTCACAGAGAGTCAGACACAACTGAGGGACTGAACAACGAAATCTAAAATGTGCCCCTGGTACTTGACATATGTGATGTGGCAGTGTAATTTGGGCACTATTTGTTTTCACAATGTAGATGTGATGAGTGAGATGTATATCAGATTATCTTTGAATTTTTAGGGATCCACATTAGAGCCTCTGTGAATGAGAAACGGTAAATATGGCAGCCATTTTCATGTATTTGTGTTGCAATTAAATCAGGTAGTGTGTCTTTAATTGCTTTCAGCATCTTGCAGCATGACTTTTCATATTGGCATATGCATGACCATTACAACATATGAAAAAACAAAAAAAATATGTTTTAAGCTATTTGATCATTGGGAATTGTTGTGCAATTAATTATAATGCCTTCCATTGCTTTCCCATATTTTAAAGTCCATTTGGTGTGTTTTTATTGTGTTTTGCAGTGATAAACTAGTTTGTAAACCTTTTGATGGTATTATTTGGAACCTGTAAGATTTTGGCCGTCATTTGCTATTTGCAGGATTGACTGCATTTCCGGTCTTGAGGAAGTGTAGCAATTGTATAGCGAATTGCAATTTTAGTGATCCTAACTCTTGCGGACGTGACAGATCAAAGGCTTCTAAGGGCTGTAAGTTCCGGTTTTAACAACTGCAAGGATTTAAAGGCAGTAATACATAGGCTGTTTGTGTTTTGCAAAAAAACTGCCAATTGAATAGCAAAATAACTTACGCGTTTTTAGCTCCACATTTCACCCCCTCCCTTTCTGGGTTTAGGGCATCTTAGTAGGGCACCTACTTTTTTATGTAGTAGGCTCGGTGGACTTTATTAGGATGTTACATCTATCATGTGTGAAATATGTGATAAGTGAGCAATAGTGAGGAAGAAATCACATTTATTGATGATTGCTTCTGGTGTAAATTACATAAAGAAATGGTTCTCTTTCACCTTCACACCTTCATTTCCATGGAAGCCCTGACATAAAATGTGGGACAGAAGAGATCTCTCAGATACCCTTGAAGCGTTTGTGGAGTTTGTGGATGAAGAAATAGTTACCCACTGTTTGCTGGAAACAGAGAATACCTTCAGCTCCAAACAAACTACTGTGAAGCTTCAATTTTGAATGAAAACCTGTAAATCCTCATTCATAAATGGGCTCCTGGTGTAAGCTGCTATTATATTTTGAAAGAACATAACTAGAAAGCCAAATTTGCATTGGTACTGGTAACACAAAAAAAAATGCTTCCAAATCAAGAGAGAGAAATAAGTTTCACATCAATATATTTCTGTAATTGTACTGAATGAATAAATACATAATAAATAAATAAAAAGTGTAGATGTACATTTCACTGATCTAGAAGAAGTTGTTATCCAGAATTGTTTAAAGTCACCCACACAATATGACACAATATACATATAAATATTTCTATATACAAAGTGTGTGTCTATAATTGATTCCGGTTTATATTTGTCATTAAACGCCTATAGCTGTTTTTCATTAAATTTAAGCAAGGATTTACAATCATTTTTCCACAATAGGTTAAAAGAGCAGGTTTTAAAAATGATAAATGTTTTTCTTTCAAGAAAAACAAGTGCTTAAAAAAGTTTAGAAAACAATTTTATAACTCTGGAAATGCAGATTTTCAATAAAGTCAGGACCTCTTTTTATCTATCTCTAATTAGGATGTTTAAATCACTTCACCATTCCAGTTAGGCTCCCATTCTAATTTTTATTATACCATCAAACAGCTGTGGGAGCTTATTTTCCCTGTGTTACACGTTTATTCTAGTCTTTTTACTCTCAATAATACTGTACTCAGCCCACATCCGTGAATCCTGCCTTGTCCGCAAGACATTTCAATGTAGAAGTATTATTATGCATTACGGATGAGAAATGGTTTTAGGAACCTATAGAAAATGAGAATGTCATGATTATTATAATGAGTGAGAACAAGTGCTGACAACTGTGGCAAGAAATCATATATATTTATGTATGTATATTATTTATTTATTTATATTTAATCAAATTAACTGTATGTGCTAATCATATTTATGTATATAGGCAATGCATTAGATAATCTATTCCTAGTCCACATGGTTTCCTTGAGTACTGGGTTGTATATTACACTGGATGAAGGGGACATAATTATAAAATATCATATGTTTTAATTACACATGCGCTTATATTGGACTGTTAAGTACCATACCATCCACAGCATATGTGTTTATAATAAATGGATGTTAAATATTGTTGCTATGAGATTCAATTACTGCTTCCAATAACCAGAACAATTGCAAGGCTTACAATGTGCTAGACATTTTGTGAAGATGTCATATAACTACATGTATATTGAAATAATTCAAAATCAAAACATCTATAACATCACATTAGAGATAATAACTGTAATGTTACAAATCTGGGCATTGGACCTAATGTAATAGTACAAACTCCTTACAATGAGAATTAATTTACCTGTCCAGGATCAACACATGATGAAGTCAGGTATACAGTAACACACAGAGATAATCTGAACATCCAAAGTTGATATCTGATATACTATTAATTTTTCATTTCATCTTAAAAGGATATTGAATGTCTCCATGGAGGAGGCTGAGACAGAGGCTGAGGCTAAGGTGCCGGATTATGAGATGGAGACACAGCAGGACCCTTGGTATAAGGAGGAGGAGGAGCCATATATGGAGGAGGAGCAGCAGCCATACTAGTAGGAGGAAAATTGTCCTTAGGAGGACACATTTTATGAGGAGGAGGAGCAGGGGCGTAGGAACTGGGGGGATCGGTGGGGTTACCCCCCTCCCCCACACACACACACACACACAGATTATGTGAATAAAGGACACAAAAAATGTAAATGTGCATTACTGATGTGGAGCAATATTTCTATCCCAGGAAAGCTTTGACCCAGCAAAGCCTTTGACTACCCCCATTTTCAACTGAAATCCTAGATGATGCAATGGGCAGCCAAGAAGCAGCAGTAACAGTATTTGCACAAAGGTACAAACAAGATGTTTATTAAAATGGCTAATATGCTTTTCCAGGGATTTATTTTTGCACCACAATATCTGACTTTTTTACTCATCACCCCTATCATACCTACCCTCACACTGTTCTCCCCTGGTAAAGTATCATGTAGTGATTCAAATTGGAGGGAAGTGAGTGTACTATACATGAACAAAACATGAACAGTAGATTTAAAAGCCATGCATGACTACAACACAAAGACATTTCTGTGTTTTCCCCATCCTTCTCTCTCTCTCTTGTCTCTTGTCTATTTCTCTCCCTTTTTTCTTGCCTACTCTCTTAAACAACAATTTGATGACAGATCACTAAAAAGGCAGATCTAGCTTACCCATTCTATCAACCCAAAAGTAATAAAAAATATATGGTGATGTATTTTTTGTTATATTAGTACACATATTAAAAATTGTAAAACATAAAAAAACTGTAGAAACATGTCCACAATCTCTGACAAGTATACACAAAAGTATTGTTAAGATAAATAGATTATAGCCACAGGGTATGGGATTAGTTAAAGCTTACCTATTTAATACTGAAAAATATATTATCTGACATAATACATATGTAGAGCCTCTTGTATTAAAGCTTGCAAATGTGTAAATAATCTTCCAAAATACATAAATTAAAAATAGGTTCTACATATGTTTTATGACAAATAATTAAATAGATAACCAGATGTTTATGTTTTGTAAGTACAATATTTAGGCATGTATTAAAAGAACCTAAACTTACGGTACTTCACCATATTGTTTTTTCGATTTTTGCCCTTTCTTCCAAATTCTTTTACATCAAGCTGATTTACTCTGCAGGGAAGTCTCTCAAGATATTCAGGATAGAAGCTCATCATCCATCCATACTTGGACTGGGACTCATACCATTAGAATTGAGGGAGGATCAGTATTGCCTCAGATCACTTTGGTGGTGGATAAGTATTATTGAATTGATATTATTACACATTTTGTTTGTATTGTGCATTTGTATTGTGTATTTGAGATAGCCTGTCATGGGAGTCAAGTTGAATTGCACCATTTAGGGCCATAGTTTTTTATTTCTTGATTATATTAAAAATTATTTGAGTTTCCATAAAAATCCACACATAAAAAAACAAAAACAGTCCAGAGCTTTATAATGTACATCACTGTTCTATAATTCATATAGGCACTTTGTTCCGTCCATTGGAAATTAATGATAGTAATAGATTCACTCCTCACAATGGTTATTATCCATAGGTTGAAATTAGTGTATTGAATAATATCAATATATGTTGCCAATAAACATTATCCACACAGTGTATCACTGAGGAAAAAACAATAAACATATCCTTTATATGAATCTCAATGGGTATCCAATTGTAGTATAGTGATATATTGTAACCATCACAGATGACGCAATGCATGTATCAGCTGATCTCACAATGTTATTATAAATTATAGCCGATGAAATGTCCCTTCCAACCTCTGTGATTATATCCACTAGATACATTCATCAGTCACTGATCAAAATCTTTAGCAAGACAAGAAGTCTCTTATTATTCCATTGGTAAATCTATTACACCATACATGTAACTTCACAGCCAGTACATTTTCTGCTGTGTCAAGTACTCACTCTACACAGTGTCAGGCATCTCAGTCCACATATCCGCTGCTGCTACATCTGAAAGTGAGACTGTCACGGTGAGTCTTCTCCGTACCTTAGACAGTCAGAGTACTGATAGCTGGACACGGAAGGAGGTCAATTGTACCACTCTGCAGAAGGTTTAGAAGTTGTCCATAATATCCATGTAGTAAGTCTAAAGAGTGACAAAGCTCCTGGACAGGAGAACAGAATGCCACAAGACGCGTTTCGCTGTTAAAGCTTTCTCAATCAGTTGTCGTGTAAAGAATAAACAGATTCCCGCTGTCTTTTTATAGTAATTGCTCTGCCCACTGTCAGTTGCTCCAATCAAAGATCAGTGGGCGTGTTTATATTTCGATTAACTTAAACTTTACGTGTAACCCAAACAAAATATGAGACACGTTACGACCCATTACGACCTCGCAAAAAACGTCCGCAACACGCGCACATCAAAACATGAAAAATACAACAAATACACACAACAAATACATAAAAAGCTTACTTACAGGAAGAGGGAGCATCCAGGACCTCGAAAACTAAAGTTACACCTCAATTTAACTCAAATTAAAAGAGTTTCGACACTAAAAAATTCTCTAAGCGAGAGAAAAAATGTTCGCCCAAAAAAAACGAAAACGAGACTACAGCAGTTTAAAGATGCAAAACACCACCAAACACCTACGTATTTGCCGAAAAACACCTACGAGATTAGAAAACAAGGACGCAACCCGCGCAACCCCAAAAACATTACAAACACAACAAATACAAACAACAAACACATAAAAAGGTTACTCACGGCAAGGGGGAGCACTGAGGACCTCTGCAAGTGAAGTTACACCTCCATTTAACCACAAATTTCGGAGTTTAGAGACCCGAAAATCACCTAAGCGAGAGAAAAAATATCCGCCGAACAAAACGAAAATGAGGCTAAAGGTCCCTAAACACTCAAAATACTACTATAAACACACAAAACACCAACAAACAGCTACGGATATTCTGAAAAAGCCCACCAAACAGCTATGGATATTCCAAAAAACTCGCACAACATAAAAAACGAAGATTACGAAAAACGAACGACGCTACATCAGCCACATTATATACACCAAACACCCTTAGCTCACTTACAATTTCATTGCCGTCATTTTTTGACGGGCAATATTCTAGTATATAAATATAACACATATATCATGTTCTAAGCACCATGATTGATGTTATGTTTAATATGTACCAATGAACAAATGACTGTGGAATGGCATAGTTCTACACTAATTTGTTTAAACTAACCCAGCAGTTATACATGTAGGAGCTAAACAAGTCCACTTTCCTAACAATATAAGACCTGTTTGGGTTTTCTGATCTTATTAAATGATATTAAAGCTTACGACTGAGTCCTACTGTTGACAGGCCTTAAGAATGGTTTGTGCACTTTATATGACTTTTTTATTTTATTTATAAATCCCTGTATCTAGGCATCACATTTATACAGTTGTTATTTTATTTTAGCTGATTAACCTTTCAATTTTGAGTCCTAGTATTTTACTGTACAATTGATTTATAACACTGAATACTGGATATGATACACAGTATCTCCCAAAATTGAGTACACCCCTCACATTTTTGTAAATATTTTATTATATCTTTTCATGTGACAACGCTGAATAAATGGCACTCTGCTGCAATGTAAAGTAGTAAGTGTTGCGAACGGTTAATGGCTGTGTGTTGCGTTATTTTGAGGGGACAGCAACTTTATACTGTTATACAGGCTGTACACTTACTTTACATTGTAGCATAGTGTCATTTCTTCAGTGTTGTCAAATGAAAAGATATAATAAAATATTTATAAAAATGTGAGGGATGTACTCACTTTTGTGAGATACTGTAATTATATTTGGTGGGACGTTGTATATTTTTTTGTAATTATTAATTGTTTGTATTTTATATTTTATTTAAATTTTGTTTAATAAAAGCTACATTTTAAGTGGTAGTCTCTCTAGAGATTTATTTGCCCATGTAGGAGAAATTATAGGTGGCAATATTGGGTGTCTTTTCGTTCTCTCTTTCTGCGTTTTTTATACTTTTTTTACACTTGCCATTTAGACTGTCCTCATTGATTTGTATTAATTGAGTAGCAATATTTTATATGATATTACTTACTATATTTGGGTTAAATTGAAATATAATGTAGAAGAGGACTTTCTCCTTAGAGTCAGTGTTCTCAACTTGTTTATAATTAGGCCATAAGAATGACACATGAGTGGTTTTTGAGATGTTGCTTGAATTAGTGTGACCAAAGAGTTTTCACGCAGTATTTTAAACAAGCACAGATTTCTACATTATCTATAAACAACAGTAATACTTATTTGTGGAGCGGATACTAATAAATCATTACATCATAACACTATTTTGCTGAAGAGTTTTTTAACAATACACACACACACTAGAAGTAAATTAACATATTTATTATATGTATACATATTCTCACATGCACATTAGCAATGGTGGGGACTTAACTGGACTGGACAGGATTATTTTTGATGTAGGTAAGTTTCCTGGAGCCACAGCCTCCTTGGGCTCTTGCTGACTTTTCTCAACAGATACATTCACATTAATGCGATCCTCCGTAGCAGCATTTGGACCTATGCCCCCATGTCTCTATGTCACTAAAGCTCTGTCCCTTATGTCCTCCTCTAGCATAATCATGTGCAAGGCCTGTGTTATATAGTCATTTGCCTGTGGAGGTTCACCTCCAGCATAGATTGTAGGACCCTATTCCCCAACATTCAGTGCCAACCATTCCTCTCTTTCAGGCGTCAGGCTGTCCAATAACACACGTCTCACACGCTGGTGTCTAACAGTCTTGTGTATATGACAAATCTTCCTATGAGTGTGACATTCGTAATCACTCTCAGTACTCTGATGTACTCTTGACCCATGCTGGTGATGGCTAGTGTTTGTGATGTGGCTGGCCCTTTTATAGGCAATGTATTGTACCACCTGTTGTAGACCATGCGGAGTTCTTGATTTGTATTAACCTCTTGTGTACTGAAGTCAGTGTTACCATTGCAGCTGATATATGTGATGTTGATATGCATTACAGAGAATAGTTGATGTTCACAGATGTATGCAGACTCACATATTATACTAGGCAATTTTGTGGTGAGAATACAACATATGTGCCTATGAGAATGTTTAATATAATATTTATTCTACGTTTATATAAAAAAAAAATTAGTAATTCTTTTTTACAGTACTGTGACTTTAAATGACTACTCTCAGCAAGAATTTTTGAACATTTACGGGTGGCCTGAAGTTTTTAGAGGAAAATCAGCTATGTAAGGCCTTACATAGAGTCAGTAACTATGAACTGCAATTGTGATAGGCTTTGATAAAAATTCAATGGGACAGCTAACTGTTCCTTGCCAGAGGATGTGTTTCTACAACATTTATGAGCAGTCTTCAAGTAGTGCTGTTTTTATTTTTTATTTTGATTGATACGTTGGAATGTACGTATCGACAGAATATGTAAATTACCAATATAACCGATGTGCAAAGGGCCTCAATTCTTCAGGAAAGGAAAATGGAAAATGCTTGTACTGGTTAATTTACATAGTTACATAGTTACATAGTAATTAAGGTTGAAAAAAGACTTTCAGTCCATCAAGTTCAACCTGTTAAGATCTCCTCTGATCTGCAATATGCGGATTAGTTATTAATTAAATTATTGATTAAATAATTATTAATAGTATAGTATTGGAGAATGAATAAAGAGTTAGTCCATCAATTTTTTTGAGGTTTCTGACACCTTTGGTAATTTAATATATGTAATTATCTTAACTAGATCACTAACACTTGTCCACATATTAGTAGTTAAGAGACCTTGCTCATTTTACTAATAATGAGGACCCTGGCATTTATCTTTATAGTTATTAAATAAAACTCTGCATTTATTGTTTTTACTTCTAAAAAATTCCAGTGAGCGGGTTTAGTTCTTCAAAAGAGCATAGTAGAAAGACAGGATTTCAGCTATTCTTTCAATATGGTATTCCTGTATTTCAAACTTATGAAAGTAAAAAATGGATAAATACCAGATTATTATATATTACTGACTTTCAGCCTCTCAAGGATTCCATATTATTTAATTACTGTTGTGCCAATAAGGATGGATATGGACCAAAAATTCACTGAAGGGCAAATGTTACCTTAGTGACCAATCCAGTTTTTAATTGGATAGTGTATTTGGGATATGTCAGTCGTATTGCAACAATAATGTGTCAAATTCATTAGAACTGGCTCAGAATCAGTGATTGCCTTAGTCTGTAAAGTATGGTCCAAAATGTATGAAAACAGTTATTGTCAGATACTCGTCTTTTTCTTCTGTAATCAGTTTCTGTAGGTGATATCAGATCTTTTGATGCTCTACTTTGCATGAGTTTATTAGTCAATGAAGGTTCAGATGAAGGTTCAGGTAATTCCTAAAATAATTGCCTGGAGGTAGATATGACAAAGCTGACTGCCCTTTCCTTCTTTCCCTCAATCTTTGAACTATCTGTATGGCAAGAATGGAGAGCACTTCTTGGTTAATTTATCTTCCTAAATCTTAAAAAGAGACTCAAAGCTGGTTCAATCAGTATTTGTTGCCATTTTATAAAATTGAGTGACATAATACACTACAGGATTTTTTTCTTGTTGCAAAGATCTCAGGGCAGACCATGTGTGAATCTCAAAAGCATACTGAAAACTAAAATCAGCTCTGGCTCCCGAAAACTGTTCTGCAAGTAATCCTGGAGTTCTGGTGTTGTGGCATCTACAAAGACTGGGGCAGGTGGCAGTTATAGTGCTGGTAAGTGCTTTGGTAGAGCAATCTGGAAATAATTAAGTGTTGTATGCACCAGCAGCAACCCTGCCTGAAGACCTGTACCATGAGAAGTGAGGGATTCAAGCTGATGGGCCAGGTCAACATTAGTGAAGCGGCTCCAGCCCGACCCACTTTTTTGTTGTGCCAGTAAGGATGGATCTTTGCAGAAACCAAAAAAGGAGTGCAAACATAATCAAAATGTCCGGAGGCAAAAAATTGTTATTAACAGGCCAAGCAGCACAAAAGACCCCCGATCCGGCCGAACTGCCCTCTGGCACCTAAACCTCCCCCTGTTTCCTAAATCTAACCCCATGCTGCAGGGGACCCTTTGCAGCCTCCCAAAATTAACCCTTGCTGCCTGGGACCCGATAGGGACCCCAGCGACATTTAAATAGTCAACCCCTGCTGCAGGGGCACTTCAAGTACCCCCTGGCACCTTAAATAACCCCTTATGCTGGGGGTGCCCATCGGGCCCCCCGCAGCATCCTCATATTAACCCTTGCTGCGGGGGTCCCGATGGGGACCCCCGCGGCAGTCAACGTGTTAACCTCTGCCACAGGGGTACTTCAAGTAAAATGAACCCACCTATATCATATCACCCCTTGCAGCGGGGGTCCCGATCCCCCATTGCATTTAAAATTCAAATTCCCCAACTCACGGGTCCTGAAAGGACCGTAAACGTCCTTAAAGAACCCACAATAACAAAAAAAATAACCCCTGTAGTGGGGGTACTATAGGTACCCGCCAGGCATCTCAACTTAACCCCATCACTCATGGGGGTCTATATAGACCCTCATGATAATAATATTAACGCCCTCAGTCCCTTCAGGGCCTATACAGACACTTTTAGGACACTTATGACACTAAGTCTAAGCACTACCCTACACTACACTATTAGCCACCCCAATAAACCAATACATTTTAATTAACCCCATCAAAATAATTTACCCCCTCTAACTAATTAACACCATCTAAGTAATTAACCCCCTCTAATTAACCCCATCTAAGTAATTAACCCCCCTCTAAATAATAAACTCTCCTCTAAATAATTAACCCCATCTATTTAATTAACCCTATTTAACCCTCACCATACCTAATTATCCCTATCACTAATAACTTAACCCCATCTTGACCTATTTAACACTGTCTAGTCCTATGTAACCCTATCTAATCCTATTTAACCCCATCTAGGCCTATTTAATCCTGTCTAGTCCTACATAACCCTGTCTAAGCATATTTATCCCCATCTAGTCCCATTTTAACCCTAACTGGGCCTATGTAACCCTAACTAATCCTATTTAACCCCAATCTATTCCTATTTAACCCCAACTGGGCCTATGTAACCCTATCTAAACCTATGTAACCCCATCTACTCCAATGTAATCCCGTCTAATCCTATTTACCCCATCTAGTCCTATTTAACCCTGTCTAGTCTAATGTAACCCTAACTGGGCATATTTAACCCCAAATGTACCCACTAAACCCCACCCCTTAAACCCCCACCTAACCTCTACACTATTAACCCCTAATACAATCCCTATTACTGCACTAATTACAAAAAATTTAAAAAACTAGAATTACAGAAAATAAAAAAAGATATTACTGAAAATAACAAAAGGACATGACTGAAAATAAAAAAGGTCATTACTGAAAATAAAATAAAAACATTATCAAAACTAAAAAAAACTAAAATACATGAAATATAAAAAACCTGCATTACATAAAAATAAAAAAACCTACATGACATGAGAATAAAAAAAACATACATTACATAGAATAAAACATACGTTACATAAAATAAAACATACATTACATACAATTAACCCCCTAACTACATACAATTAAAATTAACCCCCTAACTACAAACAGTTAACCCCTAACTACAGACATTAATAACCCTGACTACATACAAAAAAAAAACTAACTACATACAATTAACCCCTTAACTACATACAATAAACTTCAAACTACATACATTTAACCCCTAATTACATACAATTAACCCCCTAACAACATACAACTAAACCCTTAACTACATGCAATAAAAATCACTAAATCTCACCTAAAACAACCGCGCACACGAAACCTAGAATAGGGTAAATAAGCCCACTTACCTTGCCCAAATGCCTCTCCAGTGATTACTGTTTTCTGGCCTTTGTCCCTTGCATAAGGGCCCATCCTTCATGGCCACAGGTCTGGCACCCCTAGGAAAAAAAGAAACATTAAAATTAATAAAAAAATAAACACAGCAATATAATCATAAACATTATAAATAGGACAATTACCTTTTTGTGATGCTCCCATCCTCCTGGTAAACCTCGCCGGCAGGGCTCCTCCAAAAATCTGCAGCTCTAAAAAAAGAAAAAAAGAAAGAAATAATGGAGCTCCTCCCTGGAGAGCTCCCTGCCACAAATGAGGCTTTTCGTGAATGCTCCAGTAAAAAATAGGAAATGCCGCCTTCTGATTGGTTAAAAACGCTGTCAATCATAATTAAGGTCAATCAGAAGGCGACAAGGTGGGAGACAATCAGAATTGGATACACCCCTATATCCCATTCTGATTGGCTGATGGACCTGTCAATTATTTGTAAACCAATCAAAAGGCACTATTGCCTTTAGCCAATCAGAATGGGATACACCCCACAGGGTGTATCCCATTGTGATTGGCTCCAAGCATCTGCATCTTTTGATTGGCTGATTTAACGGTCAATCAGATTGCAGCCAATCAGAAGACGCAGATGCTTGGAGCCAAGGCAATAGTACTTACAGTCTATGTTCCCACTATTTTTCGGAGTCTGTGTGTGCTAAAAAATTCTGTTGTGCAACATTTTGCAAGGAGAGTAAACTTTTGTGCACATTGGCGAGTCAGGTTATAATCAATGTTATTGTGTCTTAAGCTCACTAGCATACATTGCTTGAAATGTAGCACTTGTTTACAATACAATGGAGTATGGGTTAAGAAATTTAGCAAAGTTTTACATGTAGAAATTGATTTATTACAAACACGAAGGCCGTAAGTCTGCGGGCTTGAAATGTGCAACAGTTACAGAGCGATTCAACTGATCAAGCCCACAGCTACCTGCCCAAAAGTCCAAACCGTAAACCATATAACCATAAGTAGTATTTCAGAGCATAATCAGCATCAATTAAGCAAGGCCATCACCACCGATTCAGAAACATCCAATAGTAAATGAGACCGTCTTCATGACGTCAGTAAAACATGGAGGTTAAACGGCAATCGTTTAGCGTTAAGAAGTCTGATATGCAATCAGACTTGCTATCCGGCAATGTACAAAATAATACAAATGAATGAAGGAAATGTTATTGTCTATGTGGGTGGCCTGATATGTATTAACTCCTTGATTCCCGAGATTGATATAACATGGAAATTAAACGTAAAACAAAAAAAATGTGATTGTAGATTTGCGAGCTTGAGACTGTTGTCCAATTCATTTGAATGTCTTTCATAGCTTTCCCCATCTTTTAAAGTGCAGTATTGATTATCTGCCTTTACAGTGCTACGATCAGGTGTTTAACCCCCTTGCGAGTCCTATCTGGTACTCGTAGGATTTTCTTCTACATTTGCCATTTACGAGTGTGAAAACAATTGCGGTCTTGAGGAATTGTAGCAATTAAATAGCGATTTGCGATTGTAACATTTATGGGCTTGAAAGCTCAAAGGCTTAGATGGGTTGGGAGTTACATAGTTACATAGTTACATAGTAATTGAGGTTGAAAACAGACTTTCAGTCCATCAAGTTCAACCTTTTAAGATCTCCTTTGATCTGCAATATGCGGATTAGTTATTAATTAATTAGTTGTTAATTTTTAATAGTGTAGTATTTGAGGATTAAAAAAGAGTTAGTCCATCAAGTTCAACCTCTTTAGATCTCTCTTGATCTTTTTAATATGTGGACTATTTGTTATTAATTGTTAATTGATCCAGAGGAAGGCAAACAGAAAAAAAAAAACATTGAAACTTTGCCAATTGTTTTATAAGGGGAAAAAAGCAAAATTCCTTTCTAACCCCAGAAACTGGAGATCAAATTTCTCCCTGGATCAATATTCCTTTGCTAGTTATCTAGGATAACCTTGAATGCCTTCTTGATTCAAAAATATATCAAACCCCTTTTTGAAGTTATCTATCGAATTCACTGTCACCACCTCCTTTGGTAGAGAATTCCCCAGTTTAACCACCCTAACTGTGAAGAACCCTTTTCTTTGTTTAAGGTGACATTTTTTTTTCCTCTAACCTCAAAGGATGTCCTCTTGTCAGTTAAAAATCTCTTGCTACAAAAAGTTTACTTGACAAAGCCTTATATTGACCCTGGATGTATTTAAATAACTTAATCATATCCCCTCTTAGACGCCTTTTTTTCTAGAGAAAATAAGTTTAATTCAGTTAGTCTTTCTTCATAACTTAGCCCCTCCATTCCCCTTACTAGTTTTGTTGCCCTTCTCTGTACTTTTTCCAGCTTAAAATGTCCTTTTTATGAGGTGGTGCCCAAAATTGTACTCCATATTCCAAATGAGGGCGCACTAGGGATTTGTATAGTGGTAGAATTATATTTGCTTCCCTTGCTTCTATACACTTCTTAATACATGCTATTATTTTACTTGCCTTTGCAGCTGCTGCTTGGCATTGAGCACTGCTACCTAACTGGTTGTCCACTAGTACTCCCAAATCCCTTTCAATATCTGATATTGAAAGGGATTTGGGAGTACTAGTGGACAACCAGTTAGGTAGCAGATATAATCTCATCTGCCATTTAGCCGCCCATTTCTCTATATCATGCAAATCCCTTTGTAGGGAAAGTACACCATTATCTGATTTAATAACCTTGCACAACTTAGTGTCATCAGCAAAAATGGAGACACTACTTTCGAGTCCTACTTCTACGTCATTAATAAAAATGTTAAAAAGGAGAGGACCTAATACTGAACCTTGAGGAACCCCACTTACCACATTAGTCCAATCGGAGTATGTTCCATTTACAACAACCCTTTGCTTCCTGTCTTTTAGCCAGCTCTCAATCCATGAGCAGATATTAACTGCAATTCCTGTATCCCTTAGTTTGTTCAAAAGACTCCCATGAGGCACTGTATCAAAAGCCTTTGCAAAATCCAAAAAGACTACATCCACTGAGCTGCCCTAATCCAAGTTCCAACTAACCTCCTCATAGAAACTAATTAGATTGGTCTGACATGACCTATCCTTCATAAATCCGTGTTGACTGTTACCTATGATCTTGTTCAAATAGACATATTATTGTATTCTGTCCCTTATTGACTCTTCTAAAACCTTCCCAACTACAGATGTGAGGCTCACTGGTCTATAATTCCCCAGATTTGCTCTAGATCCCTTCTTAAATATATAGGTATCACCTCTGCTTTTCTCCAGTCATCCGGTAGAGACCCTGTAGTGAGTGAGTCTTGAAAGATTAGATATAATGGTTTGGCTATTACAGAACCCAGCTCCCTCAGTACCCTTGGATGTATTCCATCAGGACCTGGGGCTTTATTAATTTTATTTTTTTCCAATCTCTTTTGGATTTCTTCCTGCGCTAACCAATTATTTGGTGAAGGTAGTGTAGCCTCATTATGTTGCGGTGTCCCAACCACTGGTACCTCCCTTGTGTATACTGATGAAAAGAACCTATTTAGCTCATCTGCCTTTTCCTGATCACTAATTATCAGATGGTCTGTGTCACATTGTAATGTTCCTATAGCTTCCTTCATCACCTTCTTCCCATTAATATAGTTAAAAAATATTTTAGGGTTAGTCTTATTTTTCTTTGCAACTACCTTCTCATTTTCTATTTTAGCCAGTCTAATAGTCCTTTTGCAAGCCTTGTTGATTTCTTTATAGTCATATAAAGCTGCTGAGTTATGATTTTTGACAACCACAGGGGTTGTGGTTGCCTGTCTCCTGGCATTTGTTGAGTCCTGTAAAACTTAATTTTTATTTAAAGTACAGGATTAAAAAAAAAATCTGGTTGCTTGAGAGTTCTGATTGCTGTAATCATGTAAATACGAGTGATGTTTTACTTTACTATCACTCTGTTCCTTTTGATATGATTGATTTGTGAATTAGGGTGGGAATAATTATACAATAATGGCTTTTATACTGTATTCATTTTAAGTGTTTTAATGATGATAGCTATGGCGTGTATTAGTCCATATATCAGAGCACACTTAAACATAATAGTGTTAGTCCATATCCCAAGGGACAAAATCCTTTATTATATTAAAGTATACCATCAAAGTGCACTATTTTTTACTAAATAGTAACTCGTTCAGATATTCTAAATATGGGGAGTCCCTCAGTCATTTAACCACAGATGTTGTTCTTTGTTCCCAACAAGTACTCAGTATTTATCACCACCAGCCTGGCGGCACCGGGTACTAATTTCATATGAGAGAACATTAATTTCTAATTCCCTATAGGTAGATATTTAATCGTAATTTTCCCATTAACTTTTCCCACTCAGGGAGAAATAGATCTCCATTGAACATATATCCTTTTCCCTTTGCAATATATGATTATTTTCTTTGTCATGTGCACATAACCTTTTCCCCATTACCTTTTTCCTCCCAGGGAGAAATAGATCTCCATTGACCCTTTTCCTTTTGCCCTGTGTGATTCTTTTATTTGTTACGTGCACATATTGAAATGCTGTTTACACAGCATGGAAGGGTGAATGACGCCGATGCTTTGAGAGAGCAAGCTAATGTTGGATGTCGGCGTCTGAAGTCAGAACCGGACATCCGGATTCTGCCCTAATACGTTTCTCCACCCACCAGAGCTCTCTGGAAGGAAGCATCGGTGTAATTCACCCTTACCTGCAGTGTAAACAGTGTTTCAATGCACATAACAAATACTAGAATCATACAGGGCAAAAGGAAAAGGGTCAATGGAGATCTAGTTCTCCATTTCTCCCTGTGTGTAAAAAGTTAATGGGGAAAACTAAGATTAAATATCCCCCTAGGAATCTGTGTGCACGCCATGTTTAGTTATGTGAGTGCATCTCAGGGTATGTGTGCACGCACACACATGCACAGCTTAGAGGGAACAGTGCTTACAGTACCCCCGCGGCCGGGATTGCACAATAGTGTGCTGCAGGCCCTTTAAGATTTTGCATCGGGAAGTTTCAATTTTCAATGCAGCGAGGGTCCAGATCCAGCTGCACGGGTTAATATGGGGACACTGCGGGGGTCCCGATGGTGACCCCCAACATAGGGGGGTTCATTTTAGGGACCGGGCTTGTGATTTTAGAAGTAGGGCTTGTGAGGTCTCAATCGAGACCATCACGGAAAGGGCTGTTGTCTGGAGCCTGCGTGTGATCACGCATGCTTTCATTAGCCATGATGGAAATCTGTTTTGCCATTTACTAATTCTGACCCATTGCTACGTAATTGCTTAATTGATTTTAGCACAATCGCACATCCAACATGCGAGAAAACTAACTTAAGGTTTTGCCTCTCGCTTGCAGCTCGCAATCCCTTCTAATTTAATAGCAACGTAACTCGGGAGAATTTAAAGCACGTAGGGTTTAAGAACTACACGTTGGATTTATGAGGCTGGTATTTAATATGGCAATAAATCTGTAGTTAGGAGTGGCAGCAAAGGTTCTTATAATGAGAATACAAGCCAGGGTTGTAACCAGGTGGCAGGCATTTATTAGGATTAAACAGGAATAAGGACCCAGGATATCAAAACAGAAAAAGTAGGTAGATATAAATGTGGAAGCAAAGCCAACTACGCAGTAAAGGCCTATGGTTTCTGCTAGGTTTATGCTGCCCATTTGGAGCTGAATATTCCCAAGATACAGAATTGTACAGTATATGACATCTTATCAATATTTAAACCATTTAATTGTCTTACATTGCCTCCTGACATTAACAGATATAACAGGATATATCTGTATAATGTGTATGATCCTGTCACAACATGTGATAACTACTATGTTTGTTTGTGTACATGGATAATAATTAATTGTTGCATTTCACTATTTTACAAATATCAGGTTTGCATTCAAAGTGAAAGATAAGGGCTTTGTTTGCAGAAACTATAAATCCATTGAAGAAGGATGATGCAACCAGGGTGTTTATCTAGTATGATAATAAGTTCCATTGTTTGTGTGTTTTTGTTTGCACTCTATCCATATGATGTAATCACCTTCACCTTGAAAGAGATCAAACATTTCCCATGATTTCCGGAGCACCCTGCTAGATTTGGAGTATTATATAAAATGTGAATAATTAATAAAAATCTATTGAAAAGCCTGTAAATTCTCAATTATTAGTAAACAGTATACATGAATATTTATTATCAATTGCGTTGTGTATGTGCCTCATATACCACAAGCATATTCTTAATTAGTAGCCACATCTTAAATTTAAAATTCTTCAAAATATTATAAACATTCCAGCTTTTATTGTAGCATAGAAGTAGAAAATGAGTTTCTGTAATTTTATTGAAAAATCTGTCTGTCCTTCGCTCCAGGGACAACACATCCGCCATTAACTCCGATCAAATGTTGCATTGTATGTGAGTAGCAATCGGTTGAGGTAAAGATAGATTTTAGAAAATAAACAAGAGCTTATAAGCTCTTCTTAATAAAACAAAATACATAAAAGTAAATCTATCCAAAGCTATATTGTATATCTAGTAAAATCCAGAAACTTCCTGTATGCCTTTAAGTCAGAATTTTACACAGTCTATAAAAGGGGGTAAGCCAAACATTATATTATGTAGTGTGTGTTTATTGCAGGTTTCCCATCAAACCAGTCTGAACATGTAGTGGTTTACACTAAATCTGTTTCCCACTGGGTCTCATATCTAGTTTTAGGCAGAGGGGCAGAGCTATCAGTGGTGCAAGCGGTACAATGGACCCTCCTCTGGTGGGGGCAGTGCTATGTAATTATAAATTTTTTGGCATTACTTTTTTTTTTCTGTAGAGCGTTTTTGCTAAAGCTCATGCTGGGAATGTGTATCGGGAAAGAGGTGCGAAAGAGCAACAGCTGGATGACAGCAGACCAGGAGAGGTTCTGAGAGACGAGTGCTAAGAAGGGCTGGGTGCTGTGTGAAGGTGGTTGTTGAGAGACACTGGATGCTATGTGAAGATGGATGGCGAGAGGGACTGGCTGCTATGTAGAGATAGTATATGTATTTATGTGTATATATGTGTGCTTAAAACACTCAACCCCAAAACATTTTTAAAACCCATCATTGGGGGTGGGGCCCCAAAATGATTTTGCACCCGGGCCCTCCATTCTTTAGCTTTACCACTGGTTTTAGGCTCTGGATAGTGTGTGGTCAGAAGATAATATTATGGTAACCAGTTTTATGTCAAATATTTAGCTCATTAGATAAAGTACACATTGAGTATATGATGGAATTAGAATACTATCTTGCACTGTTAATGGCATAAATTGATATGAATTATGGGTTCTAAGATTATATTAGTATATCTTTATTGTATTGCTGAAAGCAGTAAGGCTTGGTTGTAGTGAGTGATGTCTCAAATGTGTTAAAGAGCAGGGTTTCTCCAGATATTCATTTGACCTGGTAAAAAAATCACATGTGAAAAATCTCATTGTGTTGAGAAGGTAATGTGGGCCATTTATAAGAGTCAGTGGTGGAGAGACCGCTGGTGCAGGCGGTGCAAAGCACTCAGGCCCTTGCCTCTGAGAACTCAAAATGAAATTACTGCAGGGGAGGAGCAGAGGAAGCACAGAACTGGACTACATGGGCTGGGGTGGAGGGAGGCTGCAGGGGCATGTGCTGGAGGGAGGCTGAAGTAGCATGGGGTTGGGTGGGGCTTTAGGGGCATGGGGTGGATTTTGGGCTGAAGGGGCATGGGCTGGGGTGGAGGGTGGCATGGCCTGGGGTGGAGGGGCCATGTATTTATCTATATTGCATATATACATTTATAATTTGTAATATATATGACGTATATATATATATATATATATATATATATATATATATATATATGTATGTATACTAGCGACTTGCCCGTCAAAAATGATGGAGCAATAAAATTTGAAGCCACGGCAATGCTGTTTGCCACACAGTGTGAAGGTTTTTGTACTCTGAGGACCTTTGGCGCTCATTGCGAGCCTCTCCTCTGGTGTACTTTTGCTCCTCTGAGCAGCTTCTGTGCTCATCACAAAGACAGATACATATGTCTACATTTTTTTAAACAATAACATTAAAAATAAATGAATATACTTTACCTATTTGCAATTAATATATCCATCAATCAATAGCCTGAAGAGCTAACAATCTCTTTTTATTTTCCTGCAGCATATATTGTCCAGTTGGACTGTTGCTGGCCTGTGTAGATAGTTTTATGAATGTCCCAACTGTGCATTAGAAGTAGGCTGCGTGCGCGAGGGCAAACCATTGGTTTATTTGTTAAAAGCGCTACTTTAGATGCATAATGTTGTGAGTTGCAAGTTAGGAGTGTAAAGTAGCGTAGTTTGTGTATGTGCTACGCGGTTCGCGAGCATTTGGCGTCCTTTGTAGTAGTGTATTTTGTACCTCATACATTCCTGGGTGAAAGTGATAGGCGGTTGGCTGGGTTTTGCGCGGTCCAGAGTCATGTACATTTTTTTGGGGCTCCATTTTTTTTCTCACTTAGCCGATTTTCTAGTGCCGAAACTGTGCAAAATCGACTTAAATTCGCGTTTCATCTCACTCCCAGACGTCCTGGCTGTTTCCCCGTGCTGTGTGTTATGTTTTTTTTTTTTTTTTTTTGTGTTTTTCGTGTTTTTTTTTCTCCCAGATCGCCCGTTAACTGCGTATTTTTTGAAACTCTTATTTGTTTTTTTCTAAGTCCCGCATCTCGTACTGTTTTTTTTTTTTTTCTAAGTGCTGTATTCATCAACTGCTTGCAGCCTAACAGCCTTATGAAATTGTGATTCGGCCAATTGAATAGGTCCCAAGTGCAGTGAGTATTAGTGCCTTAACGCCTTGCAGGCGATGAGCGCCTTAACGGCTCACCTCGCTATGCGAGGCTCGCTGGCCATCCGCGCTCATTGCTAAGTCGTACACACCACGCAAAGAGTGACAACGTCTCGTAGTTCGACAGTTATAATATGTGATACTGTGTATATATATATATATATATATATATATATATATCTTACAAAAGTGAGTAAACCCCTCGCATTTTTGTAAATATTTTATTATATCTTTTCACTGATAACACTGAAGAAATTACACTTTGCTACAATGTAAAGTAGTAAGTGTACAGCCTGTATAGCAGTGTAAATTTGCTGTCCCCTCAAAATTACTCAACAAGCATGTCTCCAGACCTGAACCCTATTGAGCATCTATGGGGCATCATCAAACGGAAGGTGGGGAATGCAAGGTCACTAACATCCACCAGCTCCGTGATGTCATCATGGAGGAGTGGAAGAGGACTCCAGTGGCAACCTGTGAAGCTCTGGTGAAATCCATGCCCATGATGGTTAAATCAGTGTTGGAAAATAATGGTGGCCACACAAAATATTGACACTTTTTCCCAATTTGGACATTTCCACTTAGGAGTGTACTCACTTTTGTTGCCAACGGTTTAGACATTAATTGCGTGTGTTGAGTTATATTGAGGGGACAGCAAAATGTACAAATTTACATTTACTGCTCTACACGCTGTACACTTACTACTTTACATTGTAGCAAAATGTCATTTCTTCAGTATTGTCACAGGAAAAGATATAATAAAATATTTACAAAAATGTGAGGGGTGTACTCACTTTTGTGAGATACTCTAAAAAAATATATAAATTTGTGTATATATATGCGTTCAAAAATGACGGAAATAAAATTGTAAGGCTGGCAATGGTTTGCCACACAAAGCGAGGCAATGGGCCCTCTGCGCACCTTTGGCGCTCATCAGGAGCCTCAACTTTACTGCATTGCAATGATCACCTGTGCCGCTCATCATGAGGCCCACAATAAGCGCCTTTGGTGCTCATCGTGTGTCTCGCAATGAGTGCCTTTGGAGCTCATTGCAAGGCTCTCCTCCTATTTAGTTTATAGGCCTTGCGCTTAAGTGTTACTGGTTTGGTTGTTTTAGTGCCTTGGATTACATGTTACTGGGTTGGGTTAAACCCATTTTAAACATGGCATCCTTTAAGCTTATGCCCGCTGCATTACACAGCTTTTAAGCAAATCCAAGGTTGTGTAATGCAGCGGGCATAAGCTTAAAGGAAGCCACGTTTAAATGGGCTATGTATTGAGGCATTTGTGGTCATATTTGCACGTCCCTGCTCAGCTTCCCAGAATGCAGTGTAATAACTGTTTTTCTAAGAATTCTGAGCTCTGAAGCAGTTTTTTTTTTTACTTGCTTTAGACATTCAAATGTGAACACAGATGTACTATATATATATATATATATATATATATATATATATATATATATATACTGTATATATTATACCATAAGAGATATCAACAGTTTTTTGCACCGGGGCCCTCCATGCACTAGATCCGCCATGGATAAAAGTGGTTAGTGTAATGTGTCAGAAAGTATTTGATTGCAAACAGATTCAATAGCTATGTATGTATGTATTTTTATATAGCACATTCAATATGCACATAACTTTAAAAATAAGTTATAAAATTCAAAATTCAAAAATACAAAACACATATTCTGACATAATCATTTATTTCGAAATGTTTAACATTTCTGTGTATATGCAAACATTTTAATGTGAACTGCATCTTCAGGAATTCTGCTGCCCACTGAAAATCTAATGCCTTGGGCCTAGGCTTCATTGTCCTAGACCAGTGGTGGCGAACCTATGGCACGCGTGCCACAGGTGGCACGCCGTGCCCCTTCTGTGGGCACGCGGCCATAGGTCGCCGGCAGCTTGCTGGGCCTGCTCATCGTGCGCGAGCACGGCGCCTGAGCGCTCTCCCGTCACTGAGGAGGGCTTTGCTAGCGTGCGCGCGCGCGCGGAGGCAAGAGGAAGGTAAGAGATATGGGGCAGGGGAGAGACAAGCGGTAGGGGAGAGACAAGGGAGAGGGGGAGAGAGAAGAGGGTTGAGACAAGGGGGAGGGAGAAGGGGAGAGACAAGAGTGGAGGGAGAGACAATGGTGTAGGGAGCCAATGGGGAGTTGGACAGATAAGGGAGAAGGGGAGAGACAATGGAGAAGGGGGAGACAAGGGGAAGTGGAGAGACAAGAGGGGAAAGAGAAGGGTGGGGGAGACAAGGGAGAAGGGGAGAGAGAAGGGGGAAGACAGTGGAGAATGGGAAAGAGAAGTGTGGGGGAGAGATAGAAGGGTGTGGGAGACAAGGGAGAATAAGAGAGACAAGGTTGGGTGAAACAATGGGGTAGAGAGAGAAGGTTGGGAGAGACCAGGGGGAGAGACAAGGGTAATGGGAGAAACAAGGGGAAGGGGAGAGACAAGGGGGGAGACAATGGGGAGGGGAGAGTGAATGGTGGGAGAGACAAGGGTGGGGGTAGAGACAAGAGTGAGGGAGATACAAGGGTGGGGGGGATACAAGGGTGGGGGAGAGATAAGCGGAGAGAGAGGGAGAGAAGAGGGAGGGAGGGAGGAAGAAAGGAGAGCAGAGAGAAGGGAGGATGGAGAGAAAGAAAATAGGGAGAGGCAGAAGGGAAAGGGAGAAGTAAGAGAGTGAGATGGGAGAGAAGGTAGAGGCACATGAGAGGAAGGGAGAGGAGAGAGAAAGGAAGAGGGAGATGCAAAAGGGAGAGGTAGAGAAGGGAGAGTGAGAGAAGGGAGGAGTGAGAGAGAGGGGAGAGGCAAAAGGGAGAGGTAGAGAATGGAAAGAAAGGAGGAGGGAGAGACACAGGGAAGGAAAGAGACAAGGGGGGGGTAGAGGCAAGTGAGAAAACAGAGACAATTGTGAGCGGTACAAGAGAGGAGAAATAAGGGTGGGAGAGAGAGAAGGATGGAGGGGAGAGAGAAGGGTGTATGATCCAAGGGGGGAGAGATGCTTAGAGTTTGCGGCTTAGTTTTCTTTGTATGCAAATCTGGCTCAGTGCTGGTCTTTTTCATATTAAAAAATAAAGTTGTTTAACTTGACGTCATTTCCATAATTCACAGAATATTTCTGTATTCCCGCCAGTGGCCAAGAGCTGTATCTGCAAAACAATGTGTTTGTACCTCAGAGATGGGAATAAAGTTTTACACAGAGAGTTTTGTAATCCGGGCACGCTCCCCACAGCATTGCGCGGGAGGACTGAGGAAAGGCGAGGCGAACCGAGGCATAGCTAGAGCTACTAACCACCACCGACTGTGTCCCCCCTCCTTCACCAAAGGTAAGAAGAAGGGAGGGGGGGATAAATAAAAATTATTTGATTTTATGATAGGAATAAAAAAAAAATTCTTCCTTTACACACATCACCCCCCCACTCTCTCATACAGCACCCCCACTCTCTCATACAGCACCCCCCACTCTCTCATACAGTACCCCCCCACTCTCATACAGCACCCCCTACCCACTCACAAACACATACACTGCACCCCTCAATGCAGTGTGTGTATTTATCAGTCTATATGTGTGTACTCAGCTGCGTGTGTGTGTGTACTCAGCTGCGTCAGTATTCAGGTTTAATTGCCATGTTGGCACTTAGAGGGAAAAAAAGTTGGCATGTATTGCGGTTTGGGCACTCGGGCTCAAAAAGGTTCGCCATCACTGTCCTAGACAGAAACACATGCCAAGGTAGCCAATTTCTGATTATCTTCTTATCAAATATTTTTTTCCTTAAACCCCCTTTAGAACAGTCTCTGAACCTCCGCAACCCTCTGTCTTAATTTCTTCATCAGATTGAGCACAATTTGAGGCTGATATTTACATCCTTGAAAATGTATTTAATATTGATTAATGTTATTATTAATCTTTAAATATACATTTTATGAAATATTAACATAATTATACCAAGCAACTCATCTTGTTAGGGCTTTGCAGTATTTATTAAATTATTTTTCTCATTGAGGACAAATTGATGTCTGAGCTTTGGCAAATTCACAGCAGTCAGTCTTATAGTACAAAAACATAACTTCCACATATGAAAACAGATTGTAGGCTTGACTTTGTTATTTTTAGTTAATGTTCTAACTTGCTCTTGTTGTTCTTGTGCTTAGGTTAGCTGTTTTGCAACTCTCATAGTTTTAATTAATGTTTTTTCCCACGAGTCTCTTCATTAAATGTTGAAGTGCAAGAACTGTATCTGGTAAATAAAAAAATCAGTGTAAATACCTCAATTTGTCTTTAGAGTGTGCTGTTTCCCTGACAATGTTCCATTGAGACATCCAGTGTGTGCAATGTAAGAAGCACCACAAAATATAGCAATCTGTGGGTTTGTGGGACATAGTTTTTGCAAGGCTGAAGTTCAGTGCGTAGGTGAAGCAGCATGCAGTCTTGTGAAAAAAATGCTAATTATAACCCATTCTTGCAATAAAAAAAAAACCCACACTTATTTGGCAATTTGTGGACAAAACACAGTCTTTGTGTTCTACTTGATATTACAATTTCATTATTTGGAATTTACTATGCCATTGTATAGCACCCCAAAATATTAGCATTTTTCCTATAAGAATAATATAATCCCCTAACTTGACAGAAAACTGAAATAAGTGGTAAAATACATGTTTTAACATTTTATACTGTGTTTTTATCATAGATTATTTTGTATATTGAACAGACATCTTGGGAATTACTGGTATATCTGCTGCAGTGGTGAAGATAGTGAATAGAGGTCCCCTTGTGCACACACACATATATATAGTAAATAAATAATACATTTGTGTTTGCATTTGAACGTCTAAAACAAGTTTAAAAACTTGCTCTCCGATCAGAATTCAGAGAAATACAGTTATTACACTGCATTCTGGGAACCAGAAAAGGCTTCACTTCCTTTAAGCATATGCTTGATGTACTACGCAGCTTTGGAGAAAGCGAAGGATGGATTATACAAAACCCAGGAATTCTGCTGCTCAGAAGCTCACTTCTCCGTGCTAACAAAATGGTCCCATCAGCAACTATTAGGTCTCCACCCTATCATTGCATGGTACTAAAGCTGGCAGTCCAGGTTGATTTGATGAAAACTATGTGATAGTTTGCAAAATGTTACTTCTACATACCCCTGTATTTCCTCATCCATTTTTGTATTTCTTTTAGAAGTATAAATTGCTACATAATACAGTTCAGGAGTAATTTGCTTTATTCTGCAGAACCACTACTTTACATAAAGAATACAAGATAGGAGGATGAGTCTTCAAGCGGATGTTATAGAGACAAATATTGGACTTTAAGAATTGTTGGTATGTACATAAGTAATAATTTTGCTTGAGGTTTTAGATAGCTATAATAAGGATAGGTCTGTATCTGCTAGGATTCTTTGTTTAAGTAAAACAGGTCAGGGTATGGTTCCAGTTTTTAAAATATCTATTTTGACTTCATCCCTATGGCATTTCAGGTTTCACTATTAGACCACTATATATCACAGGTATATTACAGGATGATAGGCATTGGCAGGCCAGATTGATCTCATTCTTTTAGAAATGTATGATAAATGAGGTTGTAAGTTGTGAAATCTAGAGGCGAAGGACATAAAAGAAAACAAGGTCATTTTTTTAGGAAATTGAAACATTGTAAATATCAATAATGGTTGCAGTTAATACTGTGATATTGTATTTTGCAAACATTTTTATTAAAAATATTGGTACTTGTTAAAAAAAAAAAAAAAAAAAAAAAAATATATATATATATATATATATATATATATATATATATATATATATATATGTAATTAGGAAAATGGAAAAGCCAGATATTCTTAAAATTTTATAAAAACATTGTCACCCTTGACCTGGATGTAAAATGTAGGACATTTTCATGCCTTTTACCTTATCAATATTTACAGAGGTTTGTGTGACACATTTTAATTAGTAATACTATACTATGTGGAATAGTATATCTGGTTTCAAAATATTGTGGTTCTTCAAAACAAATGACTAATGAAGATGTGATCTTGAAAAAAGAATACATCCCACACATCACAATGTCACACGAATATAACCATGTGTATTTTATAGAAAAGTATTGTACATATAGCTGATTTGGTGCAACAAATATGCTACACTAATAATCCTATGATATAATAATATTGTCTCTTCCAGATTATAAACAGCATAACAATTCCTTAAAACAAACATTTATGAATAAGGAAGTATTTTTAGATAAAGGATTGCTTTTATCATTTACCTTCTGGACTGTAATACACGGGTATTTTAATACTAAGGACACACGTATACATTCTTCCACCTTTACTTCTTTTTATATATTATTAAAGTGGCAACATATTAGTCAGAATTATTTGTTGTTGTGCAGTCCTTCAGTCATGCCGGAATCTCAGTGAGCATATGGACGCAGCATACCAGGCACAGTTGGGTCAAAAAGATATGGAGCTCTGTAGGTCAGACAATCCTAATATAAGTTAAAAAAATAAATATTTACTGTAGTTACATAGACCAAATGGTGTTGCAGGATTATGACTTGAAAGTTCCAGATTCAGTTATTGTAGGACGGGTTACGTTTTTATCAGGTTTGGTGGAGCAGATTATGGGGTGATATGTGAGAGAAAGCTTATATGAGAGAAGAGGCCAAACGTAGATCTGCAATAGACATCATGTGTAGGAGTACTTTGGAAATGAGAGTTGAGATGTTTGAGAGCCAGCACTCTTGAGTGCTTCTTATGTTAGGATGCATAGTTTGAATTTGATTCCACAATAGTGAAAGATTTGTAAAATAGAGCAACAGAACAAATCATAGCAGCAGTGATTACACTGTCGCCTGAGAAGTTCTATGGTAATAACAGGTCTTCTGGCCTGTTTAAGACATGTATACTTGCTGTCCGGTTACAGTATTAACTACAACCTCATTTCATAGTTGCTAGAGCTATACTCAGACTGACTAGTCCCTCGTAAGGACCAAACCGTGAGTTTCTGGCACTGTACATGGCTATGTTCTGAAGGGTGCACATGGTTGTAAATGGATTCCATGTTCAGTAGGCTAAGGGCAAAAAACATGATAAGTTTAGAGACTCATTTGCATGTCCAGAAAGTCCAAAAAGTTTAGCTGCAGTGATAATAGTGTTCACTCAGAAATTATGTGGGAAAAACTGCTTTTGGTCTATTTGACACATGTATGGGTACTCATAATGTCTTTTTCTTCCGTTAATGGACAGATATTACACCAGAGTTGAAGACAGATTTGAAAAGGGGTGCTGGTGAGGGGGGGAGCAGGTAAGAAGGAGATTACAGGGGCGTAAATTGGAGATAGTAAGAGAATGAGTCAGAATTTTGGTAATATTATTGACAAGTAATTATATTATATATTAGATTACATATTACTAAGTAGCTCAAGTATAGTGGCAGGCACCTCAAAACTTCAAACTCATAACATAAGACGTATGCTTGCTAATGCTTAGAATAGAATTATTAGCAATTAATGATCAATGGGATTTAATAGGCATTACCGAAACGTGGTGGGATGAATCTCATGACTGGACTGTTAATCTGGATGGTTATAACCTATGTAGGAAACATAGGGGCAATGGTAAAAGAGAAGGAGCGATTTGTCTGTATGTTAAGCCTGAATTGAAGCCTATAGTCAGAGAAAATAGTTATGGTGGAACTACCGGTAATGTTGAATGTTAGTGCGCAGTTAAATAGCGGAGCAGCAAATTCCCCAAAAATATATCAAACAGGTTCTTGAGTACAGAGATCATTATCTGGCCCAGATTATACCAGAGCCTACTAGAAATAAAGCTATCTTGGATTTAGTCATAACAAATATTATTGATATAGTATCAAATATTGAAATAATGCAACCTTTGGGAAACAGTAATCACAACACAGTCTCATTTGAGGTTTAATTAACAAAATAAAACTTTAAGGGGTCAACAAAAACTCTTAATTAAGGACAGATTTTAACAGTCTATGGGCAGCAATACTAAGTATAGACTGGGACAGAGAACTGATAGGTAAAAATACTGAACATAAATGGACAACATTTAAATCCTTACTAAATATACATACTCACCACCATATACCAAGTGGGAATAAAAGTAAAAGGAGTAAATCACATCCAATGTGGCTTAAAAAAATTATTTAAAGATCAAGATAGGGAGTAAAAAAACAGGCATTTAAATTATACAAATATGAGGGGACAGAGTCTACAAGGAAATCAACAAGGCTTGCAAAAGGGCTTATAGACTGGCAAAAATAGAAAATGAAAAATGAGTTGCAAAAGAGAGTAAGACTAACCCTAAAATATTTTTTAAGTATATTAATGGGAAGAAGGTGAAGAAGGAAGCTATAGGAACATTACAATGTGACAAAGGCCATCTGATAATTAGTGACCAGGAAAAGGCAAATGAGCTAAATAGGTTTTTTTCTTCTATATACACAATGGAGGTACCAGTGGTTGGGACACTGAAACATAATGGGGCTACACAACCTTCACAGAATAATTGGTTAACGCAGGAAGTAATGCAAAAGAGGTTGGAAAAAATAAGGGTACTGAGGGAACTGGGTTCTGTAATAGCCAAACCATTATATTTAATTTTTCAAGATTCATTTTACAAAGGGTCTCTTATATACCAGTTATAGACCAGTGAGCCTCACTTCTGTAGTGGGGAAGCTTTTAGAAGGGTTAATAAGGGATAATATACAAGAATATGTCTATTTGAACAGGATTATAAGGAGTCAACGTGGATTTATGAGGGATAGGTCATGACAAACAAATCTAATTAGATTCTATGAGGAGGTTAGTAGAAACCTGGATCAAGGCAACTCAGTAAATGTAGTATTTTTGGATTTTGCAAAGGCTTTTGATAGTGCCACATGGGAGACTATTGTGCAAACTAAGGGATACAGGAATTGCAGTAAATATCTGCACATGGATTAAGAACTAGCTAAAAGACAGGAAGCAAAGGGTTGTTGTAAATGGAACATACTCCGATTGGACTAATGTGGTAAGTGGGGTTCCTCAGGGTTCAGTATTAGGTCCTCTCCTTTTTAACATATTTATTGATGAGGTGGGACTGGAAAATAGTGTCTCAATTTTCACTGATGACACAAAGTTAATTACTATGTAACTATGTAACTATGTAACTATGTAAAGTTGTGTCAGGTAATTTAATCAGATAATGATGTACTTTCCCTCAAAACGGATTTACATAAAATTGAGGAATGCGCATCTAAATGGTAAATGAGATTTAATATGAATAAATGTAAGGTTATGCATTTGGGAAGGAAACATAGACATGTCATTTATAATTTTAATGGAGCAAATATAGGGGTATCAGAAATTGAAAGGGATTTGGGAGTGCTTGTGGATAACCACTTAGCTAACAGTGCTCAAAGCTAAGCAGCAGCTGCAAAGGCAAATAAAATATTAGCATGTATTAAGAAGGATATAGAAGCAAGGGAACCAAATATAATTTTGCCACTATACAAATCTCCAGTATGCTCCCATTTGGAATATGGAGTACAATTTTGGGCACCATTTTATAATAAGGACATTTTAGAGCTGGAAAAGGTACAGAGAAGGGCAACAAAACTAATAAGGGGAATGATGGGCTAAGTTATGAAGAATGACTAACCAAATTAAACTTATTTTCTCTAGAAAAAAAGGCATCTAAGAGGAGATATGATTACCTTATATAAATACATCCAGGGTCAGTATAAAGATTTGTCAAGGGAGCTTTTCGTGCCAAGAGGTTTTCAACTGACAAGAGGACATCCCTTGAGATTAGAAGTAAAAAGATTCAACCTTAAAGAAAGAAATTCGTTCTACACATTAAGGATGGTTACCAAAGGAGGTGGTGACAGTGGATTTGATAGATAACTTTAAAAGGGGACTGGATTTTTGTCTAATAAAAAAGGGCATTCAGGGTTATCATGGATAATTAGAGAGAGATTATTGATCCAGTGAAGACTCCAATTGCCAGTATCTGGGGTCAGGAAGGAATTATTATTTTTCCCCTTTGCGACGATTGTTTTTTTTTTCTGTTTGCCTTCCTCTGGATCAATTAATTAAAAAACATAATAATTGTTAATTAATAATTAACAATTAATTAACAACAAATTAATTAATAACTAATCCGCATATTGCAGATCAGAGGAGATCTTATAAGGTTGAACTTGATGGACTGAAAGTCTTTTTTCAACCTCAATTACTATGTAACTATCACATATATAGTTCTCAGCAATACGGGACGTTGCTAACGATTGTGGGCTCGAATAGCCAAAGGCCCTCCTTGCGCTGCTGGAGATGAGCGCCATAGGCGCTCATCTCTATGACCCTGCATGACTTTCTGCTCACAAATGCGGACCCTCGCAAAGCGAAGGGCCGCATTTGCAGAGGTGGAGGCTTCCACGTCCCGGGGCTGCAGTTGCGGAGGTGGAGGCTCTACGGCGCCTCACAAGCGGTTACAAACAGCCACAGAAGCGGGACTTTGAAAAAAAAAAAAAAAAACACACAATGACTAAATACGGACTTACACGAAAAAATACGAGCAGCAGGACTTAGAAAACATCCATTACGACCTTAGTGGCCGACCCGCGCACAGCGGAAAACATTAAAAAAACACAAAATACACACAAAAATAAAATAAAAACCTTACCTACAGCAAGGGGGGACACCCAGGATGTCTGGAAGTGAGAGAAAAAATGGCCCCCAAAATAAACAAAAACGAAGCTACACGACCCCTAAAGCTGCAAAACACCACCAAGCACATACGACTTTTACAAAAATCTGTACGAGGTACAACATACACTATTAGCAAGGACGCTAAAAATCATCCACACCCGCGTATCACATACACAATCGCCGCCATTTTGCAACACTAGCTTACAGAATGCGGAAATACGTAGCTACACAAACGGTTTCCCCACGCGCACGCAGCCTATTTACACTACACACTGCACACATTGTTGACACTTACACCTCAGCTCAACAACAGTGCAAATCTACATTGTATGCTGCAGGAACATAACAAAACAGATTGTTAGCTCTTCAGCACATTGCTTGCTGCATATATTAATAAAAAATAGCTAAAGTATACTAATTTATGATTTAATTAATTAATGAATTAATTATCATAAAAAAAAATATACAGAAAAAAAAAAACACCCCACAGTATCGCAATAAACGGCAAAGACCTTCACTGCGCGCCTCACAAGGAGCGCCAACGGTGCTCATAGGACACAAAGAACACCAGGGGAGAGGTTTGCAATAAGCGACAAAAGGAGATCATCGCGGACCTTACAATAAGCGCAAAAGCGCCTCTGATAAGAAAAAATACACCAACAGAGAGGCTCGCAATGTGCTCCAAATGCGCTCATTGCGAGCCACGTGATGAGCGCCAAAGGCGCTCAGCGGGAGGCTCGCAATGAGCGCCGAAGGATCTCAGATGACCAAAACACTTACTGTCTGTGGCAAACAGCATTACCTGCCTTACAATTTTATTGCCCCGTCATTTTTGAGGGGCAAGTCGCTAGTGTAATATATTATATAACAGTGACATGTAAATAGCGTCGAATATTTAATTAGAAGTCAGTGGGGACTCCTACTTAACCCTCTTGTTGTTATTTAGTCATTCAGTCATGACTTTCCATAAACCTATGGACCACAGCGTGCCAGGCACAACTTTCAGCCACTGCTCCTATGAGCTCCCACAAGCTCATGTTTATTGCTGCAATAACCTCATCTATCCATCTTAGCTTTTGCTGTCCCCTTCATTGTGTTCTTTCAAACTTTCCCAGCATCATGTATTCTCATGATATGGCCAAATTATTTCAGCTTTAGCCTCATGGTCAAACCTTTCAGTGAACAGTTTGGCTTTATTTGTTGTAGAATTGATTGGATCTTCTTGCAGTCCAAAGGATTCTAAACAGCTTTCTCAATTAGCACAGTTAAAAGGCATTCATTATATGGCTGTCAGCTTTCTTTATTGCCCAGCTCTCACTATGCAGACCTTTTTTATTGTAATATCTTCACTTTTTAATACCTTGTTCATAGCTTTCCTACCAAAAGCAAACATCTTAATTGTATGGCTGCAGCAAACATCTGCAGAGATCTTCAAGCCCAGGAAAATAAAATCTGTCACTGCCTCCATTTCTTAACCATCAATTTGCCAGGAACTGATATTGCTATTTGCTATTTTCAGTCTCTTCTTTCACAATCATGAATAGGCCCTTTAGTTCCTCCTTTTAGCCATCAGAGTAGTATCATCCACTTATTTAGGCTGTTGATATTGTTCCCTGCAATATTGATTGTGGCTGCAGTTAAAAAGGTACATTTTGTAAGCTATAAATGGTTAAATCACAAAGTAACACTACAATTACAATATTGCTATATTTGTGAGACCTATTTAAGGTTTCTGCTTCTTTAATCTAGGCATCTCACATATATCTTTTCATATGCTGCTTAATTTATTTATTATTGATATGTGTTATTGTGAATCAATGGTTAACATAATTGTACTACTTTAGTACATTAAACTCACATCAAGTAGTTATTTCACCGTAAACTAGTCATGCTTCATAAATAAAAAATATTTTGATTTATAAATCAAAGGAAAGGGTTTTTATGACAGAGTGGGAGCAGGGAAGAGAAGATAGGGTATAAGTCCAGTGACAGAACTACCATTTTTTTATGGGAGAACGAGAGTTGGCACACTCTTAATATAAATAAATATATATATATATATAAATATATATATATATATATATATATATATATATATATATGAGATATAGAACTTTCAAAGCCAGAATAGTTTATTCATCTTATAACAATTTTGTGGAAGTAGTATTTATATATAGAAGTGTATATAAGGAAGAAGAAGAAAAATGCATGACATATCAGTGTAACCTTTATTGAAACCAATGATTCACCTCATGAAAGGATGTTAGGTTAGTGAATTTACACCTCTAAATTTCCAACATATATTTTCAAATGCAAGCTGATTCAATTACTGTGTATGAATACTCTAACTTATAAAGCCCTTAACTCTTATCTCCAAATACACGTATCTCCAACTACACTACAACTTGCTCTCAGCCCATGATCTGCACTACTTATACCCTATGATTACGTCCTTCCATACTTGTATAAAGGACTTCTCAAGAGCAGATGCGATCCTTTGGACTTCCCTACCTTGCTGCATAACACTCAACCCTAGTCTACAATCATTCGAATAATCTCTGAACACTGACCTATTCAAAGAAGGATATCACTTTCCACCTGACCTCCAATAACATCAACCAGAGCTATCTATTCTGGTTCTTTCATACCTTTTTATACAAAATAAAATCTATCCATCAAGCTGCCTCCATACCTTACCACCCTATTACCTCCTAGACTATAAGCAAGGGCAAGGCCTTCATCTCCCCATCTGCATGTACAAATATGTTGTCTTGTTTTATTTTCACTGTCTTCAAACGTACATCAAAAGTTGTCATTCTACAAATAAGATGTAAATAACAATAATTAAAACAGTGAATTTACTTCCACTGTCCATATCTGCTTATACATACGGTACTCCTCAACCTCTTACAATACATCTGAACAAGATGCCTTTGGGTGTTTGAAACCTGTTTCTTTGTACACAGAACAAATCCTAACATCACACATATAGTTCACAGCATGCGGGTTGTTGCTAATGCTTGCGGGCTCACGTAGTGAGCCCGCTGCAACTGCGGCCCTCGCGAAGTGAGTATATATACACACAAAAAAAACAACACTATCGCAATAAACGCAAAAGACATTTACTGCGCTCCTCACAACGAGCGCCAACGTTGCTCATAGCACACAAACTACACCAGGGGACAGCCTTTCAGATCAGTGCTGACCTTACATGGACAGCAAAAGCACCTCTGATAAAAAAAATACAACAACCAAGAGGCTCGCAATGAGCGCCAAATGCTCGTAATGAGGGCCGAGATCTCAGACCACCACAAAAATTAATGTCTGTGGCAAACAGCATTACCTGCCTTACAATTTTATTTCCCCATAATTTTTGACGGGCAAGTCGCTAGTTTATACATAAGGAAGAGAAGGTCCAAATATTGTATTTTTAAAAGCTATAGTTAACAGCTGTTTTCAATGGAATGTTATTTAAAAATGAGTTTTCTTACAGTAACCCTTCATTGAAATTTATAATTTTACCTGAAATTCAGCTGTTATTATTTATCTAACAACCATGTTCTGTTATTTTTATTCTATAACAAAGTGACTACTGTTCATTGGTAATTAATTGCTGGGGGGATTGTACTTGCTCAAATCAAGTGTTTTTAAACTGAAAACAGTGTACACAGAGCCACATGGAGTAATTAACAATTAGTTATTGTTGCACTATAGAATTAGAAAACATCACAGAGAAAATTAAAGATTTAAATGTTTAGTGTAAGAAAATATACTTTAATAGCATTTACTTGATAAAGTACTTGTTATAAACTAGAGTGTTTTTAATCTTAACATCCTTTGTGTCTCATTAAAGGACAAAATGATCACTGTGGTAAGATTTTTTATTTTTTTTTCTATATGGTTTCTTTGTTTAAATAAACATTATACAACATGTTAGTAGAAATAAAAAAACGTAACATAACCTTTAAATTCTGTAACTTTTTTATGTTTTTTTTCTTTGCAGAATACATTCATTTTGTGATATTGGCTGCTGACACCTGTAACTTCCTGAGATGGATGTCTTCTTGTAATCTAGAGAGTTTCATATAGTCCTGCTGAGATAACTGACAGTTGTTAAGAGTGGAG
This sequence comes from Discoglossus pictus, assembly GCA_027410445.1. Classification (NCBI taxonomy): domain Eukaryota; kingdom Metazoa; phylum Chordata; class Amphibia; order Anura; family Alytidae; genus Discoglossus; species Discoglossus pictus. Next base: position 46,279,438 of record CM050171.1, on the reverse strand, counting down.
CTAGTGACTTTCCAAGTTGGTGGGGAAGAAGACAGAGACCTGGCCCCTCCCCTTACATTGAACCACCCAACAGTATAAACCCCTCCCCTTCACAAAATGTTACCTATATAGACTCTGCCCAGTGACACAGACTCCACCCACAAAAGTGATCCCAAAGAGAGAGACAGGGATAGCGATAGAGAGAGAGGGGGGGATAGTGAGAGAGGGCGATAGAGAGAGAATGATAGAGAGGGAAAGATAGAGATAGACAGAGAGAGCGGGATAGAGAGAGGAAGGGATAGAAAGAGAGAGAGGGAGATAGAAAGTGAGGGAGATTGTAACACACACCTAGCGTTAGAAGTAAGGAATAATTACCAGCTTTAATATAAGGCTGAAAGGCTATCTATATTTGTTCTTTTCCTCACTAAGTTGGAGGGACACTCTGAATAGTGGATGGATTTGCCGAAATAAACACAAGATGGCGCTGGATTTCACTAAGCCCAGGTTTATCCAGAGAATTAGCAGAAGACCATATATGGTATTCTCGAACGCATGGGTGGGGGTGTGTAACTTTGAGAACCGGATATGTCTAGTTTTACCTGTGAATATAGGAGTCCTCTGTGTGGAACAGCTGACCAGTGAGAGGACTTTGTGAAGGACATGTGACCTAATTGACCAATGGGAGCTAGGGAGGAGTATGGGGGTGGAATTGAGATTACAGGATTTATGAGGCCTTAATAGGGCCAGACAAACCCTCTTGGTTTCCTGGCTTTGTGCAATCTACAACTCTCTCTTCTATCTTCACTAAACTGTGGAGGCCTGGTAAAGTATCATACTTCACACACACACATGGACATAATTGGTAGTGTTAAGAATGCCTTTCTGCTAAGTTAAGAGATGTTGTTTCCATAGTATTATCATATATTATTAATGTATTTGTATTAAGTATTGTGTTCTAATAAATGCACATTTTCTAACCATAAATCTGTAACGCCACTTGAATATATATATATATATATATATTTCTTTATTTCTTTATCCATAGAGAACAGGAATCTCATAGGATGAGATTAGAATAATTATTATAATCATAATTAATATGATTATGAATAATAATATTGTAATTAATTAATTTAACCGTTTTTATAACAGAGATAGATTCTATGCCTCTTCTTCTATCCCTCTCTTACCCCTCTCCCCCTACCTCTCTACCCTGCCTCTATTCCCCTACCTCTCTATCCCTCTGAGCCTAGCTCAGGTATATTACGACTAAACCAATAATGATACAAGCAGATACTATGAAAGCAGCAAATACTGAGTAAGAGTAAAACTGAATAAATAAATAACTTGTTAAATGAGCAAATAGATTAAACAAACAGACTAAACAGCACATGGGAGGAACATCTTGCACCTACAGAAGGACAGAGTGATAATTCACCAACAAAAGACCAGAACAAGAAAGTTGCAACCCACTTTGGTTCTTCATGATTCAGTAATGTTTTGTTTCTCCCTCCATTTTAAACATAATTTAAATAGCAATTGGGAGAAGCATCTCTAACCCCCCACATGCTATTTAGACTATCTTTAAAAAAATACATTTGAATAAATCTATGTGCTTTTTTTATATATTTATTCAGTTTATAGGCTGCTTGTAAATAATTAAACATATATTTCTAATTCTGCTCCTTTACACACACATATATATATATATATATATATATATATATATATATGTGTATATATATATATATATATATATATATATCTATATATATATATATATACACACTAGAATATTGCCCGTCAAAAAATGACGGCAATGAAATTGTAAGGTAGCTAATGCTGTTTGGTGTATAATAATGAAAGATCTAATACATTAATAAATGAATATGTAATGCTGTTTGGTGTGTAATAATGAAATATATAATACATTAATAAATGAATATACTTTACCTATTTTGAAGCATTGTGTTGAAGAGCTGTCAATGTGTTTTGAGGTTGCTGCAGCATTAGTGGTGTGGAGCTGCTGTGTAAGCGTGCTGAATGTGTGCAGTGTAATAATGTGCGTGCGTGAGACGAAACCGTTAGCGTAGTGGTGTACTTCCGCATTGGCGTAAAATGGCGGGTTATCTGTGGTATGCGTCTTTGCGGATTATCCGTCGGTGTTTCGTGGTGTTTTTCGAGTTTCGTGTGGTGTTTTGCGATTGTGTTGTGGTGTTTTACGTGTTGAGAGTGCTGTAGCCCCGTTTTCGTTTTTTTCGTCGGCCATTTTTTCTGTCGCTTAGCGATTTTATTAGTGTCTAAAGTGTTTTAATTTTATTTAAATGAAGGTGTAACTTGTTTTTTTGAGGTGCTGGATGGTTCCTCTTGCTGTAGGTAAGCTTTTTATGTGTGTGTTTTTATTGTGTTTTAAATGTATGTCGGCGTGTTGCGTCCGATGTTTGCGAGGTCGTAATGTCTGGTAACGTGTCTCGTATGGTGTTTGCGTGTGTAGCCTCGTTTTTGTTTTGTTCGGCGGCCATTTTTTCTCTTGCTTAGCAATTTTTTTAGTGTCTAAACTCTTTTATTTTGAGTGAAATGAAGGTGTAAGTTGCATTTTTGAGGTCCTGGATGCTACCTCTTGCTGTAGGTAAGCTTTTTATGTATGTGCTGTGTGTATGTATTATGTTTTGAATTTTGTAATGTTCGCGAGTTGCGTCCGAGTGTTGCGAGGCCGTAATGTGTGTGAACGTGTGTCGTATGTTGTATGTTGTTTGAGTTGCTCGTAAAATTTAGTGAGTGTCGTAATTTTCTGTGTTTCGTGTTATTTGCGTTGCGACGTGAAGTTTGCGAGGGTCGCAGTTGCTGGCATGGAGCGACTTCGGCGCTCCATGCCAGCAACTGAGGCCCTCGCCCAGTGCTACGCGAGGGCCGCGGGCTCGCTATGCGAGCCCGCAAGCGTTAGCAACAACTTGCATGCTCACAACTATATATGTGATTATATATATATATATATATATATATATATATATATATATATACACACTGTATATATACACACACACATCACAATCCACAAACCAGGCAACCCAGGGTGACCAATTGTTACAGGTATGGACATTCTGAATGAACAGATAATCTGGATTTGTTGAAAACATCCTTAAACCATTAGTTAGTAACACCAGTATACAAGACACCATTGACTTTCTGAACAAACTCCGTCAGATTAAAGACCTACCGGCTAACACACTACTTGTTACCATGGATGTAGAGTCTCTTTACAGCAATATCCCACACAAAGATGACACTGAGGCATTCTTTAAGTTTCTTTGAACAAACATGCAAAACAATAAATATGGCCCTGATATTATTGTTAAACTAATAGAATATATCCTTACCCACAACTATTTTACTTTTAACCAAGATACCTACCGACAGATGATGAAGACTGCCATGGGTACCAAAACACCGAAACACCTTCCATTCATCTATAAAACTTAAAATGGATTTCTCCACAGAACACGTAAGCTTTCTGGACACTACTATATCCATCACCAATGGCACTCTCCACTCATATAGGAAACCTACAGACAGATGTAATTACCTACACAGCTCCAGTTTCCATCCCTGCCACACCAAACAAGCCATCATCCGTAATCAAGGTATTAGATACCATCGGATTTGCTCAAACACTGGTGACTGTGATAAAAATTTAAAAACACTGTCTGAATCTTTCAAACAAAAAAAGGGTTACAAACCCTGTACCATTACCCAAAAAATAAGCATTGCCATCAAAATACCCCATGAACACCTATCAAAGTACAAAAAAAAGAAACAACCGTATATACTTGAGTATAAGCAAAGGCACCTATTTTACCACAAAATACTGGGAAAACTTAGTGACTCAAGTAAATGCCGAGGGTGGGAAATGTGCTGCCCCCTGTGTCCCTCTCGTGCCCTGTGTGTCCCCCTCTTGTGTGCCCTCTGTGCCCCTTTCTTGTGTCCCCCCTCCCTCCCCTGTGTCTCTTCCCCTCCTCCCCCTTCCCTGTATCTCTTTCCCTCCGCCTCCCTTCCCTGTATCTCTTTCCCTCCCCCTCCCTTACCACCCTCCTTAACCACCCTCCTTATCCTCCCTCCTCATCCCCTCTCCTCTCCCTTCCCTGTGTCTCTTTCCCTCCCCCTCCCTTATCACCCTCCTCAACCACCCTCCTCATCCCCCCTCCTCAACCCCCCCTACTCATCCTAAACCCCCTTCTCAATCCCCCTCCTCAACCTCTCTCCTCAACCCCCATCCTCATCCTCAACCCCCCATCCTCATCCTCAACCCCCCTCCTCAACCTCCGTCCTCAACCCCAACCTCCCTCCTCATCCTCAACCCCCCTAATCATCCTCAACCCCCCTCCTCATCCTCAACCCCCCTCCTCATCCTCAACCCCCCATCCTCAACCCCCCGTCTTCCCCAACCCCCCATCCTCAACCCCCCCTCATCCTCAACCCCCCATCCTCATCCTCAACCCCCCATACTCAACCCCCCTCCTCATCCTAAATCCCCCTCCTCACTTTACCCCTCTAATTACCTCCCCCTCTCCCTTTCCCCTCACTTACTTTCCATCTCCATCTGTAGCTTCTCCTCCGCTCCTCCGCGCTCCTTCCGGCTGCGTCGGGACCCGACCAATGCTAATGACGTGAAGCGCATTTGACTTCACGTCATTAGCATATGCCGGGTCCCGACACAATCGGAAGGAGCGCGGAGGAGCAGAAAGAGACACGGGGGGAAAGAGAGACACGGGGTAGTGACTCGAGTATAAGCCGAGGGGGCCCTTTTCAGCCTTAAAAAAAGGGCTGAAAAACTCGGCTTATACTCGAGTGTATACAGTACTTCTCGTATACCTCTAGTTACCACATACCATCCAATTTTAGAGAAAATTCAGAAAATAATCAAAGATTTACAACCATTACTAGTTGAAGATACTGAATTAAAATATATATTCCCAAAACCTCACATCCTTGCATTTAAACAACCTCCAAACCTAAAACAAAAACTTGTCAGCAGGAAATTGGCCAATGAACAACTGAATACAAAAAATGGAACTAAATCTTGTAACAAACGTGCCTGTAAATTATGCCAACACATTTGTAATGATGATACAGCCACACATAACAACAAAACCTATAACATCAAAGGATCATATTCATGTACATCGTCAAATGTGGTTTATATGATACAATGTACTTTATGTGACACAGGCTGTTACATTGAAGAAACCGGCCAAAAAATGCATTTAAGGATGAATTTACATAGGCATTCAATAAGAAAGCATAATGAAGATAGTTATTGTAGCCCAGTAGGACACCATTTTAGCCAGAATGATCACTCCATCCAAAACTTAAGTCAAAATTCGCAAAATTTGAGAACATCCAAGAGAGAAAAGCATTTGAAATAAAGATGATCACATTCCTCAACACTAAAAACACAGGACTTAATATAGACTTGGGTTTTCTAACACATTATCAGAATTTCATGTGATTTTTTTCCTCGTATACCATAACAGACTTAGCACTCTTAGTGAGGTGTTTGTCCAACAGGAAAGATATCACTGTGGACTACAGTGCTCTGCTTTTTCATGTATATATTGATGTATATGTTTATATAATATGTGTTTATAAGTTTCCTTTGCTATGTTGTGTTTATTCCCCATACCTGATGATGTCCACTCTCTCTGCATCTACTGTTATTATTCAAACTGAGGGTTCCATCTCATGTAGTATTGCTTGAGACTTGATGAAGAGAGGTTTGTCCAATACAAAAGGTATCAAATTATATTGCAATACTCATTATTAATCTATATATATATATATATATATATATATATATATATATCACATATAATAGTTGTCAAACTATGAATCGTCGTCATGCTTTTCCTACGGTGCCTCAAAACACCATCCAAAACTCCCACACAAACCTTAACTCTCAGCACTTACTCCTACGGCGCCACACACCACCGGACAAAACTCGCAGCACTTAGCCGATCAAACACACAAGCACATGACGACCGCGGGACTTAGAAAAAAAATACGACTCCAAATATGAGTCGTAACACTTAGAAAAAACAAAATACGAGTCGTAAAAATACGAAATTACCAGCCGAGATGCCCAAACCAAAAAACAGTAAAAACACACTAAATACACCCGAAAAAGTTACAAACACATCACACACAGCATGGGGCAACAGCCCGGACGTCTGAGTGAGCTAGAACACAAATTTAACTCGATTTAGATGATTTTCACCACTCAGATAGCGCCTAAGCGAGGATAAAAATAGACGCTGAAAAAATTTAAAACGAGGCTACACGACCGTGAAGTGCGCAAAATATAGCCAGACACGTAGCAGTTTGACAAGGCACGTACGAGGTACTAAAACCGATTGTTACTAAAGAAGGAAAAATTCTTCCGACGCGCGTAACACATACAATATCACCGCCATTTTACGACAATATACACAATAACGCATCTGAAATGGCGTCTTTCCCGCCTAAATTAACGATTCTGGCTTGTGCACGTAGCCTATATATAGGGCACACTTGCCACAGTGCTGACACTTTCTCCTCAGGTGATGACAATCTGACTGGACATTTTCTGCTGCCGGAAAATCCAAAGAGATTGTTAGCTCTTCAGGATTTTGATTGCTGGCTATTTATTATATATAGGTAAAGTATATTAATTAATTAATTATTTATTAATTAAAAAAATATATTAATACATTTTTTTTTTACAATTCTCCATTTTGCAATACCTGTACTTTATCAAGATATTAATCATTAACCATTTCAAATATGTTTATTAATTGATTAATTAATTTTTATGGACATTAATGTATTAATTATTCATTATTTAACAAAAAATTTAAAATTGTCACTACCTTTACTTTATTATTACATTATTGATTAACTCTTTATAATATATTTAGTCATTGATTAATTAGTAATGTTCATTCATTAATTAATAATCAATTATATTTATTTTCTGATCGATTTTTTTTTAACTTTCTTATTATGACTATGTCACACTGGACTTACATTTTGGGGTTGCTGCTCAACTATTAATGTTCATTTATTACTTCATTAATCATTAAGATTAGTAATGTTCATAAATTAATTATTAATTTGTCATAACAACAAATTTAGTAAAAATTGGATAAAAAAAGATGTATACTTCACAGTGGACTTACATTTCGTGGTTGCTGCTCAACTATTAATGTTCATTAATTACTTCATTGATCATTCATTCATTCATTTTTTTTTTTCAAATGGCTTAAAAGATATGTAAATTTTGCACTGCACTTACATTTCAGTGTTGCTGCTTAATTATTACATTGCTGTTATATTTCTGTTGTCAGACTTCATTATTAATGCACTTATTTTGGTGTGTTGAGGCTTAATTATTAATGGTTATGATTAATTATTTAATTAGTCATTTATTTTAAAGAATATAAAATTAAATGTGTTAAAATGCATCACAAAATAGGTAGATTTTACAGTGTAATAATATTTATCTGTTGCTGCTCATTGTCTCAAAGGAATAGGATCCTCAAACTCCTTAAATATTTAGATCACTTTATTACATTTTATAGTGCATTTACTTATATCTTTCATGTATGCCAATTAAACATCATACAAACATTAACAATGCTTTTTATTTTATTTCACAGTTTGATCATCTGGGCACCTGACTATACAGAGTGACGTTTGCAGCATTTGATCTGCAATAAGATCACCTTCACAGATATATCATTTAATGATGCTGTTTTTTACAACAAAGTGATTAACATCCTTAGTAAATTGACATTCGCCAAATTCAATAGGGCTCTATATAACCACAAAGCATATTTTTAATACAGAAGATGCCAGTTAGTGAACTCCTATCCAAAAGCAAAGTCTTCAGTAAAAAAAACACATATCAAAATAAATATGCTCTGTGCTTATATAGAGCTCTATTAAATTGCCTGAATCGCAATTTAATAAGGCTGTAAGAATTATTGATTTTCCTTAAGCGATGTTATTAATTTATTAATACATATTAATTAATTAATCATCATGAATATTTAAAAAAAAATATAGATTGTCTATTTCACAATGCATACAACATTGTAAGCAATTCCATATTTAAATTCCTTTTATTAAATGCATGTATGACAAGGACAACAAGTACTTTCAATGATTCATACATTCATTCAAACAAAAAATGTTATATGATTTTTACATATTTCTCAGGTCTCCACCTGTCTGAACACAGGAGTCGCCTCTGCAGGATTTCACATTATAGAACACCTTAATAGGTATATGATTTTGTGATGACATTCTTTAGAAATATAGCATTAAGTATTCATTTGTGTTGAGCAATGTTATTAATTAATTAATATTAATTAATTAAACATGAATCATTATAAAAGTATAGATTGTCTATTTCACAAGGCATACAACATTGTAAGCAATTCAATATTTAAATTCCTTTTATTACATGCATGTATGACAAGGACAACAAGTACTTTCAATGATTCATACATTCATTCAAACAAAAAATTAAATATCATTTTTACATCATTTTACAGATTTCTCAGATCTCAACCTGCCTGAACACAGGAGTCGCCTCTGCAGGATTTCACATTATAGAACAACTTCATAGGTATATGATTTTGTGATGACATTCTTTAGAAATATAGCATTAAGTATTCATTTGTGTTGAGCAATGTTATTAATTAATTAATATTAATTAATTAAACATGAATCATTATAAAAGTATAGATTGTCTATTTCGCAATGCATACAACATTGTAAGCAATTTAATATTTAAATTCCTTTTTATTACATGCATGTATGACAAGGACAACAAGTACTTTCAATGATTCATACATTCATTCAAACAAAAAATTAAATATCATTTTTACATCATTTTACAGATTTCTCAGATCTCAACCTGCCTGAACACAGGAGTCGCCTCTGCAGGATTTCACATTATAGAACATCAACTTCACAGGTATATATACTTAGCTACTGATGTTTTAACTAATTATACTTTAACATCATATCTTGATTTATCGATTAATTTTGCTTCATATCTTAATTTATTGATTCATTCATGTAATAACAAAAAAAAAAGGGTTTCACAGCATTCTATACTTTGCTCATAGCTATTTCCGTTTGACTTTCTTTATGAAACCATGCTTACATGTTTAGATTTTGCAGTGATAACACTTTAACATTCTTTTATTCATGTGTATTCTTTCATTCATAAATTAATCATTATGTTACTGCTCATTGTCTAACAGGGATAGAACCTTAGAAGCAGTTAAATATTTAAATACATTTATTATATTAGGACACTTAACATTTTACAATGCATTGGCCATATGTTGCTGATTAGGATTTACATTTGCTATGCATGCCAATTAAAAAGGATATTTTAAATGATTCAGAAATTAATTTAAAATAATATTACAAACCCTTTATATGTCATTTTACAGATCCATCATCTCTGCACCTCCCTGAAGACACAGAGTGATGTCTGCAGTATTTCAGTTGATATCACATCTAATTGACAGGTATCATTATTGATGACATTCTTTATAAAAACAGGATTAACAGCCTTATTAAATTGCAAGTTGCCCTAGTAAATATAGCTGTAATGATATAGGAATCACAAGGTCGTGGAGACCAGCAGCCAAGGTCAGCAATAATCCAGTTCAGCAACTTGTAGGTGAAACAGAAACAAGCTTTATTGAAGTGATCAGGAACCACACAATAATCTGGCAAGGTACATTGACAGGAAGTGCCTTATACAGGCCAAGGACCAGACACAGCTGAAGAGACTTAGGCACTGATACAATTGCTAGCAGAGTCAAGGTTATCAGCTCTCAATGAAATTCACAAAGGCAGGCTGGCGCAGTGGTAGGGAAGAGGTATAGCAGTCTGGGGACCAGGGTTCAAAACCCAGAAGAGTCAATTCCTCACATTACCCCCGCCTCTATAGGTGCAGCCTCTGGATGCCCTATTACCCGGTTTAGCAGGGTACTGCACATGGAAAGACCGAAGAAGGCCAGGAGCGTGAATATTGTCCGCTGGTTCCCATGGCCTTTCCAACGCACCACATACTTGTTGCGGAAGATCCTGGAGTCCAGAATTTTCTCCACCTTGTATTCATCCTCACCATCCCCGAGGACTGGAGGTGTGGCAGGCAGGGCTCGGCCACGGAAAGTGTTTGCATGGAAAGGTTTCAGCAGTGAAACACCGGATGTATTTTCATGGAATCTGGAGGTTGCAAACGAAAAGTGACAGCATTGATCTGAGCGATGATCTCAAAAGGTCCCATGAACCTCTGACCCAATTTATGAGAAGGAACCCTAAGCTTAAGATTCCTTGTTGACAGCCAAACCTTGTCACCAACATGATAAACTGGGGCCTCCGTTCTATGCCTATCAGCAGCTCTCTTGTAACATTCCTGAGCCTTCGAAAAAGTCTCCTTTAACAGGTCTTGGGAATCCCGTAAGGTGGTTAGCCGATCAGTGACTGCAGGAATGGAAGTAGTAATTGAGAGACTCACTAGAAAGGTTGGATAGTAACCATAGTTGGCAAAAAATGGGCTCAAAGAAGTGGAGCAGTGTTGGGCATTGTTATAGGCAAACTCCGCCGTGGGTAGAAAATCCAGCCAGTCATCCTGCAGGTAACTAATATAGCACCACAAATATTGCTCCAAAGTCTGGTTGGTTTGCTCAGTCTGTCCATTACTTTGTGGATGAAAAGCTGACTACAGATTTACATTAATACCTAGATTAGAACAAAAATGTTTCCAAAAACGAGTAAACTGTAAACTGTACGCCCCTGTCCGAAACTACTTCATCAGGCACTCCATGCAAGTGAAATATTTCCAGAATAACCAGGTCAGCCGTCTGTTTAGCTGAAGGGAGACCACGAGCTGGTATGAAATGATCCATCTAAGTTAACCTGTCCAAAACAACAAGAATGGTAGTGTGTTCCTTAGAGGGAGGTAGTTCCACAATAAAGTCCATGGATATAGATCCCCAGGGATGATGAGGAATCGGAAGAGGCTGAAGCAAGCCAACAGGGGATGAGCGAGGAGTCTTATGTCTGGCACATACATCACAAGAGGACACATACTTCTTAACATCCTCATAATACTTGGGCTACCAAAAGGATCGGGCGAGTAGCTCTTGTGTCTTTCGGATTCCTGGATGACCTGCTGGTTTTGAGTCATGGTAGAGACGAAAAAGGTCCAGTCGCACTGACTCCGGAGCAAACAGACGTTGTTGAAAAATCCAAAACCCATTAAGCATCGTCATATGGAGATCACGAAGAACTGGGTCTTCAGCATAGCCCTTTTTAATGCGAGACATCAGATCAGAAGGAAATGTGACTCCTATAAATATATCCTCCGGCAAGATGGTGGTCTTGGTTACGGTAGTATGGAGGGGCTCAGCTTTTCTAGACAAGGCATCCGCCTTACCATTCTTGGTGCCAGGACGGTATGTAACCAAAAAATTAAACCGCGAGAATAATAGGGACCATCGTGCTTGTCTGGCTGACAGTCTCTTAGCTGATCGAATACATTCCAGATTTTTGTGATCTGTGAGGACAGTAATTGGATGGGTGGCTCCCTCCAAGAGATGTCTCCATTCGGTGAAGGCAGCTTTTATAGCCAAAAGTTCTTTATTCCCTATGTCATAGTTTCTTTTTGCTGGCACCATCTGGCGGGAATAGAAGGCGCACGGATGTAACAGCATCTTAGGTCCAGTCCAGGGGCGGCCCGTCCATTGGGGCGTCAGGGCAAACGCCCCCCCCAAATATTTTCGTGACCCTGCAATAAAAAAACACATCAATGTATTAGTAATAACCCAAAAACAATTAAATATAAGGTGTACATCATCATTCAAGTCTTAATACAGTAATAAAATGAAGTAAAGTTAGTAAACTATTCCCAGGGACACTGTCACTTTAAGATAACCCCTTGCGCTACATTAACTAATGCTGCTGTGTATCTATTGTAGCCCCCTGCACCCTGTGTGATCATATTACACTAGTAAAGTACACTAACCTTTAGACTCTTCTCTTCAATGAGGCCTGGCCTGGCCCCCTGACCGTTAATGCATGCCGCCCACCATCACAGTGACGATATGCATGGGCGGTCATAAATAAATGAGCGCCCGCCAGCTAATAGGGCCTCGAGTTTACTTTTTGATTGACTGATACTGTGAATAAAACCACCAGTTGCCTGTCATTCCCCCTTTCTGTTTCCTGACCCTGGTCACGCTGAGACTGAGAGACCTTCCTGGCTGAAACTACTCACATCTGCTCTGCAGCCTGCCTAACAGTAAGTCTACCTGGCACCTGCCCTGCCCCTGGCCAAACCAAACCCCTAGTAGCCCCTAATAAAAGGTAGGGTCACCCAGTTACCCCACTATGCCTGCCTGGCCTGCCACCTACCCAGCCACCCACCAACTTACCTACCACCGACGACCCTAGGCCTGCAATGCCTGGTGCCACCCCCAGCCATCACCCCCATGTGGCCTGTGCCACCCCCGATCAGGCCTGCCCTATGCGATGCCACCGCCCGATTACCCCGATCACGGGATCGGGTGGTGAGCAGGGTGGCACAGGGCCACATGGGGGTGATCGGATCACCCCCTTGATGAGGCCTGTGCCACCCCTGACCGACCGATGGGCGCCTGAGCGTGACCGACCCCACCCTGATCCAACTACCTACCTAGCACACCCCCCCCCCTATTTTTATTCCATTTTTAGAAGTAACAGGCATGTGCATGTGCCTGTCACTTTTAAAGATAAAATAAAAATAAGGGAAGGGAAAAACAATACAGTAAAAACATGAATACAATTATACAAATAAAGTAAACAGCATGTTAAACAAACAATAATAAAAATAAAATAAACAACAGCACATGCTTACCTGTCAAATTGACCCCTCCAGCGTTGGCCTTCTGTCCTCTATGACCTGGATAGTCATAATAATCCAATGTTGATTGAAGCCCATGTCATAAAATCCAATGTTGATTGAAGCCCATGTCAAATAAATAATCCAATGTTGATTGAAGCCACTGGTCAAATAAATAATCCAATGTTGATTGAAGCCACTGGTCAAATAAATAATCCAATGTTGATTGAAACCACTGGTCAAATAAATAATCCAATGTTGATTGAAGCCACTGGTCAAATAAATAATCCAATCTTGATTGAAGCCGTTGTGCAAAAATAATCCAATCTTGATTGAAGCCATTGTCCATCCATCCATTCTGGCCCATTGAAAGAGGCCTCCACCAAAAAAACCCTGACGCTCTAAAAAAAAAACAACAACAAACTAACAGAGCTCCTCCTACAAGGAGCCCCACCCGCGATTAATTGAATTTTTCCCACGGTCTGCTTTATATACTAATTTTTGAAGGACTCTGATTGGCTGAAATTTTTGATTGACATCGATTTCAACCAATGAGAGTCTTTAAAATATTAGCAAACCAGCAAGCAGGTATGGAAGCCTGTAAGGGAAAAAAAGGTTAGTGTGAACTTGTTTGACCCTGTATGTATTATACATATTACAGGGCTATTTATGTGATATACATGTTACAGGATAATATCCTGTAACATGTATAGCCAAAAAATAGCACTGTAATATGTATAAAAATAATGTGTAATAGAAATACATGAACAATATAATAAAATAAGTTATAAAGTACATCAATTAATCAAATAATAAATATCAATTAATATATATTGTTTTATGTATATGTTTATGTATATTTATGTGTATTTTTTATGTTGTGTGTGTGATATATATATATATATATATATATATATATATATATATATTTAAATATATATATATATATATATATATTTATATATATATATATATATATATAAATATATATATATAAATATATATATATAAATATATATATATATATATATATATATATATATATTTATATATATTGATATATATATATATATTGATATATACAGGGAGTGCAGAATTATTAGGCAAGTTGTATTTTTGAGGATTAATTTTATTATTGAACAACAACCATGTTCTCAATGAACCCCAAAAAACTCATTAATATCAAAGCTGAATATTTTTGGAAGTAGTTTTTAGTTTGTTTTTAGTTTTAGCTATTTTAGGGGGATATCTGTGTGTGCAGGTGACTATTACTGTGCATAATTATTAGGCAACTTAACAAAAAACAAATATATACCCATTTCAATTATTTATTTTTACCAGTGAAACCAATATAACATCTCAACATTCACAAATATACATTTCTGACATTCAAAAACAAAACAAAAACAAATCAGTGACCAATATAGCCACCTTTCTTTGCAAGGACACTCAAAAGCCTGCCATCCATGGATTCTGTCAGTGTTTTGATCTGTTCACCATCAAAATTGCGTGCAGCAGCAATCACAGCCTCCCAGACACTGTTCAGAGAGGTGTACTGTTTTCCCTCCTTGTAAATCTCACATTTGATGATGGACCACAGGTTCTCAATGGGGTTCAGATCAGGTGAACAAGGAGGCCATGTCATTAGATTTTCTTCTTTTATACCCTTTCTTGCCAGCCACGCTGTGGAGTACTTGGACACGTGTGATGGAGCATTGTCCTGCATGAAAATCATGTTTTTCTTGAAGGATGCAGACTTCTTCCTGTACCACTGCTTGAAGAAGGTGTCTTCCAGGAACTGGCAGTAGGACTGAGAGTTGAGCTTGACTCCATCCTCAACCTGAAAAGGCCCCACAAGCTCATCTTTGATGATACCAGCCCAAACCAGTACTCCACCTCCACCTTGCTGGCGTCTGAGTCGGACTGGAGCTCTCTGCCCTTTACCAATCCAGCCACGGGCCCATCCATCTGGCCCATCAAGACTCACTCTCATTTAATCAGTCCATAAAACCTTAGAAAAATCAGTCTTGAGATATTTCTTGGCCCAGTCTTGACGTTTCAGCTTGTGTGTCTTGTTCAGTGGTGGTCGTCTTTCAGCCTTTCTTACCTTGGCCATGTCTCTGAGTATTGCACACCTTGTGCTTTTGGGCACTCTAGTGATGTTGCAGCTTTGAAATATGGCCAAACTGGTGGGAAGTGGCATCGTGGCAGCTGCACGCTTGACGTTTCTCAGTTCATGGGCAGTTATTTTGCGCCTTGGTTTTTCCACACGCTTCTTTCGACCCTGTTGACTATTTTGAATGAAACGCTTTGTTTTGTTCGATGATCACGCTTCAGAATGCTTTGCAATTTTAAGAGTGCTGCATCCCTCTGCAAGATATCTCACTATTTTTGACTTTTCTGAGCCTGTCAAGTCCTTCTTTTGACCCATTTTGCCAAAGGAAAGGAAGTTGCCTAATAATTATGCACACCTGATATAGGGCGTTGATGTCATTAGACCACACCCCTTCTCATTACAGAGATGCACATCACCTAATATGCTTAATTGGTAGTAGGCTTTCGAGCCTATACAGCTTGGAGTAAGACAACATTCATAAAGAGGATGATGTGGTCAAAATACTAATTTGCCTAATAATTCTGCACTCCCTGTATATATATATATATATATATATATATATTTGTACAATTTGGGCCTATATGGTCCCAATTTGTTATTTAAGGTTTTTAAGGTGCGGTTGGGGCCTACATGGTCCCACTTTGTTATTTAGGGTTTTTAAGGTGCGGTTGGGGCCTATATGGTCCCAATTTGTTATTTAGGGTTTTTAAGGTGCGGTTGGGGCCTATATGGTCCCAATTTGTTATTTAAGGTTTTTAAGGTGCGGTTGGGGCCTATATGGTCCCACTTTGTTATTTAGGGTTTTTAAGGTGCGGTTGGGGCCTCCATGGTACCACTTTGTTATTTAGGGTTTTTAAGGTGCGGTTGGGGCCTATATGGTCCCAATTTGTTATTTAGGGTTTTTAAGGTGCGGTTGGGGCCTATATGGTCCCAATTTGTTATTTAAGGTTTTTAAGGTGCGGTTGGGGCCTATATGGTCCCAATTTGTTATTTAAGGTTTTTAAGGTGCGGTTGGGGCCTATATGGTCCCACTTTGTTATTTAGGGTTTTTAAGGTGCTGTTGGGACCTATACGGTCCCAATTTGTTTTTTAGGGTTTTTAAGGTGCGGTTGGGGCCTATATGGTCCCAATTTGTTATTTAAAGTTTTTAAGGTGTGGATGGGGCCTATATGGTCCCAATTTGTTATTTAAGGTTTTTAAGGTGCGGTTGGGGCCTATATGGTCCCAATTTGTTATTTAAAGTTTTTAAGGTGCGGTTGGGGCCTATATGGTCCCAATTTGTTATTTAAGGTTTTTAAGGTGCGGTTGGGGCCTATATGGTCCCACTTTGTTATTTAGGGTTTTTAAGGTGCGGTTGGGGCCTACATGGTCCCACTTTGTTTTTTTGTTTTTTGTTTTTTTTAAAAAAAATTTATTAAAGATTGGATATACAAAACATATCTGACTCGCATAAAGGTGTAAATTACATCATAAATTTCAGTCCATTCACTTAGAAATCCAAACGACAATAAAGAAAAAGAAAAAAGAAATAGAAAGAAACAAAGGAAAAAGGGAAGAATACAGCCTTTTTCGACTTATTACATATCTTTGATTAATGTTAGAGCAGAAACCGGTGTAAACAGATTTAGCATGTGTACTTATTTCCCCCCTCTCTTCCCTTCCTTGCCCTTCTCTATTTCCTTTCTTCCCCTTCCCTCTCACCTTAGATATAGATTAGGAGTGTCGTTATTGTGGAAATTTCCGCGTGTTATATTATCCTCTCCAATCTTCTTTCAAACACTAAGTTCACTCTGACACATAACATTCATTCTAGCCGAGGTAGAGGGGGGAGAACAAGAAAGTCAGGAAGAAGTTGAGCCCAAGGGGGAGAATCTAATGAGTTAGCAAGACTACAACGTTAGAGATTTAGTTAAAGAAGAGTCCCAAATGGACCATTTATAGGGATCTATATTTATACGTAATTCAGAGTTGAAGTCTCTCTCCAATTCCCGATTCCTATCTACCGTGGTCAAAATTTCGGATAATTTAGGGAGAAATGTGTTCTTCCAATTTCTGGCAATAGCAGTTTTGACAACTATAAAGATTTGGGTCATAAACCCTATACTTTTAGTTGACATTTTAACGGGAAACAAATTGAACAATGCTATTTGCGGAGCGGCTGTAATATTTGTATTCAATTTGTTAGATACATATTCGAAACAGTCCTCCCAGAGTGAGAGAGAAATAGGACAGTTCCACCATATATGATACATATCTGCTGGGTTTCCACAGTTCCTCCAGCATAGTTTGGTTTCTGGGTTAAAAGTTATCGAGTATATTTTAGCAGGAACCCAGTACCATTTATTTAAAATTTTAAATTGAATTTCTCTTTGATTAACATTTTTCACAAACCTGTTTAGAGATGTCAAGGCCTGTCGCCAAGTTTCTTTTGACAACCGAATATGCATGTCTTTTGCCCAGCTTTCCATCGGGTTAGTTATATCTCCCTGAGTTTGGGTATGAAGAATTTCATTACATTTTGATATCAAATGTTTAAAATTTTGAGACTCTATCAGAGTAATCAAGTTATCTGAGCTAGTTGAGTTATTAGACTTGATTCTATGACTCAAAATCTGTGATAGTTTGTACAAAGTAAACCATATTTTGTTTGAGATGTTGTATTTCTTTTTTAACATGTCGAAGTCTAGTATTTTTCCTTTATATTTATCTACTATGTGGCCCAATAAGTATATCCCCTTCTCTTTCCACTCCGGTTCCAGCAGGATTTGGTTTAGAGATGTTATCGTTGTCAAGGGAGTAAGATAACTATAAGTCTCTAAGAGTTTGAATTTCTTATTCATTCTTATCCAGTCCTTTACCATATCGATTAAAATAGTTGCGTTAGGGTTAATATGGGGGATAGCTAGATTTGGAAGGTAGAAAAGGGCATTTAGATCAATAGAGGGTAACATATCTCTCAATTCTTGGTTTACCGGGTAGTTTGTTGAAGATTGGTCCATTTTATATATTGTGCTAATTTGATTGCTTCCTGGTAATGAGAAATCATGGGATACGCAATTCCTCCTTTGTTAAATTTTCTGCACATTATTTCTCGTTTTACTCTTATCTGGCCCTTCTTGTTAATGTATCTGTCTATCAGCTTCTGGAATTTACTCAGCCAATGACTATTAATTGAGAAAGGGAATGATCTTAACACATAATTAATTTTGGGTAAGAGAGACATTTTTACAGAAGCGATTCTACCAGAGAAGGAGATAGAATTTCTCGGCCAATTCTCAATGAGGTCTTTAGAAGTTTTGTACAAACTATTCAAATTTGAGTCTTGCATAATTTTAAAGTCCAAATTAAACTTAATACCTAAGTGTGTAAATCCTTTTGTATGGACTAGGTGATATTTATCCAAAAGATGTTCTTCATCTTTTCTATCCAAATTAATACTCAAGGCTTCTGATTTTCCCATATTTAGTTTAAAATTCGAAACTTTGCTGTAGTTGTCTATTATTTCCATTAAGACTTTCATAGATTTAAGTGGATGCTCCATATAAACCACCACATCGTCGGCAAAAAGGGAGATTTTATATTCATTTTTGCCTATTATGATCCCTTTAAAGTTTGAGGAATTTCTTATTGCTATTGCCAAGGGTTCTAGAGTCAAGGCAAATAAGATTGGCGACAACGGACACCCTTGACGGGTGCCATTTGATATCTCAAAGTAGTCCGACTGCACCCCCTTGCCCAGTACTGATGCCGAAGGGGCATTGTATAAGGCTGCTATGGCCTTCGAGGCAAAGGCTTCAAACCCGTATCTAAGGAGGGTCTGCATCATGAAGTCCCACCCTACCCTATCAAATGCTTTTTCGGCATCCATTGATAGGAATAGGGTGGGAGTGCCTTTGTTCTTCGCTAAGTTGATTAGGTGAATCATTTTGTGTAAGTTGTCGGAACCTTGCCTCTCTGCGACAAAACCTGTTTGATCCGAGTTTATTAGTTTTTTGGAAATTTCTGTGAGTCTTAAGGCCAGAATTTTCGCATATATTTTGGTGTTAATGTTCATAAGCGAGATTGGTCTAAAATCTTTACAGGTATGTGCTTCCAAGTTTTGTTTCGGAATAGTTATAATATTTGCTCTAAGCATCTCTGGGGGAAATTTTCCTATACTTTTGATTTCATTAAATGATAACAGTATAATTGGCATTAAGCAGTCCATAAATTTTTTATAGAATGATGTGGAAAAGCCGTCTGGGCCTGGGGTTGTATAATTCTTTAAGTTCTTGATGACTCGCCTAATTTCTACCTCTGTTAATGGACTATTCAATGCCTCCTTATCTGCTTCTGATATAGCTGGAAAATGGATTAGGTCTAAATATGACGTTATCTCTTTTGAGTTGGGCATTACGAAATTATCTCCCGGACTTAAGTTGTACAGAGATTGATAAAATTTGGCAAATGAGTCAGTGATTTCTTTGGGCTTAAAGATTTTCTTACCCTGACATTCTAAGTAGAGGATTTTTTGATTTTGGTAGTGTCGTTTTTTGATCTTATTGGCGAGGTCTCTCCCTATTCGATTGTCAAAATGGAAGGATCTCTGTTGTAAGCGCCACAAACAGTTATCCAATCGTTTTTGGTTTATTTTGTTGATTTCCTTTCTTATTGAATTTATCTCGTGAATTAAAATATTGTTTATTTTTATTTTATTAGCTTGCTCAAGCCCATACAACTTTACATATAATGATCTTAAAGATAGTCCTCTCTGTTTAACCCGGATACTTTTAGTCTTGATAAGAATGCCTCTTATATATGCTTTCAGAGCATTCCAGATTACTATGTCCGAGGATACTGAACCCATATTGATATCTAAAAAAGATTTGATTTCCTTACTGAGAGTATCTAGACTAACCTCGTCTTCCAAGATTTTATCATCTATTTTCCAAGTCCTTCCAGAGTGAATAGTTCTTATTTCCTGTAATTGAAGGGAGATTGGAGCATGATCTGAAATGGTTATTAAGCCTATTTTTGCTGATTTGATTATATTTAACAGAGACTCACTTACCAAAATATTGTCAATTCTTGAATACATCTTGTGCGAGCCAGAGTAGAATGTATAGTTTCGCTCAGTAGTATTTAGAAGACGCCATGTATCATACAAATGGTATTTCCCCAACAGTTTAGAAAAGTCATGGGATATTTTTTCTATTTGTTTATAGTGTTTTGGTAATTTTTTATATTCCCTGTCTATTTGGGGGTCCGGAGTCATATTAAAGTCTCCTCCCACAATAAGACCTCCTTTAGATATCTTTTCCAATTTTTTAAGTACGCCATTAAGAAAAGAGTTTTGTTTACGATTGGGGGCGTATACATTTGCTATTGATAATTGTTGGCTATTTATCTTCCCTACCCAGATAATATACCTCCCATTGTCGTCAGTGACCACTAATTCTTCTTCTAGACTTAGATTTTTGTTGAACATCATTACCACTCCTCCCGAGTTTTTTTTTTGGCAAGAATTTAATACATGAGGATATTTGTGTTTTGCTAGTTGTGGGATATAGTTTTTATCCCAATGGGATTCTTGAATTAGTACAATGTCTGGGTTGGTTTTATTTAACATTCTAGTAATGGAGGTTCTTTTAAATGGAGAGTTTAAGCCCCTAACGTTATAGCTCACTATTTTCAGCCCCCTGGAGCCGTCCCATCTCCGTGACTCCCCCCCCCCCTCCCCACACCTACCGGCTGCAAACATCCTTCCAAGCTTACTCCATCCATTCCAAGGACCTATTCGGGTCCTTCCTTTCATTCAGATGTCACCCCTTGAAGATGGGATGCAACTTCGGTCGCACTCTGTGGGCGTACGCAGTGAACGTGTGTCCAGTCCTCTATGGAGGTTGTACCCACGCCTTTAAATCTTATTGTGTCTAGGTGCCCCCACTTAATTTCTTTTCTCTATCTTACATAGTTACATAGTTACATAGTTACATAGTATTTAAGGTTGAAAAAAGACTTTCAGTCCATCAAGTTCAACCTTTTAAGATCTCCTTTGATCTGCAATATGCGGATTAACTATTAATTCATTAGTTGTTAATTAATTATTAATCAATTATTTAATGTTTTTTTTTTTGTTTCTTTTTTTATTATTATTAATTAGTCCAGAGGAAGGCAAATAGAAAAAAAATAAAATAAAATAAAACAAGCGAGACTTAGCCAAATGTCTAAAGGGGAAATGTAAAAAATTTGGATCATTACTGTCTCTCTAATTATCCATGATAACCCTGAATACCCTTTTTAATTAGAAATAAATCTAGTCCCCTTTTAAAGTTATCTATCGAATCCGCTGTCACCACCTCCTCTGGTAGAGAATTCCACAGATTAACCACCCTTACTGTGAAGAACCCTTTTCTTTCTTTGAGGTGGAATCTTTTTACTTCTAACCTCAAGGGGTGTCCTCTTGTCAGTTGAAAACCTCTTGGCACAAAAAGCTCCCCCGACAAATCTTTATACTGACCCTGGATGTATTTATATAAGGTAATCATATCTCCTCTTAGACGCCTTTTTTCTAGAGAAAATAAGTTTAATTTGGTTAGTCTTTCTTCATAATTTAGCCCCTCCATTCCCCTTATTAGTTTGGTTGCCCTTCTCTGTACATTTTCCAGCTCTAAAATGTCCTTTTTATGAAGTGGTGCCCAAAATTGTACTCCATATTCCAAATGAGGGCGTACTAAAGATTTGTATAGTGGCAGAATTATATTTGCTTCCCTGGCTTCTATACCTTTCTTAATACATGCTAATATTTTATTTGCCTTTGCAGCTGCTGCTTGGCTTTGAGCACTGTTACCTAGGTGGTTGTCCACAAGCACTCCCAAATCCCTTTCAATATCTGATACACCTAGATTTGCTCCATTAAGATTATAAATTGCATGGTTATTTTTCCTTCCCAGATGCATAACCTTACATTTATTCGTATTAAATCTCATCTGCCATTTAGATGCCCATTCCTCAATTTTATGTAAATCCCCTTGGAGGGAAAGCACATCATTATCTGATTTAATTACCTTGCACAACTTTGTGTCATCAGCGAAAATGGAGACCCCACACTCCAATCCTACCTCTAAGTCATTAATAAATATGTTAAAAAGGAGAGGACCTAATACTGAACCCTGAGGAACCCCACTTACCACATTAGTCCAATCGGAGTATGTTCCATTTACAACAACCCTTTGCTTCCTGTCTTTTAGCCAGCTCTCAATCCATGAGCAGATATTTACTGCAATTCCTGTATCCCTTAGTTTGCCCAATAGTCTCCCATGTGGCACTGTATCAAAAGCCTTTGCAAAATCCAAAAAGACTACATCCACTGAGTTGCCTTGATCCAGGTTCCTACTAACCTCCTCATAGAAACTAATTAGATTTGTTTGACATGACCTATCCCTCATAAACCCATGTTGACTCCTACTTATAATCCTGTTCAAATAGACATATTCTTGTATATTATCCCTTATTAACCCTTCTAAAAGCTTCCCCACTACAGAAGTGAGGCTCACTGGTCTATAATTCCCCGGATTTGCTCTTGCTCCCTTTTTAAATATAGGTATCACATCAGCTTTTCTCCAGTCATCTGGTAGAGACCCTGTGTTGAGTGAATCTTGAAAAATTAAATATAATGGTTTGGCTATTACAGAACCCAGTTCCCTTAGTACCCTTGGATGTATTCCATCAGGACCCGGGGCTTTATTAACATTTATTTTTTCCAACCTCTTTTGGATTACTTCCTGTGTTAACCAATTATTTGGCAAAGGTAGTGTAGCCCCATTATGTCGCAGTGTCCCAACCACTGGTACCTCCCTTGTGTATACCGAGGAAAAGAACCTATTTAGCTCATCTGCCTTTTCCTGGTCACTAATTATCAGACGGTCTGTGTCACATTGTAATGTTCCTATAGCTTCCTTCCTCGCCTTCTTCCCATTAATATACTTAAAAAATATTTTAGGGTTAGTCTTACTCTCTTTTGCAATTAATTTTTCATTTTCTATTTTAGCCAGTCTAATCGCGCTTTTGCAAGCCTTGTTGATTTCCTTGTATTCCCGTAAAGCAGTCTCTGTCCCCTCTTGTTTGTATAATTTAAATGCCTGTTTTTTACTCCGTATCTTGATCTTTAAATCATTGTTAAGCCACATGGGTTGTGATTTACTCCTTTTACTTTTATTCCCACACGGTATATGCCGATGTGTATGTATATTTAGTAAGGATTTAAATGTTGTCCATTTATGTTCAGTGTTTTTACCTATCAGTTCTCTGTCCCAGTCTATACTTTGTATTGCTGCCCTTAGACCGTTAAAATCTGCCCTTTTAAAATTAATAGTTTTTGTTGGCCCCTTAAAATGTTGTTTTTTTAATTCAATCTCAAATGAGACTGTGTTGTGATCACTGTTTCCCAAGGTTGCCCTATTTCGACATTTGATACAATATAAATATTATTTGTAATGAGTAAATCTAAGATAGCTTCATTTCTAGTAGGCTCCTGTATAACCTGGGCCAGATGATGATCCCTGAGTGTACTCAAGAACCTGCTCCCCTTAGCTGAACTGCTGGTCTCATTTATCCAGTTTATTTCAGGGTAATTAAAAGCTCCCATTATTAGAACTTGCCCGTGCTTAGCTGCATTTCCAATCTGTAACAATAATTGTATTTCCTCACTTTCAGCTATATTTGGGGGTTTATAGCATACTCCTACTAATATTCTTTTGGAATATGCTGCTCCGCTATTTAACTCTACCCACAAACATTCAACTTTATCACTAGGTCCACCATAAATATCTTCTCTGACTATAGCCTTAAATTCAGGCTTAACATACAGACAAATCCCTCCTCCTCGTTTACCATTGCCTCTATCTTTCCTAAATAGGTTATAACCATCCAGATTAACAGTCCAGTCATGAGATTCATCCCACCACGTTTCGGTAATGCCTATTAAATCCCATTTTTCATTAATTGCTAATATTTCTAACTCTCCCATTTTTCCTGGCAAGCTTCTGGAATTAGCAAGCATACACCTTATGTTATGAGTCTGTAGTTCTGAAGTGCCTGCCACTGAACTTGAATTACTTAGTACTACCTCCATATTGACTATACTACCCCTCCCCCCATCTCCTCCCCCATGAGTTGTTAATTCATCCCTTATACCCTCTACACTTTCTACCCCATTACTTATATCTAGTCCCTCCCCCCCACCTACTAGTTTAAAAACTCCTCCAGCCTTTCTACCATCCTATCCCCTAGTACAAAAGCTCCCTCATCATTAAGGTGCAATCCATCTCTACTGTAGAGATTGTACCGAAGTGAGAAGTCAGCCCAGTGCTCTAAAAAGCCAAACCCCTCCTTAGTGCACCACATCTTTAGCCACGCATTAACCTCCCTAATCTCCTTCTGCCTCCCTGGGCTAGCACGTGGCACTGGTAGTATCTCAGAAAATACTACCTTGGAGGTCCTTGTCTTCAGCTTATTACCTAGTTCTCTAAAATCATTCTTTAGGACACTCCATCTTCCACTAACTTTGTCATTGGTACCAATATGTACCAAGACCGCCGGTTCATTTCCAGCCCCTCCCAATAATTTGTCTACCCGATCCACAACATGACGAACTCGAGCACCCGGGAGACAGCAAACTGTTCGATTGCTGGGATCTGGGTGACAAATCACCCTGTCTACCTTCCTAATAATAGAGTCCCCTACAACCAGAACCTGTCTGTTCTGCCTATTCTGCCCTCCCTCTTCTCCAGTAGAGCTGTTCGCCCGGCTGTTAGAGGGAACAGCTCTATCTGGCATTGCCATTCCTGAATGGACATCGCCAACAGTTTCACTCAATCTGGCAAATCTGTTGTTGTTTGCCAACTCAGAACTGGCCTGCCTCCTCCTGTTCCCCCTGCTTCCCCTTGTAACTGTAACCCATCTGCCTCCCTGGACATCCTCACTAGCCCCAGCTCCACCCTCCATGCTAGGCCCAGCTAAACTGTGCTCAGTGAGCACCAACCCCCTTTCAAGTGGAGCAATTTTACTAAGTGCTGCAATTCTCCTCTCCAGATCTTCAATTTGAGCTTCCAGAGAGGCAACATGCTCACACCTGTCACAGAGGTATGGACCCTGGATCATCTGTTCCAGTATTGCATACATATGATAGGATGTACACTGAATAAGGTTGCCACTGGACTGACTCATAATTATTATTATTGTCTACGAAATTTCAGTGGGAAAAATAAAGAATATAATATAATATATTTATATAAAGTTTTCCTCCTTTGCACTATAAATCTGCCCTCCCTTTTCTTTGAAGGCCCTCCTTTTATTTAAACTCCTAGGCTTTTACTAGAATTGCACTTGATAATGAAAATGTTCGCAACCTCACAAGTTCCCCTTCTCCGGTTTCTATTAACTTCTGCCTTCTCGCCTGGGCACAATTAGTGCACTCTGCAGTTTATCAGCTCTTCTCCTTTTTATTCCTATTCATGCTTTCCCTCTTCCTTCTCTGTTTTCTTCCCCTTGACTTTACAATATCCTTCATTATCTCTTCCTTCTGACCCCTCCTTCTTACCTTTATTCAGTTATGGCGCTATCTACTGCCAATAGTCTATTTAATAGCAGTTTGGGATTTTCGTATTTCTCATACTACTTTACCTACTCAAAGGAAAGGATATATAGCTGGCATAATTCGACCTAGCAGCATTTTAAAGTGTAAAATTTTAAGGTGCTGTGTTTGTGTTCCAAGGGAGAGTGAGTGTATTTGTTAAAAGGCAACTAATATTGCGTGGCTTCTTATTAATTAAATAAAGTGTTTAAATATCAATCAACTTTATACAGTCTATCTTTCTTGTGCAAAACAGTGTTAAAGTGCATTATTATAATAAAGTGCTATGCGTGTCAGATAGTAAATAATAGCTTGTTTTAAGCCCTTTTGTTCCCAACATTCTTTCCCTAGAAGTCAAAATAAAGTAATTAACCCCTAATTACTGTCACTATTCCTATTAGCAAATATTCTTTTGTATACAATCTTGTCTGTTTTATTCTTTGTCCGGTATTATATTTTCTGGCTACTTAACCTTCTCAGAAGAGAGAGTATGGTAATCGACCCAGTTTTAGCGCTAGCAGCATTTTAAAGAGTCATATTTCAAAGTGTTGTGATTGTATTCGTAAAGGAAGGGAAGTATAGTTATTAGAGGATAGGTAATATTACTTAACCTCTTGTTATTTAAGTGAAGTGATTATGTGTCAATCAGTTTTCCAGAATCTATCTTTCTTGTGAAAAGCAATCTTAAGGTGCAGTCTATTAATAAAGTGCTATACGTGACTAATAATAATTTATAATTTGTTTTAAACCCGTTTGTTTTCTTCATACTTTCCCTGAGTAACCAAGTAGGGTGATCAACATATGATTAAAATACCATCTTTTCAAAGTGCTATGCAAGGTTTACCAGTAAAGAGTTTCCCTCTGCTCATAAGGAAAAAGAAAGAAGAAAGAATTAGCGAGCGAAATTTTTAAAGTGCAGACCTTTCCAGGTGTAGTGCCTGAGTTAGAATAATATATATAAGTCTTATAGAGTTTAACAATTGTCTGATTTAAAAATACTGTTTCCCCTATGACTTCTAGACAGCCTAGGCAGACATCGAGACCGAGTTTGCAGTAATTAAAGAAAAATCAGATACAAGAGGTAATGAAGAGACTTTTCCTATTGCAAGAATCCACCA
Source organism: Discoglossus pictus (assembly GCA_027410445.1). Classification (NCBI taxonomy): domain Eukaryota; kingdom Metazoa; phylum Chordata; class Amphibia; order Anura; family Alytidae; genus Discoglossus; species Discoglossus pictus. Next base: position 46,252,670 of record CM050171.1, on the reverse strand, counting down.
AGTGTCCCACTTTGTTATTTAGGGTTTTTAAGCTGCGGTTGGGGCCTACATGGTTCCACTTTGCTATTTAGGGTTTTTAAGGTGCGGTTCGGGCCTATATGGTCCCAATTTGTTATTTAAGGGTTTTAAGGTGCGGTTGGGGCCTATATGGTCACACTTGGTCTTTTAAGGTTTTAAAAGTTAAGGGTTGGGTCTTGAACGTTCTATTGTTTTTTTTGTTGTTTTCTATCACTTCCCAGGTGCAAACTATCTGTGGAAGCAGATTTGTTTGGACTCGTTGGTTGACTTACTGGACGTGAATACCCCGAGAAGGAGAGTCAACTGTAGGTGAGTATATGGTCACACTTGGAATTTGAAGGTTTTTAAGGTGTGGTTGGGGCCTATATGATCACACTTGGTCTTCTAAGGTATGTTTGGGGCCTATATGGTTCCACTTGGTCTTCTAAGGTATGTTTGGGGCCTATATAGTTCCACTTGGTCTTCTAAGGTATGTTTGGGGCCTATATAGTTCCACTTGGTCTTTTAAGGTATGTTTGGGGCCTATGGTCCCACTTGGTCTTCTAAGGTATGTTTGGGGCCTATATGGTTCCACTTGGTCTTCTAAGGTATGTTTGGGGCCTATATGGTTCCACTTGGTCTTTTAATGTTTTTTAAGTATGGTTTTGTTCTTGAATGGTCTGATTGATTTGCTTGTTTTCTTTCAACCCCAGGTGCAAACCCTATGTGGCTGCAGATTTGTTTCTACTCGTTGGTCAACTTACTGAACGGGAATACCCTGAGAAGAAGACCCGACTAATGGTAGGCGTCACTCATTTAATTTTTCTGTTAATGCGTATAGGTGCAATTATGATATTGCTGTAGTCTTGTCACATGAGTTTTTTCAATCTATATTGTATACCAATGAATTTAACACATTGTTACTTTACTTCTTGACATTTCTGCATTGCTGATCATGTATTTCAATGGGCTTTACAAGTATAAGGTCATTGGGCGGGGCTTATAAAGGTCATCATGACATCAGGGGGGAGGAGTTATAAAAATGGGTGTGGTTTAAAAAGGAGGAGTGGCTATGTTTCGCCCTGTCGCCCCTCCAACTTGAAAGGTCACCAGCCGCCACTGGTCCAGTCCTTTGAGACAGTATAGCACCAACAGCTGAATCAGAAGCATCAACTTCCACAATAAATGGTAATTCCGGCTGAGGATGTACCAGGGCGGGGGCAGATGTAAACAGAGTCTTTAAATCGGGAAAATGCAGTATCAGCCTTATCGGACCATTGAAAAGGAGTCCCTTTACGTGTAAGTTCAGTGATCGGTGTAATAACGGCAGAGAAATTCTTAATGAAACGCCTGTAAAAATTGGCAAAAACCACAAATCTCTGAATATTTTTTTCATTCTTGGGGATGGGCCAGTCCAGCACAGCTTTAATTTTACTTGCGTCCATACTTAAACCTTTGGGAATTATTACATACCCCAGGAATTGAATTTCTGTTTGTTCAAACTCACATTTTTCCAGTTTAATGTATATGTGGTGGATACGAAGGCGCTCCAGAATTATACGGACCTGTTTTCTGTGGTTTTCAAGATTATCAGAAAATATTAGGATATCATCCAAATATGCCACAACAAACTGATCCAGGAGATCTCGTAGTACATCATTGATAAGATGCTGGAAAGTTGCAGGGGCATTACACAGCCCAAATGGCATTACTAGATATTCGTAATGCCGGTACCTGGTTCTGAAAGCTGTTTTCCATTCATCATTTGGTCTTATGCGAACCAGATTATATGCCCCCCGAAGATCAAGCCGTAAATATTTTAGCTGAGCGAAGTCTCTCCAAAAGTTCAGGAATGAGAGGCAAGGGGTAGCGGTTTTTAACAGTGATGTTATTAATGTCCCTGTAATCAACGCATGGCCGTAGGCTGCCATGTTTCTTTTCTACAAAGAATATAGGAGCTCCTGTTGGAGAAGTAGATGGTCGAATAAAGCCTTTGGCAAGATTTTCTTGTAAGTATTCACGAAGAGCTTTCAATTCAGGCTCAGAAAGGGAATATATACGGCCAAATGGGATAGCAGCCCAAGGCAACAGCTCTATTGGGCAATCATAAGGCCTGTGGGGTGGAAGCTGATCAGCATTCTTCTTATCACAGACATCTGCAAAATCCTGATATAGTAGAGGAAGCGTAGTCAAGTTGTAGCAACTATTTCATTAATTGTTGTGGCAACAGGTGTTACCTTAGAGGGTTGACAATTCATTAAGCGGTGTTCTGAAGGAAAGGACAAAGTTCTGATCTTCCAATCAATCTGTGGGTTATGCAGAGCAAGCCAAGGTACCTCCAAAATCACTGGAAACTGTGTTGAGGAAATTAGGTGGAAAGATATAGCCTCATTGTGATTCACTTCCAGAGTCAACTTTAAGGGTACAGTCTCATGTGTAGCCGGGCCTGACGTAAGTGGAGAACCGTCTACTGTCTCCATTAACACAGGTGAAGAATTAGGGATAGACTGAATTCTATTTACTGCTGCAAATTGAATGTCCATAAAGTTACCGCCTGCTCCAGAATCTATCATAGCTGTAGTTGAAATTTTACGATCACCACATTGCAACGTGATAGGCACCACAAAATGAGGATGTTGAGTCAACATACCCTCTTCACCATGAGCCAGGGAAAACAAGGGTTGTGTGACAGAATCCAGTTGATCTGAAATCTGGGATTGGGTTTGAATCTGTGCACCCTCAGCAGCCATAGCTATTGTTCTTTTGGATTTGCTAGGGCAATTGATGGCATAGTGCCCTGCAGTACCACAATACAGGCATAAATTGTGAGTGCGTCGCCACTGCTTTCTTCATTGGATAATGGCCCTCTTTTTAGATTTACCTGCATAGCCTCTGGCTCAGCGTCTATAGGTGTTTGTGGGGTCGGAGTAGAAATTATTGAATAGGAAATAGGAGTAGCACTTGGTCCAAAAGAGCCCTGTCTTTCCAATCTTCTTTCAGACAGTCTCCGATCAATACAGATAGCCAAACGCACAAATGCATCAAGTCAGCAGTAAGATCAACACGAGCTAGCTCATCTTTTATAGCTTCTGAGAGACCTTTTCTGAAGTGGAACCTCTGGGCTGATTGGTTCCAGGTAGTATCAGCAACCCACTGTCTGAATTCAGCAGCATATTCAGCCACAGAGCACCTCCCTTGATGCAAATAAAGGAGAGTGGCTTCTGCTGTAGCACATCAATTGGGGTCATCAAAAACTAGGCACATGGCCTCAAGAAAGTCATTTAGATTACCCAAGACTGGACTGTCCTGTTCCAGAAGAGGGGAGCCCCAAGCCAGGGCTTCATCTTTGAATAGGGAGAAAATAAATCCCACCTTCTCTCTTTCAGATGGAAATCGGTGAGGTAACATCATGAAGTGCAAACGGCATTGATTTAGGAAATCCCTAAATCTTTTGCGATCTCCTCCAAACTTTTCTGGTAGGGGCAAGCGGGCGTCTTGTGCAGGTGTAACAGTAGCAGCCGCAACATCACATGCCCTGTAGCTGGTATACTCACTGTGCATTGACTGAAATTTACTTTGCAGTTCAGCTACCTGGTCCTGCAGCACTTGAATGGTCTGTGCCTGGGTCTGCACAGTTCTTGCAAATAAAGCAACCTGCTGCGCCAATGCAGAATCTGTCCCGGCGGTCTCCATGAAAGGGCCAGATTATTCTGTAATGATATAGGAATCACAAGGTTGTAGAGACCAGCAGCCAAGGTCAGCAATAATCCAGTTCAGCAACTTGTAGGTGAACAGGAACAAGCTTTATTGAAGTGATCAGGAACCACACAATAATCTGGCAAGGTACATTGACAGGAAGTGCCTTATATAGGCCAAGGACCAGACACCTGACCAGGCACAGCTGAAGAGACTTAGGCACTGATACAATTGCTAGCAGAGTCAAGGTTATCAGATCTCAATAAAATTCACAAAGGCAGGCTGGCGCAGTGGTAGGGAAGAGGTATAGCAGCTCTGGGGACCAGGGTTCAAATCCCAGCAGAGTCAATTCCTCACAATAGCTCTATATAAGCACACAGCATATTTTTTAACACAACTTCTTACTCAGTGAAGACCTTGCTTGGAAAGAAGTTAACTAACTAAAAACTTCCATAACCAAAATATGCTCTGTGGTTATATAGAACACTATTCAATTCCTTAAATCGCAATTTAATAAGTCTCTAAGTGTTTTATCATCAACATTAGTCACAGGTTGTCATTCATTAAAAAATACATATATGAAAACACATTTATGTTTACATGAATGAGAATTACACTTCAGAAGTTTTTTCATATTAATCTATAGTTTGCTAATAGCTCTTTTGCTTTGCCCTTCTTTAGGAACACATGATTACCTTTTTTTTATGGTTTTGCAGTCATGACAGAGAGAGAGACAGAGAGAGAGAGACACAGAGAGCGACAGAGAGAAACAGAGAGAGACAGAGAGAGAGAGACAGAGAGAAAGAGACACAGAGAGAGAGGCACACACATAGAGAGACACAGAGAGAGAGAGAAACACACACACAGAGACACACAGAGACACACACACAGAGACACAGAGAGAGACACAGACACACAGAGAGACACACACACACAGAGAGACACAGACACACAGAGAGACACACACACACAGACACACAGAGAGACACAGACACACACACACACACAGAGACACAGACACACAGAGAGACAGACAGAGACAGATTACCATTACAGTTATTAGAAATATATGACAGGTTAAAAAAATATGTATAATAAAAGAAATGCAATTCCTACACCTCTATATCCAATAACAGATTACAATGGCGGAAGAATGGCAAGGGAAAGGAAGCAGAGATGAAGAGATCCACAGACCCCTGAGACTTCACAACATTTAAGAGAAGAAGATCGACAGAGACTTCTAAATAAAAGAAAAATGGCTAAAAAAGCACAAAATTAGTCTGCTGGAGCTTCAAAGAAAAGAAAAAGTAAACAAAAAAATGTCTCTAAAACATTCTCTAATGACCCAATATTGCCTCCTGACACCAATGTTGATAGAGATGACACCAATGTAGATACAGAAAGTTGTACTAAGATCTATATTGAGGAAGCTCATGATAGTCCTTTATTTCCAGCACTAACAGTAGACACTCATTATTGTGGATTAATGAATGTGGTTTGTCAGTTTTGTGGGGCCTATAATTTTCTGAAAGAAAGACCAACTGATGGAGAGTGTATTAGTTGCTGTCAGAAAGGAAAGGTAAGACTTCCAGAAAGACACACATTTCCAGAATATTTAGAAAGTATAATGAGTGATCCTACATTTCCAAATTACACCAATTTTAAGAAAAACATTCAGTCTTATAACAGCGCAATTTAATTTGCTTCAATGGGTGCAACATTAGCCGAAAATGTACCAGAACATGGTCCTTACTGTTTTAAAGTCCAAGGACAAATATACCACCGGACTTCACATTTACACCCAGAATCAGGAGAACAAAGGGAATTTGCACAGTTATATGTGCTTGATACAATGGAAGCTGTTGAACAACGAATGATGCTTCCTAAAAATAAACAATGCTTACCCATAGTCTTTGAACAGCTTGATAACATTATGGCCAACAATCCATATAGTAAAAAATACAAAAAATTAGCTGAGGTTGAAAAAGAACAACTGGCACATGCACAAAGACATCAATTGCCAATGCCAAGAGTAAATATGGTTCTCAAAAGGGATTGCCATACTGATCAAAGACGGTATAATTTACCAACAAAAAATGAGGTTGCCATGGTATTTAAAAATGATGATGGGGAACCACCATTTGAGCGGGATATTAGAAAATATCCACGCAATCAAGAACAACTTTTTATAAACATAAATATTTTAAGTAGTAATTTGAATCCAAAGACATATCCCATTTTCTTTCCAAATTGGGAGCTAGGATGGCAACCAAAATTACAGTTGCAAAGATATCCCAATAGTAAAGTTTGTGTTAGAAACAATATTTCCATGCTGCTATATAAAGTGGCACAAACTGATGTTTGGGATTGTTTTAATCCTATTTTATGCGGGGGCAAACTCACACAACAATGGATTATTGATTCCTATTTACAAGTCGAAGCAAATAATCTTGTGAAATATGTTGTCAAATTTCAACAAAACAAGTTTAGAACAATATTGTGGATTAATGGATTATGTCGCTGAATTGGCTGCAGAGACATTCCTGCTGGACGAGCAATGATTTTGCTATCCTCTTTCCAAGGATCTCCTCGCAATATGCGAGAAAGATACAATGATGCCATGGCTATTGTCACTAAATTTGGCAAACCAGATTTATTCATTAAATTTACATGTAATCCACAATGGCCAGAGATCAAAGAAAATGTACAGCTTGGACAAACTACTTCTGACCGACCAGATTTGGTGGCAAGAGTATTCAAAATAAAACTAAATTAATTAATTCATGTTATAAAGCAGACTTATTTGGGAAATGTATGGCTTTTGTTTATACCATTGAATTTAAAAAAGAGGCTTGTCACGTGCACATACACTTTTAATCTTGCAAAAAAAAGGTAAATTGAATACAGCAGACAGAGTGGATTCAGTAATTACTGCTGAACTGCCACATCCAGAGAAACATTCCAAACTTTATGAGATTGTAACTCATAGAATGATACATGGTCCATGTGGAGATATAAATCCAAATTCACCATGTATGGAAAATAAAAAATGCATAAAAGAGTTTCCAAAACAATTTAAAATGCAGACTTATGCTAATTGTGATGCATACCCTTTGTATAAAAGAAGAGAAGGACAAACAGCTATTATCCGTGGCCAAAAGGTGGATAATAGATATGTGGTTCCATACAATCCACATTTGCTGATGAAGTACAATGCACATATAAATGTGGAAGCTTGCACTACTATCAAATCCATCAAATATGTGTATAAATATATATATATAAAGGATATGATGCAGCAACTGTTGTTGTGCAAGGTGCACAAAATTAAAAAGAAAATCCAATTTTACATGACGAAATTTCATCTTATTTAGATGCTCGCTATGTAAGTGCTCCAGAAACAATGTGCCAAAGGCGCTCCTTGCAAGCAACTGCAGACTTTAGGCCCACATTTGTGGAGGTGGAGGCTCCCACCGCAACCGCAACACTTAGCATCCGCAAATACAAGCCTCGCCAAAATACGACATTAGCGACCGAAACCCGCGCATATGAAAACACTAAAAACACAAAATATACACACAACAAACACATAAAAAGCTTACCCACAGCAACGTGGGGGGCACCCAGCAACTTTAAAAGTGAAGTTACAAGTCAGATTTGAGATGCATGATCGGTCACATGCTGCGTATTGATTAGCTGTCCATTTGCCACAAAGTCAATTTGTTTGCTTCACTGCAGGCAATGAAAGAAATGCTTTAGCACAAAGTGAACATAGAGCAACAACGCTAACTGCTTGGTTTCAATTAAATTGTCAGGACACTGAGGCCAGACAATTTTTATACATTAACATTCCAAATCACTATGTATTCGTAAATGGTGAATGGAGACAACGAAAAAAACAGAATTATAAAATGATCCCAAGAATGTTTACCGTCAGTCCACGAGCCATTGAACGTTTCAGTTTAAGATTACTTCTTTTACATGTTCCTGGTGCACAAAGTAATGAGCATTTACGCACAGTCAATGACATCGTTAATGATACTTTCCAGTTAGCTGCAAGACATCAAAACTTTCTGGCAGATTATACAGAATGGGAGAGATGTCTCGAAGAAGCAGCACTATGTCAAATGCCAAAGCAAATGAGAGAACAATTTGCTTTCTTTTGCATCTTTTGCAATGTACCTGATGCATTAACTTTGTGGGAAACATTTAAATTACATATGTGTGAAGATTTCTTGAAACGTTACAATGAGACCATTGCGCTATTGAAAGCATTAATGAAAATACAGGAAATCTTTCTTTCTCATGGAATAAAATTGTGCCAATTTTAATCTGCCTGATCCAGGAATTATAGATGAAATTAACTTTGATGAGTATGACACTGACATTAAATACCAAAAAACACAAGAAAAAATTGGAACTTTAAATGTATTGCAATTGGATGCATTTAACGCCATCACGAATGCAATAGAAGATGACATGCTCAAAGAGCGTTATTTCTATCTGGAAGGCCCTGGTGGATCAGGAAAAACGTATCTATATAATTTGTTGATGAGTTGCTTTTGAGCACAGGGTCAAATAGCACTGCCATTTGCAACCACTGGAATTGCCGCACTTTTGTTAGAAGGTGGTAGAACTGTGCATAGTGGATTAAAACTGCCAGTTCCCATTCTGGAAACATCAGTGTCGGATATTCAAATTAATTCATTACAAGCAAAAAAAATTCACAAGAGTAAATTAATTATAATAGATGAGGCAACTATGATGTCAGCTCACGCCCTGCAATGTATTGATCGATTATCAAAAAAAGTTATGGGTTATGATTTGCCATTTGGTTGAAAGGTGATGTTGTTAGGAGGAGATTTTAGGCAAACATTACCTCTGGTGCCACATGGCAATCGGACTGACAATGTCGAAATGTGTAACACTATTTACCTGATGATGCTGTTCAAATTCCAACAGAAATGATTGCAAAAGAACCACTAATTTTGACAATCTTCCTTCCTCTCCATCAATAACGAGGATTACTCAGACATTGCAAGCAAAGTCAAAAATATAGATGCCTTAAATCTAAACAACTAAATATTAAAATTAATAAATGCACCCCAAAAACACTATTACAGTGCAGATTGTGTTCTGGCTGATGACAAAGATGGAATTTATTAATTCTTTAACTCCCTCTGGAATGCCACCACATGTTTTGCAACTTAAAAAAGGGCAATTGTCATGCTACTGAGAAATATGAATCCTAAAAAAGGACTTTGTAATGGGGCCAAATTAATTGTGAAGGATTTAAAGGATCATTTTATACATGCAGAAATTATGAGTGGTACCCATAAAGGCAAAACAGTTCTTATACCGAGAATTTATTTGGCTCCAAGTGAGAGTGATTTGCCTTTTGTCCTTCAAAGGAGGCAATTTCCCATTATCATGGCATTTGCTTAGACCATCAATTAATCCCAAGGACAAACTTTTAAGTCTGTGGGTATTTTTTTAAAGAATCCTGTGTTTGCACATGGTCAACTCTATGTTGCATTTGCAAGATGCAATAATCCAGAGGAAATTAAAGTGCATGTTGAAGAAAACCCAAGTCAGGGTGATTTATTGGAAGATTGACGCGTTTTTAACAAAAACATTGTGTACTATGGAGGTGCTGTAAATATAGAGGACAGTGGTTTCATTTCAACAACAAAATGTTATGTTACTCGGACTGATTTTAGAGGAACACTATTTCATAAGAAACTCTATACAATGGCAAAAAACATAGAGAACAGTGGTTTTACTTCCAGGACAACATTTTAGCTCTCTGGGACTCTTTATAGAGGACCACTATTTCACATAGGAAACTCTATGTGCCATTTGCACAAAGTACAACAAGAACAAAAAAAGTGAAAATAAAACAAAAAAAACAGTAAACGGTGGTTATATCCCATAAAGAAAATTAAAAGTCTGCTGGACTCTTTGTAAGGGAAACCACTTGGACAGATAAAAAAAAAATGCAATGTCTTCATATATAACAACATTGAAAAAGGAACACTTCTCCTATTTCAAAGAAGTTATACCACACCAAATATAGAGAACAGTGGTTTTATTTCGAGGACAAAATTTGATGTCACTCAGACTCTTTTTAGAGGACCACTATTTCACTAAGAAACTCTATAAAATGGAAAAAATATAGAGAACAGTGGTTATATCCCGCGGATGAACTTTTATTACTAGCGGTCTCTTTTTAGAGGACCATTATTTCTATTAGGAAACTCTATTTGCCATTTTCAACATCTACCACAATCAAAAAAAAAAAAAAAGGAAAATTAACAGATTGGAATGTGTTAGAAGTTACCTTCTTACCTGATTGGCCCCACAAAACAATTAGGTGGCATTTTCTTTAACTTGAAGGTAAAATGTTATTGTTTTATGTTACTATTTAACATGTTAACATTGTATTTTCAAAGTTGTGGAAAGTTGGTTCATTGTATATTGTATATAGTCAAGGATTTATGTTACTACAAGTTTCACCATTTTTTAATACATTGAACAGTATAATTAAATGCAGAGTATTGATTCAGGGAGTAATCTGATCGCCAGTTAATGGGGTCAGGAAGGAATTAATTTTTTCCCTCTTTGATACAATTGGCCAAGTTTTAATGTTTTTTTTTTATTGTTTGCCTTCCTCTGGATTCAATGCCGATTTAGTTTAACAAGAGTTAGAAAAAAAAATGAATGTTACAAAGCATGTAATTGTTCTAAATAGTTATTTACTGAACGTTTACATAGTCTTCTGTTATTCATGGATAACTATCAATTCAATATGTTAGTATTGTTAAAACAAATGATTCAAGATTGTTTAAAAAACAAGTTGCATGTTACAAACTTTTATATTATGGATTACAATACATATTCATGAAAACTTCAGACATTATTATATTGTTATTCCATATATGACAATTAAAAGAGCTATTATTGAAAAAAATATTTATTCAATACCTGTTGGTGAAATAGAAGTTGCAAGTTACAAAAATAAAAAGTTTTATTCAAAATGTTGTATTTATTTGTAGATAAAATAAAGGTTAAGAATCTCAGACATTGAATACCTATTACCCTGAACAATATTTGACAGCAGCGCCACCGGGGAGCCCGAATGGCCGCTTCCCTGACAACTGGCATCCGACGTATTGAATTACATCAAGGGCACGGGTCCAAGAAGGCCAATGCCTAAAGCAATGCTCACTTGGGACTAAAGGCTCACCTGGAGGGGGATACCCCAATGGATCGCTAGCACAGCAACACTGAATACTACAGTAAGCAGCCGCACTACCACTGGATAGCAGACCTACCAAAGGAAAAGGGAGGGAAAAAAAAGGGAATCTCGACCGTCCACCGTGACCCCACACATCCAGCCAGTCTGACCCTATGCTCAACTCACTGCTTGAAAAACGATAACAAAAGATGGGGAGAAACAAGAAAGCCCTACCAACAAAAAGAATCACAGATTATTGCAAACCTCCTGGGGCAGCGAAGGAGGTGGCATCAGACCCCTCAGGTGAATCGGAGGATGAGGGCCAGGTAGAACCGCCTCAACCTGATATGAACCTCTCGAAAAGCTCACTAGCCCAGATTGAGGGGCTATTTCAGGCGTACATGACCAAGACTGTGGACGCCATTAAGAAAGATATTCACGATCTGGGCCAAAGGACCAACCTGCTTGAGGAGACCACGGATCAGATAGTGGAGGCACAAGAGAGGGACAGGCTGGAGTTTCACAAGAATTCCTCTCGCATAGCGGCGTTAGAAGATAAATATGAAGACCTTGAGAACCGCTCGAGATGCCATAATATAAGAATAAGGGGGATTCCCAGGGCGGTAAAGAATCTAAAGCAATATGTCTCAGAGACTCTGACCAAGCTCTTCCCGGAGGTCCCGGCCTCACGGCTGGAAGTTGAGAGGGCCCATAGAGCCCTAGGGGCAACAAGAAGCATGGAAGTGCCCAAAGATGTCATCATCCGTTTTCCTTGACAACAGTCAAGATACCTGGTGTTGGCTGCGGCCCGAAAGACCCCGGACATCAATGGGCCTGATAATGCTCCACTCCTTGTCTTCGCGGACCTCTCCCCCATCACGTTGGCCAGACGCAGAGACATGAAACTGGTCTTGGGAGTGCTGATTCAACACAACGTTCAGTACAGGTGGGGCTTCCCCTTTGCCCTTGTGTTCCAGCACAAGGGTAAATCATACTCGCTGCACATGGTCCCAGAGGAAGGGGTCAGGGGATCAGAGCCTCAGTGAGGGGGGCCAGATCTCAACCCCAGGCAGCAATGGTCAACTGTCCCATACAATACCCGGAATCAGCCTTCTGAGTTTACAGCTAGAGGCCCCACATCCTCACCCCGGACTCAGCCTATCCAGGTGCGGAACGAAGTAGCCCCAGAAGGTCCAGCTACAAGCGATTTGTGATAAAGAGGAAACCAGAAAGGACATGAAAGCGGCTGGACTGAGTCTTGCTCTTCTTTGATAACGGCCTGTTCTCTACAAAGTTCTTTGGGACAAAATGCCAAGTTTACTTGTTTTTTTTTGCTTCCTTTTTCTTAGCACCAAGGCCTTCCTTTAATTAGTGAACTGGTTGCTGGTTGCACTGTTCCTGCGACAATAGATATACTCCCTCTCACAGGCGGAGTTTTTATTTGTTCACTTTTTTTATTCTATTTTTTTTTCTGTCCCTCCCATGGGACTTGTTAACCCCTTCCTATTGTTTTTTTTTTGGAGGAGTGGCAGGTCCACCCATCCTTCCCCAGGGCTCCAGGATAGACGACTGGTGTAGGAAGATGTGTTTATAAGATCCAATGTGTTACTGTGAATGTTTAGATTTGCTAATTGTAAAGATTTACAAAGTTGTTACTATTTTTTTATTTGTGGCTCCGGCCCTCGCCCAGCCGCTCTCTCCATGCTGGTTCCTCTACAGGACAAGGTAAGATGACTGGACACTATAGCCTCACTTTAAACGTTAATAATGGCTAGACCGGCTGACGTAAACTTTACTTTTGTAACTCACAACGTTAAGGGCTTTAATTCCCAGTTCAAGAGAAAGAAGTCCTTTATGTATTACAAATATAGGAAGCCATCGATTATATTCATGCAGAAAACACATTTTGCCCGCAATCATATACCAACATATCTAAGCAGAGACTATCCCACCAGCTATTCCTCCACCCAAGCCAGCAGGAAAGCGGGGGCCTCTATATTGATCCACCGTAACTTCCCCATTCCAGGTAGAGTCTAAGATAGTGGACAAAAATGGACACTATGTAATACTTCATGGAACAGTTCTGGAGACTAAATTGTCCCTCATCTGCTTTTATGCCCCTACCACTACACCACATAAGGCACTACTGCATATCTTGAGGCTTTTAGAGCCATACTCTGGCAACACAATGGTGATAGGAGGGGATTTCAACCTAGCCTTTGACCAAAGCCTGGACCGCTCGGGCACCCAGACCACAGACAGTTACTCTAACAAATTAAGACAAATCAAGAAGGCGCTACATAGTCTGGGCCTGGTGGATGCCTGGAGGGGACATCACCCACAAGAACGGGACTATACGTATTACTCTCATACCCACGGATCTTACTCGCGCATTGATACCTTCTTGATAGCTTCGCCATTGTTTGATCGCTCAAAAAGGGCGGAAATACGGGTATGCCCCTGGTCGGACCACGCGGTGGTGAGCATAGACATAGATTTAGGGGTGAATATATCCACACCATACACATGGAAATTAAACACGCTTCTACTTGCTAACCCAGAGCTGTCAGAACAAATTAAAAAATATCTTCTCCTTTACTTTAAGTGCAACAGACCTGGGGACTTGGGCATAGGCTGGGTTTGGATGGCCCATAAGGCCTTTATTAGGGGGTCATGCATTAAGCTGGCTTCTGCTTTTAAAAAACAATGTAAAATCAGAGAGCAGGAAATTACTACTAAGCTGCAGGACCTGGAGATTAGGAACCAGTCATGCCCCTCCTCTAGACTCCACCAGAGGATAGATCAGTGCAGGCTAGAGCTAGATGCGCTGCTCTCCCACAAAATGGAAAAAGCCCTGAGACGAACCAAGCATCTGTTCTACTCAAAGGCCAATAAGCCGGATTCTCTGTTGGCTAGGAAGCTTCGGTCTAAGATAGCGGAGTCTAGGATCTTGCGGATAAAAATGGCAAAGGGACAGGTAACGGTCAGCCAAAATATCATCAAGCAAACGTTTGCTGACTTCTATAGCTCAATTTATTCCACGAAGCTGCAAACGACCTTGACCCTTCTTCAGTCTTACTTGGATTCCTGCGATCTTCCTAAGGTATCAGACCAGAGCGCGGCTGCACACAATTCAGACATAATGGTAGAGGAGATACTTGACGCCATCAGTAGCTTAAAAGTAGGGAAGACCCCCGGCCTTGATGGCTTTACCAATTCTTACTACAAGTCCTTTGCGCAAATCCTAGCACCATATCTCTTCCAACTGTTTAACTCCATTCTAAACGGGGAACCAATGCCCCCAGAACTTAATAGGGCTGACTTAATTGTCTTTCCCAAAGAAGGCAGGGACCCACTAGACCCGAAGAATTATAGGCCCATCTCCCTTATAATTGGAGATCTTAAACTGCTAGCCAAAATTATTGCAGATAGGATCTCGGGGTTCCTTCCGGATGTGATCCACAAGGATCAAACTGGTTTCGTCCGACACCGGCAGACAGCTGATAACATTCGGAGGACTATGAATGTCATTCATTTAGCCTCTCAGAACAGGACCCCCCTTGTGTGCCTGCTCTTGACATGGAAAAAGCCTTTGACACACTGGAGTGGTCTTATCTGTACGCGGTGCTGGCTAAGTTTGGCTTTGAAGGTCGATTAATACAACTGATCAGAACACTATACAAAAATCTGCAGGCCTGTTTGAAACTCCCGGGATCCGAAAACATGTCTATAGCTATCCAGAGGGAAACCCGGCAAGGCTGCCCCTTATCTCCGTTACTATTTGCTTTGGCGATTGAGCCTTTGGCCCAACAAATTAGATGTAACACAGAGATAAAAGGAATGCAGGTGGGTCATCATCACTTGAAATGCTCGCTATTTGCGGATGACCTTCTCTGCACCCAAACGGAGCCGGCGAGGTCAATCCCCGCCCTGCTGTCAACTCTAGGCGAATTCGGTGCCTTGTCGGGTCTGCAAATAAATGTGGAAAAGACCGAGGCCCTGGGAATAGACATTCCTCACACGGTCCTGGGGGGAACTGAAAGTGGAGTTTACATTTCAATGGCCCAAAAACTCTATTAAATACTTGGGCGTTAGAATCGCCAAGAAGCTGTCGGACATGTACAAAACCAACTTCCCGCCCTTAATTAAACAAGTAAATAAAGAAATGCGAAACTGGGCGAAATATAATATCTCGTGGACAGGGCGGATTGACTCGGTAAAAATGACAGTTCTGCCAAGAATATTGTACTTATTCAGAACTCTGAGGGAGGTCGCCGCAAACAGCGAAAAAGACAATATTCCGGCAGAGGTCTCAGGGTGGACTCTCGTGCCCGAACCTGAGACTCACGTTCATCCCATTAGCCCACTCGGGTCAGTTACAACCGCTGTGGACCTTTGTGGAAAACTGGCAAATGAGACCCCACTCGTGGGATTCTATAGTCTGGGATGTGCCCCGGTCGGGTGTCAGTCAGCGATATCCCAATATAATAATATTATCAACTCTGGTGGCTTGGGCTAGGTCCAGGCCGGTCGGTGGTCTGGCTCCCCTCCTGTCGCCATTGTTGTCCGTCAAATCCTTCCCGGAATTTGGGACGGTGTTTAGCCTCACCTCTAGACAATGGTGGCTAAGCAGTCCATTGGAAAGAGCAGGAATCTGGTTCTCAGACGAAGCTCTACTATCCCATATCTCCCTTATCACTAAATATCACATACCAGAGAGTGAAGTCTGGAATTACAAAAAAATTAGACACTGGATATCCTCACTAGCCGGGGTATATGGGACCCCTAAACACTCCTGGTGGTCGAATATATGTGCAAAGCTGCCCTCTATCAAAGGCCTCCTTGGGTCTCTATATTCATTTCTGAACGACTCTCAGAACATACAGAAACCAAAATATATGCTGCAATGGGAGAAAGACCTAGGTAGGGAGCTAGATAGAGCAACTTGGAGAGAAATTTGCACCAACCTAACAAAAGGATCATACAAATATAGCTTACTGGAGACCTCAGTTAAAGTTTTGCATAGGACCTACTATACTCCATATCTGATGTCCAGGTTTAATAATAGTCTTAGCGAGGACTACTTTAGAGTATGCAAACTCAGGGGAGACTTTCTGCATATGTGGTGGACGTGCCAGGTAGTGTAAAAGGTATGGAAGGAAATGACTGACCTATTCTTGCAGGTGACAGGAACTAGGCTGGGGCCAGAGATGGAGATCTGTCTTCTGGGGGTTCATGGACCCAGTCTCTCAAAAGAGCAAAACAAACTGTGGCAATTCATGGCTCTCACCACCAAAAGCTGTATTGCAAAAAACTGGAAAGTGGCAACACTGACCGCCAAAGAGATCATTTTAAAAACAAATTATGTTATGGTAAATGAGAGACTGTCCCATGTCCTACGGAAAACTGTCCCCCTATTCCAGAATATCTGGACTCCATGGCTGACCTTAGCCTACAGCATTAAGATGGAAACTTGACTGGGACAGAGGGGACCGAGGCTCTTGGTCGGGGATGACGGTCGGGGGGAGCCCGGATGACCACTTATACCTATTGAATCCCAGCCTTTGTGGGTATGGAGGAGTACACCAGGTAATTACTACCCTTTTCTCTTCCCCGTTTTTCTTTTTTTTTTTTTTCATACCCCGTTAAGTTGACATAGTTGATGTTTATATTTTCCAGTTTATATGTTCTTATCTCTTGATAAGAAACAGACAATAACAAAAAAAATAAAAAAATAAACCATGTTTGAAGACATAGAGGGATTGACAGGGCTCAATTAGTGATGTCGCGAACATCACATTTTCGGTTCGCGAACAGCGGACGCGAACTTCCATCAAATGTTCGCAAACAGGCGAATCCGGCGAACCGCCATAGACTTCAATGGGCAGGCGAATTTCAAAGCCTAAGGGACTCTTTCTGGCCACAATAGTGATGGTAAAGTTGTTTCAAGGGGACTAACACCTGGACTTTTGCATGCCGGAGGGGGATCCATGGCAAAACTCCCACGGAAAACTACATAGTTGATGCAGAGTCTGGTTTTAAGCCATAAAGGGCATAAATCACCTAACATTCCTAAATTGTTTGGAATAACATGCTTTAAAACATCAGGTATGATGTTGTATCGATCAGGTAGTGTAAGGGTTACACCCCCTTCACAGTAACAGACCAATCTCCCCATTTAATGAACCGCAAACAACCACAAACAGTCCCTTTGCACAACCGCAAACTCCCCATTTGCACAAGGTTGGATACCAAGCTAGCCATGTCCCGTTCCTTGTCCTCACTGATGTCATTGAAGGTCTCTTCCTCCACCCAGCCACCAAGGGTCCCCAAAAGGTGACAACAAGCCCCCTGGGACGCCTGCTGTGTTTGGTCTTCCACCTCCTCAAAGCCACCTTCCTCCTCTGACTCCTCTTCTTCAGACTCCTCTATCTGCGTTGCCTCTGTCTGCGTTATTATAAGGTGTGTACTGTTAAGTAGTACTATTCCTATCGGTTTAATCCCTGTTACGTCCACTATTAGGGGACGTTTATATGGCATGGATTTTTGGAAGCGGGAGATGGAAAAAGATACTTGGTTGGTACTACCACTTCAAATTTTTGGGCACTGCGCGTGCAATCTAAGGTGCCACCAGATAGGAGTGGTGTGTTCAGTTGTACTATTTATTCCTACCAGTTTAATACCTGTTACGTCACCTATCAGGAGACGTGTATATGGCATGGATTTTTGGAAGCGGGAGATGGAAAAAGATGTTTGGTCGGTCCTCCCACTTCAAATTTGGAGCACTGTGCGTAAGTCCATGTGTGTAATGCTGCTTGACTGGGACATATCCCTGTTATCTACATCCTCTGGCACTAATGTTTGCGCATCACTCATTTCTTCCAACGGATGTGTAAATAACTCTGCTGACGGATCAAGTGAAGTGGCTGTGGTGCTAGTGTTGGTGGTGGCGGCAGGCGGGCGAGTGGTAACTGGAGAGGTTCCCGAAGCTAAGCTGGTGGAGGATGGTGCGTCTAGGTTCCGAGCGGAAGCTGTAGAAGATTGGGTGTCCTGTGTTAGCCAGTCAACCATGTCCTCAGAACTTTTCAAGTTCAGGGTACGTTGCCTCTGAAAACTGGGCATTATTCTAGGGCCAAAGGGAATCACAGCACCATGACCACGATGGCCCCTGCAGGGTGGCCTGCCTCTGCCTGTCATTTTTTTTTCGATTAGTGGTACTATGCGTGCAAGCTACTGTGACACCAGATATGAGTGTCACTGTGCACTGGCAAAAGTTGGCAGAGTAGGCGCTGTAGGCCTCACACACACGCCTGTAGGCAGGCAACTGATATTCAATCGATTACAGTCAAAAAAGTGTTGTTTTATGTCACTGTACACTACGGTTGCACCAGATAGGACGTATCACTGTGCACTGGCAAAAGTTGGCAGAGTAGATGCAATAGGCTTCACACACACGCCTGTAGGCAGGCAATTGCTATTCAATCTATTACAGTCAAAAAAGTGTTGTTTAATTTCACTGAGCACAATATAAGCTGTGAGCCTGACACAGGCAGGCAACTGAAATTAGATTACAGGAAAAAAATGATTGTTTTCAATGTATGGTACACCACCAGGTATGAGTAGTGAAAATAAGCACAATATAAGCTGTTAGGTGTTAGCCTGTCACACACACACACGCTGGCAGGCAGACATATGCAATTAGATTACACAGAAAAAAATTATAAAATAAATGATGTTCTAGCCCTAAAAACAGCTTTTTGGGTTGCTGTCCTTGCAGCAGATATCAGATGAGTCCTTCAGGTCTGTAGTGGAAGCTAAATACACAGCCTGGCTATCTATTTCCCTATTAAATCTCCAGCAGCTACACTATCTGTCCTCTCACAACGAATGCAGCTTCAGAATGATTCTAAAATGTAAGCTGTCCTTCAGATGGAAGGCTCTGGAAGGGAGTGTATGCTGCTGATTGGCTGGATTGTGTCTGCTGACTGTGAGGTGCAGCGTCAAAGTTTCCTCAATGATAAAGTATAGGGGGCAAACCGAAAAGCGCATGTGTTCGCCGTCCGCTGCGAACGCGAACATGCCAAAATCGCCATGAATAGTCCGCGGGCGAACTGTCCGCGACATCTCTAGGCACAATACAATAATGTAACAATATTTCAGTCAGAATACGCAGACAGTATCTCGGTTAAGATGTTGGGGAATTGTGTTACTGTATGATCTACCTGTCCTGTTGTTCTGTTCTTTATCCTTTTAACATACTCAATGTGATATTGTTACTGTGTCTTCAAGAATAAAAAAAAGAATGAATAAAAAAAAGAATCTCAGACATTCACATTGTGTGGCAAACAGTTTTAACAGCAATAAAATGTTATTGCTCCGTCATTTTTATTAATCTAGTAGATTAAAAGTAGACAAAAGTTGTTGCTAACGATGCGGCCCAAAGCGATGGCCGCCGTTGCTGGCAAGGAGCGCCGCATTTGCGGAGGTGGAGGCTCCCACCGCGACCGCATCATTTACGGACTTAGCATCCACAAATACGAGCCGCGCCACTTACAAAAAAAAACATTACGACCTCGCAAAAATACGACATTTGCGGCCGAAACCCTAGCACATGAAAACACTACACACAACAAACACATAAAAGCTTACCTACAGCAAGGGGGGGCACCCAGCACCTCTAAAAGTGAAGTTACAACTCAATTTAAGTAAAAATTAAAGAATTTAGACACCCGAAAATCCCCTAACCAAGAGAAAAAATGGCCGCCGAACAAAACGAAAACGAGGCTACAGGACCAGAAACATGCAAAACACCACGAAACACATACAGATTTTTTTTAAAAAGCCATAAGAGGTACAAGTACAAGGATGCAAAATGAGCCACAGCCACGTAATACACACATTAGGCGCTAGTTTACAATACTAACTTACACAAAGCGGGATTACACAGCTATCGGATTTTCCTCACGCACGCACACTATTTACACTACACACTTCACACATTGCTGACACTTACACAGCAGCTCCACAACACTGAAAACACACATTGGATGCTGCGGCAACATCAAAACAGATTGTCAGCTCTTCAACACAATGCTTTCTGCATATATTACTTCCAAATAGGTAAAGTATATTCATTTTGTAATGTATTATTTATTTGATTACCATACACCAAACAGCATTAGCTCACTTACAATTTCATTGGCATCATTTTTTTACGGGCAATATTTTAGTATATATATATATATATACTAGCGAATTGCCCGTCAAAAAATGACGGCAATGAAATTGTAAGGTAGCTAATGGTGTTTTGTGTCTACTACTGAAATATATAATACAATTAATAAATATATATACTTTACCTATTTTAAAGCATTGTGTTGAAGAGCTGCATTCTGTGTTGATGTTGCTGCAGCATTAGTGGTGTGGAGCTGCTGTGTAAGCGTGCTGAATGTGTGCAATGTAATTTTGTGCATGTGCGAGATAAGACCGTAGTTGTGTACTTCTGCATTGGTGTAAAATGGCGTTAGGCTATAAGGGTTAGGGCCGGCAAGTGGTGTAGGGTTAGGCCCGGTAAGTGTTGTAGGTGGTTGAAGTTAGGGTTGGGCCGGCAAGGGGTGTAGGGGGTTGGGGTTGGGAGCTTAGGGAGTACATTGGGACACAGGACACAGGTGCACCCGGCAACAGAAGGCTTCCCGTCCATGCACATAACAGGATAGATCTGGCAAAACAAAGACCCACAATGTTATCTAACAGTTAAGCCCCTCTCACACCCTTATCAAGCACTCTGAGCCACATAACATACAAAAGCCCCAAAATCTATTCTAAATATTTCAGCAATTATTTACTGTAAAGAAAAACTTCTCGCGCAATGTATATCCAGTTGTTGATGCTCTTTAAAGTTAAATCAGCTTTCTGTTGGGGTGACAGAGCCCCTTTAAGGCCAGCTCTCCCTACAGCAGTTAAGCAGAAACAAACATGGCAGCCCCCACTACAAAACAACTGCAGCTCACACAAAATTATTTAATGATCAGTGTTTATAAGCATGTCGTACATATAATGATTATTAACCCTTTCTGCACGTGAGTCAATCCACCAATTCAGGTGCCTTTTACTCTATATAACAGCAAGTCCATGTCCTGGCAGTCTGTGCCCCCATTACACACACAGCTCCTCACAGTCCCCCTCACCTTGTGCATCCCCCCCGCTGGTCAGCACAGCTATGGCCTTCCCAGCCCCTATCATCCTTACCTTCAGCCTCTGTGTGTGCGTGACCTGGAGGAGGGGGCTGAGGAGCCGGCCAGGGGGTGGGACAGAGGGAGATACAATGCAGGGCTACATACTACAGCAGGGCGCTCCATGCCAGCAGCTGAGGCCCTTGCGAAGCTGGCATGGAGTGCCTTCGCCGCCATGATCCCCAGAGATGATCAGGGATGTGTGTAGGAGCTCTACATGCAGTACTACCGGAGGCAGTGACCTTCAGCCTCTGTGTGTGCGTGACCTGGAGGAGGGGGCCGAGGAGCCGGCCAGGGGGTGGGACAGAGGGAGATACAATGCAGGGCTACATACTACAGCAGGGCGCTCCATGCCAGCAGCTGAGGCCCTTGCGAAGCTGGCATGGAGTGCCTTCGGCGCCATGATCCCCAGAGATGATTGGTGATGTGTGTAGGAGCTCTACATGCAGTACTACCGGAGGCAGCGACCTTCAGCCTCTGTGTGTGCGTGACCTGGATGAGGGGGCTGAGGAGCCGGCCAGGGGGTGGGACAGAGGGAGATACAATGCAGGGCTACACACATCACCGACCATCTCTGGGGATCATGGCGCCGAAGGCACTCCATGCCAGCAACTGAGGCCTTCGTCGCTCCATCCCAGCAACCGAGGCACTACGCGAGGGCTGCGGGCAAGGGCAGCGAGGGCTGCGGGCAAAGGCCTCAGTTGCTGGCTAGTGGCAGTGGCGGCATTGTGGGGAGAAGGTGGCTGCTCCATCCCAACAACTGGATTGCCAGGCCCCGGGATGGTGCGGCTACTGGCAGTGGCGGCGTCTGGCGGGTTCGGCTAGTGGCAGTGGCGGCGTCTGGCTCCCCCTCCGGAACCCGAACCGGGGCATTGTGGGGAGGAGGTGGCTGCTCCATCCCAACAACTGAGGCCCTTGCCCGCAGCCCTCGCTATGCGAGGAAGCCCGCAAGTGTGAGCAACGGCCTCAGTTGCTGGGATCCATCCCAGCAACTGAGGCCCTTGCCCGCAGGCCCTCGCTACGCGAGGGCCGCGGGCTCGCTATGCGAGCCCGCAAGCGTGAGCAACGGCCCTTACGCTCACAGGCTCACCTCGCTTCGCGAGGCTCGCTGGGCGATGAGCGCCTGCGGCGCTCATCGCTAAGCCCGCTAAAGTTCTACTGGTTAACGGCTCGCCTCGCTTCGCTAAGCCCGCTATTCGTACGGACCACGCAAACAGCGTGACGACGACTCGTAGCAGGACAAATATAATATGTGATATATATTTATATATATATATATATATATATATATATATATAAATGACACACATATATAGATATATATATTTATATATATATATATATATATATCCTACACATACAATAAGAGATCTCCCCCAAAAGTAAGTATACCCACTCCTTATAAATACATATGGACATAGAGAGAGACTAAGACACAGGACTCCTTCTGGATCCTTGTTGTGGTGAATGGGCTTGTTACTTCAATGAAGCTGGGAGCTATATCATGAAATGTCACCCAAGATGGGCAGTCATTTCAGAGAGTCAGACAAAATGCAGTCCACTGGAGTAGGAACTGACAACCTACAAAGACCTAACCAGAAACACAGACAGATGTACCTGGAGTGTTGCATATATGTGGTCACTGAGAGTCATGCACGACTGAAGGACAGAACAACAACAACAAGACAAAGAGAGGGATATGGACTCGCCTGAGCTTTGCAGCTGTTTCTATCTGGTATAGGCAGGGATGTTAGCAGACAGGTCAAAAGCTTGGTGTGTGGAGCGGGGTAGTCAGAATCAATAAGACCATCAGAGTATTGACAAAGCTGAAGCATGCGCTGTAAGCTGGGAGTTTTTTTTTTTCAATAAACGTTATTGAGATTGTCAGGATTGCACCAATGTATTCACTTTCAGGGGGACTGTGTAATTGAAGTCAGTGCATTCATTTTGGGAGGGGGGTTGCCCATTTGCCCCTATGCACCAGCCACCGCTGGTTCTTACTGCCATATTCCCATTGTGTAGACAAAGGCTTCCTGTACATTAAAAGTCTCCTTCCATCTCAGTAAGTGATCTCCTAAAAGCAATATGGTAGTTTCCACAGCAGCATAAATGCATATAAAATAAAATAGAGGCTGTGTTATTTTTTCATTCTAAAAACATATTACACAATTTAAAAACAATTTTAAATTTAAAAATATAATGTGCCAAATGTGCAAAATTATCTAAATGGTTGCTATGTGCTTAAGTGTCACAGACTATAATCAGCTTTATGAGCTAGCAATCTCTATTTAAGTGCAGTGCTTACTCTAGAAAGGTAGCCTTGTGGTTTACTAAGCACAACACCAATATATAAAAGACAATGTCAGCATGTGGCTAATCCATCAAAAAGAAAATTATGGATAATAGGGACAGTACCTGCATAACCTGTGCTCTGCTACCCGTGGTGATTGTTAAAGGATGTTGTGTAGCCCCAAGTCAACTGGTTTCTTTACGACAGTAACTTTCTCCTCCCAGTGACATCATTACATACAGTCACGCTGAACTGTACCCGGATGTGATAACGCTACGTGCCTCACTTCCGCCAGTAGAAGGTCGGGATTGGAACATCCCTTCACTTCCTGATTAGTAGTTACGTCTTGCTAATAAAAAAGCAAGATTAAACACTAGTTGATGTCTTAATATTTATTGTGCTGCCTGTTATTTATATAGCCAGTTAAATGGACTTGGGAAATTTTACTTATGACGGAGGGTTAGAGACACATAGCATTCTAGAACTACTCTGCAGATAAACGTCCAAGTAGATAGATAGATAAAGACAAAAAGTATCTCATAAAAAGCCAATGTGATCCAGGATAGGCGAATGCCATAAATAAGGAAGGAAAGCAGTCCCAACCTAAATAAGAATATAGATGAAACTATGCGATATTGCATGGGAATTATGTTAGTCTATCCAATTAAGTTCTATATAAACCATTTTAGTTCAAATACAAATGATAATAACATGGAAAAGTATATTAAGAGGAAAATGTATATATATCTTGATATCCTTGAGGTGCTATGTTCTAATGGGGGGGGCGTAATTCAAATGTTTGGAACTTTGATATGAGTTAAATAGATCAACTAAAGGATATAATTAAAAAACCAATGTCAAGATGTCTTATAAAACAATTTTTGGGTGAATAACTGTTGCCTTAATTTTGTTGATTTAGGAAGAGTAGCTAATTCCTGTCTTCTTGAATAAAGACTTGAAAAAGTATTTATGAGATCAGCCTTTACATGGTGTTTTTGGGGAGGAGATAGACCAACAAAGAAGGCTCATCCGTTTTGTTAACCTATCAAAAACAGTCATACTTTAGTTTCAATAAGAGAATGACATGTCCTCATTTAGGCCAGTTGGGCTCAATGATTCTAACATATAGATCCATCGACATTCAGCTTGCAAGAGTTTTGCTCTTTTATCTTTCCCTCTAATGTTCAATGTAATGTTGTCCACCAAATAAAATTCCAAACATCCCAGGCTTCCCTGATGGTGTAAGCAAATATGTTTGGAAACGGGTGTATAAATTTGATTTCTGACAGACGCTTCATGCTCAAGGGTCCTTCTTCTCAATTGTCTGTCTGTCTTTCCAACATAACGTTTTTTACATTAGCAAACAATTACACAGACTACTGATGTTGATAAGCAGTTTTAAAAAGACTTAAGTAGGTATGTTTTTCCAGTTTACGGGTGCGTGGACACTCTGATTTGATAAATCTACATGATTTGCATTTACCACACTGGAAAAGACCCTAGCCTGAAATGCATGTATTTAGATCTAGTACCAATGTCATAGAATGAGAGGCAACCTTTGATGTAATAATTAGATTTGGTTTCCCTTGACATGAAGCAACTGTCCCCCAATGCATGTTTTATGGTGTTTAAAGAACACTGATAAATATTTGCTAATTGATAAATGCATACATGCACATACACACCACACACAGTGTAGATCTGCTGGTATGTGCATACAGTACTTAATCATAGTTTCAATATTATAAAAAATACTATTCTTTTAATGCATGCATTGTAAAGTTTGAAAAAGAAGCTCTCAATTCAGTAGAAAATGAGGCCAATGGGCTCAATTACATAAAGCTTACATAAACTCATATTATACCTAATAATTCAGTATGGGTTTGTTTTATTTTTAAGTAAAAAAGCTCTCATTAAATGGTCCTTATTAACACTGTTGTTGAAAATAACCCCCTCAGATTATCTCTTAGTCAACCCAGGCACGCAAGAAAAACAAACAATATTCTAGGTCCTCAAAACAACTCCTTTTTTTATTTAGACATACTGTTCTGGAGAGTGCAATGCATAAATACTGTACAAAAGATTCACACGAGCAGTCTGCAAGAAAATAAGATTACATTTTTTATACAGAATAATGGAACTAGTGACTTCGCTAACATAGGAGTATCCTACAAATTGCTTTCTGCACGTATACAAAGGACCAGTATAAACCAGTCAGGCTTAGTGACAATGGGCTCTATTCTATTGCCCAGATGGTAATGTTACATGCACTTAAAATCGCTCTTAAAATTGCAACACATTCTATTAGATACTTGCATTCCGATTACAAGTTATCCATCCACAATCACTACAAGCCAGCCAAAGACCCATTCTGTTGATTTTAGCACAGCTCAAAGATTAAGAACGCTAATTAATTAAAGTTATGCAAAATCGATATTCTATTAGAACTTAACGTGTAGCTCGCACATTAGTCTGACCCGCATTTCTGAATAGGACTCGCAAAGGCTTTTAAAAACACTTATTATACCTGTAGCAGCCATTAAACACACACAACTGTACTCTAGACTATGCAATAAAAAATATTTTTAACTGTTATTTCTGAGTAATATCGATCCTGGGACTCAAGGGGTTAATAAATATCATGAAACCCACGTGGACTAGAACAGACGCTCTAATGCATTTTATAGACATTTTGAGAAAAATATACTTGCAGCCAAAATTACAGGTTAGAGTTAGAGTTACTTATAGGATTCTAATAGAATATTAGACCTATCTGCTATGACCTGGCCATCTTAGGATACCCAACTTATTATAGCTCACAGCTTCATTGAAATACACAAGCCTCTTCACCACAACAAGGTTGCAATCCAGAAGGGGATGTTTAGTGTTAGATGTATTAAACATATAGTTTTTAAAGCAATATGGAGTATACATACCCCAAGAATAACCTCCCTTTGTCACCAAGAGGTGTCGACTAAATAAGCAAACAGTAGAGAAATATAATGTTATAAGTATTGCAAACCTAAAAATAAAAATAATCAAAGCTGGACTCCATCTTCAAACTGACTCCATAAGGGGCCATGTCCCAGAGGGTGTAAGCTCACTGGGAGACAGAATATGATACAGATTATTGTGCCAGTAAAGCCACAAAGCTTTTAACCCAGTATGGTCTGTGTTCCATGTGATGTTCCTATAACAAAACTGAGTTCTCAATAATGGAGTCCTTTGCACAACGTTCATAGCCCAGGTGAAGAAACACACCTTTCAGTAAGGAATTTGCAACAGGTGATAACAAAACATAGGCAAATAAGAATGGTCATGCCAAGCAAAAAAGGCAGACAAGTATTCCTTGGCCAAGTTCACCCAGCTGGGAGAAAATTGCAGAAGAGGTAGAAAAGAACACCCAGATAAGCTACTGAATCTTACGTATTTGAATTAGGCCAGTCTGGATTGCAGTGTGATGGTCATCAATGTAAGTGTAACTAGATATTTTAGGAAAAAGATAACAATTGCAAGGGCAGATAACATAGCCATTCACAGGCAAAAGTGTGACAAAAATAGAAATGCTTGCAACCAAGACCTGTCATACAAGACCTTACATTTAACTTAAAAACTTACATCCTTTCATCACACACAAGACTGTACTAAGGGAAACCCTCCCTGAATGCAACTTAAATTCACACACAAATCTGTAATTAACAAGGGGTAGTATATATGGGGATATACTACAAAGCATGATTAAGTCAAGTTAATAATGCAATTTATCTCATGGCTAGTAAAATCTCATAGCTAGTAAAATATATAGTTTTACAAAATGACTAAACAGCAATTAGTCTTTTACTCTTGGTAAGGCAGCAAGGTTGTCATTAGAAGAGTTTCAATACTACTATAATATATCTCTAGAGTGATAAAAGCACTATTTAATCTATCCTGTCACAGGTAGTATACTGGTGAAGAAAATAACTTTTATTTTACTAATGATACTGTATATTAAACCAAATATCTCACTTGCTAACTTCTCCTATACCTTCTCCAAATAATGATATCATGTCAATCCTGACAGAGAGAAGTGGCAACCTGTTTTATTATTCCTCAAGTTTAGTAACAATAGGATATGATTGTGAGCATATCAACCACCGCTAAAAAAATTAAAAAAATAACCTTGTCACGAAAAACAGGTTAGTCAAATAAAAAGAGGCTAGCAAAAAAATAACTAAAAAGAAAAAAATCAAACAATACAATAATTATCTTAGGTTATTTGACAATTTTGACTGTGCTTACGTGCTATTGACAATTCAGACTGTACTTATGTGCTTAATGTAACCCATAAAATATTGGACATTTGGAACAAGTACCTGGGTTTCAATATGTTGGTGAAATTTACCTCACCCATGGCCAGATTACCTATTAGGCCAACTAGGCAGGTGCCTAGGAGGACCTGTTAGGGGCGCCCAATTTTACCTAAAAAAATTAAATTTGATTCTAGTATAAAAAAATAAAATAGTGCAATTCACAGACTGGCCACTAGATCCGGAACTAGAGCTACAAACATGAACAGGAAGAAGATGTCAGACTGTCACAGCTTGGAGTGGTGACCTGCTCCCTGCACAGAGCCCACATGGAGCTGCCTGAAGGTGACTGGGGGAAAGAAATGTGGATATGACATGTCACCTGTGCGTAGTGATTGTACTGGCATAGTAATGATGTGTGTGTAATGAATGAGGCCCTGTACACAATACTGACTAAAGTAATATTCATAGTCAGAGTGAGAGAGGACACAGAAGGTCTTTCACGCTCTCGCAGAGGCTCCTCCACTTCACTGCCCAGGTGCTCCAAAAAGGAAGAATCTGCACTGAATTCACCTCTTCTATAATTCTACAATGATTCATAAAAACAATTTAAACCAGACATACGCCTGTATTGAATTGCTTCATAATTGTAGCAAATCTCAAGTTTGCAGCAAGCTCGCAGACATACGCCTGTGTACCGTAACTTGCGATCTTGCAATTGAATGAGGCCCTGGGACTCTTATCTAATTAAAGATTCTATTGAATTTTCTAACATTCACTTTAACCTCCATGCACTATGTATATTTGCCTTCAACCCCTGCAGATTTGAATTTAGTGTTTTTACAACAATCTATAAATTTTTTTAATCAATACAGACAGCACAAACTGCAAAGTTTGAGTCCAAATCAAGTGTTACTACACACATAAACTATCCTTTTAATGTTGGTTTAAAAGACCAATGACACTGTTCAGAAAATAAATACTTGCAAAGTTAGAGCTGACTGATTACATAACAAGAAGTATGGCTCAGTTCTAAAAAGAATCTTAGAATAAAGAACATGAAAACCCAATTTCCTTTGATTTATTATGTGTAATTAGGGTTTTTTATTTTCTGTATATAGTGGGTATATTGTTTTTTGAACTTAGTGGTTAATTTTTTTGAACCACCCAAGGGTTAAAATGGTTGAGCCACAGAGATCCTTTAAGGACCTCCATTGCATTGTATTTATAATAAGATAGAGGGACTATGTAGGTCCTGCAAGAGGGGGCATGTAGGTCATGCAAGGACCTCCATGGCATATTTAGTGAGGATAGGTGCCATAAGGGTCCTTGCAGGATTTAGTTATAGTTTTAGTTGTTTTTTGTTTATAGTTTTAGTTATAGCCTTAATCCTAAATTTGCACCATAGATCAGAAAGCATGTACAATATTCAGGGGGTAGACAAATGTAGTTTTTGAATTTAACAATGAGGCAAAGGCTTATAAGACCGCACTGCATGAGTCATTTTGATTTGCCTATGCTCAAGCAGCAATATTCTTGGATCCTGATGTGTTAATGGAATTTGAAACTCAACCTTCCCTGCTGCTGAGGTACATAAGAAAAGATATATTCTGAATTACAGCATCTTGGTACATGCTTCATAGCATGAAAACAAACCACACAAATACACCAGTTTCCTTCCTAATGTATTAATTAAGCACTTCCTACTCAACATGCCTGGTACAACAATCCATCTAACTTCCCAACACACACTGGCAAGAAAGTTCATTACACCTATCCACAAACCACACAGAACAACACTACACGCTCAAAAACATACAACACAGATATAGGAAGACACACATCATGATACAAATCAACTGCAGACATATACTGACACATAAAACAAACTGCACAGACACCTGTTGCATTGGTGCCATTTATTTTAATATTATGCTAGGAACACCTCATCAGGTTAGTAACAATTATCAAAATATAAAGCAAAATTCCACCTTTGCAGAACTGATTATTTTTTAATTATTACTAGTAACTTGCCCGTCAACAATGATGGGAATAAAATTGCAAGGCGCCTTCGGTGCTCATTGCAGCCTAAGTTGTGCGTGCGTCGACTGCTCGATTCGCTTTGTGTGACCAACATCGCAAACGTTACATACACTGGCAACAATATATGTGATTATTATTATTATTATCCTATTATCCTTTATTTGTAACACACCAACATTTTTTATAGCACAATACAGGGGTTAAATACTAGACAAAAACAATATTAACACGTTGCAAAAGAATAGAGGGCCCCATCTGAGCTTAAGATCAAAAGTGCATAGTGCTTGTTTCTAAAGCACCTTAAAAGATTTAAAACGTTCAAACTTACAAAATAAGTACATATGCATTATCTATGAGGATCCATGTTTATAAACTCACTACTCCTTATTGGCATACAGGTACAGATTGGCATACCTCTTCAACTCTTACTGTTTATTCTGACTTTCTGAAATTTTTTGGAGGCAGGTTTGAAAGACACATTTTATTTTTAGGGCCTATAACTGCAACTGTATTATGGCACCTTTAATCAATGATATATATAAACCGTATGCTCTTGCAAGTATGATTTACTACACATTACTAATGAGTAATCACATACTAATCCAAGGAGAAATATGATAGCCAGTATCTGGGGTCAGGAAGGAATATTTTTTTTACCCTTTTGAGACAATTGGCAGTTTCACTTGTTTTTTTTCTGTTTGCCTTCCTCTGGATCAATTAACAACTAATCTGCATATTGAAATTCAGAGGAGATCTTAAAAGGTTGCCCTTGATGGGCTAAAAGTCTTTTTTCAACCTCAATTACTATGTAACTATGTAATTATGTAACACCAAAAACCTTCAGCCTTATTAAATTGGGATTTGGCCAATTGAATAAGGTTCTATATAAGCACAGAGCATTTTTTTTACAGACGTTTTAAGATAGTGAGCTTCTATCCAAAAGCAAGGTCTTCACTAACTAAAAACTTCTGTAAAAAAAATGCTTTGTGCTTATATAGAGCCCTTTAGAATTAGCAGAATTGCAATTTAATAAGGCTGATAGAGTCCTTTTCAATTGGCCAAATCACAATTTAATAAGGCTGCTGGCATTTATCAGCCTTATTAAATTGCGATTCGGCCAATTGAATAATGCTCTATATAAGCACATAGCATATTTTTTTTACAAACATTTTAGTTAGTGAAGACCTTGATTTTGGATAGAAGTTCACTAACTAAAAATTTCTGTAAAAAAATATGCACTGTGCTTATATAGAGCCCTATTCAATTGGCCGAATCGCAATTTAATAAGGCTGTATATTTGCAGATCCAGATTGGCCACCTATTGTAACAAAATCTGGTAGGAACTTAAGGAAATGTGATGTAGCAAGCTAAAACATAAATGTTTAACAGGACATTGACACCCCAACAAGACATCTATACACTGTACTCCAAATTTTCTCTATACCTGAGATATTCAGCATTAATTGTGTGACCCTTTATGCTAATGTATGGCTAAATATGCTAATTTAAAGCATATAATGATGGTGGAAGAGAACTATCTTTAGGATAAACCTTAGAGGGGCATTGTTTTGTCACCACAGAGACATTGACTGCAATCTTAATTAGCATATCAAAGCAGCTAATTAATATTTAGACTCTCAATGGCATAGGTATACAACAGAATTTGAACTCAATGTGTTCCTGAAAATATTTACATGGAGCAACCAAAAGAGTGTATGAAGGGTAAAATAAGCTATATATGCTCATATTCGTTTCCATATTTTGAAGCAAGCAGGAAAGTGTTACTATGCATTTTTCTAAGCTGTGTTAATGACAGTCTGGCTAGTTACATATATGTTGCCTTAGCCACTTGGGCATACCTAAAAGGCCAGCATGAAAATATTTCTCTCATTGAGTACATAAAATTGAAAACACAGCCTTTATATTTTTCGTTTTCATACGCATTTGATTTTTACTGTGGGGCTCAATTTTCTTCTGATTCTGATTCTACTTTCTCAGGATGATGTATTATTTCAAACTATTTAGGTTTCCATTCACCCTAATAAAATAGCTTTAACTTGTAGTAGCCAATTTGCATAAAAAGTCTCCTCCCACCTCAGGAAGTTGATCAATGGAAACCTAAACCCTGAATGCCGTTTTTATTTAAAAATATATCCAATCCTTTTTTAAATTTATCGGAGTGTCACGACCTCCTTTGGTAGAGAAGTCCACAGATTAATCACCCTTATTGTGAAGAACCTTTTTCTTTCTTTAAGGTTAAATCGTTCTACCTCTAATCTCAAAGGATGTCCTCTTGTCAGTAGAAAACCTCTTGGCACAAAAAGCACACTTGAGAAAGCCTTGTATTGACCCTGGATATATTTATATAAGGTAATCATATCCTCTCTTGGAAGTCTTTTTTTCTAGAGAAAATAAGTTTAATTTGGTTAGTCTTTCTTCATAACTTAGGCTCACCATTCCCCTTATTAGTTTTGTTTCCCTTCTCTGTACTTTTTCCAGCTCTAAAATGTCATTTTTATGTAGTGGTGCCCAAAATTGTACTCCATATTCCAAATGAGGGTGTACTAGGGATTTGTATAGTGGCAGAATTATATTTGCTTCCCTTTGCTTCTATATCCTTCTTAATACATGCTAATATTTTACTTGCCTTTGCAGATTCTGCTTGGCATTGAGCACTGTTACCTAGGTGGTTGTCCACAAGTACTCCCAAATTCCTTTCAATAACTGATACCCCTAGATTTGCTCCATTAAGACAATAAATTGCATGGCTATTTTTCCTTTCCAGAAGCATAACTTTACATTTATTCATAATAAATCTAATCTGCCATTTAAATAGTCGCCCATTTCTCTAGTTTGTACATCATTATCTGATTTTAATTACACAACTTAGTGTCATCAACAAAAATTGAGACAATACTTTCCAATCCTACTTCCAAGTCATTAAAGGGATATCTAAGTTTCCTGGATTATGAATACATCTGATGGAGGAGAATTAGAAGTGTATGAAAAAAAAAATTTGCATGAAAAAAATACCAAAATAAACATTTAAATACTTACCTTTAAGTTAGCAAAATCTATTGTAATTTCTGACAGTTTCAAACTAAGGTTAACACCCCCTCCAATTTGTTTTGGCCAATCCGGTTAGAGAAAGATTTCAGACATAGCACTATTTAGTTGCTAGGGCCACACCACACAGCATAGCCAGGAAGCAGGGATGAGTCATATATCAGCAGTGACAACACTGCTCTCCTATTGGCGGTGGTGTAAAGCAGCATGGGATATGTCGGGCAAAGGAGCCTGGGAAATGTAGTGTATCACTGACATGTGACAGGAAGCTGTAAGGACATTGGCTGAGCAAGTAACAGCAGGTAAAAGGTTGCTTAATATTGCTCCCCAGGCTCTGTATGCTGATTGGGGGGGAGGCACCAGGAAGTTGTATAGACACCCCCTGGGGGTGTCAACATAATCATTAGAGGGATTTTTAGATATTAATACAAATAAAATGTTTTATGAGATGTGCTGCATACACATAGGCTGCTTTTTGCCTACAGAGTGCAGAAATGTATTAATCCAGCTCACTCAGATATCCCTTTAATAAAAATGTTAAAAAAGAGAGGATCTAATACTGAACCCTGAGGAACCCCAATTAACACATTAGTGCAATCTGAGTAGGTTCCATTTACAACAACCCTTTGTTTTCTGTCTTTTAGCCAGCTCTCATTCCATGAACAGATATTTACTGCAATTCCCTTATCCCTTAGTTTGCTCAATAGTCTCCCATGTGGCACTGTATCAAAAGCCTTTGCAAAATCCAAAAAGACTACATCCAATGAGTTGCCTTGATCCATGTTCCTACTAACCTCTTCATAGAAACTAATTGGGTTTGTTTGACATGACCTATCCTTCATAAATCTGTGTTGATTCCTACTTATAAAGTTGTTTAAATATACATGTTCTTGTATACTATCCCTTATTAACCCTTCTAAAGGTCCTGTATTTGTTCTTGCTCCCTTCTTAAATATAGGTATCACCTCTGCTTTTCTCCAGTCATCTGGTAGAGACCCTTTGTTGAGTGAATCATGAAAAATTAGAGGTAATGGTTTGGCTGTTACAGAGCACAGTTCCCTTAGTACCCTTGGATGCATTCCCTCAGGACCTGTAGCTTTATTAACGTTATTTTTTTCCAACCTCTTTTGGATTTCTTTCTGCGTTAACAAATTATTTGGTGAAGGTAGTGTAGCCCCATTTTGTTGCAGTGTCACAACCACTGGTACCTCCCTTGTGTATACTGAAGAAAGGAACCTATTTAGCTCATCTGCCTTTTCCTGGTCACTAATTATCAGACAGCCTGTTTTAAATTGTAATGTTCCTATAGCTTCCTTCCTGGCCTTCTTCCCATTAATATATTTAAAAAATATTTTAGGGTTAGTCTTACTCTCCTTTGCAATTAACTTTTAATTTTCTATTTTAGTCAGTCTAATAGCCCTTTTGCAAGCCTTTTTGACTTCCTTGTACTTACATAAAGCAGTCTCTGTCACCTCTTGTTCGTATACTTTAAATACTCATTACTCCGTATCTTCATCTTTAAGTCATTGCTAATCCACATGGGTTGTGGTTTACTCCTGCTACTTTTATTTTCACATGATATATGGTGATAAGTATGTATATTTAGTAAGGATTTGAACGTTGTCCATTTATGTTTAGTATTCTTACCTGTTAGTTCTCTGTCCCAGTCCATACTTTGTAATGCTGCCCTTAGATGGTTAACATCTGTCCTTTTAAGATTAAGAGTTTTTGTTGGCCACTTGGGGCCTCATTCTATTACCGGCCGTAAATCGGCCGTAAGGCTGCGATTCCTTGCGGGGGTTCTGTTAACTCGCGATTCTATTATACGGCCCCGGCCGCATATCTTGAAACCGGCCGTAAGCTGTGAAATCTAAAAACGCAAAAATAAATTCAAGCCTGCACTGTACAGCTCTGTAAATGCTAGGGATCATATTGGGGGACATGAGGATTAAAAGTAACCCCCTCTCAAGCTTGCACATCAGCCCAAACCCGAGTTCAAATTAACTGTTTATTTTCCGGCTGCGGCGTGGGCGGGTCTGAAGTGCTCCAAGCACTCTGGACTTTTTACATGGAGATTTTACGGATATTAAAAATAAAATAGTTTACGGATTTGAGTATAGGATAATTATGTGCTATTTTTTCTAACACCTAAAATCCCTTTATAGTCTTCTCAAAGTGCAGGATGGCTTTATTTGAGCTATTTTATGTGCTTAATTGGTGCTAGCGGGACCTCTTTCATGCAAGTAAGCTGCGGCTGGCTTTTAGCCTTGCAGAGAGGTTTCCCGGAGCAATTGAATTGCAAATAGGAATTTCTTACGGCCGAAACTCTTGCGGCCGTTTTAGATCAAAGGCTTTCCTCTGGTGCGAGCGGCCGCAAGAGATAGCAAGGCACCAGCCGCAAGCCTGCCGGAATCCCCGGCCGTAAGGGAATAGAATAGCCGAATAGCTTGCGGCCGGTCCTTGCGGCCCCGCAACGGCTGCGGCCGCTAATAGAATGAGGCCCTTACAGTTTTGCTTATTTAATTCAATCTCAAATGAGACTGTGTCACTGTTTCCCAAAGGTTGTCCTATTTCAAAATCTGATACTAAATCAATATTATTAGTGATGACTAAATCCAAGGTAGCCTAATTTCTAGTAGGTTCTTGTATAACCTGGGCCAGAAAATGATCCCTGAGTGTACTAAAGAACCTGCTCCCCTTAGCCGAACTGCTGGTGTCATTTATCCAGTGTATTTCAGGGTAATTAAAATCTCCCATTATTAGAACTTGCCCATGCTTAGCTGCATTTCCAATCTGTAACAATAATTGTAGTTCCTCACTTTCAATTATATTTGAGGGTTTAGCATACGTCAACCAATATTCCTTTAGAATTTGCTCCTCCGCTATTTAACTCTACCCACAAACATTCAACATTACTTCCACCATAAATATCTTTTCTGATTATAGGCTTAAATTTAGGCTTAACATACAGACAAATACCTCATACTCTTTTACCATTGCCAATATCTTTCCAAAATAGGTTATAACCATCCCGATTAACAGTCCAGTCATGAGACTCATCCCACCATGTTTTAATAATGCCTATTAAATGTCATTTCTCATTAATTGCTAATAATTCTAACTCTCCCATTTTTCCTGGCAAGCTTCTGGCATTAGCGAGAATACACTTTATGTTATGAGTCTGTAGTTTTGTAGTTGCATTATTTTGTTATTTGTTTTATACAGTTTAAAATCATTACGCCTATTTTGAACTCAACTTTATTTTATAACTCAGTGTTATCTTACATAATATATACAATAGTAGTTTATATGTTTAGATATAATTGTATTGCAATAGATTAGCCATTTGATGTGACGCATTTGATATGCTATATTATAGTGCATTGCACAATATTAGCTATGTTTTTTGCTGTATGTGAGGTGTTAATGGCCTTTTTTAATATATGCAATATGCATTGCTTTATCTTAGACACAGGTGGAACTACCGCAGTTGCAACCAGTATAATGCACCGTGGCCCTGCTCTGTGGGGGGCCAGAGCTGACAGCATTTCTTTTTCTTTATTACATATTTTTTATTTCCCCCCATGGGCCCCCTCCCAACCACCGTGCTCCTCTTGATCATTGTGATTATTGTAGATTTGTCATTATTTTCAAATTTGAAAAGCCTAGAGATAATTTTAAAGGCATGGAGTTTACTGAGAAATATGACTGGCTCTATATTTATGTAAGAAATAGAACCCAGGACATATACTAAATAAGTAATATTCCATGCTGCAATACATAGTTGTGAGTTTTGAAAGTATTTTCAAACTTGTTCAACTAAAATAAACAGGACAGATATGAAAACGTCTAATATACCACTGGAAGGATGTGGTCTAAATGTGAGATTGTAGCTCACCAGTAAAAAACAGAAAATAGGGGAAAAGAGGATGTATTTAAAGCACAAAAAGATAATCACAACATGTAATGGAAAAAGTATGTAGAACATATATAAAACCAAACTAATTCCTTGAGTGTCATACTCCAGTGGTGAGGTAAAGGAAGCTCCAAGTGTGTGGTTAGTAGAGGCAAGTTATTTGGAATTAATCATTTCTGTTAAACTAAGAACTGAGCACCGTAAAGAACAACTGTAGTGATAAATGTAAACCACACTCTGTTGAAAAAGGTAGATTTAACAATAGGCAAACATTTTAGAAAGTTAAAAAAGTGAACTACACTGGATAATATGCAATACATTTTAGGGTGTAAAGAAAATAATGCAGTCTCTTTACATTACTTTTTATATGCAGTTATTTTGCTTTGAAATCTACAATTTTGGTTTCAGCAGATTAACTTCCTGAGGTGGGAGGAGACTTTGAATAAACAGGAAGTTTAATATCTGCACAATAGCAATCTGGGGTATGCTCTCAGCAGCACTAAAGGGATGTTTATTATTTTACAAAACACACACCCTACAGAAAGAATAACAGGCAAGAATAACAGGCAACAGCAGACAATACAAAATGGATCAGTGCAGTAAAGAATAATTGCATGTCAAAATTGCAAAATGTACTGTAAACGTTGTGTTTATTTCTTTTTAAGTTTAAGTTTTTTTTTTAAGACTTAACAACTGAACAACAAGAATTAAAAGTACACTGTGTTCATGAGCTGAAGAGGGTAGACCCAATTAGGCACTATTTGTAAGATTTTAGCAGGAAAAAAAATATTTTAAGCACTTCTTAGTAAAATAAAATGCACAAAAGTAAAGAGATAAATAGGTATATTATATTTCTAATGAAATCCAGAAAATACAATGTCCCTTTAAAGACTTTGTGGACACTACCAAGCAATATTTACGTGATATGCTGCCCTAGGCCCATTCAGACATGTGCAACCCATTAACAACTTCTCCTTTGCCCTTTCTATAACCAATATCATAGGTTTTTATGTGTTTATACGGAAAGTGTCAGGTACACTTACGGATAGAAATGTCATCAGGCAATAAAGCGCCCGCTTAAGACATAGGCCTAGGCATAAACAAGCCAATGCTGCCAAGGGTAAATTCTGTGAAAATGTTGTTGATATATCCGAGTCCAGGTATTATTGTATTTTTACTTAATCAGCTTGAGTGCATGTTTGTCCATAGAAAACAGTGATTGCAAACTCTGAGGTCTTTAAGAGACATTACAAATTTAGTTACATAGTTACATAGTTACATAGTAATTAAGGTTGAAAAAAGACTTTCAGTCCATCAAGTTCAACCTGTTAAGATCTCCTCTGATCTGCAATATGCGGATTAGTTATTAATTAAATTATTGATTACATAATTATTAATAGTATAGTATTGGAGGATGAATAAAGAGTTAGTCCATCAAGTTCAACCTTTTTAGATCTCTATTGATCTTTTTAATGGGGACTATTTATTATTATTGTTTGCTTTTGTAAATTTAAAAAATACATTTTTAAAATGGACAGTTTTGGTTTGCATGATAAATTATTTCTTGAAAGGTTAACAATGTTCTTTTAATTTATGTTTTTAGAGAAAAGGCAGGACCTCCTTTGAGTACCTCTAAGTTGTTTACACCAGTCTGGTTATCGAACTCTATGGAAAAATCAACTATTCCCTCTAGTGGTTAAACCTGATATAGGAAAAAATTTAGGAGGTTTTACTTTGCTACAAAAGCAGTTTGTACATGGATTTAATGGGAGGGACTGAGCATGATCGCATCCTCTTTGTCATTTTAACCAAATAAATCATTGCTCAAGCGGTATATAAAAAATAAAATGTCCATTTTGGAATCAGCATGTTTTTGATAAAATTTATAAGAGATCAAAATAAGAAGCTGCAGTTGCAAGGAGTAATTTCACTATTGTGGCTAACATGATCCTGTCAGGCCAATTACTCTGGAACCCAGTAGCAGGGAGATTCGAGGCAAAAGTACAGATAGTGAGTGAACAAATAGATAAGTTAGACAGACAATTGTTCTGGGCAGGTGGCAGACAATTAATACATAGTCCTATTCTACTTCCCAACAGTATATCGCAAATTACACCATGTTTAAGACCAAAGTAAATCTCCCTATCTATTCTATACACCCATTGCAGAAATGTTGCAAGAGAACTACTATGAGTGACTCCTTCCCCAAAGCCCCATTCAAATCAGAGCAAATACTGAGCAAATTACATTAGATACATAAATACGAAAACTATTTTTTAAAAATATACGGGTACTAAATAGCATTCGGAAATGGTTTTAAAACAAAAGACAGTGCACCACTAAAAAATAATAAAAAAGCATGGAAGTTCATTATAATATGCTGATATATATTTTAATTTATGGTGGGCAGATGAACGATAGAAGCCTTCCACCGTACAGTAGTACAGTAAATAAATATTACATTTGTGTTCCCATTTGAACATTTAAAGCAGGTTAAAAAATAGTTTCCTGCCCAGAATTCCAAGAAACAGAGTTATTACACTGCATTTTGGGAATTTATAGTGGGCAAAATAGCAATAGAAGCCCTCTACTGTACAGTAGTACATTAAATAAATACTAAATTTGGGGTCGCATTTGCCCACTTTAAATTACATGATTGTTGTGGTAAACTACCTACTCATAAAATATAGTACACAAACACTGAGAGGCAGTAACAGCTGTACGGGGATGGAATTCTTCTCTTGTGTATATTACATCCTTAGCTGTGCCCAAAACTGTTTAATACAGCAGGCACATGCTTAAAGGAAGCCATGTTTAAAATGGTTATGGATTACAAAATAAATAAGTGTATGTGCCACATTTGTCTGCGCTGTGTCTCATCCGTAATTTAAGTGAAATGCTTGGTTTGGTGTTATATATGAATGAACACATACTTCCTGCACTGAAATCTTTTCTGGACAAGATACGATTTACGGATGCTGGTTAAGTGCTATGTAACATTGCATGTGAAATGCCTTGAATATATGTATAACGTAGGGAGAAAAACTCCTGCAGACGATTTCATAGTATAACACAACTTACACTGCTATAATAGAATAGGGTTCATAATCAGTAAATAACACATTTCAAGAATCAAGAAGTCATTAATTGGGCAAACAAGCCAAGGTCAAAGACTCAAATTCAATCAAAATTGCAAAGAACAAATGCTGAGTGGAAGCCATGGCGCAAAACATCCAAGCAATGAATGTTTGCTCAGGTTGCCCTTAAATATCTGCAGGTGGTAAAGCAAGTTTTAGAAAACAGTCCATAAGCAGTAGCAACTAAGTACTCTACTGAACAAATTCATGTCATTTAATGTCATGTCATGTAATGCACACGGCTGAGAACCAGGTATACAGAATTAAAGTCCCTTTAAAGGTTCACCGTAATGCTCCCATACCATAAGTTGGATGTTTTAATAAGGTATTAATCATTAATAAAAATCATATTTAAGGACAATATTCAATTCCTGTAGAATCTACAAGTTACAGCAGAAAAACGTATGTGTATATATACGTATATATATATATATATATATATATATATATATATACCGTATTTATCGGCGTATAACACGCACTTTTTCTCCCTGAAAATAGGGAGCAAATTATAGGTGCGTATTATATGCCGATATTCCCTCCCCCTCCTCATCCTCAACCTCCCTCCTCATTCTAACCCTCCCCTCCTCAACCTAACCCCCCTCCTCAACGTAACCCCCCTCCTCAACCTAAACCCCCCTAAAAAAATCCCCCTCACTTACTTGCTTCTTTTCCGGCCTTCCCTCCGCTCCCTGACCAGGCGCGCATGTGACGTTTCATGTGCGCCACGTCATTAGCATATACCGGGTGCACCCGGTATATGCTAATGACGTGGCGCACATGTGACGTCACATGTGCGCCGGGTCAAGGAGCGGAGCGGAGGCCAGAACAGAAGCAGGTAAATGAGGGGGAGGTGAGGAGGGGGGGTGGTTTAGAATGAGAAGGTGGGTTGAGGAGGAAGAAGGAGGATGAGGATGGGGGGGTTGAGGGGGTTTGAGGATGGGGGGGTTGAGGACGGGGTTTGAGGAGGGGGATTGAGGAAGGAGGATGAGGGGGGTTGAGGAGGGGGGTTTGAGGAGGGGGTTTGAGGATGGGAGGGTTGAGGAGGGGGTTTGAGGAGGGAGGTTGAGGAGTGGGTTTGAGGAGGGGGTTGAGGATAGGGGGGTTGAGGAAGGAGGATGAGGGGGGTTGAGGGGGTTTGAGGATGGGGGGTTGAGGATGGGGTTTGAGGATGGGGGGTTGAGGAGGGGGTTGAGGATGGGGGGTTGAGGAGGGAGGATGAGGAGGGGGTTGAGGAGGGGGTTGAGGATGAGGAGGGAGGTTGAGGATGAGGAGGGGGGTTGAGGATGAGGAGGGGGGTTGAGGATGAGGAGGGGGGCTGAGGAGGGGGGTTGAGGTTGAGGAGGGGGGTTGTGGAAGGAGGATGAGGATGGGGGGGTGGAGGAGGGGGTTGAGGATGGGTGGGTGGAGGAGGGGGTTGAAGATGGGGGGTTTGAGGAGGGGGTTGAGGAGGGAGGATGAGGAGGGAGGTTGAGGTTGAGGATTTTGCTTCAAAGTTCTTTATTTGAATTTTTTTCCCCCTGAAATTTCCTTTTTAAAATGAGGTGCGTGTTATACGCCGGTGCGTGTTATATGCCGATAAATACGGTATATATACAAACATATATATATATCACAGGCTATAAAATGTCAGTACTAATTCTTTTTTCTCTTATACTGATGAATTATAATAAATATCACAAGTTGTATATAACTGGATGCAAATTTACAGCATATATAGTACTGTCGAAAAGATTATATTGTAACGACTTGCCCGTCAAAAATGACGGGAAATAAGTATTAAGCCTGGCAATGCTGTTTGGCACACAATCTGAGCATCTTCAGTGCTCATCGCGAGCCCAGTGCTGAGCATCTGTGGCGCTCATTGTGAGCCTCTCCTCTCTCATTGCTTGCCTCTCCCCCCCATCTACTTTACAGGCCTTGTGATGAACGATTTCAGCCCACTTTCATGCTTCGCAGTGAGCACCTTCGGCGTTCATCGCAAGCCTCTCCCCAAGTCTACTTTACAGGCCTTGCCGGTCATTGCAGGCGTCATCCAACCCACAAGTTTGTTGCTTTGCAATGAGCACCTTCCTCTACCTCCTTTTCAGTTATATTTTTATTTAAATTTTCCAATTCTATCGCCAAGATTCTAGGGAGGTTGATATCACTTAAAAATTCCTCTATTTCACTTACATCCGTTTTTTTTATCTTATGTTGCATTTCCAGATTATAGAGCTTGGAGTAATATTGATAGAAGATATTCCCTATTTCTTTAGGGTGTTGGTGAACCGTACCATCCTCCCCTTTCATCTCTACTATAGAATTGGATATTCTTAGTTTTTTGATCTTGTTTGTTAGATATTTGCCTGTTTTATGCCCCATCTCATATTTATTCGCTTGCATCTTCCATACTAATCGATCTAATTTGTATTGTTCAATCTTTTTTATTTGTAATTTTATTATGTCTATTTCCTTCAGGGTTTCAACATTTGGGGATTTTTTATTTAATCTGTGTGTTTCTTCTAAGTTGATATATAATGTTCTTAGGGCCTCATTCAATTGCGATTTGGCCAATTGAATAGGGCTCTAAATAAGCACATAGCATATTTTTTTTAAAGAAGTTTTTAGTTAGTAAACATCTATTCAAAAGCAAGTTTTTCACTACCTAAAAACTTCTTTAAAAAATATATGCTATGTGCTTATTTAGAGCCCTATTCAATTGGCCAAATCGCAATTGAATGAGGCCCTTAGAGTTTTCCCTCTTCCTCTTTTCAATTCTGTTGTTTTAGCTATAAAAATACCCCTAATGTATGCTTTCATCGAGCACCAAAGAATCAACGCTGATGATACCGATCTTGTATTTATATCTAAGTACTCTATTAGGAGTTTCTTAATCTTGTCTACTTTTATTTTATCTTTTAACTATGTTGATTCCATTTTCCAGTTCATACATTTATCCAGGACTTCAGTTGTTTTTAATATTAGTACTACCGGAACATGGTCCAATATAGCACTTGTACCTATATTTATATTTACTACATTATTTAATATGGAATCATCTCCCAAAATATAATCTATTCTTGAATAAGTATTAAATCACTTTGAGAGATAGGTATAATCTTCTCTGAAAGGGAAACTTATTCTCCATAAATCAAAAAGATTCATATCTATCATCAATTCCCTATTTTTTTTTTACCCAAATATTTTAATGTTCTCTTTATTACTCTCTGGCCTATATGATTTGTCTTTTAATGGATCCAATACAAGTTTGAAATCTCCCAAAATTATCGTCTTACCTTTCTTAAACTTATTTACCAGCTTAAACACGCGTCTTATAAACTTCACTTGTTTTTAGTTTGGAGCATATAAGTTGACTATTGTGCATAGATTATTATTGATATATCCCACCCAGACAATATATCGACCTTTCTCATCAATTTTTTGAAACTCATCTTTTACCACTAAACTTTTACTAAACAGTATGGATACCCCTCTAGCTTTACTACTAAATGTAGAATTTATACTATATGTGTACTTCCTATTTCTTAATAAATGTACATATTTTTTTTTCAAATGAGTTTCTTGTAAACATACATTAATTTTTAATTTAGCATACTCTGCGAGGGCGATTCT
Source organism: Discoglossus pictus (assembly GCA_027410445.1). Classification (NCBI taxonomy): domain Eukaryota; kingdom Metazoa; phylum Chordata; class Amphibia; order Anura; family Alytidae; genus Discoglossus; species Discoglossus pictus. The sequence goes on along the minus strand of CM050171.1, from coordinate 46,209,152 downwards.
TCTTTTTATTGGAGAGTTTAATCCATTAATGTTGTGGGACACTATCTTTAAAGACATCTATCTGGCTGTCTTAATCTTATATTTGTCCTCCTTTTCATCTTCTATATTATCTTGCTCCTAAATTCTCATTTATCTTCACATTCATACAAGCTTTCACACTTTTGACTGTATTAGTTCTTCTATACAGTCTTACTACTGGGGTATCTTGACCCAGTGGTCTGAAATGGTTGGCGTTACTCGATGGTAGTGGTACATCTAGAATCTAGGGATTTCGCCCTTTCTTATTAACTTCTTTAACTAGTTCATACACCTTCTCTCATTTATTCGTATCCCTCTCCTACTCTCCCCATGTACACGTTTCCCCAAAAAATATTTTTAAAGTGCAATTTGGTGCATTGTAATTTCTCCATACCCATGTATAATACATATTATATCATCCAATATTGTTTGTCCAAAAGGTGCTAATGTGCAATTTTATGTTACATAGCATACTAATATCCATATACTATCCATTTCTCACTTACATAACTAACTCTTAAAATCCAATTAATTCATCAGTATATTCACATTGATTATCCTTTCCTTAATTCTTTCTGTGTTGTGGGTATTTTAACCCTTTTACTAAGTGCATATAAATGTGCATTACCATACCAATATCAATATGCTATAACAGTTTATCTTACTTAACACTCCCTTAAAGTGCCATTCCATCTTCAATATATATAACCATAATCAACATCCCCTTATTATTCTCTGTGTTATGGGTATTATATCCCTTATTATTCAAACATAAAAACCTTAAAAGTGCGTTTTCACCCATATCCCCTCCTCAACTCCCTTCCCCGCCACCCCTAACAAAACAAAAAGAAAAAAGAAAAAAAGAAGGGAGAGGGGAAGCAGTGGAAGAGAGGTAGGAGAAGAAAGCATCCATTCTCTGTTCCATTCCTATTATCATGGTTTCTTCCTTCCCCTCATTCAATACTAGTATACATGGGAAAAATGTCACAGTCCAGGCTTTAGTCTATTCCGAAAGAGGGAAAAAACAAGAGAATAAGGTGAGTCTCTGAATGAACTTCCCTGTAGTTCTACTTTTGTTGCCATTCTGGAGCTAATAATATTGTTTTTTGCAGAGAAGGTGTCTGCGTCTCCATCTCAATATTCCAGCTTTTTAATAGATCTTCTACTTCCTTTATGGTTTTAATTTTATGCCATCTCGAGTTTCTATTTACTGATAGTCCCATTGGCATAGTCCATCTATATATCAGCTTTTCTCTCCTCAGAGATTTCGTGATAGTGGAGAACTCCTTTCGTTTAGTTAGTGTGTAGGCTGAGATATGCGAGAAGATTTTTATATTTTCATAAGGTGTCTTAAACACTTTAGCCCGTAGGCTCGTTTTAATTATAGCATCTCTCATTGATAGATGGTGTAACCTCACAGTTACATCGCTAGGGATTTTATTTTCCATAAATGTGGGAATCGGAATCCTATAGAAGAAATAAAATCTTTTTTCTACCTGAGAGAAACCTGGAACCAGAAACGAGGATAGATTTGTTAAATATTTCTACAGTCCAGCATCTGTAATGGTTTCCAAAATTCCTCTAATACGGAGGTTATTTTTCCTACATTTATCATCTAAGTTGGAAACTTTATTACTAAGTGTTATGACTTTTTCTTCTAATTCTGAATTCTGTTTTTGTAGTATGTTATAATCCAATATTACCTTTTCCAGTTTGTTCTCAATCTCCGAAGTTCAAATATTTACTGCTTTGATTTCCTTTACATTGTCTAAAAATGTAGTTTTTATTTCAGACATAAAGTTTATTTGAAACTCTTGTAGTAGTATTTTCATCTTTGCCACCATGAGTATTTCTTCCTCATGTATAATAGATTCCTTGGTGATAATACTTTCGTTTAAGCTCCCAATACTATGACTTAGGTTTTGCTCCATATCTGGGGAGATCGGGAGGGGGATTTCCTGAGGTTTCCCTTTATCTTTTGGTAAAAAGAAAGTACTTGATTTTTGATGGATGGAATTTTTGTCCTTATTTTTAACTCTTGCTGGCATAATGAGCTATGTTTACTATAGCTTCTCAACCCTCAATAAGAGGGGACTTTTAAACTATATGTATTCTTCTTTTGGGATTTATCTTATCCCTCATTTCCTTTATAATTTTTAGAATACTCCTTCACAGTAAAAGATTCAAAATACTCCAATGGAGAAAAAGTAGAAGAATCATATGTATACCATGTTGAGACCTCTGTCCTTATCTTTTCCAGACTCTATGGGCCTCATTAAATTGCGATTCGGCATAGCATATTTTTTTTACAGACATTTTTAGTTAGTGAACTTCTATCCAAAAGCAAGGTCTTAACTAACTAACCAACGTCTGTAAAAAAAATATGCTATGTGCTTATATAGAGCCCTATACAATTGGCTGAATCGCAATTTAATAACGCTGTATGTTTTTAACTCGTCCTGAATTTTAATTAGGGGTCTACTAGTCAGTTCATAATGTTCTCTTTTACAATTTGCCCTTTCTTAATTCTCATTCACTATATACAGAATATATTACTTATCTTCTTTATAATCACATATTCTCCTCAGAGGATATATTTCCTGTATATTTTGTTGATCTCATAACCTTTAGATTATTTAGAGTATCAATAACTCTTTGGACTGTATTGGGCGTTTGCCCATTACTTAGAGTCAGGCAGAGGATTATACAAGAGTCAGATAAAGGACTATAGAAGAGTCCAGAAAATCAATTCCTAGCAGTTATGCCAACTCCATTTTTATATCCTTTCTCTAACTTTCTTCTGTCCATATATACAATATTATGATTACCGGCTTTCACCTCATTGTTATCCACAACTTTTAGCCTGGAGGGAAATTTCAGTGTGCTTTACATGAGTCTGCTGCGGTTTGTCCCCCCCTTCTTCACTCACCCCCTGCTACTTCATCTGTGTCCACCATACAATTCATGGTATAGGATCTTCCATCTGTCCCACCCGAGGCCTACTGCGCCATTACTCACAGTACTGTGCAGATCTTAGCCGACGGCTCTCCCCACTCTCCAGTGCTCAATATAGCACCCGCCGGCTAGGCGTTTTGCGGTGTCTGGATGGTGCAGTTCCAGCAGTGGGCCACGGGACTCCTCTGACAGGACTTGTGGCGCCACCATGGGCTCATGAACTCCCAGATGTAGTGCTGTAATCACCCAGGTATATTCTCTGGGTATTGCAGGGGGTGGCAGAGGGACTAGCGTCAGCAGTTAGCATCACTCTGCATCTTACTGCCGTACCACTCCAGCCACCATACTCCGCTCTAAAGCAACGCAAATCCCCATTTCCGGTCACGCCCCCATCAAGTGTTATTGGCTTAGGTAAAAACGTGTTAGGGGGTGGCAGAGGGACTAGCATCAGCAGTTAGCATCACTCTGCATCTTACTGCCATACCACTCCAGCCACCATACTCCGCTCTAAAGCGGCGCAAATTCCCATTTCCGGTCACGCCCCCATCAAGTGTTATTGGCTTAGGTAAAAACGTGTTAGGGGTGGCAGAGGGACTAGCATCAGCAGTTAGCATCACTCTGCATCTTACTGCCGTACCACTCCAGCCACCATACTCCGCTCTAAAGTGGCGCAAATTCCCATTTACGGTCACGCCCCCATCAAGTGTTATTGGCTTAGGTTAAAACATGTTAGGGGGTGGCAGAGGGACTAGCATCAGCAGTTAGCATCACTCTGCATCTTACTACCGTACCACTCCAGCCACCATACTCCGCTCTAAAGCGGCGCAAATCCCCATTTCCGGTCACGCCCCCATCAAGTGTTACTGGCTTAGGTAAAGTGTTACTGGCTTAGGTTAAAAGTGTTACTGGCTTAGGTTAAAAGTATTACTGGCTTAGGTAAAGTGTTATTGGCTTAGGTTAAAAGTGTTACTGGCTTAGCTAAAGTGTTATTGGCTTAAGTAAAGTGTTATTGGCTTAGGTAAAGTGTTATTAGCTTAGGTAAAGTGTTATTGGCTAAGGTAAAGTGTTATTGGCTTAGGTAAAGTGTTATTGGCTAAGGTAAAGTGTTATTGGCTTAGGTAAAGTGTTATTGGCTAAGGTAAAGTGTTATTGGCTTAGGTAAAGTGTTATTGGCTAAGGTAAAGTGTTATTGGCTTAGGTAAAGTGTTATTGGCTAAGGTAAAGTGTTATTGGCTTAAGTAAAGTGTTATTGGCTTAGGTAAAGTGTTATTAGCTTAGGTAAAGTGTTATTGGCTAAGGTAAAGTGTTATTGGCTTAGGTAAAGTGTTATTGGCTTAGGTAAAGGGTTACTGGTTTAGATACAGTGTTATTGGTTTAAGTAAGGTGCATCTGTTCTGTGAGTTGCATCTGTTCTGTGATTCTCCTGAACAGTAAGTGTGTTGTGTACTTGTACAGTGACTGGTGGGCAGCTGAGAGAGGGGGTGTGGTTTTTGCCTGTGTAAAGGTATATCAGTATGTGACTTTTTTGTGGTCTGCTTGCATCTGTTCTGTGATTCTCCTGAACAGTATGTGTGTGTGTGTGTATTTGTGTAGTGATTAGTGGGCAGCTGAGAGGGGCTGAGGTTTTGCCTGTGTAAAACTATATCAGTGTGTGACTTTTGTGGTCTGTTTGCATCTGCTCTGTGATATCTCCTGAACAGTAAGTGTGTTGTGTACTTGTCCAGTGAGTAGTGGGCAGGTGAGTAGTAAGAATCTAATAAAAACAGGGTAGGTATGAACACTTCTAGCATAAGGGCAGTTCTAGTATAAGTGTAGGAGTTTAAATATAAGGAGGGAGAGCAAAGGGAGAGAACATTGTAGTGCTTTATACATTTTATTTACCCACTGTAATTATGAGTCAGTCCAGTGGCACTCAGTGTACATCCTGTCATATGTATGCACTACTGGAACATATGATCCAGGGTCCATACCTCTGTGACAGGTGTGAGCATGTTGCCTATCTTGAAACTCAAATTGGAGAACTGGAGAGGAGAATGGTAGCACTTAGTGTTATTGCTCCAATGGAAAGGGGGTTGCTGCTCAGGAAGCACGGTTTAGCTGGGCCTAGAATGGAGGGTGGAGCTGGGGCTAGTGAGGATGTCCAGGGAGGTAGCTGGGTTACAGTTACAAGGGGAAGCAGGGGGAAGAGGAGCAGGAGGGAGGCCAGTTCAGACTTGGCAAGCACCAACAGATTTGCCAGATTGAGTGAAACTGTTGGGGATGTCCATTCAGGAATGGCAATTCCAGATAGAGCTGTTCCCTCTAACAACAGGGAGAACAGTTCTACTGGAGGAGTGGGAGGCCAGAATAGGCAGAGCAAAAGACAGGTTTTGGTGGTTGGGGTCGCTATTTTTAGGAAGGTAGACAGGGTGATTTGTCACCCAGATCTCAGCAATCGAACAGTTTGCTGTCTCCAGGGTGCTCGGGTTCGGCATGTTGTGGATTGAGTAGATAAATTACTGGGAGGGGCTGGAAATGAACGTATCGGTACCAATGACAAAGTTAGTGGAAGATGGAGTGTCCTAAAAAATATTTTTATAGAACTAGGTAAAAAGCTAAGGGCAAGGACCTCCAAGGTAGTATTTTCTGAGATACTACCAGTGCCACGTGCTAGCCAAGGGAGGCAGAAGGAGCTTAGGGAGGTTAATACGTGGCTAAAAATGTGATGCATTAAGGCGGGGTTTGGATTTTTAGAGCACTGCTAGGGGATAGGATGGTAGAACGGCCGGGGAAGTTTAAGGGGGAGGGATGAGATAGAAGTAATGGGGTAGTAAGTGTAGAAGGGGTAAGGAACGTATTAACTAGTCATGGGGGAGGAGATGGGGGAAGGTCTAGGACATGAGATATTGCTAAGTAACTCAAGTACAGTGGCAGGCACTTCAGAACTACACACTCATAACATAAGGTATAAGCTTGCTAATGACAGAAGCTTGCCAGGAAAAATGGGAGAGTTAGAATTATTAGCAGTTAATGAGAAATGGGATTTAATAGGCATTACAGGAACATGGTGGAATGAATCTCATAACTGGACTGTTAATCGGGATGTTATAACCTATTTAGGAAAGATAGAGGTAATGGAAAAATAGGAGGAGGGATTTCTCTGTATGTTAAGCCTAAATTTAAGCCTATAGTCAGACAAGATATTTATGGTGCAACTAGCGGTAATGTTCAATGCTTGTAGGTAGAGTTAAATAGCGGAGGAGCAAATTCTAAAAGAATATTAGTAGGAGAATGCTATAAACCCCCAAATATAGCTGAAAGTGAGGAAATGCAATTATTGTTACAGGTTGGAAATGCAGCTAAGCATGGTCAAGTTCTAATAATGGGAGATTTTAATTACCCTGAAATAAACTGGATAAATAAGACCAGCAGTTAAGCTAAGGGGAGCATGTTCTTGAGTACACTCAGAGATCATTATCTGGCCCAGATTATACAAGAACCTACTAGAAATGAGGCTATCTTGGATTTAGTTATCACAAATAATATTGATATAGTATCAAATATTCATCCTCAAATACTTTACTATTAATAATTAATTAACAAATAATTAATTAATAACCAATCCGCATATTGCAGATCAGAGGAGATCTTAAAAGGTTGAACTTGATGGACTGAAATTCTTTTTTCAACAATAATTACTATGTAACTATGTAAATGTGGAAATAGGGCAACCTTTGGGAAACAGCGATCACAACACAGTCTCATTTGAGATTGAGCTAAAAAAACATAACTGTAAGGGCTGGGACAGAGAACTGACAGCTAAAAGTACTGAACATAAATGGACAACATTCAAATCCTTACTAAATAAACATACTTATCACCATATACCATGTTTTCCATGGTAGAAGGAGTAAATCACAACCCATGTGGCTTAGCAATTAATTAAAGATGAAGAGGATGAGTAAAAAACAAGAGGGGACAGAGACTGCTTTACACAAGTACAAGGAAATCAACAAGGCTTGAAAAAGGGCTATTAGACTGGCTAAAATCGAAAATGAAAAGTTAGTTGCAAAGGAGAGTAAGATTAACCCTAAAATAATTTTTATATATATTAATGGGAAGAAGGCCAGGAAGGAAGCTATAGGAACATTACAATGTGACACAAGCCGTCTGATAATTAGTGACCAGGAAAAGGCATATGAGCAAAATAGGTTCTTTTCTTTGGTATACACAAGGGAGGTTCCAGTGGTTGGGACACTGCAACATAATGGGGCTACACTACCTTCACCAAATAACTGGTTAACGCAGGAATAAATCCAAAAGAGATTGGAAAAAATAAATGTTAATAAACCCCTGGGTCCTGATGGAATACATCCAAGGGTACTGAGGGAACTGGGCTCTGTAATAGCAAAACCATTATATCTAATTTTTCAAGATTCACTCAACACAGGGTCTCTACCAGATGACTGGAAAAAGGCAGAGGTGATACCTATATTTAAGAAGGGAGGAATTATAGACCAGTGAGTCTTACTTCGGTAGTGGGAAAGGTTTTAGAAGGGTTAATAAGGGATAATATACAGGAATATGTCTATTCAAACAGGATTATAAGTAGGAGCCAACATGGATTTATGAAGGATAGGTCATGTCCAACAAACCTAATTAGTTTCTATGAGGAAGTTAGTAGGAACTTGGATCGAGGCAACTCAGTGGATGTAGTCTATTTGGATTTTGCAAAGGCTTTGATACAATGCCACAAGAGAGACTTTTGAGCAAAATAAGGGATACAGGAATTCCAGTAAATATCTGCTCATAGATCGAGAGCTGGCTAAAAGACAGGAAGCAAAGGGTTGTTGTAAATGGAACATACTCTGATTGGACTAATGTGGTAAGTGGGGTTCCTCAGGGCTCAGTATTAGGTCCCCTCCTTATTAACATATTTATTAATGGCTTGGAAGTGGGATTGGCGTGTGGTGTCTCCATTTTTGCTGATGACACAAAGTTGTGCAAGGTAATTAAATCAGAAAATGATGTACTTTCCCTCCAAAGGGATTTGCATAAATTAGAGGAATGGGCATATAATTGGCAGATGAGATTGAATACAAATAAATGTAAAGTTATGCATCTGGGAAGGAAAAATAGCCATGCAATTTATAATCTTAATTGAGCAGATCTAGAGGTATTGGATATTGAAATTGATTTGGGAGTACTTGTGGACAACCACCTAGGTAGCAGTGCTCGATGCCAAGCAGCAGCTGCAAAGGCAGATAAAATATTAGCATTTATTAAGAAGGGTGTAGAAGCAAGGGAAGCCATCATAATTCTCCCAATATACAAATCCCTAGTTCACCCTCATTTTAGAGTGGAAATGTACAGAGAAGGCCAACAAAGCTAATAAAGGGAATGAAGGGGCTAAGTTATGAAGAAAGACTAACAAAATTAAACGTATTTACTCTAGAAAAAAGGTTTTCAAGAGGGGATATGATTACCCTATATAAATATATCCAAGGTCAATACAAGGCTTTGTCAAGGGAACTTTTTGTGTCAAGAGGTTTTCAACTGGCAAGGGGACATCCTTTGAGATTAGAAGTAAAAATATTCCACCTTAAAGAAAGAAAAGGGTTCTTCACAGTAAGGGCGGTTGATCTGTGGAATTCTCTACCAAAGGAGGTAGTAACAATGATTGCGATAGATAACTTTAAAAATTGATTGGATATATTTTTACATAAAAAGTGCATTAAGGGCTATCCTGGATAAATAGAGAGGGAGTATTGATCCAGGGATAAATCCGATCACCAGTATCTGGGGTCAGGAGGGTATTTTATATTTTTTCCCTGTTGAGACAATTTGTAAAGTTTCACTTAGGTTTTTCTCTGTTTGCCTTCCTCTGGATCACTTAACAATATATCTGCGTATTGCTGATCAGAGGAGATCTAAAAAAGGTAGAACTTGGTGGACTAAAGTCTTTTTTTAACCTAACAGCATTATTAAATTGTGATTCGGCCAATTCTAAAAAGCTCTATATAAGCACATAGCATAATTTTTTTAAAGAAGTTTTTAGTTAGTGAAGCTGAATTGCAATTTAATAAGGCTGTAAATCCCTATGTAACTATGTAACAATTTTACTGGCTTAGGTAAAGTGTTACTGGTTTAGGTAAAGTGTTACTGGCTTAGGTAAAGTGTTACTGGCTTAGGCAAAAAGTGTTACTGGCTTAGGCAAAAAGTGTTACTGGCTTAGGTAAAAAGTGTTACTGGTTTAGGTAAAGTGTTACTGGTTTAGGTAAAAAGTGTTACTAGCTTAGGTAGTGTTTCTGGCTTTGGCTATGGGAGTCTTCAATCTCTTTCTATCGGTGGAGCTTAATGGAGCAAATTACATCTCTGACTGGACAGAGGACCCTTAGAGGGAGTATGAAAAGGCACTGTTGCGAGAGCCTTTGGCGCTCATTGCAGGTATTGCTATGGCCTTGCGCAGCGAGCCCCAAAAATTGCGGGCCTCACTGCGCGAAGCCCAGCAAATTGCTTGCATCGCTCATAGCGAGCAACTGAATGACTAAACAACAATATTTAATAAATAAATCTCAAAATGTAAAAAAAATTATATATTCTGATTCATTGCAAATATAAATTTAAATTTGTAATTTGTCTATTTGCTCTAAAGATTTGACAATTCCATGTGTTTATTTGGCTGTGATGAATATTATCACAGAAGGACAATATGTTTTATTCTTAAAAGGATATGAACATCGTTGCTGCCATCATAATCAGAATATTCCCAGGAACATTTTCCACTTAATTGTCAGAGGACAATTAACACTGGGCCATATATACTAAAGGATGAAGTGTGGAAGAATAAAATCCTAGAACATTTGACCCACAGGCCACGCCAGATTTTTCCACCCCATTCAGCTTGTTTTTATCTATATAGTATACTTCATGAAATAAAAGTATTATATATTTAATGTTTATAATAGCTTGGGTTATATAAAAAAATGTGAAGTCTGGAGTACTCTTGGAGATGTCAAATCTTTAGTAGATATGCCTGTATATTGACATGATTTTTTATTCTATGTTATCAAATACATTATCATACCTTTCAACAGTTTCTGCACATGTTATAAAAATTGTATATTCTCATTATTGACTATTCAAAGCATTAAATACCTAACAAAACACACTACAGGACGTGTGTATTCATCACCAGTGTATGCAATCAATTCTGTAACTCTCTTCTATTCTTATGCAGAATTCTTGTCTTGATTCATTCCAAGGCATAAATGTTATTGCAAATTCTGTCACCACATTGGTAGACGGCAGCACAACTCAACTAGTTCCTGGCCAGACACACAACACTGGACACCAGGGACACCAATCACTGAAGAAGCTGCAACAAAGAGCGACGAAACGCGTTTGATCAACCATTTACATACATACACATTTTTAGGGTACTTTACCACTGATAAACATTGAGACCTAGTGTCTTTTATGACATCACAGTTTATATTGTGTTTTTTACCAATTTTTACCTTTTAGTTCTACCTATATTTTTTAGGATATTTGGTCCAATTCCTACATTGGCGTATGTTTTTTATGGCATAATAAAAGTATATATTTTCAAGGAATTGAGTGTGTGTGTATCTTTCCATTAGACTTTCCATTAGACTTGGGTTTAGATCACATAGACACACATGAACATATACATATATATATATAGAATAATTGGTGAATACTCTTATATAGAGATATACAGAAATTTGAGTTTTTTTGGCAGTATACCTGACACCTCACAGAGGTAATTTCAAGTACACCTCATAGATCGTAGAAACACACTGTATATAGGGGTGCACTACGAAAACCATGAAGAGGTCTTGAAACATCCCTTCTGACACCTTACATGTGAGAGAGAATCACATTCTGGAGGTCACCAAAAGTGAGAGACATCTCCGTAGAAGTATATTGTCTAATACTACGAAGAGGCACAAAGTAATCTGCACTAGAAGTATCTACTGCACTTTCTCCCCCTCCCTTCTTTCTTATATCTAGTAGTTCAGATACACCACGTTTGCTGGTGTACCAGGAGAAGCGCCATCCTCCAAGTGTGAGATCTAAAGAGCATGAGGAAATGTAAGAACAAGACCCATCCAAGATTCCGTAGAAATAGACCAGGCCCAAGCCTGTATGGTTATAGGGTGGTGTGACCTTCTGGTTCCCTAACTGGAATTGAACCCAGGTCACAGCGGTGAAAATACCAAATCCTAACCACTGGGCCACCAGGTAACCTGCATGTAAGGGTAATAGACAGGGATATACATGGGCCTATAGCCTTCCTCAGTGTCATTAGTAGCCCATTCTATACTGTAACAGGATTCTATCATGTGTTCTCTTCCTCAGCATCACGGAGGACGATAGGGTTGAGAAAAGTTATTGGGAAGAAAAGCAGATGAAGCACACAATGAAAGACCATTGAAGTTAAAAGTTGTACTTTGTATAATCAGACAGATGGTTGAAACACGTGGAAAAGGTTTTCATCCTTGAAATGTCTTCTGTATTGATGGAGCCATTTTAGAGAATTTCTGAGTATTTGAATCATTTCCTGAACTGCTATTGTCATGAATCAGCCAATGGCCATATTGGGACTGGCAGCAGAGGCCACACCCAGTGGCCATATTGTGTTTGGACAAAGTTCATGGCTCAGGCGGCAGCCATATTGGGACTGGTAGTGGTCACCTCTAGGAGCCATTTTAGGATCGGTCTCTACTCTCCAAATGGCCATGTAGAAGACAACTGGAGTACAGGATACCTACATCTGTACTTAGTGGGGTTTGGGGCTCACAGATCCCCTGTTATACTGTTATAAGATTATATTGTTATTTTGTGGTCTAGGGGATAAAGTATTATAATTTTACCCCTTAGCATATTCCCATCCCTTCCATGTTTAGGCTCATTGTAATGGGTGTCATGTGAGAGAGCTAGTCGGATATGTTGGTTGTATGTGGGGGAAACATTGTGTGTTATATTTGTAAATATGAATGTATGTTATTATATTGTAGAGGGGAAGCCGTTGAATACAGCCAAGCCTCCTTTGTTCCCAAAGGCCTGTTAATCCCATTAGCAAAGTGTCCAGCAGAGTACTAACAATGGGGAGCTCACAGCTGGAGAGCAGACAGGCAGGCATCCAGAAACAATGGGATGGACTGAGGCTTCTCAGCCTTTCTAGCATGGGCACAGGAGATGTCTCTCTCTTGGGAGCTAGAGCCAAATGAATTAGTTAGCCCCACCTAGTGGGTGGACCTGGGGAGGAGTCTCATGGTTCCCACGTAGGGACCTATTCTGATTGGCCAGAGCCAGTTAGCGGCTGACTAAAGGTAGCCCCTCTTGGTAATGTTGTATGCCTGTTTAAAAGATTTTGTTTTCCAAATAAAGTGGTTCATAATTTTCATCAATACTTTGTGTGCAGGTGTATTATTGACCCAGGGGCATATGCTGGTAGAGGAGATCGTTTCTGACTCCCTTCCAGGTTTCCCAGGCACACTACCAAAAGCTGGGACTTATGCTCTTGCATCTACAAAGACTGTCCATTGGTCTGGAGCCACCCAAACTTAGGTCTAAAACCTACAGGAGATTAGAGGACTAGGATTCTCTATACTCCATCATCATTGTAGGTTGTGACAGCTATCACATATTATAATTGTCAAACTGCGAATCGCCGTCACGTTTGCGAGCCTCGCATAGCGAGCCATTGAAGCACAGAAGTCTTTCGAGCTCAGAGAACTTAGCCTATGAGCACAGAAGGTGTTCATTGGCTGCGAGCCTCGCATAGCGAGGCGAACAGTTGAGGCATTGAAAAACGCGGGACAGGCAGAAATTATCTCCGAAGGCGCTCCTGCAAGCCTCGCAAATCAAGGCGAGCCGTTGAGGCATTGAAAAACGCGGGACTTAGGCAGTAATGTGAGGCGAGCAGTTCAGGCATTTAAGTATGCGGGACTTAGCCTCCAAGCAGTTAGGAAAGGCAGGATTGCCTTAGGTTGCAAGCAGTTAAGGAACGCAAGACTTAGTTAATGGCCAAACAGCGCAAATCGAAAAAAACAAAAGCACAAAAAGAATAAATAAAAAAATAAAAAAAATCACACACAGCACAGGGGGGCAGCCAGGATGTCTAGAAGTGAGGTTGCACGCAAATTTAAGACGGATTTGCCGAGTTTCAGCCAATGAAAATCATTTAAGCAAGAAAAAAAATGGCGCCCGAAAAAAATGAAAACAAGGCCACATGACCCCAAAGCGTCCAAAACACAGCCAGCGACGTAAGACTTTGACAGGGACATACAAGGTACAAAAATACACTATTAGGAAGCACAGAAAATGCAGGGGAGCCGAGTAACACATAGACTATCAACGCCATTTTACAACACTAACTTGCAAATCTACACATTACGATCCAGAAATGGCGGCTTTCCCGCCTTTACCAACTGTTTTATCTCACGAACGCAGCCTATGTATAGATATTGTTAGCTCTTCATGATATTGATTGCTGGATATTATTTAGAAATATATTAATTAAAATTAATTAATTATTATAAAAAATCTTATATTTTACACTGATCTTACTTTACACAAATGCTTAGCTCTTTATAATATATTTATTAATTTATTAATTAATTATTAATGTACAATAATGTATTAATTATTAATTAGCAAATATTATTTAAAAAATATATACTGGCTTTACTTTATGAATACCTAAATGCTTACATCTTTATAATATATTTAATCATTGATTAATTAATTATTAATGTACATTCATTTATTAATTATTAATTAGCAAAATACACTGCTTTTACTTTCTGAATACATAAATGCTTATCTCTTTATAATCTATTTATTCTTTGATTAATTAATTATTAATGTACATTTATTAATTAGTAATCATTATCAAAATAAAAATATTCTATATTTTACATTTCACTACAAAGAAATTATACATTTCATACTGAATTTATATATCTGGATTACTGCTCATTAACGTACATTAATTTAGGAACTATTAATTATTAATAATTAAAATTAAATATTTATATATATTTTATATATATATATATATATCTTTTATAGTGCACTTACTTAAATCAGTTTATTATGCTATGAGACTACAAACACTGTATATTTTAGAGTACACATACTTAACTAAGTTTATTATGCTCTGACACCTCCAAAAAATATATTTTACACTACAGTACAAAAAAAGAAATATTTTACAATGCACGTACTTAAATCAGTTTATTATGCTCAAACACCCAGTGCACTTATTTAAATCAGTTAAGTATGCTTTGACACCTCCAAAAATTTTTAATGCACAGTGTACTTAATTAAATCAGTTTATGATGCTCAAAGACCCAGTGCACTTACTTAAATCAGTTCATTATGCTCTGAGACCTCCAAAATTGTTTAATGCACTTACTTAAATCTGTTTATTATGCCATCAGACCACAAAAACTATATATTTCACAGTGCTCATACTTAACTTAATTTCGATCCATTAAGTTATCCCATTTTCTTTCCAAATGGTGAGCCAGGATGGGAAGCAAAATTACAATTGCAACATTATACCAATAGTAAAGTTTGGGTTTGAAACAATATTTCTATGCTGGAATATAAAGTGGCATAAACTGCTATTCGGGATCATTTTAATCCTATTTCATGTGGGGGCAAACTCACACAACAATGGATTATTGATTCTTATCTACAAGTCAAAGAAAATAATCTAAATGTTATCAAATTTCAACAAAACAAGCTTTGCATAGAACAATATTGTGGATTGATGGATTATGTTGCTGAATTGGCTACCAACAGAGACATTCAAGCTGGAAGAGCAATTATTTTGCCATCCACTTTCCAAGGATCTCCTCGCAATATGCAAGGAATATACAATGATGCCATGGCTATTGTGACTAAAATTGGAAAACCAGATTTATTCATTATTTTCACATGTAATCCACAATGGCCAGAGATCAAGACAATTTGAATTTTGGCCAAAATACTTCTTTGGCAAGAGTATTCAAAATAAAACTCAATTCATTAATACATGATATAACTAAAGCACAGTTATTTGGAAAATGTGTGGCTTTTGTTTATACCATTGAATTTCAAAAAAGAGACCTGCCACATGCACACATACTTTTAATCCTGTAAGAAAAAGATAAATTGAATACTGCAGAGAGATTGGATTCAGTGATTAGTGCTGAACTGCCACATCCAGAAAAATATTAAAAACTTTTTGAGATTGTAACACACAGAATGATTTGTGGTCCATGTGGAGATTTCAATCCAAATTCACCATGTATGGAGAATAAAAAATGTACAAAAGAGTTCCCAAAACAATTTCAAATGCAAACTTATGCTAATTGTGATGGATAAATATATATATACAAAGGATATGATGCAGCAACTGTTGTTGTGCAAAGTGCACAAAAATAAAGAAAAAACAATTTTACATGACAAACTTTCTACTTATTTAAATGCTCGCTATGTTGGTGCTCCAGAAGCAATGTGGCGTCTTCTGAAATTTGAGATGCATGATCGGTCACATGCTGTGTATCGATTAGCCGTACATTTGCCACAAAGTCAATTCATTTGCTTTACTGCAGGCAATGAAAGAAATTCCTTAGCCAAAAGTGAACATTGAGCAACGACACTTACTGCTTGGTTTCAATTACATTGCCAGGACACTGAGACCAGACAATTTTTATACATTGAGATTCCATATCACTATGTATTCGGAAATGACCAATGGCGACAACGAAAAAAAAGATAATAAAAAAATGATCCCAAGAATATATACTGCTAGTCCAAGAGACATTGAACGTTTCAGTTTAAGATTACTTCTTTTACATGTTCCCGGTGCACAAAGTTATGAACATTTACACACAGTGAATGACATAGTTTATAATACTTTCCAATTAGCTGCAAGACATCAAAACTTCATAGCAGATGATACATAATGGGAGAGGTGCCTGGAAGAAGCAGCACTATGTCAAATGCCAAAGCAAATGAGAGAAAAACTTGCGTTCATTTTCATTTTTTGCAATGTACCTGATGCCTTTACTTTGTGGAAAACATTTAAATTAAATATGTCGGAAGACTTCTTGAAACCTTACAATGAGGCCATTGCACTCTTAAAAGTATTAATGGAAATTCAAGAAATATTTCTTGCTCATGGATTATATTGTGCAAGTTTTAATTTGCCTGATCCAGAACTTATAGATGAAATAAACTTTGAAGACTATGACACAGAGCTTCAAAACCAAAAAACACAAGAAATACTTGCAACTTTAAATACATTACAATTGCAAGCATTTAACGCTATCACAAATGCTACAGATGATGAAATGGTCAAAGACCTTATTTCTATCTAGATGGCTCTGGTGGATTAGGAAAAACATATCTTTACAATTGTTTGATGAGTTACATTCAAGCACAGGGTCAAATAGCAATGCCATTTGCTACAACTGGAATTGCCGCACTTTTGATAGAAGGTGGCAGAACTGTTCATAGGGGATTTAAACTGCCAGTACCCATTTTAGAAACATCAGTCTCAGATATTCAACTGAATTCTTTACAAGCAAAACATTTAAAAAAAGTAATATAATTATCATAGATGAGGCAGCAATGATGTTGTGTTATGCCTTGCAATGTATTAATAGATTATTATAAGAAGTAATGGATAATGATTTGCCATTTGATGGAAAGGTGATGTTGTTAGGAGATTTTAGGAAACATTACCTCTTGTGCCACATGGAAATAAAACTGACATATTTGAAACATGTATAAAGACAAGTAAACTGTGGAAAGTATTTACACACCTGAAATTAGAATAAAATATGAGCTCTGAAGGCCAAAATGAATTCAGTGATTGGCTAATTCAAATTGGAGAAGGAAAACATCCACAAATAAAAATCCACAAATAAATAATCTACCTGATGATACCTTAGAAATTCCATCACAAATGGTTTGGAAAGAATCACTCATATCTGCAATATTTTCTAATTACTATAAATAACAACGATTACTCCAACATTGCAAACAAAGTGATATTAACATAAAAAAATATCAATGCCTTGAATCTCAATAACAACAATTTTAAATTCATCAACCCACACCAAAAAAAATATTACAGTGCAGATTCAGTTCTGGCTGATGATAAAGACTAACGTTAGTATAGAATTTATAAATTCTTTAACACCATCTGGAATGCCACCACATGTTTGGCAATTGAAAAAAGGGGCAATTGTCATGCTACTGAGAAATATGAATCCCAAAAAAGGACTTTGTAATGGGACCAGATTAATTGTGCAAGATTTAAAAGAAAATGTCATAAATGCAGAAATTATGAATGGTACCCATAAAGGTGAATGAGTTTTTATACCAAGAATTGATTTGGCTCCAAGTGAGAGTGGTTTGCCTTTTGTCCTTCAAATTTCCCATTATCATGGCATTTGCCATGACCATAAATACATTTCAACAACAAACTTTTAACATGGACAACTCTATATTGCTTTTTCAAGGTGCACAAATCTAGATGACATTAAAGTTTATATTGAAGAAAACCCAAGTCAGGGTAATTTATTAGAGGATGGACACATTTATAACAAAAACATTGTGTACTATGAGGTTCTGTAAACACAGAGAACAGTGGTTTTACTTCCAGGATGAACTTTTAAGTCACTGAGACTATTTTTAGAGGACCACTATTTCACATAGGAAACTCTATGTGCCATTTTCAAGAACTACAAGAATGACAACAAAACGTGAAAAAAAAAACAAGAATAAACAGTGGTTATATCCCATAGACAAACTTACAAGTCTGCTGGGCTCTTTTTAAGGGAACCACTTGGACATACAAAAAAAAAATTGGAGTGTCTTCAGAAATACCAACACTAAAAAAGGAACAGTGCTCTTATATCAGACAAATTCACATTATATGCCCCAACAAACATAGACAACAGTGGGTTTTTTTCAAAGACGAAATTTTATGTCACTTGGACTCCTTTTAAGGGACCACTATTCCACTTAGGAACCTCTATAAAGTGGCAAAAAACATAGAGAACAGTGGTTATACCCCGTGGATGAACTTTTATGTCTGGCGGTCTCTTTTTAGAGGACCACTATTTCACATAGGAAACTCTATGTGCCATTTTCAAGAACTACAAAAATAACAAACCACAAGTGGAAAAAGAAAAAAAAGTGTATGGGAAGTGTTCTTTTGCCAGGATTTGTCCCACAAAACATTTACTTTGCATTTTCTTACATTTCCAGATTACATTTTATTATATTAAGTTACTGTTTGTAATGTTAGAATTTGATTTTACAAGGTGTGAAAAGTTGATTAATTCTATATTATTAATGTTTCATGTTACTAGAAGGATGATCAGTTATTGCAAAATTGAAATGTATAGGGATGTATAGATTCAGGGAGTAAACCGATCGCCAGCTACTGGGGTCAGGAAGGAATTTATTTTTTCCGCTTTTGAAAGAATTGGCTAAGTTGCAATTTTTTTTTTTCTGTTTGCCTTCCTCTGGATTCAATATTCAAGATCAATGCATTTTCATAAAAATAGACTTTAAATGTTATTACATTACGTTAATGTTTGCACTGTTACAATTGTATTTAACAAGGTTGGAAAAAATATGTTATTGTATTTCATTAAGGGTTCATGTCAGTAGGAGGATGATTATTTCTTGCTACATTGAAATGTATCATTAAATTGAGAGTATTGATCCAGGGACTAATCCGATCACCAGTTAATGGGGTCAGGAAGGATTTTTTTCCCCCTCTGGATACGTTTCACTGAGGGTTTTCCTGTTTGCCTTCCTCTGGATTCAATATCTTGGTGGTTTAAATACTTTAAATACAAGTTGCAGGTTGCAAAGCATTATGTAATGGTTTACTATACTCATTCATACTAAGTTGAACCGTTGTTATATTACTCATGCATAACTGACTATTTACAAATGTTAATATTGTTACAAAAGTGTACTACTCATTGAAATATTAAAAAGCAATATGTAATGGTTTATAATACTGATTTATACAAAATTGATCCATTGTTATATTATAACTTCATAGCTCGCAATTACAAAGGTCATTAAACAATAAATAAAAAAAATATGTTTTAACATGAGGGAAAGAGATACAGGGGAGGGGGGAAGAGATACAGGCTAGAGAGTTGGGGGAAGATTTATGGGGGGACACATCAGAGACGGGAGAGACACAGGGGAGGGGGAAGAAAGAGACAGAGGGGTAGAAAGGGGATGGAAGAGACATTGGGAGGGAGAGGAGGGAAAAATATACAGGCAGAGAGGGGGGGGGGGGATATTATCCTGTCAAATGACTAGTATGTATATATAATGAGGGTGCAGCAGCTGAGACACTATAACCTACTGTGAAAAACTGAGTGATACAATTGTTTCATTCTTTCTATCATGAGTGAAGCTTTGAAAATCATCAATTCTCAATTTATGTACTGGATAAATCATGTCAAAGTTTATGTGCTTCACCCTCCTGTAGTTTATAAGAGGCACAGAGTCAGCTCTGATTCATCCTTCAGCAGCTTACCTCAACCCAGCCCTATTCACTTGTATGTGAGGAGGCTCCAACCAGCCACCATAGACAGAAGTGGAGGACCCACATTGAGGTAGATACTAGTCAGAAGTTCTAAGATTAACAAAAATATCTAGATTAAGCACACTTTTGTTCAGTCTTATACATCCTCTTATTATGCACATCAGTTTTGGGGAGTTTCTGTACATTTAAGGCAAGGAGCAATGTGTCTGAGCAGGAGGAGATGTGAAAGCAAATTAGGAATTAGCAAATAGGTCAGTGACTAGTGTGATGTGCTCTTTAGATTTCTATATTGCAGCGTCCAGATCCTCCTTCCTCCATTTTTAATTCCTTTTGCCTCCAACATTCTGCCCAGGTCTCAAGTGGCTGCACAATGAAATGCCAAGCAACTTTGTATTCAGTCTCTTTTTGAATCAACATTTTTCACACATACATGTTTAAAGCTCTAACTCTGCCCACTTGAATGTAATCCTCTCATAAATGACCACTTTACTGTATTTATAAATAAAGTTCATATGTTTGTTTGCTAGTCATAGGCTATTAAAAACAGAATTCAGTTTAAATTAAATAAAAGTTTTTTCTTACCTTTTTAAGCTGTCTGTTTTCTCCCAAAGCTGAGCTGCGTTTCTCCTGCTACCTGTGTATTGGCCAGCTCTTCCTGTGTGCTGAACTATTATGAAGCTTGGAAGCAGGCTGGGCTGATGTCACAGACTCTGCTCTATGACATCATTAACTCTGCCCCAACTTCCAACAGAGGTAACAGCTCTATTGTAATATGTTTGCAGCTGTCCAATAGGCCCAACTCAGTCAAAGTGCATGAGCCATCATAGCCCCACCCCTTTGCTGAGCATTTTTTTGTCTGAAACAGAACCTACACTGACCAGACTTTATTTTTAGTCCAGGAAACAGGAAGAGTTGAGTACACACTTAGGAAGAGATCCACAGATCTGCTTGAGGAGAAAACACACATTTTAAAAGCTAACAACATTTTTTAACTTGTATTTATTGTTAATGGCATACTGTTTATAATAGCCTGTGCCTAGCAAACAAACATTTGAAACTTAACTTGCACATGCAGTACAGTGGTCTTTTAATAGCAAATCCTGCACTGCAAATTAAATATCTCTTTACGAATATGTGGGTGAAGGAAGTGTTTCTACACAACATTTTTTTTCTCTGTTTTTTTAATAACTTAACATGGGCACAATGTTTTTAGAAAGCAATATCACATATAATAGTTGTCAAACTATGAATCATTGTCACGCTTTGCGAGCTCGTAAAGCGAGCTTGCATGAACTACGTCCCTCACGAAGCGAGGGACGCAGTTCGGGCTGCAAATGCAGACCCTTGCCAAGCGAAGGGCCACATTTGCGGAAGGTGGAGGCTCCAAAGTTGACTGCAATGAGCGCAAAGCGAGGGGCCCCATTTATGGAGGTGGAAGCAACCACGTCAGCAAATGCGGAACCCTCGCGAAGCAAGTGGCCACATTGGCGGAGGTGGAGGCTCTACGCTCGCTGCCTCACAAGCTGTTACAAACACCCACAGAAGCTGGACTTTGAAAAAATACATCTAACATGCAATCACTAAATACGGATTTAAACAAAGAAATACAAGCCGCCGGACTTACAATGAAAAGTTTAAGGACTTACACTAAAAAAATACGAGCTGCAGGACTTAGAAAAAGTCCATTACGAGCTTGCAAAAATACGACCTTAACGGCCGAACTTCACGCACCTGAAAACATAAAAAAAAACAGTAAATACACAAAAATTACATAAAAAGCTTAACCACAGCAAGGGGGGGGGGGGGGGGCACCCAGGACCTCTGCAAGTGAAGTTACACCTCAATTTAAGTCCAAATTACCGAGTTTAAACACACGAAAATCCGCTAAGCGAGAGAAAAAATGGCTGCCGAAAAACGAGGTTACAGGATCCTAAAGCCGCAAAACACCACCAAACACATACAAAAAGCCACAAGATGCATTTTTAGCAACGTCGCTAAATCATCCACACCCGCGTACCACATACACATTCGCCGCCGTTTTACAACACTAACTTACAAAATGCGGAAATACACAGCTACACCAACAGCTTGCACTCGCGCACGCAGCTTATTTACACTACACACTGCACACATTGCTGACACTTGCACCTCAGCTCCACAACAGTGCAAACCTACATTGTATGCTGCAGGAACATCAAAACAGATTGTCAGCTCTTCAGCACAATGCTTCCTGCATATATTACTTACAAATAGGTATATTAATTTATTAATTATTTTATTAGCATACAAAATTACATATACACAAAAAAAACAACTATCGCAATAAACACAAAAGCCATTCACAGCACGCCCCACAACGAGTACCAACGCTGCTCATTGCACACAAACTACACCAGGGGGCAGCCTCGCAATTAGCGCCGAAGGATCTCAGACCACCAAAAAAATTAATGTCTGTGGCAAACAGCATTACCTGCCTTACAATTGTATTGCCCCGTCATTTTTGACGGGCAAGTCGCTAATTCTCTCTCTCTCTCTCTCTCTCTCTCTCTCTCTCTCTCTCTCTCTCTCTCTCTCTCTCTCTCTATATATATATATATATATATATATATATATATATATATATATATATATATATAAAACACAACCGTTATATTATTCAACTTTTGCATTCAACTATATTTACTGCACAGCTTCATTTTGATTTCCTACCTATTGCTGCCTCTTACTTTCTCAGCTAACCTTGCCCTTGTAAACTAATTAACTTCCAATTATTCCTTCTGAGAGCACTCAAGGATGTAATGGTCACAGATAAATTTCCAGTATATTAAAATTCTGCTCCCATTTTAAGAATATTATAGATAAAATATATTTTAGAGTGTAGACAGTGTTTTTCTCTCCAGACTTGATATCCAACATAAAGATTCAGTGCACTTGTAAATATCCTGTACCCTCATTGGGTTTCCACATTGCATCATCTATTCAAAAAAAGACATTTAGCCTGCAATTAGTCACATCCTAAAGTTCACAGAAGAATTAAATGTCATTATTCTTCCCCTTCCATTCTTACAGATTACAATAAACCTTGTTTGAGGATTGCACAAATAATTTTTCAGTGTTAATCACAGTCATGTAACATTCCAACATTTTTACATTTCCATCTGATTACGAATCCCACAGGACAAAATGCCAGTTAAATGACACCGCCATTCAGTGTTTCTTCCTAAATATATTGTTGGTTGTAGTAGGTGATAACTTTTAGAGAACAAACTAGCAAAAATCTTTATAGTTGGGTTACAGAATTTTTTAAAACTTCACAGGTTTCCTCTTCAAGAGTGTACTAGAAGCTGAGAGAGAGAGAGAGAGGAGAGAGAGAAGGAGAGAGAGAGAGAGCGATGAGAGAGAGAAGGAGAAAGAGAGAGAGAGAGAGAGAGAGGTGCAATGAAGGAGGTAGAAATTATTTGTGTTGGGTAATGGGATTTAGAGCGTGTTTGCAGGAGTAGGGTTGTGAAAACTGTCATGCGTATAGTCACTGTACTGCCTAGAAGCTGTCATAGTTGTTACAGTAGAAGTGTGTAATCCTGTCATGAATCGAGTCATTGTATGCTTAAAAGTTGCCATAGTGTGTCATAAATCAAGCATCCTTATTCAGTATAAATTAGTTTTTTTAGAACCTAATAGTTTGATAAATTTCAATTCCCATGTTCTTTTGTCTTGAGAATTTTTTTGAATTTGCCTTCCAGGGATAGTACTGATAATTCAGATAATGACTGTCCTTTTTGAGAAAAAAAAAACTGGCACACAGATGTATTAAAAGCGCTGTTTGAGATGGTGAATCTTTCATTATTCATTCGTTGTCCTGAAGCTTGTTTTGCTTCTCCAACATAGTTCAAATTGGTTAATTTCTAACATTTGATCAGGAACATCATATTGCTGAATCTGCATGTAAAAATAAATCTTCTATACTGATTATATTATTGATTAGTGTAGTTATAATCTTTGCATATTTTGCATCTGTTTTGGGTACAGAACTATGTTAATTTGCTTATGTTTTGAGGAGTTGCTACTGTTTTACAAGTATGTTGTAGAGATTTGAAGGTTGTTTGTTGGCTAGCATTTGTGGCTCTGGGAGTTTTGTTTTTATTCTTTCTTCTTGATGATGTATTTTAGTTTGTTGAGGATTGGACTTTGGGTAGTAATGATCAGAGGTACCCATTCAGTTTTATTTTTATTTTTAGGTTTACTTTCAAGTAATACTTATCTTGGAATCTGTATGACTCTTTCCATTTCTCTGTCTCTTTGGTGATTAGCGCGTTCTTGTTCCACAAATGCTTTGTAGGGTGTTTTTAGGTATTCATTCCTTTTTTTTGTAGTTGATATTATAATATCTGGATAGAGATTATTTTTTGGTGTGGTTAGGATGGAAGCCGTTCTGTGAGATATCGATGCTGATCTCTAGGTCTCCTGTAGATTTTGGTTTCAATGTGGTCTCGCTCCCCATTTGTGATAAAAGGTTACAGAGGTAGAGGAATATTCAAGGGTCAGTTTGATGATGAGGTGGAAGCTGTTAAAGTCTTTGTGATTTAATCTGACTGCCAGTTCACCTTCTGTCCAGATGATAGATATATCACCCAAATATCTGAGGTACATGAGGGCTTATTTTTATGTAGGAGGAGAAAAGACTCCTCAAAGTACGCTCTAAACAGATTAAAATAATTTGAGCCATGTGTGAACCCACTGCTGTGGCCATAATCAGTAGAAAGTGGCAAAGAGTCATCAAACATAACATTGTTATGGGTGGGGATGAAATATGTGGGATTGTAGAAATTTCGGACAACCCGCAATACCATCTTTGTGAAGGATATTGGTGCTCTCACATACATAGAGGCCAGGATAGAGCTGTGTGGAATATGAAGCACTGTTTTCCTCAATAAATCTGTGGTGATTTCAAGGAATCCTGGAATATTGTCAGCTTTGATGTAAGACATAGCATGTCCAAGGTTTTCCAGGTTTATAAATTTTAGGCACCAAGTAGAATATTCAAGGGGCGATGCTTCTGGAGTAAGTTCTAAAGCCCTCCCTGAATGTCACTGGATTCACAGTTCTATTTTTTATGAATTCTACAGAGGAATTCTGTATAAGTTCTATACAGGATTTCACACATCTCCTGGAGCAACACTATGATAACTTCCAAACAGGATAATGATTCTATTCACTTTGCCTGATCATGCAAATAAAATGTCTTTTACTGAAGGATAGTGATCTTGTGATGCCATTTATTAAATCATAATGATAACAGAAATAACCAAAATGGCCCTGATCAAAAATTTACATACCCTTGAATGTTTGGCCTTGTTACAGACACACAAGGTGACACACACATGTTATAATGGCAATAAAAGGCTAATTTCTCACACCTGTGGCTTTTAAAATTGCAATTAGTGTCTGTGTATAAATAGTCAAATAGTTTGTTAGCTCTCACATAGATGCACTGCACAGGCTACTGAGCCATGGGGAGCAGAAAAGAACTGTCAAAAGACCTCTGTAACAAGGTAATGGAACTTTATAAAGTTGGTAAATGATTTAAAAAGATGTTCAAAGCCTTGAAAATGCAAGTCAGTACTGTTCAATCACTTATTAAGAAGTGGAAAATTCGGGGATCTCTTGATACCAAGCCAAGGTCAGGTAGACCAAGAAAGATTTCAGCCATAACTGCCAGAAGAATTGTTTGGAATACAAAGAAAATCTCACAGGTAACCTAAGGAGAAATACCGGCTGCCCTGAAGAAAAGACGGTGTGGTTGTTTTAAGGAGCACAATATGACGATACTTGAACAAAAATGAGCTGCATGGTTGAGTTGCCAGGAAGAAGCCTTTACTGCACCAATGCCACAAAAAAGCCTGGTTACAATCATAGATTCTGGCACACTGTAATTTGAAATGACGAGACCAAAATAGAGCTTTATCGTCACAACCATAAGCGCTATGTTTGGAGAGGGGTCAACAAGGCCTATAGTGAAAAGAATACCATCCCCACTGTGAAGCATGGTGGTGGCTCAATGATATTTTTGGGGGAGTGAGCTCTAAAGGCATGGGGAATCTTGTAAAAAATGATGGCAAGATGAATGCAGCATGTTATCAGAAAATACTTGCAGACAATTTGCATTCTTCTGCACAAGGCTGCACATAGGACTCTCTTGGACTTTCCAGCATGACAATGGCCAAGTTGACCCTCCAGTGGTTACAGCAGAAAAAGGTGAAGGTTGTGGATGCCCTGTAGCCCTCAGGCACCCCGTGGCCCTTACAGCCTTCACAGTCTCCTGACCTTAATATCATCAAGCTACTCTGGGGAGATCTCAAACGTGCGGTTCATGCAAGATGACCAAAGACTCTGCATGATCTGGAGGCATTTTGCCAAGATGAATGGGGATCTATACCATTTGCAAGAATTAGGGCCTCATAGACAATTATTACAAAAGACTGCACACTGTCATTGATTGTTATGGGGGCAATGCACAGTATTAAGAACTAAGGGTATGTAAACTTTTGATCAGGGCCATTTGGGTGATTTCTGTTATCATTATGATTCAAAAAGGAGCCAAACAACTATGTGACAATAAATGGCTTCATATGATCCCTATCCTTCAATAAAATAATTTTTTTGCATGATCAATCATATTTTCAAAATAAATGGCAAAATTTCAAAATTTCTACCAGTGTATGCAAACTTTTGAGCACAACTGTGTATATATATATATATATATATATATATATATATATATATATATATATATACATATATATATATATATATATATATATATTTATATACATATATATATATATATATATATATATATATATATATATATATATACATATACATATATATGTATATATATATATATATATATATATATATATACATACAGACCTATATAAATACTTACCTGCCTGATACTGCACTTCACTTCCTGGGGTGAGGAGGGGCCATAACAGGCCAGAGGGCTGAGAGTGGCCACAGAGGTCTGAGGGGGTTCACAGAGGTCTGATGGGGAGGCCACAGGAGGCAGAGGGAGGCTGCAGTGAGCTGTGGGGGGGCACAGGGGGCTGAGGAAGGATGCAGATGTCCGCGAGGGAACACAGGAGGCAGAGGCAGAACATAGCAAGCTGATATAGGCCGCAGAGGTCTGTGAGGGGCCACAGGAGGCTTAGGGGAAACACAGGGGGCGTGCAGGGCCACAGGTCCAACATGGGGTTTTGTGGGGGCCCCAGTGGGCTATAAGGGGCCACAGAGGGCCATAAGGGGCCAAAGTGGGCTATAAGGGGCCACAGGGGGGAATAAGGGGCCACAAGGGGCCCACAGGTTGTGCGTGACAACCATAATGGGCTGTAAGGGTCACAGGGCATCCTCTTTGGCCACAGGGGGCCCTGGGAGCCACAGAGGACCTGCAGAGGCCACATGGGGGAGGAAGGGAGGCAGCAGATGTCTGCTAGGGACCACAGAGCCGACAGGGGGCGCCATGGGGGCCACAGTGGGCTATAAGGGACCACAGGAGGCTATAATGGGAGGTCTGCAACCTCCATAAGGGGCTGTAAGGGCCACAGAGGACCTGCAGGGGCCACAAGGGACCTGAGCAGGGCCACAGGGCACCCATGGGTGGCCCTGGAGGATCCACCGGGGATACTGGTGATCAGTGTGGCCACTGGGGCTATCGAGGACCCATTGGGGCCATAGTGGGGCCGCCAGGATAACAGGGGGCCGCGGAGGGAACAGAGGATCCACGGGGGCCACAGAGGACCCACAGGAAGCCTGCAGGGGCCTCGGTGCCTTGCATCATTGCACTTGTGGTAGCTACGCCTCTGAGAGTGAGAGAAAGTATAAAATGTAGTTAAGATTGATACCTAAAAAATTTAGACTGTAAAAAGGAACAAATGTTTTCTCAATATATCTTAGGATATTAAGGGCTGCAAATAATTCAAACGATTTTGATAAACAAGTCAGATTGCCTAAAAATTGCTCAATTAGCAAGAAGTCAAAGTAATCTGGACATCTGGAAACATTAATTAAAATCCAGTTTACTGCTACAGCAAAATAATCAAAAAAATGTTGGAATGCTACTAGAAAAACATTTGATTTTGTTGGAAAAGTAATAATTATTTTTCCATTTAATGCCATGTACATGCAAAAAGTACGGATGTAATGGGATTTATTTAATGCATCTTTACATGTTTTGTATAGAATTGCATTACTTCCCACTGCAGTGCACACTGCAGTGTGAACAGAGCAGACACGGGCATGTATTAAACTCCTGCCAACTTCTCGAACCAGAGTTTTCTAGGAGGCATCAGGATCAAGAAAATGTACTGCACTCATGGATGTTGCTGTACCCTTCTGTACCTCTCATTGTCCTGAAATGAGATAACATTATTCATGCCTAAATAAGATAGACAAATCAGTGTTATCACAGTTGAAATAATTGACTTCCTTTCAGTAGTGCTCAGGTCAGTGAAAGTTGGGGAGAGGTACAGCAATGGCCACTAATAAGATGAACTGTGTTTTTTTAATTATACATTATTGCCAAAGGTTTGCTTTACTCATGTGAGTAATTAATGGTGAACTAAAAAAAGTATGTACACGGCTCTTTGATGGATGATCTAGTGAGGAATGAAGGGTTAACAATTATTGCTTTGCATAGCTATTGTGATCAAGACTATTAAAAAAAACATTTTTGCTAAGAGGTACCAGGACAATTAACTTCCCAATGTCTGCTTTCATTGTTGCTGCCTTTATCAGGAGATTATATTCCTATGTATTTAAACAATGTACTTAATTACTGATAAGTCCCTGAGGCATTAAGAACATTGTCTTGACTGCTGTTGCTTGCACAATGAGCATGCCCAATTTCTATTTGCGCAGACAACTGCAGTCAAGATAATGAACCCAATGCCTCAGTGGCTTATTACAGATCAGCCCGAAGATTAGAATTTTGATTTGTGGGTGAAATTTCAGTGTATACTATATACTATATGCTATCTTTAACAGCATTTAACATACTTTTTTATTAGCAATAGAGTAAATAATTGTATTTTTGGAACATCCGCTGGTCACTAGCTTTTATTTTAATAGACCTACATTTATGCCCTGAATCAGCCAAGCTATGGGGGCAGTAAGCATGGAATATCCATTGGTTATTAAAGGGCCATTTAATTCAACCCAATTTGGACCACATCACAGTAAATTTCTCATACTGAAATACATTTTGAGCTTGTGAAATTCGTGCATTTTTTACTGAGGAACCAAAAAAATAATTTGTTTTTAAAGTGTCACTGACTGCCCACTGCCAGACCTACAGCTGCAGCCCCATGTAATGAGAAACAAAAAAAGTTAACCTATAACAAATCTATCTGTGTATAGTAATACATGCTTGAATCACCTAAGTTATGGGTTAACTGGTCAGTGCAGTCCTGAGTCCAGGAAAAACTGCTATTAATCACTGTCTTCAAAGCTTCCTAGCTTATATATTATCATTCATGCAATAGCCAGTAGGCTGACTACACTTTGTATGTAAACAGACTTAAAACTTTAGATTTTTTTAGCTGTTACTAGTTACTATTTAAATAGATCATTTTAACATAAAATTGGGTGCTCTTTCACATCACGAAGCGCACTTACAGTGAGGTAAATGCCCCTTTAACATAATCTTTATTAGTAATCAATATTTGAGTTCAATTTGTAGGTCCCCTAGGTTGGATGTTACAGTTGTGTAACTAACTGAACATTTACAATTTACATGCCGAGACTTGTAAATGGAATTTCATAAAAAGTCTAGCAGCACATGCTGTCAGCTGGACATAGGATTACAAAACAAAACTGACTCATAAACTGATTTCTAACATGGTGCACTTCAAGGTGACACATTTCCAGTTTTAGTAAAGAATTGAATGTATAAGAGCAAAAATTATAGTTTTTCCCACTGCTCATCTACAATGGCTTCCCCATCTTGGGTGACCCAGCATGCTATGCCTCACAGCTTCATTGACATACACAAGCACCCTCACCAAGACAAGGCAGCAATCCACTTGGGGTTACACCCGCCTGGCCCCCAAGATTTCTGATGGTTATCCTGAATCCATCCTTCCCCCAAGAGATTTTACCATGTTTTATATGTTTGCAACAAATGGATTGAATTCACTGTGCAGCCCTTTTAATATCTCATCTGCCACATATACTGCCCTTCATGTGAAAAAGGCCGACGGCGCACACCTCCATCAAGCCCTCCGCCCGGTCCTCCAAGGCAGTCCCGATACTGCACCACACAGGAGGGGAGGGAAACCATCACCCCCAGAAACAGCCACGATCGCGCTCTCGCTCTCCCCGTTGGAGAGAAAGTGCAGCACATCTGCATTCTTGGCTAGCTGGGGGCACACTGACCAAACTGGCGCCAATCCTCTAGGTGGCCCTGCCCCCCAGCTAGCCACTCCTATTCTACCCTACTCCCGTTCCTGCACGGGTCACGTTGCCCTCCTACCGACCCCAGGAGGCCTGGGGCGGTCTACAGCCAGTCAGTCAGGTTATTAAATATATTCAGTTAGAGCAGGGGTCACCAAACTCGGTCCTGGAGGGCCGCACCCAGGCCTGGATTTGAGGATTTCCTTTCTGTGCACAGGTGAGTCAATCAGGATGACTGAAGAAGCAATAGTCTCACCTGTTTGCAGCAAGGATATCCACAAATCCAGGCCTGGGTGCGGCCCTCCAGGACCAAGTTTGGTGACCCCTGAGTTAGAGGATCTAAACAAGACACTGGATTTGTGCTAGATTTTGCAAGCAACACAATGGTTCAGTTCATGACAAGATATTAAGATAATCTTCACAGCTCTATTGCAACATCAGCCAGCGTATATACTAAAACAGGCAGTTTCTCAAGTGTACAAGGTACTTCCTGTCTTCTTATCTATGGTTTATATAATCCTTCCACTGCAAAAATTTTGATTTTCAATAAAACTTCACAACTGAGCATAATTCATCCATCTATGTTTTACATCATAGATACCGGTAATCAGCAATGCACTATAATGGGTAATCATTTTAAAAGGCAGTTTCTCCATAAACCTAAAGGGCCACTTTAGAGCCCTAAGACAGAGCTAGATTTTTTAAGCACACTATTTAATACTAAGTATTGCTTTCCTAAATCGTTGATAAATAAAGCATGCCCAGATGACAAAAAATGTGAATAGTGGCTGACATTTAATGTTAAAGGTTGTGTGATTATGCAGCTTTATACAAACTAAGCTTGCTAATATGTCTCATTACCCCACTGTTACTTTATTGCTGTTAATCAAACCATTATCTCAGAGCGTGGATCTTTTATTTCATGTACACATAAAATAGATGTAACTTCTCTATCATTTTTAAGTCACTTCCACTAGAATTTTTTATTACAACAAATTGCAGTTATGTTTATTTTTATATATAGATTTAAACAATAACCTGGACCTTTTCTCTGTGACTTTAAGCAGAAATAAAATCTATAATTTACAATCAAGACTATTCACATTAATTAAAAAGTGTGCCCAAAATGACAATAACAATTTAAAACCCAACAGCTGAGGCTGATGTAGTTCACACTGTCTGGGGAAATGGACTGGTAAGAGGTGCAACAATGTGGACACACTCATTCTGTCACAGTCATTGGAACCAAAAGGTGTGTCAACAAAATATTTTCACTTCAGCCGCTATACTGCTTCATCCAGTTTAAATGAATGACTTAATTAATAAAATCTTCTTTTCATCATATATCATGTATCCAAGTATAGCTATTTGTGTAAATATTTACACTTACAAATTAGGTGAGTTTTAAAGGAGAATTAGTACATAGAATCCGATTCAATTCTTTTTTTCTTACTCTCCTATCTTCCTGAACAGTCTGACCCCGATCCATTCTCTCCTTCTTTCAGTGCAAATTCACTCTGGTTTAAGGCCTACTTCATCTGTGAGACACTCAGAATTGCATTCAGAACACCTCAGCAGTGCAAATTCACTCTGGTTTAAGGCCTACTTCATATGTGAGACACTCAGAATTGCATTCAGAACACCTCAGCAGGTATGGAGGAGACTATGGAAACTGCGCCATCCCTGGAGCCAATATGTTTATTAATATCACTACTGTATGCATCTTATTATATCTTGGCAGATAGAAATAATTCTGATGTTTTGTTTTCAATTTTTAACTGTTTCCTATATCCTGTCTTGCCATCCCCATCTTCCCCCATCCCTTCCCCATTTATGGCTGACATAATTACCTCAAATCTCCTCCCCCCTCCTCACATACCTTCATTCTAATGTCTCTCTCCTATGTCTTTGTTACTCTCCTATCTTCCTGAACAGTCTGACCCCGATCCATTCTCTCCTTCTTTCAGTGCAAATTCACTCTAGTTTAAGGCCTACTTCATCTGTGAGACACTCAGAATTGCCCTCCCTCCCTCCGGATACACATAGAGCTAGGTCACTCCATACACACACACCCTATCCGATCCCCCACACCCCATCCCCCACCAGTTAATAAATAAACATAATACACATATTTTATTTTCTTAATACATATACAGAAACACTTATTTTTATTTAACCTTATATTATTTTGGGGATTTAAAGGAGGGAGGAGAGAGAGGTGGCCCTGGGGAGTGGTGGAGGAGAAGAGGAGGTGAGGAGTGGTGGAGAGCAGGAGGTTGAGGAGTTGGGTGGAGGAGGTGGCGGATGTGGAGGAGCAGGTGGAGGAGGTGGCGGAGGAAGAGAGTGGTGGAGAAGTGGTGGAGAGTAGAGGAGAGGGGGAGAGTGGGGAGGAGGAGGTGGGTGGTGGCAGGGTGGCCCTAGCAAGAGGCACATCTAGGCCAGGGACAGAAAGGGAGGGGCCTGATCCCAGGGGCAGTGGAGGAGGTGGCGGATGTGGAGGAGCAGGTGGAGGAGGTGGCGGAGGAGGAGAGTGGTGAAGTGGTGGAGAGTAGAGGAGAGGGGGAGAGTGGGGAGGAGGAGGTGGGTGGTGGCAGGGTGGCCCTAGCAAGAGGCACATCTAGGCCAGGGACCGAAAGGGAGGGGCCTGATCCCAGGGGCAGTGGTAGTTCGGGGGAGGGACAGGCCTCAGGGACAGATGAGGGAGCTCGGGATCCCAGACCACAGTAGGAAGGGCAAGAGGCTAAGGGCAAGCACAGGGCCTACAATTGCACACACCGGGAGAATGTGGTCCTCCTTGGTGCCATCTGTGGCCGCCCCGTGATTCTTGCGGAGGGGGGGGGGGGGAGTCAGGACAAGGCCTAAGGCCCAGGCATGGAAGGAGGTAATGGCTTAGGTAACAGCAGTGGGCACAGCGCAAAGGGATGTGAGGTCCATCAAACATTTTGATTACATCGGGGCCAAGGTGAGGAGGATGATGGCCAAAGAGGCCAAGCAAGTTGCAGCACTAAGTGGTGGCCCCCTATTGTCTGTGGGAGAGGCTGGCCAAAAACCTTCTCAGCCAGGTGCCCGCCGCTGGAGCTTCAGGCCTGTTGGCCCAGGAGGACCCAGCCTCCATGTCAGGTGAATATCACATATACCAATATGCCACCATATGTACATCACACACACAACACATGTACATGTTGATCAGCAAGGACACTAATATGTCATCTCTATGGAATTAACAAGGGATAGATGGATGCATCATTAAATCCACGAAGCTGACAAATCACTGTCATTCATGGGCACAACCACAGTAAACAACCAGTAGATAGTCCATGTATTGGTGTGCCCAATGCAGCGCATGCAGTTACAGACTGCAGCCCGAATCAAGATAGCGTTAGGAGCCAAGAACAATCAAGATCAAGAACCAAAGAATAGATCACAACTAGCAAATGATAGCTAATCTGAATTGCAATTATTGGGAATCATCAAGGTTCAAACCTAGATGTCAGATAGTTAGGAATGAACACAAAACAATGTATTATTAGCCGGTATCCATTTTTTCCCAACAATAGCCTCTTGCTCTCCAGGGATCCGCCCACACTACACCCATGATATTAATGCACAGTCTTGTCCATTTCTGATTGTGCTCTGTGTGTGAAATAAAGCTTTCTTATACCGTTCTCACCATGGCAGCGTGTTTCAATGGTTGGGGTTTCGAGACATCCACATAAATCACATTTGTGTCACATTCCTATATCAGTAAATGAATGAGCCCTAGTTACTTTGCAATGGGTTAATGCATATAATAACAATAATAATAGTAATAATATCATCAGATCATATAATAATATATATCATATATAATAATAAAGGGTTAATACACATGCAAAGTCCATTTTGTGATACTGATAGGAATATGACAGGTGATAATGTGAATTGATTGATAGCAAAATACTTAATGAGAGGTCACCAAATGATGATGGGTTTACATCTTGGAACATGGCCACCAGCAATGGCATGGGACTTTCCAGGATGGGTGTAGAGGAGATGGAAATGAGTTGGCTGTTGCTCCAAGTGCCCCTGCACAGCCTCCATGTGTTTTTGCAGCCTTTCCTGATGGGTTAGAGTTGATTAGTGTGGTGTATGTTCCCCTTCTGGATTGCTAAGTGGTGGTGGTGGAGGGGCTTGTGTACCTGAATGAAGCTGTGATCTATACCATGTAGGGCCACTGTAGGTGTGAAGCTCATAGCAGAGAGGTCAGACAAATCACAGTCCACTAGAGAAGGAACAGGCAACCCACTCAAGTATCTTTGGCATGCAAACCTTGGGGATAAGCACAGACAGAGACATAAGTAAGTGTGCTGTAGTCCATACGGTCACAGAGAGTAGGACACAATAGAGGGACGGAACAACCATAAATAAAATGTTCCATTGGTACTTGATATATATGATGTGGCAGTGAAATTTATCCACTATTTGTTTTCCCAATGTAGATGTGATGAGCGAGATGTATATAAGATGATCTTTGTATTTTTAGGGTCCACATTAGAGCCTCTGAGTGAGAAAGGGTTAATATGGCAGCCATTTTCATGTATTTGTGTTGCAATTTAATGAGGTAGTATGTCTTTTATAGCTTTCAGCATCTTGCAACAAGACTTTTCATATTGGCATATGCATGACCATTACAACCAATGAGAAAAATAAAATTGTATTTTTTTTAAATATTTGAAAGTTGGGAGTTGTTGTGCAAGTAATTGTGATGCCTTCAATTGCTTTCCCCATATTTTAAAGTCCATTGGTGTGTTTTTATTAAGTTTTGCAGTGTTCCAAACTAGTCTGTAAACCTTTGCGGGTCCTATTTGGAACATGTAAGCTTTGGATCGCCATTTGCAGGCTTGACTGCAGGTGTGCTCTTGAGCGATTTTTTTTATCGAATATCAATTTGCGACTTTAGCTATTGGAACTTTTGCAAACGTGAAAGATCAAAGGCTTCAGGAGGCTGTGAGTTCCGGGTTTAACACATGCAGAGTTTTCAAAGCCATAACCCGTTTGGAGCCCGCAAAACGATGCCATTTTAATAGCAAATTAACTTTTGGCCTAAATTACGGACTCATATTTTGTATATTTTCACGCATGGGTATTAATTGTGAATAACCAAGATTAATCTAAATTAAAAACAATCTTGATTTAATTTCTTGTAGGTATTAATTACATTCATAGGTAATGAACTGCATTTACATACACAAATGTTGAATCCTGGTGAATAAAATGTCTCCATCATAATAGTTGTTATTGTATCAGTAAATACATTTACATTGATAAATATTTTTTGTCTACATTTTCTGTAATAAGGTTATCACTAATTCTAATACTCTTCTATTTCAGTATGGCAAACTGCACTATCATTGATGAGAGAAGTGTAACTAAGTACTGGCAGACAATTACCAATAATGGCATTAGCTAGCATAAAGAACAATTAAGCATTACAAGTAAGAAACAATGGCCATTCAATTGCAAGCCTACACTTTACGTTATACAGGCCATAAGTCTGCAGGCTTGAAAATTGCTACATTTACAAAGCAATTCAATTGAACAAGCCCACAATTTGCGGTCCGAAAGCTGAAACCGTAAACCATGCAATCGTAAGTAGCCTTTCAGGGCATGACCATGATCAATTAAGCAAGGCCGTAACTAACAATTTAGAAACAGCCAATAGTAAACAAGACCATCATCATGACATCAGTAAAACATCAATCAATTGGGTTTAGAGTTCCGATATACAATCAGACTCGCAATCTACAAAATAATAAAAATGAATGTCGATACTGTTCTAGTCCAAAGTGCAGTATTGATTTTTTATTGCATTTACAGTGCTCTCCATACGTGTAGTCATTATTAACTGTTAATTCCTAGGCTTCCTTTAATACAGCAAGGCTGTAAAGCTGAGCACTGCTATAGGTCATGGTGGAAATATAAATCATGTGAGGAGTCGATCCTAAAATACACAGACACGCTTTTTTTAAATAATTACCTAGATTCAGATATAAATATGTATTCAATATAAAAGATAAACTTATCATATACAAGATTAGATTAAAGTTCAGTTTTTCTTTAAATTCCATGATTCCATGACTGTCTAATATCTATTACGTTGTGTATGTTATTCTTAGTAATCTAATCATATGCAGCACCAAATTTTAAATGTGTTCATTCTGTTCCTGCCAGCTGTCTTTAGTGTCCAAAACTGTGCTCTGCAATAGAGAAGCACCATGTATGGGATGCTTTAGTTTCATAGTGGACATTAACAATAGGCTGAACTGTTGAAGCTAAAACAGATTGTAAAGAAATTGCTATTAACTTGCTATAATTTTTTTTCTTAATCTTGATTAATTGTGGTTAAAAAAGATTAATGCATGCACTTATTGATATTAGACAACAAATTATCTTTGCATCTATTCACTCTTGGTATTTCTATGTTACTATTCATTGGTACAGTAAAGTTTTTAACGAGTGTGGCTTAAAAGAACTCTGTCACCCCAAAATCAATTTTATTTTAAATGATTCATAAAGGATGAGAAACTGGCCTTCATTTATTTCTAAAGTTAATCACTCTTAAGATATTTAACAATGTTAGGGCCTCATTCTATTAATAGCCCTAGGAGATGCGTGGCCACAAGGGATGGCCGCAAGCTACTTACCTATTCTCTTCCCTTGCGGCCGGCGCCCTGTTATCTCTTGCGGCCACCCCCACCGCAGGGAAAGCCTTTGATCCCACGTGACCACAAGAGATTCGGCCGCATGGAACCACCTGACCCTATTCAAATGCTCCGGCCAGCCATCAGCCAAGCCCGCAAAATGACCCAAAAGGGCCGCAGCTTACTTGTAACCTGGAGCAGCCGCAAGGGCTATAAAGCGACTGCTTCAATAAGGGGCCACAATGGCTGCATGGGACCTGATCGGGACCTGATCGTGACCCCTGCAGTGTCCCCACAGTGTCGTCACATCACTGCTATAATGCAGGGGTCCGATAGAGACCCCTGCATAGGTGCACACATTAAGTCTATAATGCAGGGGTCCAAACAGGACCCCTGCAGGGTGCACACATTAACCCTATAATGCAGGGCTCCCCATTGGGACCCCTGCATTGTGCACATATTAACCCTTGCTGCAGAAGTCAGATCGGGAACCCTGCAGCCTCCCCACATTAACCCCCTACCTTGCTGCAGAGGGTCCCGATCGTCACCAATGGCGACGCTCGCAGCATCTACGGGATGTTAAATTTCCCACCGCGGGCTTGAATTGTTACCCCCAAGCCGCAGGGGTACTATAAGTACCGCCCGGTACTTAACCCCATCACTCATGGGGGTCAATATAGACCCCCATGAGACTAAAAATAGCCCCCTCAGTCAAATAGTGGTCTATATAGACCCCTATAGGATACTAATAACCCCTAGATTAACCCTACAAGTGCCATGAGGATCATCCAGGACCCTCATGACAAAGTCTAAAAACTACACTATTAACCCTAACTATACTCCATTAATCCCTTAACCCTAACTATACCCTATTGAACCCTAACTGTACCCATCTAACCTAACTGGGCCTATCTAACCCTAACTGGGCCTATTTAACCCCTTCGAGCCCTATTTAACCCCATCACTTATGGGGTCTATACAAAGCCCCTAAGCCTCCATCTAACCCATCACTTATGGGGGTCCATAGAGACCTCCATAAGCCTTCATCTAGCCCATCACTTATGGGGGTCTATACAGACCCCATAAGCCTCCATCTAAGCCCATCACTTATGGGGGTCCATACAGACCAACATAAGCCTCCATCCAGGACCCTCATGACAAAGTCTAAACACTACACTATTAACCCTAACTACACTCCATTAATCCCTTAACCCTAACTATACCCTATTTAACCCTAACTGTACCCATCTAACATAACTGGGCCTATCTAACCCTAACTGGGTCTATTTAACCCCTTCTAGCCCTATTTAACACCATACATATAGACCCACATAAGCCTCCATCAAACCCCATCACTTATGGAGGTCCATACAGACTCTTATAAGCCTCATTCTATCCCTATCACTTATGGGGGTCCATAGAGACCCCCATAAGCCTCCATCTAAGCCCATCCCTTATGGGGGTCTATACAGACTCCCATAAGACTCCATCTAACCCCATAACTTATAGGACACCGTACAGACCCCAATAAGCCTTCATCTAACCCCATCACTTAAGGGGGTCTATACAGACTCCCATAAGCCTCCATCTAACCCCATCACTTATGGAGGTCTGTACAGACCCCCATAAGCCTCCATCTAACCCCATCACTTATGGGGGTTCGTACAGACCCCCATAAGCCTCCATCTAACCCATCACTTATGGATGTCCATACAGACCCCCATAAGCCTCCATCTAATGCATCACTTATGGGGGTCTGTACAGACCCCCATAAACCTCCATCTAACCCCATCACTTATTGGGGTCTGTACAGACTCCCATAAGCCTCCATCTAACGCATCAGGTCCAATCAGGTCCAAGCCCGCCAAACTTAACGGCTGATTGCATGGCTTGCGATCTGCCCTAGGAAGAGGTGTGCTGCGGCCTCTTTCATTCGAATGGTAACGTAAACGTAGGGCTACGAGGGGCCACAGCACCATTGCAAGGAATCTCAGCTTTGCGGCCATTTTACAGCCATTAATAGAATGAGGCACTTAGTGTTCAAGTATTATACAATCAATTGGCTACAAAATACTAATTAGCTGATTGGATGCTTTAAGCAGGATCACAGTAGTGGCAAAACAACTTTGCCAATTTTATTATGTAGATAATCAAGGACTCTGATCGATAAATTTGAGTCACATGAACTATAAAGGAGATGCACGTAGAATGCTGAATATCTCAGGAATTATTTGCTGTTGAGACAAATTGCTAGTACATGTGTGAAGTTTCAAATGCTCCATAAGATAAAAACAACTTGTTTTTAGGATGACAGTGTCCCATTAAAGGACTGTTGCAATTCCCTAACAAGAGGAACTAATTATTTTAATTATGCATTGGTCAATAATAAAATTCTGGTTTGCTAATTTATAGTAGCAATATTCAATACTAAAGTAGCTCAGAGTATCACAGTGTGAATCTCTAATTGAGTGTTTTTCTCCACTATGATCAAGGGAGAGTGTGAGAGGTTGACTGAGAGACAGGTCTTGAGGTTTTTAATAATAATTAGATTTAATAAAACAATAATCAATCATTAATAGGCTACCCCCACTTGAAGCACTCATTGCCAAGGGAACAATAAGTAATTGTGTTGAGAGATACTTTGAGTCTGAAAATTTAGCAGCTACCTGCTAGAAAAAGCCACCTCTTTATAGTAGGCAGAAACCAGCAGAGTCTGAACTTTGAAAGTAAGTTTCATGTTGAACATTGCTTATAACACTGATTATGATTTTCTTAATTATTAGTATTACAGTAGTGCCATAAAATTAAAATGCTGAAATTTGGAACATTGAAAAAATGCATTTGTCATAGAGGTGTATATTATTTAATAAGCTGAAATTGATAAATCATACAACTCTGTTACTGCTCATTGGTTAGCAGAGGCACACCCTCAGGACAATTATAAATTCTAAGCAACTCATTCAGCAATGGGTCCTTCATTTTAGAAAAAGAAAACATTTTCAAATACAAAAGATGCTACAGTAATATGTACATAACACCCTTTAAACAGCAGTTTAGCAATAACAGTACCACTGTGTCACATTTTTCTATGCATTACCGGTATACCGTGCTAAACGCCATATAGCTATAGAGCTCTTTTTCCTGTAATTCTCCACTTTGCTCTAAACCCTACTATAGCACTGTTTTTGGGACGCCGACTCTCATTTAACACCGTGCCCCACTATAGCAATGTTTTTTTTTCCTTGTGGGAACTGAGCCACATCGTTAAAAGAGCCACAGGAGCAGACATGAAAAAAGAAGGAAAAGAAAAGTGACTGCCCGGGTGACAAGAAAGCCCCAACAAGAGGCCACTTCCTACCGCAACCAATTAGAGACATGGTACAGAATATTATTCATTTTACCTTGTTTCTCATCATGTTGTTGTTAACTGTCCAATAAAATCTACTGTAATTGTATTGCTTTTGTACTGTATTATAGAACATGAGTGAGTGCGAAGAACATCAACCCAAACGAAGTGCCAATGCTTTTTTCTGGATGTTAAAATGCGGGTGCTGGACTGCCTGGAAAAGGGACATTGGCCGCCACCATCCTTAACAATAAGGAGAACATCAAGCCTTCGGCAACCACCATCACTGCACCTTCTGTCAGGAAGATTACCTGCTCCAGATGCTACGTCCTGGAGGAAATGGAGAAGTGGCTATCTGGATGGATGACGCAACAAAGCACAACATGCCTCTTAAATATGCCATCATCATGGAGAAGGCCAAACACCAGATCTGACCGAAAGCTTTTCAGCCAGCAGAGGTTGGTTTGAGCGCTTCAAGAAACAACCTGTATAACATCAAAATCACAAGAGAAGCGGCCAGCACTGACACCAAAGCTGCTGCAGCCTTTCCAGCCACTTTAAAATACATTGTTAAAAGAGGCAATTATCCTCCAGAACTGGTATTCAACATTGACGAGACTAGATTGTTCTGGAAGCGAATGCCAAGACACACCTTCATATCACGCAAGCAGAAGCGAGCACCGGGGAATGCCATTAGCGATTTCAAGATCAAACCATTGCTGGTGTACCATTGCAAAGCACCAAGGGGCATGAAGGGGATTACAAAATCCACTTTGCTGGTCATTTGTCAATTCAACTGTAAAGCTCGGATCACCATGGATATCTTCAAATACTTGTTCATGGAACATTTCTGTCCATCAGTGTAACACTACTGCAGGCGTAAAGAAATTAAGGCCAAAGCACTCCTGTTGATTGACAACATTTCAAGCCACCCTACCAACTTGTGTGAGCTTGATTGCCGCATCCCAGTAGTAGTAGATTTCCTGCAACCCAAAACTACTTCACTAATCCAATCAATGGATCAGGGGGTCATTGCGACCCTCAAAGCCTTTTATCTTTGTTATGTTTGCTGTTTCTTAAAATGTTATATAAAGCCAACATTTTTTAAATTGTAATTGTTTTTTTGTATATTTTTATGTATTTTTTTCCACTTGATCCCCTATCCCTATCTACCCTATGTTAAAATTATAACATTTAGCGTTGTTTCACTTAGCACTTTGAATGCCCGGAACCTATCTAGAGAGTGAAACAAGGTATTGCTGTATTTTGAATACCTAGACTTGAACTTTGAAAACTGTTTTAGAAAGCAATATAAATAAATTAACTAATAACTATTATATGCAATTATTCTATTCTGACTTTCGTTTTATTTTCTTACTGCTGCAGTTAGTTACATTTTCAGGAGGGTGTGTCATTGTAAACTCTCTCTGTGCATTTAAAGTCTTCTTCCACATCAATAAGCTGATCTGCTAAAACCACAATGGCAGATCTTACAGAATCATAATGGCAAAGAAAAGGTAATACATTAGAAGTTTTGTTAATTTTTTAAGCAGAGTACATTTTAAAATTATAACCACTGTGACCTCACAGTTTCATTTCACAGTGCCCAATTGAGCTGCCACAGTTTTGGACAGGCAGAGAATGCTACATGTCTGATGATGAAGCCAGTCAGTTCCTGGTAGATTGGTAATTATTAAAAAAATAATAATAATATATTCCCATAAAAGGTTGTAACAAAGAGGGTGTATTGTTTTTTTTTTTGTTTGTTTTTTTATTTCTTTTGTCTGTTTTCAAGCATCACTCTTCAAAAGAGTACATTTTAAACATTTGCCCACAGTGCTCTTTCAAGTAGTAAAAAACAAGTTTGCAATTCACTGTGATTATAAAATAGTTGATCTTTTATGCAAAACCTTATACAGCAAAACACTGTTTTTCCTACCACATTTTGGGCTTTCCACATAGGGAACCCCATAGCTATTACATATAGCAGTACTAATAATAGTAATAATAGACCTCAATAATTTGTCCAATGATCTGTAGCCAGACATCTTGGAGAGTGAAGTGAGACGTCTTGCTAATAAAAAGGCTGCAGGAGGTGATGGAATCCCAATTGAACTATTCAAAATTCTACAAGATGATGATGTGAAAGGGTAGCTTGCCTTCTGCCAACACATTTGGAAAACTCATCAATGGCCAATAGACAGGAAAAGTTCACTCTACATGGAATTGTGGTGTTGGGGAAAACTACTTAGAGACCCTTGGACTGCAAGAAGATCCAATAAATCACTACTTCAGGAAATCAGGGCAAACTGTTTACTAGAAGGTATGATCATGAGGCTGATGCTCAAATAGTTTGGCCATATCATGAGACAGTAGGTCCAGTGATGCTG
This sequence comes from Discoglossus pictus, assembly GCA_027410445.1. Classification (NCBI taxonomy): domain Eukaryota; kingdom Metazoa; phylum Chordata; class Amphibia; order Anura; family Alytidae; genus Discoglossus; species Discoglossus pictus. The sequence continues at coordinate 46,166,723 of CM050171.1, read as the reverse complement.
AGAAAGATTGAATGCCCAAGAAGAAGGGGACGACAGTGGTGGAGATGGATAGATGAGGTCACTGAAGCAATTAACTTGATTGAGCTCAGAGGAGCAGTGACTGGGTGATGTAACTGGCATGCTACAGTCCATATGGTCACAGAGAGTCGGACATGACTGAACTACTAAACAACAACAACAAAAATAGTAATAATACATAGATAATAATAAACATTAATTTCTAGTAGATATTATTAATAATAGTCACATATATAGTTGTGGATCCGTGGGGCTGTTAGGAACACTTACGATGTTGGTCACACTTTGCGAGCCTCGCAAAGCGAGGCGAGCCATCATGCAGGACTTAGGATGTTGTTTGCAGCCGTAGGGCCACAACTGCGAGCCTCACAAAGTGAGGCAAGCCGTCACGCGGGACTTAGGTTGCCGGACTTAGGCTGCAATGAGCACCAAAGGTGCTCATTGCACTGCGAGCAGGAGTTTGCAGTTTGCTGCCCACAGGGCCGCAACTGGGAGGCTGTCACATGGGACTTAAGTGGCAATAAGAGCTGAACGCGCTCATCGCACTGCAAGCCTCACAAAGCGAGGCGAGCAGTTCAAGCATGCTGAACTTACGACCCGTAGCACTTAGGACCAAAACCCGCACATACACTGTGCGCCTCACAATATCCGACTTTAACGGACGAAACACGGAACTGGAAAGACCTAAAAAAAACAACAAATGAGCCTCAAATTCACTTACACACTTACATACAACACAGGAGGAGAGCCAGGCAGCCTGTGAGTGAGGTTGCAAGTTAATTTGAGCCATATTTGTCATTTTTTACTGTTGAAATTCGCTTAAGCAAGGAAAAAATGGCTGACGAAAAAAACACAGCACAACAAAAACAAGGCCGAAGGACGTAAAACTACCCTAAGGATGTAAAAATGAGCAGTAACCAGTAACACTGAATGAAAGCTGGTAAAGAAAAATGGGGCTTATTAGGCATTACTGAAACATGGTGGGATGAATCTCATGACTGGACTGTTAATCTGGATGGTTATAACTAGTGATGTCGCGAACATCAAATTTTGGGTTCGCGAACAGCGACCGCGAACTTCATCAAATGTTCGCGAACGGGCGAACATCGGCGAACCGCCATAGACTTCAATGGGCAGGTGAATTTCAAAACCCACAGGGACTCTTTCTGGCCACAATAGTGATGGGAAAGTTGTTTCAAGGGGACTAACACCTGGACTGGAGAGGGACCCATGGCAAAACTCCCACGGAAAATTACATAGTTGATGCAGAGTCTGGTTTTAAGCCATAAAGGGCATAAATCACCTAACATTCCTAAATTGTTTGGAATAACATGCTTTAAAACATCAGGTATGATGTTGTATCGATCAGGTAGTGTAAGGGTTACACCCGCTTCACAGTAACAGACCAATCTCCCCGTTTAATGCACCACAAACAACCGCAAACAATCCCTTTGCACAACCGCAAACTCCCCATTTGCACAAGGTTGGATACCAAGCTAGCCATGTCCCGTTCCTTGTCCTCACTGATGTCATTGAAGGTCTCTTCCTCCACCCAGCCACCAAGGGTGACAACAAGCCCCCTGGGACGCCTGCTGTGTTTGGTATTCCACCTCCTCAAAGCCACCTTCCTCCTCTGACTCCTCTTCTTCAGACTCCCAGAGTCTGGGGGCTTCCACTGCCCAGCATGGAAGATTATACACAGGTCAGAGTCTGGGGGCTTCCACTGACCAGCATGGAAGATTATACACAGGTCAGAGTCTAGGGGCTTCCACTGCCCAGCATGGAAGATTATACACAGGTCAGAGTCTGGGGCCTTCCACTGCACAGCATGGAAGATTATACGTGTTGCCTCTGTCTGCATTATTATAAGTTGTGTACTGTTAAGTGGTACTATTCCTATCGGTTTAATCCCTCTTACGTTCACTATCAGGGGACGTGTATATGGCATGGATTTTTGGAAGAGGGAGATGGAAAAAGATGCTTGGTTGGTCCTCCCACTTTAAATTTGAGCCACGTATTCCATGCTTGGCAGCCGTCACCAGGTTTACCCAATGCGCAGTGTAGGTGATATACCTGCCCTGACCATGCTTTGCATACCAGGTATCAGTGGTCAGATGGACCCTGGCCCCAACACTGTGTGCCAGAGATGCCATTACTTCCTTTTGCACAATCGAGTATAGGTTGGGGATTGCCTTTTGTGCAAAGAAATTTCGGCCGGGTACCTTCCACTGTGGTGTCCCAATAGCTACAATTTTTTTGAACGCCTCAGACTCCACCAGCTTGTATGGTAAAAGCTGGCGGGCTAAGAGTTCAGACCAGCCAGTTGTCAGTTGCCGGGCAAGGGGTTGACTTTGTGACATTGGCTTCTTACGCTCAAACATGTCCTTGACAGACACCTGACTGTGGGCAGATGAGCAGGGACTGCTCAGGGCGAGACACGGAGTGGCGGATGGTTGAGAGGGGGCAAGCAGGGCAGCAGTGGTTGACGTGGCTGAAAATGCTGGACCAGGAGGAGGATGGCGGCTTTGACTTTGTGTGCTGCTTGTACTCATGTGTTGGTCCCATAGGCGTTTGTGATGTGACATCATGTGCCTTGGCAAAGAAGTTGTACCTAGGTGGGTGTTGGACTACCCACGACTCAGTTTCTTTTCGCACAGATTCCAAATGGCATCGCTGTTGTCACAGGCAGACACACCAAAAAATTGCCACACTGCTGAGCTCTGCAATGACGGCATTCTGGTGGTGGCAACAGCATGCGTTGACTGGCGTGATGTCTGGCTGACCCCGGGTGCCGATGCATGCTGTCTGACTGTGCCACTAGCTACTTGCGACGACCTCCCCCTGATTCCAACTCATCTCCTTCTCCTCTCTGTCTCCCCATCTGAACTTTCCTCCTGTTCTTCTTCTCTTATAGCGGGCACCCACGTGACATCCACGGACGCATCGTCATCATCAACCACTTCACTTGTATCTGACAACTCAACAAAGGAAGCAGCACCGGGTACAACATCATCATCATCAGGCCGTACGTCCATGTGTGTAATGCTGCCTGAATGGGACATATCCCTGTTATCTACATCCTCTGGCACTAATGTTTGCGCATCACTCATTTCTTCCAACGGATGTGTAAATAACTCTGCTAACGGATCAAGTGAAGCGGCTGTGGTGCTAGTGTTGGTGGTGGCGGCAGGCGGGCGAGTGGTAACTGGAGAGGTGCCCGAAGCTAAGCTGGAGGAGAATGGTGCGTCTAGGTTCAGAGCGGAAGCTGAAGAAGATTGGGTGTTCTGTGTTAGCCAGTCAACCATGTCCTCAGAACTTTTCAAGTTCAGGGTACGTTGCCTCTGAAAATTGGGCATTATTCTAGGGCCAAAGGGAATCACAGCACCACAACCACGACGGCCCCTGCGGGGTGGCCTGCCTCTGCCTGTCATTTTTTTTTAGATTAGTGGTACTATGCGTGCAAGCTACTGTGACACCAGATATGAGTGTCACTGTGCACTGGCAAAAGTTGGCAGAGTAGATGCAATAGGCTTCACACATACGTCTGTAGGCAGGCAATTGCTATTCAATCTATTACAGTCAAAAAAAGTGTTGTTTTATGTCACTGAGCACAATATAATCTGTGAGCCTGACACAGGCAGGCAACTGAAATTAGATTACAGGAAAAAAATGGTTGTTTTCAATGTATGTTACACCACCAGGTATGAGTAGTGAAAATAAGCACAATATAAGCTGTTAGGTGTTAGCCTGTCACACACACAAGCTGGCAGGCAGGCATAGATTACACACAAAAAAATTATAAAATAAAATAAATGATGTTCAAAGTTTCCTCAATGATAAAGTATAGGGGGCGAACCGAAAAGTGCATGTGTTCGCCGTTCGCAGCGAACGAGAACATGGGAAAATCGCAGCGAATAGTTCTCCGGCGAACTGTTCGGGACATCACTAGTTATAACCTAGTTAGGAAAGATAGGGGATATGGTAAAAAAGGAGGAGGTATGTGTCTGTATGTTAAGCCTGAATTTAAGCCTATAGTCAGAGAAGATATTTATGCTGGAATAAACGGCATCATTGAATCTTTGTGGGTTGAGCAAAATAGTGGAGGAGCTAACTCTAGTATGCTATAAACCCCCAAATATAGCTGGAAGTGAGGAAATACAATTATTGTTACATATTGGAAATGCAGCTAAGCACGGGCAAGTTCTAATAATGGGAGACTTTAATTACCCTGAAATAAACTGGATAAATTAGACCAGCAGCTCAGCTAAGGCGAGCAGGTTCTTGAGTACACTCGGGGATCATTATCTGGCCCAGGTAATACAAGAACCTACTAGAAATGGAGCCATCTTGGATTTAGTCATCCCAAGTAATATTGATATAATATCAAATGTTAAAATAGGGGAGCCCTTGGGGAACAGTGATCACAAAACAGTCTCATTTTAGCTTGAATACAAAAAACAAAGTTGTAAGCAGCCAACAAAAACTCTAAATTTTAAAAGGGATAACTTTAATGGGCTAAGGGCAGCTATACTACATATAGACTGGGACAAAGAACTTGCAAAAATACTAAAAATAAATGGACAACATTCAAATCATTACTAAATAAACATACTCATCGGCATGTACCATGTGGAAATAAAATGAATAGGAGTAAATCACATCCCATGTGGCTTAACAATGACTTAAAGATCATGATGAGGAAAAAGAAACATGCATTTAATTTATACAAGAAGGAGGGAACATAGGCAGCTTTATGTGACTATAAGGAAATCAACAAGGCTTGCAAAAGGGCTATTAGACAGGCTAAAACAGAAAGTGAGAAGTCTGTTGCAAAGGAAAGTAAGACTAGCCCTAAAATATATTTTAAATATATTAATGGGAAGAAGGCGAGGAAGGAAGCTATAGGTACATTACAATGTGACACAGGCCATCCGATAATTAGTGACCAGGAAAAGGCAGATGAGCTAAATAGGTTCTTTTCGTCGTTATACACAAGGGAGGTACCCTTGGTTGGGACACCGCAACATAATGAGGCTACACTACCATCACTAAATAATTGGTTAACGCAGGAAGAAATCCAAAAGAGATTGGAGAAAATAAATGTTAATAAAGCCCCAGGTCCTGATGGAATACATCCAAGGGTACTGAGGGAGCTGGGTTCTGTAATAGCCAAACCATTTTATCTAATCTTTCAAGATTCACTCACAACAGGGTCTCTACCAGATGACTGGAGAAAAGCAGAGGTGATACCTATATTTAAGAAGGGAGCAAAAGCAAATCCAGGGAATTATAGACCAGTGAGCCTCACATCTGTAGCTGGGAAGCTTTTAGAAGATTTAATAAGGAACAGAATACAAGAATATGTCTATTTGAACAAGATCATAAGTAGCAGTCAACACAGATTTATGAAGGATAGATCATGTCAGACCGGATCTAATTAGTTTCTTTGAGGAGGTTAGTAGAAACTTGGATCAGGGCAACTCAGTGGATGTAGTCTTTTTGGATTTTTCAAATGCTTTTGATACAGTACCTCATGGGAGACTTTTGAGCAAACTAAGGGATACAGGAATTGCAGTAAATATCTGCTCATGGATCGAGAGCTGGCTAAAAGACAGGAAGCAAAGGGTTGTTGTAAATGGAACATATTCCGATTGGACTAATGTGGTAAGTGGGGTTCCTCAAGGTTCAGTATTAGGTCCTCTCCTTTTTAACATATTTATTAATGACGTAGAAGTAGGACTCGAAAGTAGTGTCTCCATTTTTGCTGATGACACTAAGTTGTGCAAGGTAATTAAATCAGATAATGATGTACTTTCCCTACAAAGGGATTTGCACAAATTAGAGAAATGGGCGGCTAAATGGCAGATGTGATTTAATACAAATAAATGTAAGGTTATGCATTTGGGAAGGAAAAATAGCCATGCAATTTATAATCATAATGGAGCAAATCTAGGGGTATCAGATATTGAAATGGATTTGGGAGTACTAGTGGACAACCACCTAGGTAGCAGTGCTCAATGCCAAGCAGTAACTGCAAAGGCAAGTAAAATATTCTTATGTATTAAGAAGGGTACAGAAGCAAGGGATGCAAATATAATTCTACAACTATACAAATCACTAGTACGCCCTCATTTGGAATATAGAGTGCAATTTTGGGCACCACTTCATAAAAAGGACATTTTAGAGCTGGAAAAAGTACAGAGAAGGGCTACAAAACTAATAAGGGGAATGGAGGGGCTAAGTTATGAAGAAAGACTAACCAAATTAAACTTATTTTCCCTAGAAAAAAGGCGTCTACGAGGGGATATGATTACCTTATTTAAATACATCCAGGGTCAATATAAGGCTTTGTCAAATGAACTTTTTGTTGCAAGAGATTTTCAACTGACAAGAGGACATCTTTTGAGGTTAGAGGAAAAAAGATTTCACCTTAAACAAAGAAAAGGGTTCTTCACAGTTAGGGTGGTTAAACTGTGGAATTCTCTACCAAAGGAGGTGGTGACAGTGAATTCGATAGATAACTTCAAAAAGGGGTTAGATATATTTTTGAATAAAGAGGGCATTCAAAGTTATCCTAGATAACTAGCGAAGGAATATTGATCAAGGGAGAAATTTGATCGCCAGTTTCTGTGGTCAGGAAGGAATTTTGCTTTTTTCCCCTTATGAGACAATTGACAACGTTTCAATGGTTTTTTTTTCTGTTTGCCTTCCTCTGGATCAATAAACAATTAATAATAAATAGTCCACATATAACAAAGATCAATAGAGATCTAAAAAGGTTGATCTTGATGGACTAACTCTTTATTCATCCTCATATACTATACTATTAATAATTATTTAACAACTAATTAATTAATAAGTATTTCGAAAATTGCAGATCAGAGGAGATCTTAACAGGTTGTACTTGATGGACTGAAATTCTTTTTTCAACCTTAATTACTATGTAACTATGTAACACTTCATCCAAGCCACTAACATTTAACACAAGTTAGTAACACTTAACCCAACCCAGTAATACTTAACCCAAGGCACTAACACAACCAAAGACACTAACACTTAAGCGCGATGCCTATAAAATACATAGGGGGAGAGGCTTGCAATGAGTGCAGAAGGCGCTCACTGCAAGCCACGTGATGAGCGCCGAAGGTGCTCATCGTGGGCCTCGCGATAAGCGATGAAGGTGATCATTGCAATGCCGGAAAGTTGCAGTTTGCAATCAGTGCCAAAGATGCGCAAAGGGCCTTGCATTGTGTGACGAAAAGCAGTGCCAGCCTTAAAATTTTATTCTAGTCATTTTCGACTGGCAAATTCCTAGATTGGTAATAATCAGAAACAGAAAGATTGCTAAACCTACTGTACAGTCAAAAGTAATCGAGTTTTATGCCAACATTTTTATTTATTTTATATAATAAAATTATAAGGAGCCAAAAAAACTCTATTTAAAATTTTTTAAATTTAACTTTTAATATAGTGATAAATAGAGAAAAATTCCATAGATTTAAATATAATGCCAATGTTAAATACCAGGATGTGAATAAGGCACTTTTCCTCTGTGTTTTACAAAATACGTTCAACCTCTATGTCCATTAAAATAGGTGACTAGCCCTTTATTTGCATCAAATAACACAATTTCTCAGTAAGTTGGTAATAAATGGCTAATTAGTGTCTGTTTTCAAGCAAACCAGATAACAATCTATCAACCATTATATAGTGTGTAAAAATGAATATAGGCAACACAAGCGTAAGAAGCACATCCATATACAATGTAGTTAAAATATTATATCTCAAAAGATGCTATCAGTTACCTTTATAGAATATTTGGATGGTTTTTATAAGTTAATGTCTTTTTAAAGCCATACAGGCATGTATTTATAGTATCATAAATAAAGCAAGAGGACTATTGCATACATTTACTGATGCTAGATAATTCTGTCCCTCTGGGTTAGCCATGAGCCCAAAACTAAAGCCCGACTTCTGGCTAAAATGAACTGGAACAGCAGGACTGTGCTATAATTAAGAGGTTCTCATTGTCTTAACTAAAATTTAAGCATAGTGGTGCAGATTACACCAAATTTCCCATTTACCTGCACCATAACGCAAATTTCTCAAGGGAACAAGCTGAGAACCTCCTAACTATTATTATTATTATTATTATTATTATTATTAATAATAATAATAATAATAATAATAACTTCTAAACTATTAACATACATACATACATAATGTGGTCCTTTTCCATCATGTAATACAAAAAAAATCCAATTGAAATCAATTACAAGATATGCTATTTATTGCAAGACTATGGCATAAGCCATCCATTAAAACATGCAATACACCACATAAATACAAATATGTTCCCTACTGTTGGATTCACAAACAAAATTTGATAGATTTGGTGATTTCAATACTGAACTCTTGAGGCAAATCAATATGCCAAAGTCCCTTTTGAATCACTACCTTGTTGTGGTGAAGGGGCTTGTGTACCTCAATGAAGCTGTGAGCTATAGCATGTAGGGTCAACCAAGATGGGCAGAACCATTATCTAGGCCAAGATGACTTTAAGGATATGCACAACCAGAGACATAACGATGTGGCAACGGAAGATGAGCCCCTCAGGTCAGAATGTGCCTACCACATTATTGGGCAAGATCAGAGGGCAAGTACAAGTAGCACTAGGTCTAATGGAGTGGTTTGGTGAAAATGAGAGAACGCCTTGCAGTGGATGTGTCTGAAGGGGAAAGGAAAGTCCTCTGCTGCAAAGAGCAATTCAGCATAGGATCCTGGCATGTCAGGACTTTGAATCTAGGCAAATTGGATATGGTCAAATATGAGATGACAAGGTTAAGCCTTGATAAGTGAACTCAAATGGATAGGTAAACTGAGGATAAGAGAACTTAAATTGACTAGAATTACATAGTTACATAGTTATATAGTTACAAAGTAATGAAGGTTGAAAAAAAGACTTACAGTCCATCAAGTTCAACCTTTTAAGATCTCCTCTGATCTGCAATATGCGGATTAGTTATTAATTAATTAGTTGTTAATTCATTATTAATCATTCATTTAATTATTATTTATTATTATTTTTTTTAAATTATTAATTAATCCAGAGGAAGGCAAACAGAAAAAAAAACCCAAGTGAAACTTAGCCAATCGTCTCAAAGGGAAAAGCAAATTAATTCCTTCCTGACCTCAGATACTGGTGATCGGATTTCTCCCTGGATCAATATTCTCTCTCTAATTATCCAGGATAACACTTAATTCCCTTTTTAATTAGAAATAAAACCAGTCCCCTTTTAAAGTTATCTATCGAATCCGCTGTCATCACCTCCTCTGATAGAGAATTCCACAGATTAACCACCCTTACTGTGAAGAACCCCTTTCTTTCTTTAAGGTGAAATATTTTTACTTCTAACCTCAAGGGGTGTCCTCTTGTCAGTTTAAAACCTCTTGGCACAAAAAGCTCCCTTGACAAATCTTTGTACTGACCCTGGATTATTTATATAAGGTAATCATATCTCCTCTTAGAAGCCTTTTTTCTAGGGAAAATAAGTTTAATTTGGTTAGTCTTTCTTCATAACTTAGCCCCTCCATTCCCCTCATTAGTTTTGTTGCCCTCCTCTGTACCTTTTCCAGCTCTAAAATGTCCTTTTTATGATGTGGTGCCCAAAATTGTACTCCATATACCAAATGAGGCGTACTAGGGATTTGTACAGTGGCAGAATTATATTTGCTTCCCTTGCTTCTGGTCACTAATTTTCAGACGGCCTGTGTCACATTGTAATGTTCCTATAGCTTCCTTCCTCGACTTCTTCCCAATAATATACTTAAAACATATTTTAGGGTTAGTCTTACTCTCTTTTACAATTTATTTTTTATTTTCTTTTTTAGCCAGTCTAATAGTCCTTTTGCAAGCAATGTTGATTTCCTTGTACTCTTGTAAAGCAGTCTCTGTCCCCTCTTGTTAATTATAATTTTAATGCCTGTTTTTTATATTGATCTTTAAATCATTATTAAGCCACATTGGATGTGATTTACTCCTTTTACATTTATTCCCACTTGGTATATGGTGATCAGTATGTATATTTAGTAAGGATTTAAATGCTGTCCATTTATGTTCAGTATTTTTACCTCTGTCCCACTCTATACTTTGTATTGCTGCCCTTAGACCGTTAAAATCTGCCCTTTAAAAAGTAGGAGTTTTTGTTGACCCCTTAAAATTTAGTTTTTTTAATTCAATGTCAAATGAGACTGTGTTGTGATCACTGTTTTCCAACGTTTGCCTTATTATAACATGTGATACTATATCAATATCAATATTATTTGTGATGACTAAATCTAAGATAGCTTCATTTCTAGTAGGCTCTTGTATAACCTGGGCCAGATATTGATCCCTGAGTGTACTCAAGAACCTGCTCCCCTTAGCTGAACTGCTGGTCTCATTTATCCAGTTTATTTCAGGGTAATTCAAATCTCCCATTATTAGAACTTGACCATGCTTAGCTGCATTCCCAATCTGTAACAATAATTGTATTTCCTCAATTCAGCTATATTTGGGGGTTTATACCATACTCCTACTAATATTATTTTGGAATTTGCTGCTCCGCTATTTAACTCTACCCACAAACATTCAACTTTATCACTAGTTCCGCCATAAATATCTTCTCTGACTATAGGCTTAAAATTCAGGCTATGTGGATTCTATGTGGATATTCAGCATCTCCTAGCTATAACACCAAGAAAAAAAGGTTACTCTCATCATAGGAGATCGGAATGCTAAAGTAGGGAACCAAAAGATACATGGAATAACTGGCAATTTTGGCCTTCGAGTAAAAAATAAAGCAAGTCAGAGATTCATAGAATTCTGTCAAAATAATTCTCAAATCATAGTAAACACCCTCTTTTAACAGTGTATGAAATAACTATACACATGGATATCACTAAATAGATAATACGGTTATATAATTTTTATAGTTTGAAGCCTAAAATAGAGAAGATCTATACAGTCATCAAAAGCAAGACCTGGAGCAGACTGCCCAGAATAAAAAATGAATAGTGGTGAAACTTCAGACCAAGCAAATATAAAATAAATAATCCCCTGATAATAATCAGTGTAGGTAAAATATATTTAAGGGAGTAGACATGTTAGATAGAATACCCAAAGAACTTTGGACAAAAGTTTGTGACATTGTCCAGAAAAAAACAACAAAGAATATTCCAAAAATAAATAAATCTAAGAAGACTAACTGGCTGTCTGAGGAGGTTTTGAAAGAAGCCCAGGAAAGAAGGAAAGCAAAAGATATTGGACAAAAATATTTGTCCAACTGAATGCAGAATTACAGAGGATAGCAAGAAGAGACAAGGAGACATTCCACAATAAGTGAAATAAAGACATAGGAGAAGATACCAGAATGGAAAATAGGATCTTCTTAGGATAACCTTTGATGCCAAAAATAGGAGAGATAAAAGATAATAACACTTGATAATTGGTGCATCTCTAGAGGAATGATGCTAAGAATGTGATCATGAAAAACTTACATAAATTGCTAATACAGAGATGTAAATTACTGAATAGATCACTGATATTAAAATTCCCATTCTGTCTACGTTTAAAAAAATCATCTAAGCAAATACAGTACTTCCAGCTGTTTTTGATATGACAGTGTAATGAATTACAATGGAACATACAGTGTTGAAAAACATAAGATTCAGTGAACTCTTGTAGAGTCAAAAATGTATTTGAAAAAAACTGGAATAATTGAATTTATGTTTAAGTAACTACAGAGCACATGCATCAGCGCACATGCATCTGGGAAGGAAAAATAGCCATGCAATTTATAATCTTAATGGAGCAAATCTAGGTATATCAGATATTGAAAGGGATTTGGGAGTACTTGTGGACAACCACCTAGGTAGCAGTGCTCAAAGCCAAGCAGCAGCTGCAAAGGCAAATAAAATATTAGCATGTATTAAGAAGGGTATAGAAGCCAGGGAAGCAAATATAATTCTGCCACTATACAAATCTCTAGTACGCCCTCATTTGGAATATGGAGTACAATTTTAGGCACCACTTCATAAAAAGGACATTTTAGAGATGGAAAAGGTACAGAGGAGGGCAACAAAACTAATATGGGGAATGGAGGGGCTAAGTTATGAAGAAAGACTAACCAAATTAAACGTATTTTCTCTAGAAAAAAGGCGTCTAAGAGGAGATATGATTACCTTATATAAATACATCCAGGGTCAGTATAAAGATTTGTCAAGGGAGCTTTTTGTGCCAAGAGATTTTCAACTGACAAGAGGACATCCCTTGAGGTTAGAAGTAAAAAGATTCCACCTTAAAGAAAGAAAAGGGTTCTTCACAGTAAGGGGGGTTAATCTGTGGAATTCTCTACCAGAGGAGGTGGTGACAGCGGATTCGATAGATAACTTTAAAAGGGGACTGGATTTATTTCTGATTAAAAAGGGAATTCAGGGTTATCGTGGATAATTAGAGAGGCAGTATTGATCCAGGGAGAAGTCAGGTCGCCGGTGTCTGGGATCAGGAGGGATTTGATTATTTATTTTTTTAATTAATACAACTAATTAATTAATAGTTAATCCGCATATTGCAAATCGGAGGAGATCTTGAAAGGTTGAACTTGATGGACTGAAGGTCTTTTTTCAACCTTAATTACTTTGGGCTTCATTCTATTAACGGCTGTAAAATGGCCGCAAAGCTGCGATTCCTTGCGGCCATCTTCCGGGCCCATTGTAGAGCTACAGCTACCTTGCTATTCAAATGGACGGCGCTGCAAGGATATACCACTTACGGCCGGCCGCACATCATGCAAACGACCGCAAGCATTTTTCCTGCGCCCGTAAATCTTGTTTTCCGGCCCCAAAATCAGAAAACTGTAAATGCAAATATAAATTCAAGATGGCACTGTAAAGCTCCGTAAATGCTAGGCATCATAATGGGGGACATGAGGATTAATAGCAACACCCTCTCAAGCTTGCACATTGCCCAAATCCGATATATCATTTACGGTTTACTTTCCGTCCCGTAGTCCCGCGGGCTCGTCCTTGTTAAAACCTGTAAGGGTTCGGAGGTTGAGGGCCGCAAACAAAGCATTGTAGAAGCCAATATATATTCAATCCAGCACTGCAAAGCACTGTAAATGATGGGAAACATAATGGGAGAGGCATGAGGATTAATAGCAAAACATTCTGAAGCTTGCACATCGCCAAATTGTACTTTGATTTCAAAATCCATCCAAGTCCCACAGACTTCAATGATCAAGCCCGTAGCTCCTTATTCAAGCCCGTGCGGGCTTGCATGATAGATAAAACACGAAGATTGAACATGAAGTTAAATATCTTTATTTGCGGATTTGAGAGTAGGGGAATGTTGAGCTATTAATTCTAAAACCAAACATCAGTTTAACTTTTAATAAAAGTATAGGATGGCTTTTCTATGCTACGACTTGTAAGTAAGCCCTTTACGACCCGTGGGTCTATTTTACCCATTTACGGACTTGACGGAGGCTAATCCCTCAGGCTTTGCGGGTCTGAGGTGCTCCAAGCCCTTGGGACTTTGTCCACGGACATTTGACATGAATTTAACTAAAAATGATTTTCAGATTTGAGTGTAGGGGAATGTTGTGCTATGAATGCTAACACCTCCAATCACTTTATCGTCTCATCAAAGTGCAGGATGGCTTTATTATGTGCTTACTTGGGTGCTAGCGGGACCTTTTTGGTGCAAGTAAGCTGCGGCTCGGTTTTAGATAATTACGGCCATGACGAGAGGGTTTACATAGCAATTGAATAGCAACCGGGGCTTTCTTGCGGCCGAAACTCTTGCGGCCGTGTAAGATCAAAGGCTTTCCTGCTGCGCATGCGGCCGCAAGGGATAACAGGGCGCCGGCCGCAAGCCTGCCGGAGCCCTCGGCCGCAAGGGAATAGAATAGGCAAATAGCCTGCGGCCGGTCCTTGCGGCCACGCATCTCCTACGGCCGTTAATAGAATGAGGCTCTATGTAACTGTGTAATATACCGAACATGGAACAACACGAATGGTTCAGGATCAGGAAAAAAGTGCAACAAGGTTGTATATTGTCACCTTATTTATTCAATGTATATGCAGAATACTTAATGCTTAAGGCTTGGGATTGACAAATCCAAAGCCAGAATTCATTTTGCTGGGAGAAATATTAACAAACTCTGATACTTGGATTATACAACTCTGATGACTGCAAGTGAGGAGGAAATAAAGGGCCTACTGATAAAGAGGAGAGTGCAAAAGCTGGCCTGCGGCTCAATGTAAAAAGATGAATTTAATGGAAAACAGCCATCTCAGTTCCTGGCAAATAGATTTTTATTTTCCTTGGCTCCGAGATCTCTGCACATGGTAGATGCAGCCATGAAATTAAAATACATGCTAAAATACATTTGCTTCTGGACTTTATTAATAAATCTTTGATAAATCTTGATAAATCTTGGCCCATATGTGCACACATATTCTGTTATCTAAGGAGTCATTGCTAAAAGAGCACAATACTGAAAATGCAGAAAGTTTGCAATTAGTTACTTAGTTACCTAGTAATTGAGGTCAACCTTTTTAGATCTCCTCTGTTCTTTGTAATATGTAGATTATTTGTTAATTAATTGTTAATTAACCCAGAAAAATTAAAACAGAAAAATTCTATTGAAACATTGCCAATTGTCTCAAAAGGTTAAAAAAAAAAATCCTTCCTGACCCCAGATACTGGCGATGGGATAAATCCTTGAATCAATATTCCCCCTCTATTTAACTAGGATAGCCCTGAATGCCCTTTTTTTTACCACCTCCTTTGGTAGAGAATTACACAGTTTAATCACCCTTACAGTGAAGAATCCTTTTTACTTCTAACCTCAAAAGCTTGTCAGTTGAAAAGCTCTTGGCACAAAAAGTTCACTTGGCAAAGCTTTGTATTGACCCTGGATATTTTTATGTAGGGTAATCGTATGCCATCTTAGATGCCTTTTTTTCTAGAGAAAATCAGTTAATTAGTCTTTCTTCATAATTTAGCCCCTCCATTTCCCTTTAGTTTTGTTGATCTTCTCTGTACTTGAAGTGGTGCAAAAAATTGTACTCCATACTTCAAATGAAGGCATCCGGGTAATTTGTTTACTAAAAAAATGATATTTGCTTCCCTTGCTTCTATACCATTCTTAATACATGCTAATATTTTACTTGCCTATGCAGATGCTGCTTGTCATTGAGCACTGTTACCTGGGTGGTTGTCCACAAGCACTCCCAAATCCCTTTCAATATCAGATACCCCTAGATTTGCTCCATTAAAATTATAAATTGAATGACTACTTTCCCTTCCCAGATGAATAACTTTACATTTATTATCATTAAATCTAATTTGCCATTTAGTTGCCCATTTCTATAATTTATGCAAATCACTTTATACATCATTTTCTGATTTAATTACCTTGCACTACTTAGTGTCATCAGCATTAATTGAGTCACTTTCAAGTCCTACTTCTAAGTCAGTAAATATGTTAACAAGGAGATTACCGAAGAACCCCATTTACCACATTAGTATAATCTGAGTATGTTCCATTTACAACAACCCTTTGCTTCCTCTCTTTTAGCCAGCTCTCAATTCATGAGCAGATATTTTCTGCTATTCCTGTATTCCTTGGTTTGCACAATAGTCCTCAATGAGGCACTGTATCCAAAGCCTTTGCAAAATCCAAAAAGACTGTATCGACTGAGTTGCCTTGATCCAAGTTACTACTAATATCCTCATAAAAACACATTAGATTTGTTTTGAAATTACCTATTCCTCATAAACCTGTGTTGACTTCTGCTTATAATTTTGTTTAAATAGAGATAGGGCCCTATTAAATTGTTAAAATTGCAATTACTGAAGCCTGTAATGTAGCCTGCAAAAGATACTGATATTCAATTGGCCTCCTCTAGCTACCCTCAAACTATTTGCGAGCTACAGGCTGAAAATTCCTGCGGTTGTCAAAATCATAACTCCAACCTATCTCTAAGCCTTTGATCTTGCAATCCCGCAAATGTTACGATAGCTAAAATCGCAAGTGACTTAATTGCAACAATTCCACAAGAATGCAATTCCCTTCAAACCCGTAAATGGCAAACGTAGCAAAAAATGCTACGAGTACTAGAAAGAACTCGCAGGAGGGTTAAACACCTATTCTTAACACTATAAAAGCCAATAAAAACACAAAACTGGACTTTAAAATTTGGGGAAAGCAATGAAAGACATTAGAATTAATTGCACAACAGTATCAAGCTTGCAAATCTGCAATATAAAAAAAATAAATTACGTTTAACTTTTGTGTTATATCAATCTCGGGAATCAAGGAATTAACACATATCAGTCCACCTGCAGGGACTATAACAGTTTCTTCATTCATTCTTATTGATTTTTAAATTGCTGGATTGCGAGCCCGATCTCATATCGGACATCGAAACACTAATTGATTGACGTTTAAACACCATGTTTCACTGATGTTATGATGACAGTTTCATTTACAATTGGCTATTTCTAAATTGTTACTTACAAGCTTGCTTAATTGATCATGATCATGCCCTGAAATGCTACGTACAGTTATATGGTTTACAGATTTGGCTTTCCGCCATGTAATTGCAGCTTGTTCAATTAAATGGATCTGTAACTGTTGCAATTTTAACTGTTGGAATTTAATAAGGCCCATATTCTGGTAATCTATACCTTGTTAACCCCTCTAAAAGTGTTCCCACTACATAAGTGAGGCTTACAGGTCTATAGTTCCCTGGATTTGCTCTTGCTGCCTTCTTAAATGTAAATATCACTTTTCCCTGTGGGGAGCAAGTCTTGAAAAATAAAAAATAAATGCTTTGGCTACTACAGAACCCAGTTCCCTCAGTACACTTGGGTGTATGCCATAAGGACCTGGGGCTTTATTAAAAAAAAAATTCCAACCTCTTTTGGACTATTTCCTGCGTTTACCAATTATTTGGCTATTTTTCCTTCCCAAATGCATAATCTTACATTTATTTGTATTAAATCTCATCTGCCATTTAGCCGCCCATTTCTCTAATTTAGAAAGTACATCAATATCTGATTTAATTACTTTGCACAACTTAGTGTCATCAGCAAAAATGGAGACACTACTTTCAAGTCCTACTTCTACTTCATTAATAAATATGTTAAAAAGGAGAGGACCTAATACTGAACCTTGAGGAACCCCACTTACCACATTAGTCCAATCGGAGTATGTTCCATTTACAACAACCCTTTGCTTCCTGTCTTTTAGCCAGATCTCAATGAGCAGATATTTTCTGCAATTCCTGTATCCCTTAGTTTGCTCAAAAGTCTCCCATGAGGCACTGTATCAAAAGCCTTTGCAAAATCCAAATATACTACATCCACTGAGTTGCCCTGATCCAAGTTCCTACTAACCTCCTCATAGAAACTAATTAGATTGGTCTCACATGATCTATCCTTCATGAATCTGTGTAGACTGCTACCTATGATCTTGTATAAATAGACATATTCTTGTATTCTGTTCCTTATTAACCCTTCTAAAAGCTTCCCAACTACAGATGTGAGGCTCACTGGTCTATAATTCCCCGGATTTGCTCTTGCTCCCTTCTTAAATATAGGTATCACCTCTGCTTTTCTCCAGTCATCTGGTAGAGACCCTGTTGTGAGTGAATCTTGAAAGATTAGATAAAATGGTTTGGCTATTACAGAACCCAGCTCCCTCAGTACCCGTGGATGTATTCCATCAGGACCTGGGGCTTTATTAACATTTATTTTCTCCAATCTCTTTTGGATTTCTTCCTGCGTTAACAAATTATTTAGTGATGGTAGTGTAGCCTCATTAGGTTGCGGTGTCCCAACCACTGGTACTTCCCTTGTGTATACCAACGAGAAGAACCTATTTAGCTCATCTGCCTTTTCCTGGTCACTAATTATCAGATGGCCGGTGTCACATTGTAATGTTCCTATAGCTTCCGCCTTCTTCCCATTAATATATTTAAACAATATTTTAGGGTTAGTCTTGCTTTCCTTTGCAACTGACTTCTCATTTTCTATTTAAGCCTGTCGAATAGCCCTTTTGCAAGCCTTGTTGATTTCCTTATAGTCACATAAAGCTGCCTCTCTTCCCTCCTTCTTGTATAATTTAAATGCATGTTTCTTTTCCCTCATCATGATCAAGTCATTAAGTCATTGTTAAGCCACATGGGATGTGATTTAATCCTATTCATTTTATTTCCACATGGTACATGCCGATGAGTATGTTTATTTAGCAATAATTTGAATTTGTCCATGTATTTTCAGTATTTTATCCTGAAATTTCATTGTCCCAGTCCATATGTAGTATTGCTGCCCTTAGCTCATTAAAGTTATCCCTTTTAAAATTTAGAGATTTTGTTGGCTGCTTACAACTCTGTTTTTTGTATTCTATCTCAAATGAGACCGTGTTGTGAACACTGTTCCCCAAGGGCTCTCCTATTTTAACATTTGATATTATATCAATATTACTTGTGATGACTAAATCCAAGATGGCCCCATTTCTAGTAGGTTCTTGTATTACCTGGGCCAGATAATGATCACTGAATGTAATCAAGAACCTGACCCCCTTAGCTGAGCTGCTGGTCTCATTTATCCAGTTTATTTCAGGGTAATTAAAGTCTCCCATTATTAGAACTTGCCCGTGCTTAGCTGTATTTCCAATCTGTAAAAATAATTGTATTTCCTCCCTTAGCATACTCCCAACAATATGCGTTTAGAATTAGCTCCTCGACTATTTAGCTCAGCCCACAAAGATTCAATGTTGCAGTTAGTTCCAGCATAAATATCTTCTCTGACTAAAGGCTTAAATTCAGGCTTAACATACAGACAGATCACTCCTCCTCTTTTACCATTCCCTCTATCTTTCCTAAATAGGTTATAACCATCCAGATTAACAGTCCAGTCATGAGATTCATCCCACCATGTTTCAGTAATGCCTATTAAGCCCCATTTTTCTTGTACTGCTAATAATTCTTTCTCGCCCATTTTCCCAGGCAAACTTCTTGCATTAGCAAGCATACACTTTCTGTTGCTATGGCTCTGCCATTGTGAAGTGCTTGCCACTGTATTTGAGGCCCCTATTAATACCTCGCTACTGTCTATTGTAACCCTCCCCCTTCTCCTCCCCCATGGGTAACTAATTCATCCCTTTCCCTCTCTACTCTTTTTACCCCAATACTTCTATATAGTCCCTCCCCCCCACCTACAAGTTTAAAAACTCCCCCAGCTATTCTACCATCCTATCCCCTAGCACAAAAGCTCCCTCATCAATAAGGTGCAATCCACCCCTGTGTGGTAACTTGTCTTCCTTGCATGGTAATTCAGGACCTCATTAAACAGGTCTAGGTGGGAGGGCTGGGAGTCTTTGCTTCCCTCCCACAATTGCTGGAGGAAGTGATGCAACTAAGGGTATATCCAGGCAGGAAACTGCTGTTGCTTCCTGTTTCTTTCTTGGAGGTGATGGTGATGGTGATGGCGATGGTCTAACCGTGGGTGAGATCAAGCGTTTGGGGAAGGGGATTACTATATAGGTAGATAGATTTAAAAAGGGTTGTTGCTCCGTGGGTCTGGGCTGTGTGTTTGTGATACATTTATAGTATTGTGTTGTTGCCTTTTAATAAATACCTTTTAATGTAGACGAACCTTGTGTAATATATATATATTAATTTGGTGATACACCACATTTGGCGACCACGAATTTTAGACTTCTACAAAGGATTATTTATGAGGTAATATCACATTAATAGATAGTCAGATTTATTTTTTGGGGGAAGAAAAAAAAGTACTTTGTCTAATTATCCTCTGCATGGGAAATCAAGTGCTGATTGTGTGTGGAGTCTAGTTTGGCCTCCATTTTTAATATACAAGCTTGGGCATCAGGCCTCAATTTTGAATATATTAGCAGGCCTAGTAGTTTTTCAGGCCTTCATTTTTATTTTATTGTAATAGACTACCAGCATAGGCCTCAATTATTATTTTTAATCCTTTATATCGTATTAGCTTATTTTGCTACATAAAACAAAGATATCATTCAGGTTGTTTTTGTGGGTTTCAAATATCTGAGTTGAGTTTTGTTGTGCTTTTGACTATGAGAGTACAGGCCTATCCTTGCATTGGAATACAATATAGTAGGCTCCATGCGGCTTCTTGTTATATTTGAATGCTGATTTGATTCCTTTGTATCCTAGTTTTGGCCTCCATTTTAATATATAAGCTTGGGCATTAGGCCACAATTAGTTTTGTTGTGTGTTTCAAATACCTGAGTTTGTTAATACTATTATTTATTTTATTTTATTTTTTTTTGTTTTTGTTTTGTTTTTAAAGAATTTTTTTTTTCTCCTTTCTTTTTCTTTCTCTAATCCTTTATCATAGTACAGGCCTGGAGAAAAATAAATAAATAAACCATTTTAAATCTTATATATATATATATATATATATATATATATTATTTCAGGCTTGCATTTTAATACACTATAGGCTTCCATACCTTATGTAGCGGAACCCATCACTGTTTTACCCTGTTTTATGATTATTCTTGGTTAAAATATGATCCTACAATATGTATGCTGGTTGATGCTCTGCAGAATATTAGCCAGACTTTTGCAGACCTAGGCTAATAGATAATCCTATTACAGAGATTCAAGAGATAAGAAAGTTGTAAAGGATCCTTGCATTTTCCAAAGTGTTTTAATTCTCTGATAAGAACAAAGAGGTGTAATTGAATCAGTGTCTGATTGTATCAAAGTTGCCAGGGAGGTGTGACCCCCCTATTGTTCTCTTTGTGTGTATTGTGTGTAGCCAAATATGGGCATGTGTATTGCCTGTGGCCAAAGAGATGTATATATAGTTCTGCAATAACAAAATAAAGTCAGTATTCATTTGACTCCCAAATTGTGTGTCGTCCAATATGGGAGGTCGGGGATGGTGAAACTGTAGTGCCTCTTGGGTATTTTATCGTATACCAGCGGAGATTTTGGACTGCGTGTCTCTGCTCCGTTACATTTGTTGGCAAGTGGTGGAATTGTTCCCACGGTCAGAAGGACAGCTACAGGAGACACCATTCCGTGGAGTACAAATTGAGGGCAACGCTAGTATCCGTACAGCACCCCTGGCTACAGCAGGATGGAACCGGCTAGTTTTCGGACAGCGTTCCATGATGAGGATGAGAAGGAGGCCGCAGACTACAGGGAAACAGACAGAAAGGAAATCTGGTATGATGCCCTGCAAGATGCCCAATGGCGGCGAGGTGAGAGTCTCCCCAGTGATGAGCAGCGGCTACAGAAGCGTGTGGCGATGCGGATGTATCTATTGGGAGAGCAGCCCCTGGATGAGTGGGTGACAAGACTAGAGACCCTGGTATGGCGAGAGATCTGGCTAGACAACGCATACCAGGCCCTCTGGTGGTATACCGTTCAACTTACCCCCTGGACGGCTGAACACGACTTACCGGAGGGGGATGATTATGATGGCCCGGGTTTATTATGGGATGCCTTGGAGGACGATATTGATCTTGGCAGCACGGAGGGGTCTAGGTTTTGGGACATCTACGACTACCGGATGGGCATGTATGTCTGGGATGACGAAGGCGAGGTGAGCAAAGACATGACCCACCTGGTAACGAGAGAGTGGGAGCTGGAGCAGGACTACCAACACCTGCTCAGCCTTGTGCAGCCCCAACCTACTCGACAAGCAGAACCAGACTTCATTGACTGGTCCTGGGATGACCTCCAGATGGCAAGTAGAGATGGGACCGAGGTCTCTCTACCGGCCCTACAGGGGGCAGAAGGTGTCGTCCTTCCCCCCCAGCGGCAGTGTGAACCCCAGGGGGCAGAAGGTGTCGTCCTTTCCCCCCAGCGGCAGTGTGAACCCCAGGGGGCAGAAGGTGTCGTCCTTCCCCCTCAGCGGCAGTGTGAACCCCAGGGGGCAGAAGGTGTCGTCCTTTCCCCCCAGCGGCAGTGTGAACCCCAGGGGGCAGAAGGTGTCGTCCTTCCCCCTCAGCGGCAGTGTGAACCCCAGGGGGCAGAAGGTGTCGTCCTTTCCCCCCAGCGGCAGTGTGAACCCCAGGGGGCAGAAGGTGTCGTCCTTTCCCCCCAGCGGCAGTGTGAACCCCAGGGGGCAGAAGGTGTCGTCCTTCCCCCTCAGCGGCAGTGTGAACCCCAGGGGGCAGAAGGTGCCGTCCTTTCCCCCCAGCGGCAGTGTGAACCCCAGGGGGCAGAAGGTGTCGTCCTTCCCCCTCAGCGGCAGTGTGAACCCCAGGGGGCAGAAGGTGTCGTCCTTTCCCCCCAGCGGCAGTGTGAACCCCAGGGGGCAGAAGGTGTCGTCCTTTCCCCCCAGCGGCAGTGTGAACCCCAGGGGGCAGAAGGTGTCGTCCTTCCCCCCCAGCGGCAGTGTGAACCCCAGGGGGCAGAAGGTGTCGTCCTTTCCCCCCAGCGGCAGTGTGTACCCCAGGGAGCAGAAGGTGTCGACCTTCCTCCACAGCGGCAGTGTGAACCCCAGGGGGCAGAAGGTGTCGTCCTTCCCCCTCAGCGGCAGTGTGAACCCCAGGGGGCAGAAGGTGTCGTCCTTCCCCCCCAGCGGCAGTGTGTACCCCAGGGAGCAGAAGGTGTCGACCTTCCTCCACAGCGTCAGTGGGTACTCCAGGGGGCCAAAGGTGTCGTCCTTCCCCCCCAGCGGCAGTGTGAAACACAGGGGGCAGAAGGTGTCATCCTTCCCCCCCAGCGACAGTTTACCCTAACCAGGGGAGACACCAATCTCCCAGACGGCGCAGATGGGACCGTGGTCTCTGCGCCCACAGCTTGTCCAGATCCCCAACTACCATCACTGGGACAACCGGAGGAGGGGGTAAGTACAAACTCCCCTCCCCAGCTAACTTCTAATGTGGCCCCAGGGTTAACAGAGGAAATGTTAACCCCCACTGACCCCCACGTTTCCCTGGCTACTGAGCCGGAATATGTCCCAAGTACCCCAGCAGAAGAGCTGACAGCGGGGCAGAGTGCAGTCGGCCTCTGCCCTCCCTTTGTCCCTGGTACAGAGCAGGAGGTCCTGCAGGTTATACCAGCAGAAGAGCTGGCATCAGGGCAGAGTGCCGCGGGCCTCTGCCCCTCAAGTCCCCTCAGCGTGTTGCACCATCACCCCAGCGAAATATCCAGGTGCCTGGTTAGACTTCCCCCCAAAGGGGAGATGTGTGACGAAGTGCCCTTCGCCACTTTGGCTTGGAGAGGACTGTTTGCCAGCCTCCTGCCCTGCGACTATGGCCCTGGTACATATTGCCCTTTGGAACCAGTGTTCGGCCATACCAGAGTGTAAGTCACTCATTCTGGCCCTTTACATACAGGGGGGTCATTCTGTACTTGCCCTGTGTGAACCATGATACCCCAGATAACTGTGCCATGAAGCCCATTCATATAATGAAAGACTATGGGAAAGACTTTAGCTACATGGCAATTGAACTGTGTGAAGAGGATCTGAGCGCTATTCAGTGGTTTTGTGCGCTCAGATCCCAGCTATCTGGGGATATGGGAAATGTGAGTAAATGTGAATTGCAGTAATGCTGATGGGTTGTCAAACTAGAGAATTGACCAACAAATACTTTTGTCCGGACATCCCCAGGCCGATCCGTTGGGATCAGACCGTGTATGCCGGCTTATGGTCACGGGGGAGGTGTGTAGCGGAACCCATCACTGTTTTACCCTGTTTTATGATTATTCTTGGTTAAAATATGATCCTACAATATGTATGCTGGTTGATGCTCTGCAGAATATTAGCCAGACTTTTGCAGACCTAGGCTAATAGATAATCCTATTACAGAGATTCAAGAGATAAGAAAGTTGTAAAGGATCCTTGCATTTTCCAAAGTGTTTTAATTCTCTGATAAGAACAAAGAGGTGTAATTGAATCAGTGTCTGATTGTATCAAAGTTGCCAGGGAGGTGTGACCCCCCTATTGTTCTCTTTGTGTGTATTGTGTGTAGCCAAATATGGGCATGTGTATTGCCTGTGGCCAAAGAGATGTATATATAGTTCTGCAATAACAAAATAAAGTCAGTATTCATTTGACTCCCAAATTGTGTGTCGTCCAATATGGGAGGTCGGGGATGGTGAAACTGTAGTGCCTCTTGGGTATTTTATCGTATACCAGCGGAGATTTTGGACTGCGTGTCTCTGCTCCGTTACACCTTATACATTTTGGGTGTCTTGCATATCCTAGTACAGGTACAGTCAGGTCCATAAATATTGGGACATCGACACAATTCTAATCTTTTTGGCTCTATACACCACCACAATGAATTTAAAATTAAACAAACAAGATGTGCTTTAACTGCAGACTTTCAGCTTTAATTTGAGGGTATTTACATCCAAATCAGGTGAACGGTGTAGGAATTACAACAGTTGGTATATGTGCCTCCCACTTTTTAAGGGACCAAAAGTAATGGGACAGATTAACAGTCATAAATCAAACTTTCACTTTTTAATACTTGGTTGCAAATCCTTTGCAGTCAATTACAGCCTGAAGTCTGGAATGCATAGACATCACCAGATGCTGGGTTTCATCCCTGGTGATGCTCTGCCAGGCCTCTACTGCAACTGTCTTCAGTTCCTGCTTGTTCTTGGGGCATTTTCCCTTCAGTTTTGTCTTCAGCAAGTGAAATGCATGCTCAATCGGATTCAGGTCAGGTGATTGACTTGGCCATTGCATAACATTCCACTTCTGTCCCTTAAAAAACTCTTTGGTTGATTTTGCAGTATGCTTCGGGTCATTGTCCATCTGCACTGTGAAGCACCGTCCAATGAGTTCTGAAGCATTTGGCTGAATATGAGCAGATAATATTGCCCGAAACACTTCAGAATTCATCCTGCTGCTTTTGTCAGCAGTCACATCATCAATAAATAATAGAGAACCAGTTCCATTGGCAGCCATACATGCCCACGCCATGACACAACCACCATGCTTCACTGATGAGGTGGTATGCTTTGGATCATGAGCAGTTCCTTTCCGTCTCCATACTCTTCTCTTCCCATCACTCTGGTACAAGTTGATCTTAGTCTCATCTGTCCATAGGATGTTGTTCCAGAACTGTGAAGGCTTTTTTAGATGTTGTTTGGCAAACTCTAATCTGGCCTTCCTGTTTTTGAGGCTCACCAATGGTTTACATCTTGTGGTGAACCCTCTGTATTCACTCTGGTGAAGTCTTCTCTTGATTGTTGACTTTGACACACATGCACGTTCCTCCTGGGGAGTGTTCTTGATCTGGCCAACTGTTGTGAAGGGTGTTTTCTTCACCAGGGAAAGAATTATTCGGTCATCCACCACAGTTGTTTTCCGTGGTCTTCCGGGTCTTTTGCTGTTGCTGAGCTCCTTGGTGCATTCTTTCTTTTTAAGGATGTTCCAAACAGTTGATTTGGTCACACCTAATGTTTTTGCTATCTCTCTGATAGTTTGTTTTGTTTTTTCCGCCTAATGATGGCTTGCTTCACTGATAGTGACAGCTCTTTGGTTCTCATATTGAGGGTTGACAGCAACAGATTCTAAATGCAAATAGCACACTTGAAAATAACTCTGGAGCTTGTATCAGCTCTTTGTAAATGGGATAATGAGGGAATAACACACACCTGGCCATGGAACAGCTGAGCAGACAATTGTCCCATTACTTTTGGTCCCTTAAAAAGTGGGAGGCACATATACAAACTGTAGTAATTCCTACACCGTTCACCTGATTTGGATGTAAATACCCTCAAATTAAAGCTGAAAGTCTGCAGTTACAGCACATCTTGTTCGTTTCATTTTAAATCCATTGTGGTGGTGTATAGAGCCGAAAAGTTTAGAATTGTGTCCATGTCCCAATATTTATGGACCTGACTGTATATCTCCTACCCTGCAGGCCTTGCTATTATTTTCTATTTTTCTACATATTACACCTGGCCTACTGAATAGTCATCAACTATTGTTGGCTACTCAGAAGCATGCTACTTTAGTCGCAAATTGATTTGGATTCTTACTTGGGTGAGTAAAAGAGTAGGAATGTCTTTTCAAGGGGCCAAATACCTTCCCACAGAAGTGCGTGAGTACTTTAGGAAACATATTCAAAAACATGATGGTCCATATGAGCTTCCAGAGCCAGCAAACCCAGACAGTGAAAAAGAGGAGAGATTAATGGATGTTCTAACACAAATTGTAAATAACAAAAAGTATAGAACAAAGAAAAGAAAAAGTTTGGTCACACAAGCTGTTGTAGCCACAATAGGAGGCCTAATAGACTTAGTTGTAGAATTACGGCAGCATAATTTGGAAACAACAAATAAAATGGAGGAAGCAATGGACAAAAGGGATTGTTTAAAAATTGCAGCTTTGAGAACAACTACAATTGTTGGGGAACTAGAAAGGGAGTTAAGGGAAATAGAAGAGCAGAGGGATGCTTATGGAGTAAAAAAAACAGGACTTCAAAACATAATAATGGACTATAAAAATAAAACAAAGTTAGAAGGGATAAAAGGAGTCAGAGACATTGCCAAAATATATCCAGATCTGGATATGTTCGTGGCACAAAATAAAGAACCAGTGCCAAAAATGAACCAAGATAGAAAAGATTTATTATGTTATTCTGTTCCACAAGTAGATACCATACCACAAGCACCAGTTATTGTTTCAGAATTAT
Source organism: Discoglossus pictus (assembly GCA_027410445.1). Classification (NCBI taxonomy): domain Eukaryota; kingdom Metazoa; phylum Chordata; class Amphibia; order Anura; family Alytidae; genus Discoglossus; species Discoglossus pictus. The sequence goes on along the minus strand of CM050171.1, from coordinate 46,139,985 downwards.
TTAATGCAAGGCAAACACCTACAGGATTTTCTATGCAGACTCGACCAATGTCTATGGCAGATAAAGACAATTTCCAGAAATGGTGGGGAAGTATGCCAACTAACAACTTTAATACGTTTACACATTGGTTTATGAGGGGAGCAGATAGAGCTATAAAAAGGAGGTCTTAACTTAGAGGAATGGACAGAACTGTTAGAATACGCTATGGGTCCTTTGGCTAGTAGACTATTGGGATTTAATAACAGTGTGTCTGATCAGGCAGGAAGAATTGCTGCAACTAATTTCTATCTACTTAGCATAGAGAAAGAAATAGCAAATATTACCATGAGGCCAACAGATGGTCCTAGAGAGGTAGCTCAAAGGATATTTTTTTGGTATACTCTACGACAACCTCAACAGCTTCTAGTGCTGGGCTCACCAGAACATATAGCAAAAGTAATGGAAGCCCTTCCCCGGGAGTGTCAAGAATTTGTCAGGCTTTTTGATCCAACACCAACAGACTTGGAAATGGTACTAACTAGAGCTGATAAGTGGTGGATCAAGCATCCTTTCACAGAACAGACCTGCTCTGTTTCAGCTGTAAGAACATTTAAGGTCGAGTCTGGTAGAGATATAGATGGTAAATGGAGAAACCAGACGTGGGATGTACCCCAGAACAAGAAGGATGATCAAAACTGGAGACCAAAACAGAACTTTGACAAAAGATGGAGAGATCCACCTAGGGACTATAGGAATAGGGATGGCAGTAACTGGAGGGCTAATCAGGAGGGAGAGAGAAACGGTAACATGGGCTATTGGGAACTCAGGAGACAGACGGATAGGATAGAAGAGGAAAATCACATACTTAAAAACAAGGTAGCTGAGTCAGAGAGGAAATTGAAGGAAAGTGAGGCAAAGATGATAAAAGAGGGACAGAGTAGAAGTGAGTCACAATGACAAATCCCAACCCCTGCGCCTCAGCATCTCATTCACTCAGCTAATTTAACCATGGATGAGGCAGGTCGGCCTACCATTTATACAGTCATCGCAGGGGTAGGGAAAAATATGTTGGTAGATACAGGAGCAGCAGTTACAATGACCAACAGGGTCAACAATGGGGATTCTTCAGTAAGTATTATGGGAGTTACTGGGAATCCAAAGGAGGTTAGAGCAGGTCCAATTGATGTAGCAGTTGGAGAAAAAACAATATAAGTAGAAGCAATAGTGGGTTGGCCAGAGGAAATATTGGGAATAGAAGCTTTAAAAAAAGGAAATTTCATTGTAGATCTGGCCAATTTTTGTTTGTGGAAGACAGAAAAGGTGAATCAGGTAAGTACAGAGTTGACGAAAGGGGTTGTGCTCCCAATGGCAAAAATTGTCTCTCCGATAAAAAGTCTGTAAAAAAACAAACTGAAACTAGACGGACAACCAGAATGGCTGCAGAAGCTAATCCAAGACATACCTGTTTGGGCTACAGATAAATTAGACTGTGGAAGAATGAAAGGAATGGTCTTGTTGGCAGGAGGAGACCCACAATGGCAAAAGCTATATCTAGTCCCAAGAGAATCAGTGGCATCAATCACCAAGATGATAGAAATACTGGAGAGACGTGGAATAATTAAATCTGGAAATGGGTATGCATGTAACTCACCATGTTGGCCTGTGAGAAAAGCTGTGTTAAAAGGGAATGGTGATGAAAAAGCAGCCTCATCATGGAGACTTACCATTGATTACAGGGCCGTGAACAAACTTGCAAAAAGATATTTTTTATTTTTTTGTTTGTGTATGTATATGTTTCTAATGATGGAATCTAGTGTTCCCACAGAGCAAGGCTGTATAAGAATGAAGATGCGTGTCAACAGAAGATTGTGGTGGATCCTTGTTACAGGATGGATAAGTATAAGCTGTATGAAAGTAGGAATGGGGAGACAGGCAATAAGGCCAGAAGATACCGCAAATAAGGGAGAGAGTTTGAAAAGATTGGAGTTACATTACGTTCAAGCAGATAGATTTATTTGGCCCAGGGAATTGGAAGTAAAAGAGGGTGGAGGGTTACAAGTAAACATTATTTTGCCACATAATAGTACCAGGGGATTAGCTCTTAGAGCTCCAATACAAGGGAGGTTTACAAATACTACAGTAGTAGTGAGTAACTTAACATTAGAAGAAGGTGGAGAATGGGAAGCTGCAGTTATAGCTGCCCAGCCTGATCTAGAGGAATTCTGCAATGTTGATACTGGAAAGGGGTGTGTTCTAACAATAGATGAAGTATTTGTCTCTGTAAAGGAGCTGCAACGTTGTAAAGATCAGAAGAAGGTACCATGGCCAATAGGCGGATTGGTGGTGGTACCAACACATGAAACAGTTGTGCAAGGGGTTGGGTGGACTTACTACCCAATAATTCTAAATTTTAATGATTTTTCTATTCCTCCAAAGTGCCTGGAATCACAGCGGCAGTGGTTTAAGCAAAGTATACAAGAGACCATCATTGAGTGGACCGGAGCAGGGAGGCGAGAAAAACGGGACACACTTGCAGCCCTTTTAGGAGGAGTCGGAACTGGATTGGGAGTATGGAATTCAGCAGACATCATTGGACTGAACAGCAGGATAAACTCCCTTACTGATGGCATGGGACATGCTATGAAAATAGGTGGAGTAGCTGACTCCCTTATAGTGAGTAGACTGACAGACAATGTTGATGACATACACACCATTGCCAACAACCTGCATCTAGTTAAGGAAAATATTGCTTCCATTGCTAACAGCATTAAGAATGAAATAGTGGGAACTGCCATTTTCTGTTCTATGATTGGAGGAAAGCTGTTGGCAGATTTAAAGGAAACTATTAAAGACATCCAGGAAAACAAGTGGGCAAGACAAATCAATGCAACAAGGATTATCACGTCATTGAAAAGAAAAGGAGTGGACATCACTGAGGACAATCTTAAATACAGCTATATTGAAGGCCCAGATCAATGGATGCCACATGGACTACAATCTGGGACAATAGGACTAATCCTGGCAATTCCCCGTTGGGAGGGGCAGGCAGAGCAACTGAACTTTATACATAGCATTGGCACGTTAAGTGATGGAATCTACAAGCAACACTTCCCATCAAAAAGACTGGCCACTATTACAGGATTGGAGATGGATGAAAGCTGTTGCAGGAAATCTCAACACCGATGGCTGTGCAGTTGTGTTTGGGAGAAAGGAGCTGAGGAGGATGGCTGGGTGCAGTTGATAAAAGAAAACCTGGTGCAAGAGGTGATCCGCATAGGGGACATTGCATGCTTTATCGGCCACTCTGAATATAGGACAGTTGATGAAATATGTTTGGTGGAAGAAGGGTCTTGTATCATGGTAACCACTACTATACATGTAGGAACTCATACACTATTTCCATCAAGAAACCTTACCACCAAAATGATCAATTTTACTGCAAATGCAGATTGGACAAATTTGACAATGAAGCTTTTTCCCCCAATTCTAAAGCTTACCTTGGAACTTCATGAGTTAGTAAAACGTACCAAACAACAACTATACCCCATCAGCTTACTGCTGGAACAACAGAAAAAGGAAATAGAAATTACTACAAAAAACGTTGAGCATCCCTGGTGGGGAATTCTTACCAATGCAGAGACACATCCAGTCCTACGACCACTGTCGCTGGTACTCATGTTCATTCAAGTATTAACGACAATTATAATAATATACTTTTGTGTGGCAATGAAACAAATGAGGAAGAAACTTGCAAGGAGGATATCTTTTTCCTCTTCTTTCTCTCTCTCATACATTCTACAATAAAGTTTTACATTGCACATACATAAACATTTATCACACACTCTCACCTAAATTCTATAAGTTCTGTTTCTGTGTAATATGTGGATTGACAGCCATTGGAAAGTACAGGAGAACTTATGTCGCTGAGGGAACTATTCCGGAGGGACGGTGGGTTGAATTTCTCCTGTATATCAGGTTTTTGCTCCCACTAGGTTCTCCTGTACTAGAGGGATAACTAGAAAACTGAGCAACATAGAAGAAGAAAAAGTGAGGGAATGTGGTAACTTGTCTTCCTTGCATGGTAATTCAGGACCTCCTTAAACAGGTCTAGGTGGGAGGGCTGGGAGTCTATGCTTCCCTCCCACAATTGCTGGAGGAAGTGATGCAACTAAGGGTATATCCAGGCAGGAAACTGCTGTTGCTTCCTGTTTCTTTCTTGGAGGTGATGGTGATGGTGATGGCGATGGTCTAACCGTGGGTGAGATCAAGCGTTTGGGGAAGGGGATTACTATATAGGTAGATAGATTTAAAAAGGGTTGTTGCTCCGTGGGTCTGGGCTGTGTGTTTGTGATACATTTATAGTATTGTGTTGTTGCCTTTTAATAAATACCTTTTAATATAGACGAACCTTGTGTAATATATATATATATATTAATTTGGTGATACACCACACCCTGCTGTAGAGATTTTACCCAAGTGAGAACTCAGCCCAGTGCTCTAAAAACCCAAAACCCTCTGCACTGCACCCGTTTTTTAGCCACACATTAACCTCGCTGAGCTCCTTCTGTCTCCCTGGGCTAGCACGTGGCCCTGGTAGTATCTCAGAAAATATTACCTTGGAGGTCCTTGCTTTAAGCTTATTCCCTAGTTCTCTAAAATCATTCTTTAGTACACTCCATCTTCCACTGACTTTGTCATTGGTACCAATGTGTATCAAGACCGCCGGCTCATTACCAGCCCCTCCCAATAATTTATCCACCTGATCCACAACATGCCGAACCCGAGCACCCAGGAGACCCCAAACTGTTCGATTGCTGGGATCTGGGTGACAAATCACCCTGTCTACCTTCCTAATAATAGAGTCCCCTTCCACCAAAACATGTCTGTTGCTCTGCCCTCACACTCCTCCAGTAGAACTGTTCTCCCAGCTGTTAGAGGGAACAGCTCTATCTGGCATTGCCATTCCTGAATGGACATCCCCAACAGATTCAGTCAATCTGGCAAATCTCAGAACTGACCTGCCTCCTCCTGTTCCCCCTGATTCCCCTTCTAACTGTAACCCAGCTACCTCCCTGGACATCCTCACTAGCCCCAGCTTCTCAATCCATGCTAGGCCCAGCTAAACTGTGCTCCGTTAGCACCAACTCCCTTTCCATTGGAGCAATATCACTAAGTGCTGCAATTCTCCTCTCCAGATCTCCAATTTGAGCTTCCAGAGAGGCAACATCCTCACACCTCTCACAGATATATGGACCCTGGATCATCTGTTCCAGCAGTGCATACATGTGGCAGGATGTACACTGAGTGAGGTTGCCACTGAACTGATTCATGATTAGCAGTTACAAAAATACAGTGAGAAAACAAATCAATGTATTTGTATAAAGATTGCTTTTCTACACCTTAACCCAAACAAAACAGAAAAAAATATATATGTTTGTTTTCTGTTTTTTTCTTATAATACCCCTTTCCTTTGAATTCTCTCCTTTTATTCAATCTCCTACACACCAACTACACTTACACTATAAATATCTTTTTTATTCCAAAGTACTCGTTATAGGATTTTTAATTGTGACTTTTGCAATGCTTGTGGTAGTTTGCTATGGAACATATTGCTTTCAGTTGCTTTAAAGTCCCTTAATCTGTTTGAAGTGCTGGTTTTAGGCCTAGTCTGGGAGCTTGCTTCTCATTGGGGGTTCACCTTCACTGTGATAGCAAGAAAACTGAGACTCTTTCCCTTTTTGCCAAGGATAACTGGAGCTTATTTTCCTTTCTGTCAGAGGCCTTTACTTGAAAACTGTTGCTGGCTGCACTCACTATCCATCAGGTGTCCTGTATCCCCTTTGTGTTGCTGCGTCATTCTCCAAGTTGTAAATCACTGTGACCTGAGAGTCAGAAAATAAGTGACTGATATGCGGGCTTGTGGTGATGACTGCCAGTGGATGAATCAGTTCTGGCATCACTGGAAATGACCTGTTCCCTGTTTATACTTATATTTAGTACTTAGAAGTTACACAAGCTAGACTGTTGTAATCCCATTTGTGGGTGCCCAACTCTTTGAAATGCAATAGATGCATGCTCAAAGGCAAGCAAATGTAGAGCTTCATGCTAATCTCAGAAAAAGCACCTACAAGTGCCCTAACTAATGAGTAAAACCTACCTAGCTATGTTAATCCCTCTCACCTAAAACATTGCAAGCAAACTGCTCTGGGTCACTAGACAGACGAAAAGCAAGGCAAAAATCTCCATTGAGTTTTGCTCTGACAATAAATTCTGAGTTACTTCCTGACACTCTGGCACCCAAACCCTATGCTAATAAAAAATCCCCCTCACCCGCAAACTAGAGCACTTCCTTAACTCCCAAAGACTGAAGAGATACTTACAGGTACCAAAGAGCACATAAGGACTTTAAAAGCCTTTGTTGTATGCAGCAGCAGCCCTTAATGAGACAGGATACTGTTTCTAAATGACTGCCCCAGCCTCTAAATCTCCAAATCCTGTGACGGGGGTCCTCAAAGGACTCTCCCTCATACCTACAATAAACCTCCACACAATTAAGATTTGTCTTAAATTTCTCCAATCGTTTACATAGGATATGACACATTGAACTTGATTATTTTCATTGGTCTATTTAGAGATTTGGTTCTGTCAGTTAATATAGCCTCACGTTCAACCTGCATTCATATTATGTACATACCACTATGTTTAATCCGAGAGCTGTTTGGATGATAGTGTCTTATTGAGCTCCAAGTAGTGTCTTATTTAGAGATAGTGTCTTATTTGAAACTCATTTTACAAGAAAAAAAAAACATTTTCAGGACAAACTGAACTATTATCTAATTTCTTTAGCACTTAGGGGTTAAGGTCACAGCAGGTAAAATACATTTTATTCATCAAAAAAATATATTAACTATAGTGATGCAGACAGTAAGCCATTGTAAAAAAATAAATAAATCAAACTTAAATAACAGACTGGACAGAAAATACTAATGAAGGCAAGCATCTATTGTTTCTTTATGGAATGCTGTTTTAATACTGAAATGTCTTTTTCTTTTAAGTGTGAACAAAGTACTGTAAAACAGAGTGTTCCAGTCAAACAATTATGTTTAAGAGTTATAACATGCAGAGAAATGGCAGGAAACACAAGTATACTGAATTATAAGGACTAAAAGCAATTCATAAGAGCTGCTTGACTAAAACAACTGCACTTATTGAAAAGAAAAAGAAAGACACACTTTATGTGTCAAATGCAATGGAAAGGGTCGCGGGGATAAGGAAAACAGGTGAGATAACTCATATTTTGTGTATAAGGTACAGTTTGGCAAGAATTAATCTAAATATGTATAATTCATGAAATCTCTACTTGACTGACAACGCAGATTGACTGAACTTTACTTAAACAATAATATTTTTTGAACTGATTTTACTACTTTTAACATAAAATGATGTTTTAATATCTGGAAAATCACTAGAGATGCATACATTTAAAGACTTAAATTACACATTAATGTTGTGTGTGAGTTGCTATATCCTGATCTATTAGATAAAGGGAGGAGTTTTTATATTGCCCACTGTCGTACTGACCAATGTAGATGAAGAAAATTGAAACTATAAAGTTTCCTTAGTAACACACTTCACTACAGAGAACTGGACAGTATTATAATCCATATTAATGTAATCACGCAAAAGCCAGTGGTTGAATCATCTCTATCAGCACAGAATGCGATCGGAAGTGCCCATAATAACACTCTTCACTGCACAGAATGGCACCATAAAGATGGCCCCTGGGCCTTTGATCGGGCAAGTGTTTGGGAGTGTGAAGGTGGGTTACATAAGGGGTGGAGCTTGTAGCGAGTCACCAGGGGTTCAGTTTCCAGCTCTGGACAGTTAATCCAGGGGTGAAGATCCCGCCCGCCCTCCCTGTGTTTTTGGGTTATTGGTATTGTCAAAGCCAGTAGGCGGGGTCGATTGCTCTCGTTAAGGGAGAGCAGATTATGGTGGTGGTATACAACTCGAATGGTGGTAGGTCTCTTGGTCATGTGGGCCGGGAGACCTCAGATGGTGCGCTCCCCTTCATGTTTGTGAGCAATCACCTCTGGTTTAATTTGGTGAATTGTTAAATTTAAATAAAGGCTGTGGACATTTTTATTCCCATATCGGCGTCTTTGCTTTATTTATGGGGTATTGGTGGGGATTTAGAGTTTCGTACACATATGCTTAGTCTCTTGGGGCCTCATTCAATTGCAATTTGGCCAACTGAATAGGGCTCTAAATAAGCACATAGCATATTTTTTTTAAAGAAGTTTTTAGTCAGTGAAAATTTTGCTTTGGATAGATGTTTACTAACTAAAAACTTCTTTAAAAAAATATGTTATGTGCTTATTTAGAGCCCTATTCAATTGGCCAAATTGCAATTGAATTAGGGCCTTGGTGTATTAAATACCAAACCAGTTAAAATGGCCTATAGAGAACTTGTTAGTTCTCTTATTAAAATACATATACTTACAAGGTGGGAATAATATTACCCCTCCACTGTGGAGTCTATGGGATTCACCTCAATATAATTGTGGTTATTTATTCCATACAACCAGCCTTTTTTTAAATCCCCTGTTCCCAATCCTGAATTTTTTAAAGTCTGTTTTTAACTATCACCATTGTGAACAATATGTGATAAAGTTTCAAATATATATAAAAAAAAAAAAACATCATTCCTTTTGTACAAGATGAATCTATTATAGGTGGCAAACACCTTGGGATATTAGCAATCCTTAAATATATCATAATATCATATAATTCCATAATTTACAACTTATTTAAATGTGCTCTGTCCTATAAACTCAAATTGATGTGGAGCTTCCACCATTTTGTTACCCCCAAGGATTCTCTGGAATAAAAAAATATAATATGGTTTGAAAGTTATGAAATGGGCAAGCTAAACATCCAGCAATGTAAGGAAGTACAACAGGGAAGCAAATTTCAGATTAATAGAAGTTGAAGAACAAGAGGCCTTAGATGCATATTTAAGTTTTCCTGTTACCTTTTTCTAATCTGAATAGGGATTTGCGTAAATTGGCCTGCGAAAGCATGTGCTGCTTATATCAGAATCACACATTATATTGATTGATTCTATAAACATAGATATTTATATTATTTACACCCCCAGAGCTGTTTATATAGGCACAGTGTATCTCCCAATAGAAACACTGCATTTGGGTATGGATTTTAACCCTTTACTAACCTACAAGCCAACAACAGCAGAGTGCAGAGATCTATACAGCAATGCCTGCCTCCTGCTTGCTTCCTTGTGCAGGCGACAACGCATCCCATGATGCCTTCCTGCATAAACTACCATCACTGATTGATACAATTTATTAGCTTCGATTGGCCAAAACAAATTATGAATTTTATGCTAATTTTAGCAGGATGTTAACTCAATTGCTTGCAAACACAAGAAATTTAGCAATCTTTAGGATAAATATATTAATATTTATTCTGGTATCTTTTCATGCAAACATGTGTTTACACATTACTGATTCTTCTCTATCAGATGCATTCATAATCCATGGAACTTAAATATGCCTTTAAACTAAAATGTACCATGAAGAAGGGACATAGAAGAAATGGTAACAATATACATTCATTCACACATACAATATTCATTCATTATATTTCACTGTATAGGAGGTGCATTTGAATATGCATTTGGATAGGAAAAGCATTTTTAGAGGTTTTGGGGACATACAATAATGAACCATGTATTTTTTTATTTTAAGAGTAAATCAGTTTGCTCATGTATTTCCTGTTAGTTTAAAAATCCAAAAACACTAACAGCCTCATTTAATTGCTACTTTTTTAAGCTCCGAGTTCTCAAGTGCAAAACGGAGGCAACTTCCCTATTTGATTGCCTCCATTTTGTGACCACAGATCAAGTTCCGAGTGAAGGCCCTGCGAAAATGGCCGACCTGCAACTCGCAGCTTACACCACTCTGAAGCCTTTGATGTTTCACTTTCTCAGGCCAATTTACGCAAATCCTTTTTCAATTGCCCGATCCCTCCCACTGGGACCCCTGCAGGGTCCCCACATTAACCCCTTGTTGCAGGGATCCCGATTGGTCCCCCCACAGTATGCCCACATTATCCCCATGCTGGGGGTCCCCATCGGGACCCCCAGAGGGTCACCACATTAACCCTTGCAGTGGGAGGCACGATCGTGTCTCCCACTGCATTTAAAAAGTTTAAGTTCCTCGCCGTGGGTCCTTAAAGGGCCCGTGGCACACTAATAGTTAAGGCCAGCAGCAGGGGTACTGTAAGTACCCCCACGGGCATCTAAAATTAACCCCCAATGCTGGGGGTCCCCACCACAACCCCCAGATGGTTCCCCATATTAACCCTTGCAGTGGGGGGCCCCGATCACATGCGATCGGGACCCCGTTGCATTCAAAATTCAAACTTCCCACCTTGCGGGTCCTTATAGGACCGTAAGGGTCCTTAAAGGACCAGTGCTAAGTAAAAATTAACCCTATCACTCATGGGGCTCTATACAGAGGGCCACGAGCCCCTAATTAACCCTGTCACTCATTGGGGTCAATACAGACCCCCATAAGCCCCTAATTAACCCTGTCACTCAAGGAGATCCATACAGATCCCCATAAGCAACTAATTAACCCTGTCACTCATGGAGGTCATTACAGAACCCCATGAGCCCCTAATTAACCCTGTCACTCATGGAGGTCAATGCAGCCCCCCATAAGCCCCTAATTAACCTGTATCACTCATGGGGCTCTATACAGAGCCACATGAGCCCCTAATTAACCCTGTCATTCATGGGGGTCAATACAGACCCCCATAAGCCCCGAATTAACCCTGTCACTCATGGGGTTTGTCATGCCCAGGGCCTGACTGGACTGTTTTGGACTATGGCTTGGGCCTGGACTGGGAATAAGTTATCCTGTTTATGGTTAAAGTTATGTACAGTATTTCTTAGTGCTTATGGTTAAAAAAAATGCTTACACTGTTATACTGTATGTATCTTGGTTTATGCTCTGCATAACATTAGCTATTCTGCAGGCTATTGCATCAGCCAACACCCAAGACTGTAGTCAAATAGATAATCCTTTTACAGAGTTTCCCAGTAAGCAGGAGTAGCCTATTTTGTACAGTTTTGTTATCTGGTGAAGACTCCGCCAGCCTCACAGGGGCAGATAAGCAGATAGTCTGAGTGGTTAGAACAATTGTTTAAAGTTAATATAATCACCCAGATGAGATTAAAAGATCTGATTTCACCGGAGGTACAGGGTTTTTACAGTAAACAAAGGGCAGCCTATTATTTAGGAATGAGGCTTACTGACTGGCCAGCCTGTGTGCCAGATACTTGTAAAAATGTGACAATAATGGTATAGAGTGGTATCTACTAACATAGACAATGTGTAAAGTGTCATTCTGTGCATTAATCCTAATTCTAATCGATTATATGGTGTTCATGATATCCTGAGGCCATCTTCTGTACCTGAGGTAGTAAGAACTACACTGTCCTGCTGGAGTAGGCTTGAACTAGGTTCTTGTGAAGCCCCATTGACAAAGCAGGTCGTGACATTGGTGGCAGTGGTGGGACCTCTGTGGAGTACAGAAAGATGGCAACTTATAAAGAGATGTCTACAACAGAGGAGGAGGAAGAGGTCAGGAGATTCCAGAGATGGAAAGCAGCCATGCCAGAGGATATTACTACAGAGCAGTTGATGAATCTAAGGACACAGATCATACAGGAGGAGTGGAGAGGGGTAAGCAATGGCCTGTCTCAGCTCCTGTTGATGGGGTGTGTTTATCCCCAGTAGAGACAGATAATTTTGTGGTGACTGGAAAGGACTGTCAATGAATGGGCCTTCTAAACAAATGAATGGCATTTCTGGGACTATGGCCAGGTCACAAGCTAATGGAATGTATGAAGGAACTGGTAGATGACGAGATTGCCCTGGAGGAGCAATATGCTTCTTGGGTGGGACCTGTTGGAATACCTCATGGGCGGTCCTGTGTTTCAATGGGGATGGAGGAGGCACTTTGGGACATGTGGATCCGGATTTTGGCTTGGGGACTGAAAGAATACAGTTGAGTTTGTTTACCAAGCACTGCTAGGACTTGAGCCAGGCTAGTAGACAGCTAGTTTGCTTTGGCCTTTGAACCAGCAGGAGTTACAGCTGGAGGTGGAATATGTGGACTTGCTAGATGAAGCATCCCTGGATGTTTTATGGCCACAAAGTTGGGAGGAATCCTGCCAGTCAGGTATGGAGGAGAGTCAGCTTCAAGAGACAAAGGGGACCCAGCTATTGTTTTCCACGTCTGGGTCAGACAGAAACTATTTAGACTTTGGGACAGCAATGGACTTACCCTCAGAGGACCATAAACATTGTGAAGAGGTCGGGGGAGTGGGTGACATGGACTGTGGGGAGAATTCTGGCCTCATGGATGTTAAAATTAGCAAAGCTGCCTTGATGCTGTGGCTTGACCTGGGGAGGAAGAACCTGTCGCTAGCTTTAGGAGGCTAAGCCGCACCCAGTTAGAGACATGGGGACCGGGCCTAACCACAGCAGTGCCAGGCCAAGGGGAAGACCTGGAGGAAATCTACCCTGCTCCTATAGTCACGGAAGAACCAAATGAGCACTGGGTCCTCCCAATGGACTGTAAGCTTAGTGTGGAGGTTCCCTGGATAACCATTGACCAGGAACAAGCCACAGACTCTAGAGCAGAAACAGCAAGTAGTCCTGCTCTCCAGGCAGTCTCACATGGAGAGAGTCAGGATTTTCAGCTTGAGGATCAAGAGACCAAAGAGCCAGAGGGAGGTGAGAGCTGTACCCAGACAGTAGTTCCAGAGAAAGGAGGCTGGGAGAGAGTAAGCACAATGCAGCCCCAAGGAGTGGAGATCCCAGACAAGTTCATCAGAAGGAGTACAGACTTGCAGATGTAGCAGGTACAGTCCTTAGTGGAGCTATTGTTTCATGGGATGCCTGAGAATAATGTTTTCCCTAACCAAGGGAGAAACAAGGGGCATTGGCCCTGGCATTTGGGAGGCGGGATAGAGATAACCCGTGATGAGCAGTTACTGGAACTGGCTAGACCCTTGGGACCACTTGAATTGGGTAAACCAGAAAGCTTATTAAGTTATCCAGGATTCCAACACTGGACAGGGGAGGTAGCAGACATGGAGAAAGGAAGAATGGTGACCACTTGTGGTCCCCTAGGCCTAGTGATGGTTGTAAATACCACCAGTGGTTTGTACTGGCTTGGTTGGAGGGGATGGGATCCCAGAGTGTGGTTTGTCACCTGGCCTCCCTACATTGCCCAAATACACTGTTAGTGTACCTTTAACACTTGAAGGGAGGGGCCACTGGACAGGCTTTTTGGGAGGGGATTGGCTACTGAATCCCAACTGCTTATGCCAGAACTGCCCATTACCCTGGCATGGATGACTCCAGAGAAGGGCACTAGCCCACTTTGCAAAACCTGCACCTCAGTAGATTCAAGAGAAAGTTCAGGCCTGACAAAGGGAAACTTGTGCTGCTCAATTTTACACATGGGACGGAGTACTGTTCCAGAATCAGCATGTCAGGAGGTCACCCTTGCCTAGGAGAGGGTTTTGCTGGGAAAGGATCCTCCCAAGTTTTTGCTGGACCTGCTAGCCTGGATGTACTGTTTTCCCTGGACTGCCTTGAAAGGTCAAACAGGACAGTTATATTGATGCTGCAACATGCTGTCAATCTGATGGAGATAATTGACAGGATATTGCATTTACAGAGGAAGGGGCAGTTGTCATGCCAAGGGCCTGACTGGACTGTTTTGGACTATGGCTTGGGCCTGGACTAGGAATAAGTTATCCTGTTTATGGTTAAAGTTATGTATTATTAATTCCTTATGGTTAAAATCTGCTTACACTGTTATACTGTATGTATCTTGGTTTATGCTCTGCATAACATTAGCTATTCTGCAGGCTATTGCATCAGCCAACACCCAAGACCATAGTGTAAGTAAGCAGGAGTAGCCCATTATGTACAGTGTTATCTGGTGAAGACTCCCCCGGCCTCACATGGGCCTTGAGCAGATAAGCAGATAGTCTGAGTGGTTAGAACAATTGTTTAAAGTTAATATAGTCACCCGGATAAGATTAAAAGATCTGATTTCACCAGAGGTACAGGGTTTTCCTAGTAAACAAAGGGCAGCCTATTTAGGAATGAGGCTTACCGATTGGCCAACCCGTGTGCCAGAATCTTGTATAAAATGTACAATTAATAAACGCATAGAGTGGTATCTACTTACATAGACAATGTGTAAGTGTAATTCTGTGAATTAATCATAATTCTAAGGGATTATATGGTGTTCCTGATATCCTGAGGCCACAAAAGGTAGTAAGAACTATACAGTCCTGATGGGGTAGGCTTGAACTAGGTTCTTGTCATGCCCCATTGAAGAAGCAGGCTGTGTCAGTGGTCGATACATAAGCCACTAATAAGCCCCTAATTAACCTTGTCACTCATGGGGTTCAATACAAAGCCCCATGAGCCCCTAATTAACCTGTCACTCATGGGGGCAATAAAGACCCCCATTATCCCCTACTTAACCCTGTCATTCCTGGGGGTCATTACATACCCCCATAAGCCCCTAGTTAACCCTGTCACTCATGGGGTTCAATACAGACCCCCATAAGCCTCTATTTAATGCCCTCAGTCCAATAGGGGTATATATAGACACCTATAGGACACTAATTAACTCATATAATAACACTATAAGTGCCATGATGGTCATCCAGGACCCTCATGACACAAAGCCAAAGCACTAAAATATTAAACCTAACTATACCCAATTAACCCAACCCTGGGCCTATATAAGCCTAACTGTACATATTTAACCCTAACTGGACCCAAAAGCCCTAACTGGGCCTATTTAACCCTAACTGGAATCAATAACCCTAACTGGACTCAATAACCCTAACTAGGCCCATTTAACCCTAACAGTGCCTAATCAACCCTTACTGGGCCTATTTACCCCTAACTGGGCCTATTTAATCCTAACTGGACCCAATAACCGTAACAGTATCTATTGAACCCTAACACTACCTATTTAACCCTAACGGAACCTATTCAAACCTAACTAGGCCTGTGTAACCCTAACAGTATCTATCCAGCCCTATCTGGACCCAATAACCCTAACTAGGCCTATTTAATCCTGACAGTATCTATGTAACCCTAACAATACCTATTTAAATCCATCTGGACCCAATAATCATATCTAGGTCCATTTAACCCTAACTGCGCCTATTTAACCATAACAGTACATATTTAACCATATCTGGACACAATAATCCTAACTAGGCCTATCTAACCCTAAAAGGGCCTATTTAACCCCATCTAAATCTATTTAATCACATCTCTTATGGGGGTCTATAAAGACCCTCATGGAACAATTAGAACCCTAACATTAACCCCATATGTGCCACGAGGGTCCTGAAGGACCCTCATGACACTAAGTACAAACACTATAAACCACTAAATCTAAACTGACCCACTCTACCAAAACCTATTAACACCTTCACTACCAACTTAACCCCTTACTTAACCCCCACCCCACTAATTACAGAAAATTAAAAAGCTATGTTACAAAAATTAAAAAGAACATTACAGCCCCCAACTACAGAAAATAAAAAAAAGAATTATGCGCTTGAAAAGCAAATACAAACACATATATACATCACATTACAATACATACAAACTATAATACAGTAGTATATACAATAAATACAGTTCAAATATACCCATATCTACATACTATTTAACCATATCTAAATACATTAACCCCTATCTAAGATACATAACCCCTATCTCAGATATATAACCCCTATCTAAGATACATAACCCCTATCTACATACATATCCCCCTATTTAAAATACATATCCCCCTATTTAAAATACATAACCCCCTATCTACATACATTAAAAACCCTAAATCTAAGCTAAAATAGAATAAATAAGACCACTTACCTTGCCTAGATGTCCCTTCAGATCGCACCCATAGGAAAAAAATAAACATTAAATTCGTACAAAATTCAACACTACATAGAAAAACTAAACATTCTAAATATTCGATTTACCTTTCCAGCATGTCCCCATCCTTCTTGTCGTCTCCTACTCGGCCCCTGGAAATAAATAAACATTACATTAGTCACAAATACAAATACACATAAAAACCACAATAAACAAACCAATTACCAAGCTTACCTCTGTGCGATGTCCCCATCCTCCTGGAGGCTTGCCCTGGCTGGGCGATTGAAGAATCTGGCACTCAAAATGGAATACACCCCCAAGGGGTAGATAGGGTTTAATTTATTTTAGATAGGGGTTAATATATGTGGATAGGGTTAAATAGTATGTAGATAGGGGTATATTTGAACTGTATTTATTGTGTATATTACTGTATTATATTTTGTATGTACTGTAATGTGATGTATACATGTGTATGTATTTGCTTTTCAGGTGCATAATTCATTTTTATTTTCTGTAGTGGGGGTGCTTGTAATGTTCCTTTTTATTTTTTGTAACATAGCTTTTTTTATTTTCTGTGGCTTAATTTTAAAAAAAATTGTAATTAGTTGGGTTGGGGGCTTATTAGGGGATTAGGCAGGTACTGTAGGTATTAATAGGTTAGGGTAGAGGGGGTTTAGTTTAGATTTAGTGGTTTATAAGAGATGGGGTTAAATAGACCCAGTTATGGTTAAATAAGCTTAGATAGTGTTATTGGATCCAGATAGGGTTAAATAGGCCCAGTTAGGGTTAGATAGGTACTGTTTGGCGTTAAATAGGCACTGTTAGGGTTTAATTGGCCCAGTTAGGGTTAAACAGGCCCAGGGTTGGTTTAATGGGGTATAGTTAGGGTTAATAGTGTAGTGTTTGGACTTTGTGTAATGAGGGTCCTGGATGTTATTATTGGGGTTAATTAGAATTCTATAAGGGTCTATATAGACTCCTATTGGACTGACGGTGTTAAATAGAGGCTTATGAGGGTCTGTATTGACCCCCATAAGTGACAGGGTTAATTAGTGGTTTACGGGGGTCTGTATTGACCCCCATGAGTGACAAGGTTAATTAGGGGCTTAGGGGCTTATGGGTTCTGTATTGACCCCCATGAGTGTCTGGGTTAATTATTGGCTTATGGGGGGTCTGTAAAGAGCCCCATGAGTGATAGGGTTAATTAATGGCTTATGGGGATCTGTATAGAGCACCATGAGTGAAATGGTTAATTAGGGGCTCATGGAACCCCATGAGTGATAGGGTTAATTTTTATTTAGCACAGGTCCTTTAAAAACCTTTACGGTCCTTTTAGGACCGTCAAGGTGGGAAATTTGAATTTTGAATGCATTGGGGGTTAATGTGGGGACATTGCGAGGGTCCCAGAGCATGGGGGGATTCATTTTAGGTGCCGTGGGGGTACTTACAGTACCCCCGCTGCCGGCCTTAGCTGTTTGTGTGCGGCAAGCCCTTTAAGGACCCACGGCAGAGAATGTAAAAATGTTAAATGCACTGCAAGGCTTAATGTGGGGACATCGCGGGGGTCCGAAAATCTATTTAATCACATCTCTTATGGGGGTCTATAAAGACCCTCATGGAACAATTAGAACCCTAACATTAACCCCATATGTGCCATGAGGGTCCTGAAGGACCCTCATGACACTAAGTACAAACACTATAAACCACTAAATCTAAACTGACCCACTCTACCAAAACCTATTAACACCTTCACTACCAACTTAACCCCTTACTTAACCCCCACCCCACTAATTACAGAAAATTAAAAAGCTATGTTACAAAAATTAAAAAGAACATTACAGCCCCCAACTACAGAAAATAAAAAAAAGAATTATGCGCTTGAAAAGCAAATACAAACACATATATACATCACATTACAATACATACAAACTATAATACAGTAGTATATACAATAAATACAGTTCAAATATACCCATATCTACATACTATTTAACCATATCTAAATACATTAACCCCTATCTAAGATACATAACCCCTATCTCAGATATATAACCCCTATCTAAGATACATAACCCCTATCTACATACATATCCCCCTATTTAAAATACATATCCCCCTATTTAAAATACATAACCCCCTATCTACATACATTAAAAACCCTAAATCTAAGCTAAAATAGAATAAATAAGACCACTTACCTTGCCTAGATGTCCCTTCAGATCGCACCCATAGGAAAAAAATAAACATTAAATTCGTACAAAATTCAACACTACATAGAAAAACTAAACATTCTAAATATTCGATTTACCTTTCCAGCATGTCCCCATCCTTCTTGTCGTCTCCTACTCGGCCCCTGGAAATAAATAAACATTACATTAGTCACAAATACAAATACACATAAAAACCACAATAAACAAACCAATTACCAAGCTTACCTCTGTGCGATGTCCCCATCCTCCTGGAGGCTTGCCCTGGCTGGGCGATTGAAGAATCTGGCACTCAAAATGGAATACACCCCCAAGGGGTAGATAGGGTTTAATTTATTTTAGATAGGGGTTAATATATGTGGATAGGGTTAAATAGTATGTAGATAGGGGTATATTTGAACTGTATTTATTGTGTATATTACTGTATTATATTTTGTATGTACTGTAATGTGATGTATACATGTGTATGTATTTGCTTTTCAGGTGCATAATTCATTTTTATTTTCTGTAGTGGGGGTGCTTGTAATGTTCCTTTTTATTTTTTGTAACATAGCTTTTTTTATTTTCTGTGGCTTAATTTTAAATTTTTTTGTAATTAGTTGGGTTGGGGGCTTATTAGGGGATTAGGCAGGTACTGTAGGTATTAATAGGTTAGGGTAGAGGGGGTTTAGTTTAGATTTAGTGGTTTATAAGAGATGGGGTTAAATAGACCCAGTTATGGTTAAATAAGCTTAGATAGTGTTATTGGATCCAGATAGGGTTAAATAGGCCCAGTTAGGGTTAGATAGGTACTGTTTGGCGTTAAATAGGCACTGTTAGGGTTTAATTGGCCCAGTTAGGGTTAAACAGGCCCAGGGTTGGTTTAATGGGGTATAGTTAGGGTTAATAGTGTAGTGTTTGGACTTTGTGTAATGAGGGTCCTGGATGTTATTATTGGGGTTAATTAGAATTCTATAAGGGTCTATATAGACTCCTATTGGACTGACGGTGTTAAATAGAGGCTTATGAGGGTCTGTATTGACCCCCATAAGTGACAGGGTTAATTAGTGGTTTACGGGGGTCTGTATTGACCCCCATGAGTGACAAGGTTAATTAGGGGCTTAGGGGCTTATGGGTTCTGTATTGACCCCCATGAGTGTCTGGGTTAATTATTGGCTTATGGGGGGTCTGTAAAGAGCCCCATGAGTGATAGGGTTAATTAATGGCTTATGGGGATCTGTATAGAGCACCATGAGTGAAATGGTTAATTAGGGGCTCATGGAACCCCATGAGTGATAGGGTTAATTTTTATTTAGCACAGGTCCTTTAAAAACCTTTACGGTCCTTTTAGGACCGTCAAGGTGGGAAATTTGAATTTTGAATGCATTGGGGGTTAATGTGGGGACATTGCGAGGGTCCCAGAGCATGGGGGGATTCATTTTAGGTGCCGTGGGGGTACTTACAGTACCCCCGCTGCCGGCCTTAGCTGTTTGTGTGCGGCAAGCCCTTTAAGGACCCACGGCAGAGAATGTAAAAATGTTAAATGCACTGCAAGGCTTAATGTGGGGACATCGCGGGGGTCCGAAATGCGGACCCCCAGCACTGGGGGTTAATTTTAGATGCCTGTATACTGTAAGTACCCCCGCTGCCGGCCTTAACTATTTGTGTGTTACGGGCCCTTTAAGGACCCGCAGCGGGGAACATAAACATTTTAAATGCAGTGGGGGACACGATCATGACCCCCACTGCCAGGATTAATGTAGGGGCCCTGTGGGGGTTCCGCATTTGGGACCACTGCATCATTGTGGGTCATGAGGGGTCTGTTCCAGGAGCCTGCAGCAGGGTTTACATAATGGGAGGCTGCAAGAGCTCAACTCCCATTGGCTGATATTGAGCAAAAGCTGCGACCATGCAGTCGCAAGCCCAGCTCGGAAACATTGGTTTCGGGCAGCGTAACTCAGACTTGGCTAATTGAATAGCCTCGGAAACGCAGGAGAAAAGCAGCTCGCAGCTCACTCAGAGACATCCAATCCTCTGCGAGTGAGCTGAGAGCTGGCAATTGAATGAGGTTGTAAATCGGCCTATTGTTTTTATCACATAACTGACACAGTGATATCCCGTTCTACAAATAGGCCAGAGGAGCAACAGTGTGGAGGGTGGGGGAGGGGGGGGGGGTACTCAACAGTGGAGGATATTGGTTGATTAGTTTCTAAAAACTTTCATTAATTACATATTTATATCATTGAGTGGACATGGTTATAGACAGGAGAGTCTTTCATGCAACAAATACAGATATTGAAAAACTATTCAAAAAAAATGTGAAGCTAAAGTCTTGGCAGCAGGAGGTGCAATTGTTTAGGCATTAAGCATACAATAATATAATATATTAGGTATGTTTTATCAGTCTTGCATATATTACATGTTATATTGCTCAAAGGTTAGTGACATAAAAGAATGCACAACCCACGATAGCTATACCAGGGAGTACACTGATCCCAGTCACGATTTATACATATATGAATCCCTTGATATACTTGCACATTCCACGTTGAGGAATACATTATTACAAGTACTTTATTTTTAGGAGACAGCAAAGTGAAGGGATTTGTGTCACAATGTACTCATGTTAACTTAAAACAATAGTAACAAAAAAACTTAAGTTCCAATGATTCATTATATGTGGGTATGGTGTAGGTAGAGTCCCCACAACAGTCCCTTTAACCTTTTTAACATGATATCTGACTGGGACAGGAAAAGAAAAAAGAAAAATATAATGCAAAGTAGTAAATGTGTGTAGGTTGATGCCAGTACAAAGCATTGCATCTTAATGTCCATGTTGTTATATGGCTTACTTGCCATGATATAATATAGATACTTTAAAAAAAAAAAAACATGCATAAGACAATGCTTAAAATTAAAAATCAAACATTTTGTGTTCTGTATTTATAATAGAATGTTTTAGATTTTACAATAGATTGTTTTCCTTATTGAAAACAAAAATATTTGTTTAATTGCTATTTGTTAAAGAAATGCATTATTTCAATCTTAATATGCTATGTCACTGGAGGAAGATGCACATTGGCTAAAAGGGACACACTCTCAGGACAATAATAAAATAAAGCAGTTTATTCAAAAGTTGTACCTAGGATGTAACATGAAATACATAAGTGGAGTGTGTATTACTTTAACCAAAAAATATGACAAGGCCATTCATACATGTCTATTATGTTTAAAAGATAATCATCCCCTGTGGTGATCCGTTGAGGTGCTATCCCTTGTAGTCTAATAACATGGTTTTACAAAATATTTTTATTTTTCACCCATGAAAAACTTTGTGATCCTGATACAACTTTTTTATGCTGAATTCAAATATATTACTAGTTTTCTGTCACAGTAGGATTGTAAGTGACACACAGGTAACATTTTAATAAATAAAAAAAATAACTATATATATATATATATATATATATATATATATATATAGATGTCCCGAATAGTTCGCCGGCAAACATAGCATGTTCGCGTTCGCGGCGAACTGCGAACATATGCGAGATTCGACCCGCCCCCTATACTTTATCATTGAGCAAACTTTGACCCTGCATGTCACAGTCAGCAGACACATTCCAGCCAATCAGCAGCATACACTCCCTTCTAGAGCCTTCTAACTCATGGACAGCAGCCATTTTGGAATCATAACTAACTTGCAGTCTTACTGAGAGGAGGTAAGTGATACTGCATCAATAGGGAAAACCATAGCTAGGACTCTTTTGATCTCTGCTGCAAGGACACCCCTGTGTCTCTTCCCCCCTTATCATCATCCTCCCCTCACCTTAGCACCCAACCCTAACACCCCTCACACTTATCCATAACACCCACCAACCTAACACCTAACCCTAACACCTAACCCTAACACCCCTCACACTTATCCCTAACACCTCTCACCCTAACACCTATCCCTAACACCCCTCACACTAACCCTAACACCCCTCACACTTATCCCTAACACCCCTCACACTTATCCCTAACACCCCTCACCCTAATCCTAACACCCCTCACACTTATTCCTAACATGCCTCACCCTAACACCCCTTACACTTATCCCTAACACCCCTCACCCTAACACCCCTTACACTTAGCCCTAACACCCCTCACCCTAACACTTAACCCCCTCACACTTATCCCTAACAATCCTTACCCTAACACCCCTCACACTTACCCCTGTGTCTATTCCCCCCCTTATCATCAAGGGAGGGGGGAGGATGATGAGGGAGGGGGGAAGAGACACAGGGGAGGATGATGAGGGAGGGGGGAAACAGACACAGGGGAGGATGATGAGGGAGGGGGTAAAGAGATACAGGGGAGGATGATGAGGGAGGTGGGAGGATGATGAGGGAGGGGGTATGAGACACAGGGGAGGGTGATGAGGAAGGGGGCAAAGAGACACAGGGGAGGATGATGAGGGAGGGGGGAAGAGACAAAGGGGAAGATGATGAGGGAGGGGGAAAAGAGACAAAGGGAAAGATGATGAGGGAGGGGGAAAAGAGACACAGGGGAGGATGATTAGGTAAGGGGGGAAAGAGACACAGGGGAGGATGATGAGGGAGGGGGAAAGAGACACAGGGGGGGATGATGAGGGAGGGGGGAAAGAGACACAGGGGAGGATGATGATGGAGGGGAAGAGACACAGGGGAGGATGATGAGGGAGGGGGCAAAGAGACACAGGGGAGGATGATGAGGGAGGGGGGAAGAGACAAAGGGGAAGATGATGAGGGAGGGGGAAAAGAGACAAAGGGAAAGATGATGAGGGAGGGGAAAAAGAGACACAGGGGAGGATGATTAGGGAGGGGGGAAAGAGACACAGGGGAGGATGATGAGGGAGGGGGAAAGAGACACAGGGGAGGATGATGAGGGAGGGGAGAAAGAGACACAGGGGAGGATGATGATGGAGGGGGAAGAGACACAGGGGAGGATGATGAGGGAGGGGGTAAATAGATACAGGGGAGGATGATGAGGTGGGAGGATGATGAGGGAGGGGGGATGAGACACAGGGGAGGGTGATGAGGAAGGGTGGAAAGAGACACAGGGGAGGATGATGAGGGAGGGGGGGAAGAGACACAGGGGAGAATGATGATGGAGGGGGAAGAGACACAGGGGAGGAGGATGAGGGAGGGGGTAAAGAGATACAGGGGAGGATGATGAGGTGGGAGGATGATGAGGGAGGGGGGATGAGACACAGGGGAGGGTGATGAGGAAGGGGGGAAAGAGACACAGGGGAGGATGATGAGGGAGAGGGGGAAGAGACACAGGGGAGGATGATGAGGGAGGGGGTAAAGAGATACAGGGGAGGATGATGAAGGAGGTGGGATGATGATGAGGGAGGGGGGATGAGACACAGGTGAGGGTGATGAGGAAGGGGGCAAAGAGACACAGGGGAGGATGATGAGGGAGGGGGGGAAGAGACACAGGGGAGGATGATGAGGGAGGGGGTAAAGAGATACAGGGGAGGATGATGAGAATGATATAACTTCTGCAAGTGCACAGTGCCACTCATATCTGTTGTCACAGTAGCTTGCACGCATAGTACCAATCTGTCAAAACCTGTAATGATGAATGAGGTCTAGAGTTGCCTGGTTCCCTTATCCTCTACAGGTTGAGACATAATGTTTGGGTGACTCCAGACCAACACATGAGTACAAGCAACACACAAACTCAAAGCCGCCATCCTCCTCCTGGTCCAGCATCATCAGCCACATCAACCACTGCTGTCCTCCTTGCCCCCTCTCAACCATCCGCCACTCTGTCTCTCACCTTGAGCAGTTCCTGCTCATCTGCCCATAGTCAGGTGCCTGTAAAGGACATGTTTGAGCGTAAGAAGCTAATGTCACAAAGTGCCCCAAATTTGAAGTGATACGACCAACCAAGCATCTTTTTCCATCTCCCGGTCACAAAAATCCAGGCCTTATACACGCCCCCTGATAAGGTGACGTAACAAGTATTAAACTGATAAGAGTAGTACTTACAAACACGCCACTCCTATCTGGTGGCACCTTTGATTGCACGTGCCGTGCTCCAAAATTGAAGTGATACTACCAACAAAGCATCTTTTTCCATCTCCCGGTTCTAAAAATCCAGGCCTTATACACGCCCCCTGATAGGTGATGTAACAAGTATTAAACTGATAAGAGTAGTACTTACAAACACGCCACTCCTATCTGGTGGCACCTTTGATTGCACGTGCCGTGCTCCAAAATTGAAGTGATACGACCAACAAAGCATCTTTTTCCATCTCCCGGTTCTAAAAATCCAGGCCTTATACACGCCCCCTGATAGGTGACGTAACAAGTATTAAACTGATAAGAGTAGTACTACTTAACACACCTTATAATAATGCAGAGAGAGGTAATGCAGTGAGAGGAGTCTGAAGAAGAGGAGTCAGAGGAGGAAGGTGGCTTTGAGGAGGTGGAAGACCAAACACAGCAGGCGTCCCAGTGGGCTTGTTGTCACCTTTCGGGGACTCTTGGTGGCTGGGTGGAGGAAGAGACCTTCAATGACATCAGTGAGGACAAGGAACGGGACATGGCTAGCTTGGTATCCAACCTTGTGCAAATGGGGAGTTTGCGGTTGTGCAAAGGGACTGTTTGCGGTTGTTTGCGGTGCGTTAAACAGGGAGTTTGGTCTGTCACTGTGAAGCGGGCCTAACCCTTACACTACCCGATCGATACAACATCATACCTGATGTTTTAAAGCATGTTATTCCAAACAATTTAGGAATGTTAGGTGATTTATGCCCTTTATGGCTTAAAACCAGACTCTGCATTAACTATGTAATTTTCCGTGGGAGTTTTGCCATGGATCCCCCTCCGGCATGCCACAGTCCAGGTGTTAGTCCCCTTGAAACAACTTTCCCATCACTATTGTGGCCAGAAAGAGTCCCTGTGGGTTTTAAAATCCGCCTGCCCATTGAAGTCTATGGCGGTATGGCGAAAATTTTATGTTCGCGACATCACTATATATATATATATAAATATATATATATATATATATATATATATATATATATATATATATATATATTTGTAACACTATTCGTGTTACCTAAAAATAAATTGTGCAATATGATCCCCTTGCAAGTCTCACCCACACTGGAGACAATGCTCTCAACTACCTTTTTCCCTTGCCTTCCTCTGCCTTTCGTTCCTCCCTTTCCATTACCATTTTTTTAGACTTTAAAAAAAGGAAAAGATATATGGAAATATTGTATATTACGATTTAAATGGCTTTGTAAAATTAACATCATTGTATGACTATGTATATCTATCTGTGTAGCCAAATCACTTTTCCATAGCAATAAAGAGAAATGTAAACATAACAGTTGGTGATTTTCTTGAGTACTTAACATCTGGAATTTCCCTCTTAAGTGCCCAGCAGTAGTACTAGGACTCCACTTGCCCTGGTACTTCTTGTCTTCGCATGCAATGTCTTGCAGTGCTTTATGTTCAAGACCAAGAGCATCCATTACAGAGCAAATATTGTTACAATAAACTAAATTGTTTATTTGACCATAAAAAGGTTTTAAACACATCTTGGCTGTTTAGACTGTTTTTTTTAGATTCTAGCCCTTAAGTCTAAACCCCAAAAGTTTGGCCTGTTTTGGACAATTTCAAACTCTGAACAAGCCTGTTTAAATCCCTTGAGTTATTAATTGTGTCGCAGAAGATGTACTTGCTTTAAATTAATGGTCATGCTGTTTCTCATGTTGAACTGCTCTACAGTAATTGTTTTCTGCTAAAGTTATTTTATTTTTTTTGGACAGGTGACACATCAAATATGGGGGCCTAATTCTAATCTTGGTTTCCTACTTTGCACTTAAAATATAAAAATGTTTAATAAGTCAAGTGAAATGTCATTGATCTTTAAATGTCAATTCCTAACACACACATAGCAGAAAGTATATAGAGGATTGACATAATCACACGGTTTCAATGCAGGGGCACAGTAATCTAATCACTAGAAAAAAGAGAACCCAAGGTAGTGCAATGCATACACAGTGATGTCAGCTTACAGCTGGCATTGGTTTATCAGAGTAGTGTTATGTTCATGACACAAACATAAAATCAATTTTAGAGAAAATCTAATCTAATTTAGATGATTGTGTCATGGGAAACACAGGTGGAGCTACCATCGGTGCAAGTGGTGCAATGCATCGGGGCCAGCTCTAGGGGAACCTAGTGCAGTCTTTTATATTTTTATATTACATTTACTTCTATATTTCTGTAGTGTAGGGGCCCACCGCGCCCACTGCGCCTCTGGAACCTGCCCATGGTACCCCCGGACCCTGCCCATGGCACCCTGGGTCCCTCCTCCAGCACCTCAGGGACCCACCCTGGCATTCCCTGGTCCACTCCACCCTCTTCCCCATTATAAGGATGTCCTACTCTGCAGGAGGAGGGGCAGCAAGACACTGAGGGAGGCTCAGTTGCTAGGATCAGGAGATGGATGTGCAAATGGAGGGAAAGGTGAGAGACAGAAGAGAGAGAGAGAGATAAGAGAAGGAGGAAAGAAGAGAGAGGTGGGAGGAGAGGTTGGAGGAAGACAAGAGATATTTTATTTATTAATACAGGTACTTAACAATCTAATTTTCCAAGATATTTATTAAAATATTAAATAAAGGTAAAAATAAGCTTAAATACATTTGTAATAACAAGTAGTCAGTATGATTCAGGCATTATGTTTCTCTATCACATACACTTTGTTTCATCCACTTCACAAAACTAAAACCCATTAGACAGGGTTTACTGGACACCCAATACACCATGTATTAAATATAGATCATTAAAGCAAAAGCAAATTATAGACCAGTGAGCCTCACTTCTGTAGTGGGAAAGCTTTTAGAAGGGTTAATAAGGGATAATATACAAAAATATGTCTATTTGAACAGGATTATAATTAGGAGTCAACATGGATTTTTGAGGTATAGACCATGTCAAACAAATCTAATTAGTTTCTCTGAGGAGGTTAACAGGAACCTGGATCAAGGCAACTCAGTGGATGTAGTCTTTTTAGATTTTGCAAAGGTTTTTGATACAGTGCCACATGCAAGACTATTGGGCAAACTAAGGAATACAGTAATTGCAATAAATATCTGTTCATGAATCGAGAGCTGGCTAAAAGACAGCAAGCAAAGGGTTGTGGTAAATGGAACATACTCTGATTGGACTAATGTGGTAAGTGGGGTTCCTCAGGGTTCAGTAGTAGATCCTTTCATTTTTAACAAATTTATTAATGACTTAGAGGTGGAACTGGAATGTAGTGTCTCCATTTTTGATGATGACACTAAGTTGTGCAAAGTAATTCAATCAGATAATGATGTCCTTTCCCTCCAAAGGGATTTAGATAAATTAGAGGAATGGGCATCTAAATGGCAGATGAGATTTAATACGAAAAGTATGTAAAGTTGTGTATCTGGGAAGGAAAAATAGCCATGCAACTTAAAATCTTAATGGAGTAAATATAGGGCTATCAGATATTGAAATGGATTTGGGAGTGCTTGTGGACAACCATCTACAGTAGGTAACAGTGCTCAAAGCCAAGAAGCAGCTGCAAAGGCAAATGAAAAATTAACATGTATTAAGAAGGGTATAAAAGTAAGTAAGGGAAGCAAATATAATTCTGCCACTATGCAAATCTCTAGTACGCCTTCATTTGGAATATGGAGTACGATTTTGGGAACCACTTCATAAAAAGGAAATTTTAGAGCTGGAAACGGTACAGAGAAGGGCTACAAAAGTGATAAGGGGGATGGAGGGGCTAAGTTATGAAGAAAGACTAACCAAATTAAACTGATTTTCTCTAGAAAAAATACATCTAAGAGGTGATAGTATAGGGAGGAGTAAGGAGGTGGTGACAGCGGATTCGATAGATAACTGGAAAAAATGATATTCAGGGTTATCGTGGTTAATTAGAGAGAGTATTGATCCATGGAGGAATCCAATCGCCAGTACCTGGGGTCAGGAAGGATTTTTTTTTTTCGATGGACTGAAAGTCTTTTTTCAAACTCAATTACTATGTAACTATGTATGATATAACTGTGGCAGGGCTGTTATTTTCTGCCTGTTCTTAGGTTACAGACCAAAAGAATCTTATAGCTTTCAACCACTAGTAAAACATTTTGATTGAAATTGCATTATTCAAGCCTTGCCAATATAGCCTAATGAATGTTATCTCAGTCGAAATCTTTCACTTTCCTTCAGTGGTGTTCCTCAGAGCGAGAGGTGGGGAGGGATATAGCGGTGGACATTAATGACGTTTTATAATAAAATGTTCTGGCTAAATGTTTGCTTTGCTGTTTGAGCACATATTTTTAATGTTAATTAACAGTAACAGTTGCGTGTACTAACCCTTTTAAGTAAGAACCAATACCATTTTATTTGTTAGAAAAAACATATGCTGATGCCCCAGTCCAGTGACTCGTGGGTACTTTAGAAAATATTAATTTTTGTAAAAATTATTCCCCTAAATATTATTAAATTCTTTAACTTATTTGTTAATGTCCATCATACACCCATCTTCCTTCTATATTTATTAAGGCTCTGAACTTTTATAAGGTGTACTTTTTTAGAGCATGCACGATTTCTGTAACCCTAATTTAAATGTAATCTAAATATTTATACCTACCTGACTATGCTCACTTGTAAAACATATTGATGGTTCTCAACCGTTTTTGGTCTGAGGATCTTCTGGTCACCATATAGTGCTCATGAGCACCGGCTATGCGATCCAGAGCATGTTAAACAGGGTATTACTTAATGTGATTTACTGAAATTGAACCTAGTTTTGCACTGTTTTGAATAGAGTACAGTTTAACTGCTTGAATGTTTCTCTATAACTTTTCTATAAATGTGACTAATGATGATGGTTTGTATCAAGAGTTCTGCTCATCCACAAAGACCAACAAATACAATCTCAGGGATCAGGTGTAAAATCTATATAGCACATTCATAAAATATTATCTCACATATTTTTTTTCTTGCAGTTTTACTGCATAACTTTTAAATAATTTGTTACAGCAACTTAAGACCCTTTTTCTGTGTAGCTCCAAACTCTTCCATTTATGACAAAAGCAGGATTTCCCCTAAACCCTCTCAGATTGCTATGTACTTATGTAATGCTTATTTATTTACTGTTTTCAATAGTATAAAACCTTTTACTAGCATAACTGTATATGGGAATGAAAGTTCACTATGTAAAATGGATTTCCTTTGCATCTTTGTCATATAAAGATTTTATTTATTAAACTACTGCTTGGGTGAAATAATGTATGGTGTTAAATAAAAAGAGTAACTTATAACATAGCTATCGGAACAGAACACATACAAATAGAAATAATTTAAAATGTCCCGATGACATGATAAGATTAACATACATTGCTTTCGTGGACACATTTGCATGTCCCAGCTCGGCTTCCCAGAATGCAGTGTAATAACGTTTTTTCTCAGAATTCTGAGCTGGAAACAGTTTTTTTTAACTTGTTTTAGACATTCAAATGTGAACACAGATGTACTATTTATTTACTATATATATATATATATATATGTATATATATATTTATTTATATATATATATATATCCCTGATATACATATTACATTCAAAATTACACCAATTTTTTTTCCGTAGAAAGATTTATTCTCATTATTTCTTAAAATCCTGCTTCCTTTACTATGATGTATCTGATTTTCCAAATTAAAGATTGTGAGGTATGTGTACTCTGAATTTATTAAGATATAGCTAAGTAATTTGGAGCATTTAAAAAAATGAATTCATTATGTGAGGATGAATATAGGCGTGACATGCATGGCACTTTTAAGATTGCCTAGATTGCAGTGGAATCGCATTTTATTACATTTGAGGTGGAAGTAGGTACTACTTTACTATTTTAGACATGTACACATACACATAAGTATATCATTTACTTGCTAAAATAAGGAATTAAATCGTGGTTATAAAAATCACTTACAGCATATACCCTTTGGATGTAACTTTTAACGTTTTCTAAGTGTAACAGAAAAAAATCACAAGTTAGGAATCATGCTAAAGCTCTCCATTTTTTGTGGTATGGAAAAAAAAAAAGATTAAAGTAGAGGTTTCATACTTTATCAGAATATGTGCCCCAGCCATACAACATATTAATTGTATGTCTTCTCTTATAGTTATCCTTCTAGTCGCCTAAATCGTCAAAACTAATTTGCCTTCATCTGCTATATCCATCTTTAATATAGGGGTGTATGAATGATTTCCCAAAATCATTCGTTTTCAGCTCCATTGGATCACTGTCATTATGTGGTATTATTACTCTCTCCTTGTTTACGCTATCACATTACTCCCATAATTATTATCAAAAGTCTTTATGGCAGTTAAGTTCCTACTCCATATTGTTTATGACACTTTAAGGAGATTTACAATGTTCCAGAAAATGCAATTGGGATGGTTCAGTTAATGTCTGGTGCTAAAGTTTTTCATGCAAAATGAAGATAAGGAGTGTTACAAAATGATTTTCAATTTATAAACCCACAGACATAAGTTGATAAGGACTCAAAAAAATATGTTTTATTTTCCAAAAATGCATTCATAGTATCAAAATTACAAAAATGTATGTTATTGCTAACTATAATTAGGAATTACTATTTCTAAAACATGACTTCACTGTCATTAGTTTAGCAATCCACATAACACATGCAGTGTGATATGTTACTAACTGCCGTGTTTTCACATGACATATGACTCACTCATGGCATAAATGTTTGGCTTAAAATTATTTAATAATCAAATATTCTAGCTCTAAAGAACGGAGATATTAATTTATTGGAATCAATATAATTTATTAAATAGTTAAGTCATATCCATAGTGGGCTTTTTATTTATTGAATACAAATTAGGTATGTATTGGTCAGCCAACTCCCATTTGTGTATTGCTGCTTTCAAAAGACAATATTTTATGTACAATTTATCAAATCATTTAGTTGTGTATTCAGGTTTCATAATCTTCTCACTATGGATTATGCACTGTACAATATATTCTATCTATACATACTATTTAGAACAGTAGTGGACAGGGGCCTGCAACAGTCCAGGATTTCAAGATATTACTGTGTGACTGTAGTTTAAACAATCCAAATATATGATAATGAGTCATTCAAGTGACCTAAAGCAGAGAGGACCTGAAAACATTGAGCCACATTCAATTGCAAGCCCGCACTCAATTGCAGAAAGCCGTGTGTTTGCGGGCTCCCGTTTGTCTCTGATTGCGATGCTATTCAATTGCTCAAGCCCGCACGTTACTGTCCCAAAGCCGAAATGGTAAACAATGCTCTGGTTTGCAGCAGTTCAGGGCGGGAACATGATCAATTAAGCAGGCCTATAAATTCCCATTTCAAATCATCCAATAGAAATTGAGACTGTCATTATTATGGCAGTAAAACATGGAGGTTACATGTCAATCAATTAGGTTCGGGGGTCAGATATACAATCAGACTTGCAAACCCGCAAAACAAAGTATTATGAAAATGAATGCCAATACTATTCTAGTCCATATGGGTGGCCTGATATGTATTAACTCATTGATACCCAAGATTGATTTAGCCCCAAAATGAAACATAAAAATAAATGTAATTTCCTGCCGATTTGCGAGGCTTGAGACTGTTGTGCAATTAGTTCTAATGTCTTTCATTGCTTTCCCTTTTAATTACAGTGCAGTATTGATATTTTTTTTTTTTTTTGCTTTTACAGTGCTACAGTTTAACCCCCTAGTGGGTCCTCTCAAGCATTCGTAGGATTGTCTCCTTCTTATGACAGTTACATAGTTACAAAGGCCCTCATTCAATTGCAATTTGGCCAATTGAATAGGGCTCTAAATAAGCACATAGCATTTTTTTTTTAAAGAAGTTTTAAGATAGTGAAAACCTTGCTTTTGGATAGATGCTTACTAGCTAAAAATATGTTATGTGCTTATTTAGAGCCCTATTCAATTGGCCAAATTGCAATTGAATGAGGGCCATAGTATTTAAGGTTGAAAAAAGACTTTCAGTCCATCAAGTTCAACCTTTTAAAATCTCCTCTAATCTGCAATATGCGGATTAACTATTAATTAATTAGTTGTATATAATTTAAAAAAAATCAATTCCCTCCTGATCCTAGACACCAGCGACCGTACTTCTCCCTGGATCAATACTGCCTCTCTAATTATCCATGATAACCCTCAATTCCCTTTTTAATTAGAAATAAATCCAGTCCCCTTTTAAAGTTATCTATCGAATTCGCTGTCACCACCTCCTCTGGTAGAGAATTCCACAGATTAACCACCCTTACTGTGAAGAACCCTTTTCTTTCTTTAAGGTGGAATATTTTTACTTCTAACCTCAAGGGATGTCCTCTTGTCAGTTGAAAACCTCTTGGCACAAAAAGCTCCCTTGACAAATCTTTATGCTGACCCTGGGTGTATTTATATAAGGTAATCATATCTCCTCTTAGACACCTTTTTTCTAGAGAAAATAAGTTTAATTTGGTTAGTCTTTCTTCATAACTTAACCCATCCATTCCCCTTATTAGTTTTGTTGCCCTCCTCTGTACCTTTTCCAGCTCTAAAATGTCCTTTTTATGAAGCGGTGCCCAAAATTGTACTCCATATTCCAAATGAGGGTATACTAGAGATTTGTATAGTGGCAGAATTATATTTGCTTCCCTGGCTTCTATACCCTTCTTAATACATGCTAATATGTTATTTGCCTTTGCAGCTGCTGCTTGGCTTTGAGCACTGCTACCAAGGTGGTTTTCCACAAGCACTCCCAAATCCCTTTCAATATCCGATACACCTAGATTTGCTCCATTAAGATTATAAATTGCACGGCTATTTTTTCTTACCAGATGCATAACTTTACATTTATTCGTATTAAATCTCATCTGCCATTTAGATGCCCATTCCTCAATTTTATGTAAATCCCTTTGGAGGGAAAGCAAATCACTGTCTGATTTAATTACCTTGCACAACTTCGTGTCATCAGCGAAAATGGAGACCCCACACTCCAATCCTACCTCTAAGTCATTAATAAATATGTTAAAAAGGAGAGGACCTAATACTGAACCCTGAGGAACCCCACCTACCACATTAGTCCAATCGGAGTATGTTCCATTTACAACAACCCTTTGCTTCCTGTCTTTAAGCCAGCTCTCAATCCATGAGCAGATATTTACTGCAACTCCTGTATCTCTTAGTTTGCACAATAGTCTCCCATGTGGCACTGTATCAAAAGCCTTTGCAAAATCCAAAAAGACTACATCCACTGAGTTGCCTTGATACAGGTTCCTACTAACCTCCTCATAGAAACTAATTAGATTTGTTTGACATGACCTATACCTCATAAATCCATGTTGTCGCCTACTTATAATAATGTTCAAATAGACATATTCTTGTATATTATCCCTTATTAACCCTTCTAAAAGCTTCCCCACTACAGAAGTGAGGCTCACTGGTCTATAATTCCCCGGATTTGCTCTTGCTCCCTTTTTAAATATAGGTATCATATCAGCTTTTCTCCAGTCATCTGGTAGAGACCCTGTGTTGAGTGAATCTTGAAAAATTAAATATAATGGTTTGGCTATTACAGAACCCAGTTCCCTTAGTACCCTTGGATGTATTCCATCAGGACCCGGGGCTTTATTAACATTTATTTTTTCCAACCTCTTTTGGATTACTTCCTGTTGGCAAAGGTAGTGTAGCCCCATTATGTTGCCGTTTCCCAACCACTTGTACCTCCCTTGTGTATACCGAAGAAAAGAACCTATTTAGCTCATCTGCCTTTTCTTGGTCACTAATTATCAGACGGCCTGTGTCACATTGTAATGTTCCTATAGCTTCCTTCCTCGCCTTCTTCCCATTAATATACTTTAAAAATATTTTAGGGTTAGACTTACTCTCTTTTGCAATTAATTTTTCATTTTCTATTTTAGCCAGTCTATTCGCCCTTTTGCAAGCCTTGTTGATTTCCTTGTATTCCTGTAAAGCAGTCTCTGTCCCCTCTTGTTTGTATAATTTAAATGCCTGTTTTTTACTCTGTATCTTGATCTTTAAATCATTGTTAAGCCACATTGGATGGGATCTACTCCTTTTACTTTTATTCCCACACGGTATATGCCGATGTGTATGTACATTTAGTAAGGATTCAAATGTTGTCCACTTGTGGTCAGTGTTTTTACCTATCAGTTCTCTGTCCCAGTCTATACTTTGTATTGCTGCCCTTAGACCGTTAAAATCTGCCCTTTTAAAATTAAGAGTTTTTGTTGGCCCCTTAAAATTTTGTTTTTTTAATTCAATCTCAAACGAGACTGTGTTGTGATCACTGTTTCCCAAAGGTTGCTCTATTCCAACATTAGATACTATATCAATATTATTTGTGATGAGTAAATCTAAGATAGCTTAATTTCTAGTAGGCTCTTGTACAACCTGGGCCAGATAATGATCCCTGAGTGTACTCAAGAACCTGCTCCCCTTAGATGAACTGCTGGTCTCATTTATCCAGTTTATTTCAGGGTAATTAAAATCTCCCATTATTAGAACTTGCCCGTGCTTAGCTGCATTTTCAATCTGTAACAATAATTGTATTTCCTCACTTTCAGCTATATTTGGGGGTTTATAGCATACTCCTACTAATATTCTTTTGGAATTTGCTGCTCCGCTATTTAACTCTACCCATAAACATTCAGCTTTATCACTAGATCCACTATAAATATCTTCTCTGACTATAGGCTTAAATTCAGGCTTAACATACAGACAAATCCCTCCTCCTCGTTTACCATTGCCTCTATCTTTCCTAAATAGGTTATAAACATCCAGATTAACAGTCCTGCCAGTTCTCTGTAACGGTTGTGAAAACATTTGCGGGCTTGGGGAAATTGAGCAATGGAATAGCAATTTGCGATTTTAGCCACTGTAACTCTTGCAAAAGTGAAAGGTCAAAGTCTTTGGGAGGCTGTAAGTTACGGATTTAACCATCGCCATTATTTCAAGGCCGTAACTCGTAAGCCGCTTGGAGCCCACAAAAAGACACCAATTGAATAGCAAATTCACTTGCAACCTCACTTACGGGCTACAGGATTGCCCGAAACCTCAATTGAATCGGGGCCATAATCATTGAGATACTGAAATCGTATACTGTTGTCGTCACTAGTAGGGGCTGGTTACCTTCCACTATTTTAGAAATTTTTTAATGAAGCAAGACTGCAGTATTCTTGCAACAAACTAGTAAACAATAGTACTTAGATGGTCAACAATATTTGTGTATTGGTGAAAAATGTTCCACAAACTTTGGTTTGCTACATATGAGTCAGAAACTGAATATAACCATTTTTGTAAGAAATAATACCTAAGTTAATATGATGTTTCAGTTGATAACCAAACAGATGAGTTGTGAGTTGTAAGTCATTTCTGCCATAAATTGAGACTAAGTGATCAAGACCTGAAACTACATAAAATAGACCACATGCAGATTCATTTATTTTTACTCATTCTCTTGGGCCTCAAGTTCTTTCTTTTATTTGGTATTTACCAAAAACATCTTCCCCTTCTGGATCGCTACCTTGTCATGGTGAAAGAGCTTGTGTATTTCAATGAAGCTGTGAGGTACACCATGTAGGGTCACCCAAGATGGGCAGGTCATATTGGAGAGGTCAGACAAATTGCGGTACACTGAAGAAGGGACTGGCAGCCCACAACTGGTGGTCACGAAAACCTCATGGATATGCACCATCAGAGACATAATAATTAGATGTTCTTGTTTGCTGCAGTCCTTAGGGTCATAGAGAGTAGAACAGGAACAACAAAGAACATCTTAACCTTCCAATAAGTTGCTTACCATGGTAAACCTTTTACAATAACTGTGAGAGTATCATTTAAAAAAATATGTTATTAAATTGCTTGAACCTTAATGATTCATGCATGTTTCTGTACTATTTCAGAAAAAAAACAGTATTGTATTCAAAGTAAGGTAGAAGAATTTTTTTAGAAACAGGCAGAATTCCCCAAACTTCATGGCCACTGTGAAAAAAAAATTCTATAAGATATTTCCAATAAACAAACTGTATAGTGTCTGATATCTTTTTAGTAAAAAAAATCAAACAACTTTTACATTTTGCACTTTTATATGTAATATTTCATTAATGCAATTTCTCTCTCAGGAGCTAGTGTCCTTTTAACTATTGAGCTTCCCTTTAATTCTGCTGAGAGCACTGGCAGTGAACCTGGCACATTCCTATTAAGTAAATAATTGCTCTGTAATTAAAGTTTTCTCTTGCTTCAGGAAGGTGATTAGAAGAAATCAGATGTTTATAAAAAGGTAATAAATTACACATTGAATGTAATAAATTAGAAGGTGCAACATTTTTTAATTTTGTAAAACATTTGACATATTTCAAGTGTAGGTCTTCAAGTCTAAATTTAAAAAAAATATTACCTATTAGGTCATTTAAGTTAATTTTAATAACACAAAT
The DNA here is from genome assembly GCA_027410445.1 of Discoglossus pictus. NCBI lineage: Eukaryota > Metazoa > Chordata > Amphibia > Anura > Alytidae > Discoglossus > Discoglossus pictus. Next base: position 46,103,262 of record CM050171.1, on the reverse strand, counting down.
ATAATTGGGCAAACAATAAAAACAAAAGGCACCTATGTATTATTTGGTGAATATAATGTAGCTCCTCATTCAATTGCTACGAATTTGAGATCCGAGGTCGGGAGTGGATCGCACAGGCAAATTCCCTATTCAATTACCTGATGGCCCTGCGAAAATTGGACGCTGTGCAACTCTGAGCTTACACCAGTCTGAAGCTTTTGATCTGTCCCTTTCGCAGGGCTGAAATCTCAAATCCCTATTCAATTGCCCGATCCCTCCCAATTTGCAAAAGTATCCCAGCTCGCAAATTGCAAATGCAGGACGAGGTCCTACATGTGCTCAGGAGGACCCGTAAAGGTCCTTAAAGGACCTGCGCTAAATAAAAAATAAACCCATCACTAATGGGGCTCTATACAGAGCCCCATGAGCCCCTAATTAACCGTATCATTCATTGGGATCTATACAGAGCCCCTTGAGCCCCTAATTAACCTCATCACTCATGGAGCTATATTCAGAGCCCCATAAGCCCCTAATTAACCCTAGCACTCACAGGGCTCTATTCAGACCCCCATAAGCCTTTATTTAACCCTATCAGTTATGGGGGTCTATACAGACCCCCATAAGCCTCTATTTAACCCCATCCCTCATGGGGCTGTATACAGAGCCCCATGCGGACCTAATTAACCCTGTCACTCATGTGGCTCTTTACAGAGCCCCATGTCCCCTAATTAACCCTGTCACTCATGGGGGGTCTATACAGACCCCAATAAGCCTCTATTTAAGTACATTAGGGGTCTATATAGACCTTTATAGGACACAAAATAACCCCTATAATAACACTTTAAGTGCCATGAGGGTCCTCCAGGACCCTCGTGACACAGTTTAAGCACAACACTATTAACCCTAACTATACCCCATTAACGCTATCTGGACCCGATAACTCTATCTAGGCCTATTAAACTATAACTGGGCCTTTTTAACATATTTATTAATGACTTAGAGGTAGGATTGGAGTGTGGGGTCTCCATTTTCGCCGATGACACAAAGTTGTGCAAGGTAATTAAATCAGAAAATTATGTGCTTTCCCTCCAAGGGGATTTACATAAAATTGAGGAATGGGCATCTAAATGGCAGATGAGATTTAATACGAATAAATGTAAGGTTATGCCTCTGGGAAGGAAAAATAGCCATGCAATTTATAATCTTAATGGAGAAAATCTAGGTGTATCAGATATTGAAAGGGATTTGGGAGTGCTTGTGGACAACCACCTAGGTAACAGTGCTCAAAGCCAAGCAGCAGCTGCAAAGGCAAATAAAATATTAGCATGTATTAAGAAGGGTATAGAAGCCAGGGAAGCAAATATAATTCTGCCACTATACAAATTCTAGTACGCCCTCATTTGGAATATGGAGTACAATTTTGGGCACCACTTCATAAAAAGGACATTTTAGAGCTGGAAAAGGTACAGAGAAGGGCAACCAAACTAATAAGGGGAATGGAGGGGCTAAGTTATGAAGAAAGACTAACCAAATTAAACTTATTTTCTCTAGAAAAAAGGCGTCTAAGAGGAGATATGATTACCTTATATAAATACATCCAGGGTCAGTATAAAGATTTGTCGGGGGAGCTTTTTGTGCCAAGAGGTTTTCAACTGACAAGAGGACATCCCTTGAGGTTAGAAGTAAAAAGATTCCACCTCAAAGAAAGAAAAGGGTTCTTCACAGTAAGGGTGGTTAATCTGTGGACTTCTCTACCAGAGGAGGTGGTGACAGCGGATTCGTAGATATCTTTAAAAGGGGACTAGATTTATTTCTAATTAAAAAGGGTATTCAGGGTTATCATGGATAATTAGAGAGACAGTAATGATCCAAATTTTTAACATTTCCCCTTTAGACAATTGGCTAAGTCTCGCTTGTTTTTTTTTGTTTTTTTTTCTATTTGCCTTCCTCTGAACTAATTAATAATAATAAAAAAAAAAACAAACAAAAAAAAACATTAAATAATTGATTAATAATTAATTAACAACTAATGAATAAATAGTTAATCCACATATTGCAGATCAAAGGAGATCTTAAAAGGTTGAACTTGATGGACTGAAAGTCTTTTTTCAACCTTAAATACTATGTAACTATGTAACTATGTAACTATCTAACCCTAACTGGGCCTATTTAACCCTATCTGAACCCAATAACCCTAACTGGGCCTATCTAACCATAACTGGACCCAATAACCCTATCTAGGCCTATTTAACCCTAACTGGTCCTATCTAACCCTAACTGGGCATTTCTAACCATAACTGGCCTATCTAATCCAAACTGGGTGTACTTAACCCTATCTGGGCCTTTCTAGCCATAACTGGACCCAATAACCCCATCTAGACCTATTTAACCCCATCTAGACCTATGTAACCCCAGCAAGACCTATGTAACCCCAGCTAGACCTATTTAACCCTGTCTAGTCCAATGTAACCCCATCTAGACCTATTTAACCCTGTCTAGTCCTATGTAAGCCTATCTAGTCGTATTTAACCTTAACTGGGTCTATTCAACCCCAAATGTAACCAGTAAACCTCATCCTACCCTACCCTATTAATCCTTACACTACCTACCCAACTCTTACCCTACACTATTAACCCACCCTCTACCTATTACCCCACTGTTTACACAAAAAAGCTACTTAACTGAAAAAAAAAAAAAAAAAAAGGTACATAAAAATAAAAAAATCGATTTCACTGAAAATATAAAAACCTAAGTTACCAAAAATAAAAAAGCATACATAAGAGAAAATAAAACATACAAAAGAAACAATGAAACCCCTAACTACATACATTAACCCCCTAACTATACATGAACCCCTAACTGCATACATTAACCCCCTAACTATACATTAACCCCGTAACTATACATTAACCTCCTAATTACATACATTAACCCCCTAACTATATATTAACCCCCTAACTGCATACATTAGCCCCCTAACTACATACATTAACCCACTTGCTATACATTAACCCCCTAACTACATACATTAAACCCCTAACTACATACATTTAAAAAAAAAAAAATCAAACCTAACATAAGATAAAAAAGCCCACTTACCTTGCCCAAAGGCCACTTCAGCGACAATGGTTTTTCTGCCACAGGTCGCACCCCTAGGGAAAAAGAAACATAAAATCAGTGTAAAATTAAACACAACATAAAATTCTATACCTTTCCGTGATGCCCTTGTCCTTCCTGTAGTCTTCTTCGGCTTGGACCCTGGAAAAACAAATCTGCCGCTCTAAAGAAATTAAAAAAATTGGATATATCCCATTGTGATTGGCTGAAGGCATCTGCGCCTTCTGATTATCTGCAATCTGATTGACAGTTACAAAAGCCAACCAGAAGGTGCAGATGCCTTCAGCCAATCACAATGGGATATGCCCCATGGGGTTTATCCCATTCTGATTGGCTGAAGGCAATAGTGCCTTCTGATTGGTTTACAAAAGATTGACAGTTCCATCAGTTAATCACAATAGGATATAGGGGTGTATCCCATTCTGATTGGCTCACACCTGTGTGCCTTCTGATTGGCTGACATTTGATTGACAGCGTTTTCAGCCAATCTATAAAAAAATTTGGAGCAGAAGATTTTCAGGGGCTCAGCCGGAGAAGACTACAGGAAGGATGGGGCATCGTGGAAAGTTAAGTTTAATATTTAGAATGTTTCGAATTGTATGTTGTGTTTCATTTTGTACTGATTTTATGTTTCTTTTTTCTTAGGGGTGCTACCTGTGGCAGGAAAATTGTTTTCGCTGAAGGGGCATTTAGGAAAGGTAAGTGAGCTTTTTTATCCCATAATAGGTTAGATTTAGTTTTTTTAATGTATGTAGTTAGGGGGTTAATGTATTTAGGTAGAGGGTTTATGTATAGTTAGGGGTTTAATGTATGTAGTTAGAGGGTTAAGGTATAGTTAGGTTATTAATATATGTAGTTAGGGTGTTAATGTATAGTTAGGGGGTTAATTTATTTAGATAAGGGTTTAATTAAATGTATTTAGGGGTTAATTTAATGTAGTTAGGGGAGTTAATTGAATGTAGTTAGGGGTTTTATTGTATGTATTGTATATTTTATTTTCTGTTATATATGCTTTTTTATTTTTGGTAACTTAGGTTTTTTTCTTTTTAGTGAAGGAGTTTTTTTTTATTTTTATGTAACTTAGGTTTTTTTATTTTCAATAGAGTAGTTTTGTTTATTTTTATGTAACTTAGGTTTTTTTAATAATGATAATGTCCTTTTTATTTTCAGTAATGTCCTCTTTTATTTTGTGTAATTCTAGTTTTTTTTATTATGTGTAATTAGGTGGTTTTTAGTTTGTGTAATTAGTGGGGTGATAGGGCTTTTATTTGGGTGGTAGGTAGGTAGTGTAGGGTTTAACAGGGTAGAGGGGTAATAGTGTAGGGTAGGAGTTGGGTAGGTAGTGTAAGGGTTAATTGGGTAGGGTAGGATGGGATTTAATGGGTACATTTGGGGTTAAATAGCCCCAGTTAAGGTTAAATAGAATTATACAGGCTTACATAGGACTAGACAGGGTTAAATAAGTCTAGATGGGGTTACATTGGACTAGACAGGGTTAAACATGTCTAGCTGGGGATACATAGGTCTAGACGTGGTTAAATAGATCTAGATGGGGTTATTGGGTCCAGATAGAGTTAAATAGGCCCAGTTAGGGTTAGATAGGCCTAGATAGGGTTATTGGGTCCAGTTAGGGTTATTGGGTTGAGATATGGGTAAATAGGCCCACTTAGGGTTAGATAGGCCTAGTTAGTGTTAAATTAGCCTCAATAGGGTTATTGGGTCCAGATATGGTTAACAGGGTTTGGTATGGATTAATGGGGTATAGTTAGGGTTAATAGTATAGGGTAGTGCTTAGACTTTGTGTCATGGGAGTCCTGGAGGACACTCATGGCACTTATAGTGTTATAGACCCCTATATAGACCCCTATTGGTCTTATAGGGCTAAAAAGAGGTTTATGATGGTCTGTATAGACCCCCATAAGTGACGGGATTAAATAGGTGTATGGGGGTCTGTATAGACCCCTATGAGTGACTGGGTCACTTAGGGGCTCACGGGGCTCTGTATAGATCCCCATGAGTGTCAAGGTTAATTAGGGGCTTATGTGGGTCTTTATAGAGCCCATGAGTGATAGGGTTAATTAGGGGCTCATGGGGCTCTGTATAGAGCCCCATGAGTTACAGGGTTAATTCTGGGCTTTTGGTGGTCTGTATAGAGCCCCATGAGTGATAGGGTTAATTAGGGGCTCCCAATTGGGACCCCCGCAGCAAGTGGGTCATGTGGGGACACAGCGTGGGGACCCCTGCAGCAGGGTTTCATTTAGGGAGGCTGCGAGAGCACTCTCAGCTTTGAGTACCGTCATGATGATGGTCTCAACTAACCTTGGCTGATGGTGAGCAGAAGCTCCGAGCTTGAAATCGCAAGCCCAGCTCCGCTTACGTCGGAAACGTGGGTTTCTGATTTCGGGTCACGGGCAGCACGTTTCGGCCTTGGCTATTTGAAAAGCCTTGGAAATGAAGGGGAAACGCAGCTCGCAGCTCACTCGCTGACATGCAGCCATTGTGAGTGAGCTGCAAGCTGGCAATTGAATCAGACTTTCCTTGGTCATGTATCAATCTGCATGTTTCACAATGTAATTTTCCTATAGCTTCCTTCCTGGCCTTCTTCCCATTAATATATATTTTAATACGGTTAATCTTTCTTTCCTTTGCAATTATCTGTTTAGGTTCTATTTTAGCCAGTCTAATAGCCCTTTTGCAAGCAGTCTTGAATTCCTTGTACTCCCGTAAAGCAGTCTCTGTTCCCTCTTTCTTGTATAATTTAAATGCCTGTTTTATACTTTGTATCTTGATTTCTAAATCATTGTTAAGCCACATTGGATGTGATTTATTCTTTTTACTTGGCTTTTTGGTATATGGTGAGTATATAAGTGTGCATATTTAGTAAGAATTGTTGTGCATTTATGTTCAGTATTTTTACCTGCCAGTACTGTGTCCCAATCTATACTTTGTATTGCTATACTTAGACTATTAAAATGTGCAATTTTTAAATGAAGATTTTTGTTGGCCCCTTACATTTTTTTTTTTTGCAATCTCAAATGAGACTGTGTTGAGATTACTGTTTCCCAAACATTCCCCTATTTTAACATTTGAAATTATATCGATAATATTCGTGATGACTAAATCCAAGATAGCTGCTTTTGGACAGTGTCTATGGGGCAGCTGCAATCATGTTACAATAAAGCGGTTACCTCTGTGTAGGCAATGGGAGTGGAACTAATGATGTGTTTTGAATAACAATATTTATAATGGGAAAATATTTTCTGAAAGAAAAAAACAAATACATTCAGCCTTTAAATGGTTAACTTTTATGTGTAACTCTTTTTTGCTATTTTCTTCCATTTCCTTTTCTTAGCTGCATTTTTCAATTGCTTTCTGGGCACAATGTATCAATGTTCATTGTAAAATATTGAATCGTCTTCTATCTTAAAGGTTTCCTTCCACCTGAAGCACTGCAGAGGAAACAACAATTGCTGCTCCCACTACAGCACAGTCGCTTATAATAGCTAATACAAACATAAATAATAAAGGCACTTTATTATATTAGACTTTTTATGAAATTATGCTTCTGTGGGATCTACTATTTTGGATTCTGATGATCAATTTCCTGAGCTGTTAGGATATTTTGAATGTACAGGGTGTTTTCATCTGCACGATGGGAATGTGGCATGTACAACGATCAGTGCATTCACTTGGTCCAATAGATATTTCATTAGTTTACAATTACACACCTTTCTGAGAAATTAAAAGACAGGATCAGCTCTTAAAACACATGGATCCAAAAGGTAATAAATGATTTGTTTAAAAAAATGCAAATTTAAAGGCAATGTTTACTTATTTATTTTATTTTAATTTAATTTGCTTTTTAAAAAGATTTTGCCCATTATCAAATTTTGTTATTGAAAGAGTCATACAGAAATACACTGACTATAGACATCCTTTAACTAGTCTTACAATAGATGTTTTATATGAAATTCACTGATCTATTTCACAGATTTGTTTGAGTCATTATAAATAAAAGACCAACATAGATTTTTTGAAGAAAGCCTACATACCTATGGTTAGTTTGAGCTCCATCTAGTGGACACTAACTCCGTGGCAGATGCATTTCTATTTGGTACAAGAGGCACTTCCTTTTTTTATATGATTTTATTTTATAGGTATATAGTTTTTTTATCTTTAGGTTATGAATTGTACTGTACATGTATAAAAACTATGTTGTTTTAGCTATAAGATAGATCAAACACAGTTAAATTGGTTTTAATACCGCTGTGCTTCCTCTATAAAAAATGAATGATGATCCAATTCATGGGCTGAGATACCACCGGTGGAAGTGGTGCAATGCATTTTCATTTTTTTTTTCTGTAGTGTAGTAGGAGTGGATGGAGGAGCACAATGGAGAGTTCCAAGTACTTTCCTGGACTCCAAATTCCCCAGGCTTGAACCACATCAAACACCTCGCTCGCCATGTTCGCCATATGGATTCTCCACCATTCACTCTTCAGCAGCTGTCGAAAGCACTACAGTCTACATGGCTCCAGATACCCTTGCCAACCTTCCAGCACCTTATTTACTACCGCACCGTCCAGCTGCACAAGGTGGTAATTTGGGATATTAGTTGGCTGGCATAATAATGACTTTACTGTATGTATATATATATATATATATATATATATATATATATATACATACACTGTTGAGTCATTATTACAGTGTAAAAAATTGTTTCCTGCTCAGAATTCTGAGAAATACAACTATGGAACTGCATTCTGGGAACCTGTGACCAGGAACATACAAATGTGCCCACAAAGGCTTCAAACATGGTTCCCTTGAAGCCAAGGATGGATTATGCATAAGCCAGGAAACCTACCCACAGACAGATCTGTTTCAAGGTTACTGTCTCTCATCAGTGTGGGGCTGGTTCCTAGGTTTTGTAGTAGATTTTTTGGAGAGGAAGTTTACCAAGAATCAATCAAATGTAAATAAATAGTACATTTGTGTTCACATTTAAACATCAAAAACAAGTTAAAAAAAACTCAGAGAAATACAGTTATTACCCTGCATTCTGGAAACATGGGCAGGGACATGCAAATGTGCCCACAAAGGCTTTGCTCTTCAATCCAAATACCATTTCAAACACATAAATTAGTGTAGGAGGTACCGGGGGCCTGGTGGGACCTGCGCAAAAAGAAAGTGGCAGTGAGTTAGGGGAGAAGGGCAGCACACAAAAAAAAGCTCAACTGGGGGAATACATTTTTTTATGCACCATACCCTCCATTCAATAGCTCCACCACTGATTATAATTTTTTTTATTATTAACTTTTATTTGTATTGTATATTCCGTAGTGCTGTACAGGGGATAAGTACATGGGAAATACAATATTAACAAATTCAGGAAATGGGGGCCCTGTGTTGAGTTTAGAATCTTTGCAGGAAGTGTTTTTTCCCAAAGCACCCTACAAGATTGAAAACTCACTATTTCCAATCTAAAGGGAATGAAAGGGACAGAGACCATGGGAAGAGTAACAGATAAGGAATTGCAAGGGTCAGAAAGGTAGTGAGATTTTCATTTACTGGGATAGGGGAGGGATCTGAAGTGAAAGGCCCCAGTATTTAATATGTTGTCTGACCCGTAGTGGTGAGATTCCTACTTGCTGATTATGTTAAGTCAGGTGATTCTCATGGCTCTGTAAATTGAATCTGAATAGGGGCTAGTGGGTGAGGGGCAGGGAGGGAAGTGCTCTCAGCATATCACAAATTTAGCAGGCCTAGGTGCAGGGATGAATTAGCACTAAAAGAAAATGGTAACGTGTTTTGAAGGAAAGATAGTACATGAAGAGAAAGGAATGAGAGAGATAGATTGAAAACTTAGGAGACAGGAAAGACTGGAGACATGTGAGAAGGAGGAGAGTTAAGGTAATTATGCAAGCCATGAATGGCAAAAGGATGGGGGAAGGTGGAGAGAGCCAAGCAGAATACAGGAAACATTTGTTAGGAATTGAAAAAATGCTAGAAATAATTATCTTCAGATATAATAACACGTAAACAGTAGTAATATTAAGAAAGAAATTGGCACAAGGGATGGGGCAATTTACATAGTCTTCTCCATACCTGCTGGTGTGTATACAACTCTCAGGATATCACAAAACCCTGCAGGCCTGGTTGCAGGGATGAATTAGCACTGCTGGTGTATATGTGGCTCTCAGGATATCACAAACTTATCAGGCATGGCTGCAGGGAGGAATTAGCATTAAAAGAAAATGGAAACGTGGTTTGAAGGACAGATGAGAAGAGAGTACATGATCCAAATAAGGGTACTTCTAATTAAATGCAGCCTTATTAAATTGTAATTCCGCCAATTGAATAGGGCTCTATATAAGCACATAGCATACTTTTTTTACAGAAGTTTTTAGTTTAAGAAATATGCTCTGTGCTTATGTAGAGCCCTTTTCAATTGGCCGAATAGCAATTTAATAAGGCTGATAGTTTGTGTTTCAAATTAATGTAACTATTCATTTTCCTTCTTAACTAGTGTAACCATATTTTGTTATTTTTTGATTATGTGAAATTATTTGATAATTGTTTAGATTTGTCAAATTGAATCTACAGTATATAACTATATATAATATTGATATAAACTCACTTTTAGTTTCATAGATTTTAATCTATTGGAATTTCCATTATGCATCAAGAAAGTTTGTGGTTTTCCACCCACTACTATATTTTTAAGTCACAATTTCAAGACCACTTACCTTTTAAGTGTGCGCAATAATTTGACCTTTAACAATGTAAACACAATTTTTACATTACAATTTTCCCTGTCATATACTGCTTGTTTAGTCTTGTTTAGTTTAAATGCACAAATACATACCAATGGCTTCATTATAAGGTAGTCATTAGAAAATGTTTTATCTTTGCTTTATTTAGGTGCCAATACATTTGATATAATTTTACTGATCTATCTAAAATATTAAATTTCAGGTCAGATTAGCACAATACAAACACATTTCTTTGGGTATAAGGTGGCATAGCATAATTTTTTTAAAATACACACTCAAATCGATTTGTTTTTATTTTTATTCTGTTTTTCACATTATTAATAAAATAATATTTAATTAGCTAAATTTAACAAGCTAGATTACAAAGCAAAGTCGTTGGTCCCCTTGCATGAACCGCACTCTTGAGATCTCCCCAGAGTGGCTCGATTATATTAAGGTTAGGAGACTGTGATGGCCACAACCTTTACCTTTTTCTGCTGTAACCACTGGAGGGTCAACTTGGCCTTATGCTTAGGGTCATTGTCATGCTGGAAAGTCCAAGAGCGTCCCATGCACAAATTGTCTGACAGTATTTTCTGATAACATGCTGCATTCAACTTGCCATCAATTTTCACAATATTCCCCGTGACTTCAGAGCTCACACCCGTCCCCCCCAAAAAAAAATATCAGTGAGCCACCACCATGCTTCACAGTGGGGATGGTATGTTTTTCACTATAGGCCTTGTTGACCCCTCTCCAAACATATAGCTTATGGTTGTGACCATAAAGCTCTATTTTGGTTTTGTCACTCCAAAGTACAGTGTGCCAGGAGATGTGAGGCGTGTCAAGGTGTTGCCGGGCATATTGTAACCAGGCTTTTTTGTGGCATTGGCGCAGTAAAGGCTTCTTTCTGGCAACTCGACCATGCAGCTAATTTTTGTTCAAGTATTGTCGCATTGTGTTCCTTGAAAGAACCAAATCATCTTTTTCCAGAGCAGCCTATATTTCTCCTGAGGTTACCTGTGGGGTTTTATTTGTATGCCAAACAATTCTTCTGAGAAATCTTTCTTGGTCTACCTGACCATGGCTTGGTATCAAGAAATCCCTGAATTTTCCACTTCTTAATGAGTGATTGAACAGTACTTACTGGCATTTTCAAGGCTTTGGATATCTTTTCATATACTTTTCCATTTTTATGAAGTTCCTTTCCCTTGTGACGAAGGTCTTTTGACAGTTCTTTTCTGCTCCCCATGGCTCAGTCTATAGCCTGCCTAGTGCATCCATGTGAGAGCTAACAAACTCATTGACTATTTATACACAGATACTAATTGCATCAAAAAGCCACAGGTGTTGGAAATTAACCTTTAATTGCCATTTTACCCTGTTTGGGTCAACTTGTGCGTCTAACAAGGCCAAATATTCAAGGGTATGTAAACTTTTGATCAGGGCCATTTGGGTGATTTCTGTTATCATTATGATTTAAAAAGGAGAAACAACTATGTGATAACAAATGGCTTCATATGATCACTATCCTTCAACAAAATACATTTTTTTGCATGATCATATTTTCAAAACAAATGCCAACATTTCACAGTTTCTGCCAGGGTATGCAAACTTTTGAGCACAACTGTATATATATATATATATATATATATATATATATATATATATATATATATTGTTATTGTGTCTTTCAGTCAATTCCATCTCTCTCTGTGACCTAATGGACTGCAGCATACCAGGAGCATCTTTATGTCCATTGTCATGCTGATCCACTTGGTTTTCATGACTGAGATACTGTAGGGGGTTGCCTGTTCCTTCTCCAGTGGGCCACAGCTCCTGGTATTCCTAAGTGGTCTCCCATCCAAGTACTGGCCAGGCCCAACCCTGCTTAGCTTCAGGATGGTGTGACTTCTTTGTTCCCTAAATGGAATCAGCCCAGGTCACAACGGTGAAAGTACCAAATCCTAACCACTGGACCACCAGAGAACCAATATATATGTGTGTGTGTATAAATTGTATTTGCATTAAATATTATTTATTATAGTTTTTTTGTAACACTCCAAAATATTCTGTAGCGCTGTACAGGGGTCAAGTATAAAAAAAGCACCGTACAAAACTCAGGCTTGGTAAGTAATTGCAAAGAGAGTAGAGGGTTATTTAATGATTAGGTCTGTGTGTGTATCAGATGTGACAGATGGAGGTGATAGTGCTAAACCTTCACTGAATTAACATAAATTGTCATACCCAGGGACTGGACCTATTTGGACCACGGCCTGTGCCTGAGCTGAAGTTACCCTGTTTTATTGTTATAAAGTTATGTATTTTGTATTACTTTTGGTTAAAATGACATATAAATTGTATGTATTGTGATTATGTTACAGTATTGTTATCTGGTGATAACTCACTCAGCCCCACCTAAATAAACAAACACAGGGAGTCTTGAGCAGATAAAAAGTCTGAGTATTTATAGCAAATGGTGATAGGTAATACAATCTCCAGGATAAGCTCATCAGATGTACAGGGTTTCCCAGTAAGCAGGGGCAGCCTATTATGTTAATTGGTCCCTCTTCTATGTACCTTAGGAGGGGGCTTGCTGTGACGGGCCAGTTTGTGTGCCAGAAAATTGTATAAAATGTGACAATTAATAAAGGTATGAAAGTTGTGTCTGGATTTACATAAAACAAGGTGTAAGTGTCATTCTGTGCATTAATCCTAATGGCTTATATTGTGTTCCTGATATTCTGGTCGATGGAAGCAAGCTCCTGGGCGTGGTTCCTGTGTTTGGTCCATCTTCTGCTGTACAAGGATCGCACGATTCTGCTGGATAGGTTTGAACCAGGTTCTTACCAAGTCCAATTGAAGTAGCAGATTGGAGGACATGTTATATGAATTCAGAGACAGAAGAGTGGTGGCGTGTGAGGCTCTAGGGGCTTCATTCAATTGTGGGCCAAAACTCGATCGCAAATCGCAGATTTCCTGTGATTGAGTTACGCCCTTGCATTGCTCTACATTTACACTGCTATTCAATTGTCCGGGCCCTCAAGTTAGTCCCCCTTCCCGCCAATCGTAAATCATGCTTTCGGCAGTAAGCATTTGCAGGCTGGAACATGATCGTGGCCGCAAGGCCGTAACTCGTGGTGCAAGCACGCAAACTCTGAACACTGTAAATGCAAATATAAATTCAATCCAGCACAGTGAAGCACTGTAAATGATGGGGAACACAATGGGTGACATTAGGATTAAAAGCACAACATTCTCAAGCTTCTACATCGACAAATTCAAATACTTTATTTCATGTTTAACTTCTGTCCAAACTCCTTACGGGCTTGAATTACCTCCAAGCCTGTAACTTTTTATTCAAGCCCTTAGGACCTCAATGAAATATTGAGGTTGGATTCCAAAGTCCTGCGGGCTTGGAGGTTGAAGCCCATAGGACTTTTGATGGAAATTAAACATGAAATAAAGTATTATATTTTGGCGATGTGCGAGCTTGATAGTGCTGTGCTTTTAATTCTAATGTCAACCATTGTGTTCCCTATCATTACAGTGCTGGATTGATTTTATATTTGCATTTTAAGTGCTACGATTTGTAAGTAAGCCCTTTGCAACACCTCCTTGGTACAAGTAACCTGTGGTTCGAGTTTAGCCATTTACGGGTTTGACGGAAGGATAATCTAAGCAATTGAATAGCGAATCAGGATTTTTTAAGAAAAGGGAAGTAAGCAATTGAATGAGGCCCCAGGTCTAGAGGAAAAATAAAACAAGCCAAATTGAAATTCAGAAAAAAATCAGTTGGAGAGTGATATTGCTGAGTGGATGGTTTGAGGCATAGTGATACTAGCTGAGCCTCTTACAGAAGTTATTGTTCAGTCCTGATGTTAGATAGAATCCTTCTCATCATGCATCTGTCAGCCTCCTTAATTGTACTTTTTTTATTTTTGATATAGTTGACAATTGACATTATAAACAAATGTTATTGATATGTGGTGCTGATAACACTGCATGGGCCTGTTTTTATTTGGCCTGATTTGTTGTTATTATACATCAATAAGCACACAATGCCAACCATTGCATCTTTGTCAACCCTCATTGCACCTTTGATGGAGCATGCATGGAATGGAAGCAGATTGGAATATTGCACTGCATTATTTATATGCAATTGCGGCTGTGTGGATGGAAACAGCTATTAAACTATGCATGCTTGACCCCTGAAACATGCATGCTCTACTCTGTTTGTAATGTGTAAACGGCTGGATGGGGGTGTATATATAATGCTACATCAGGCATTACCACACCATGGACCAAATTACAATACCTGAGATTTACTAAATTGCGTGTGAGTTGTGATAATATCTGATATGCCACGGTAGATAGTTGATTAATGTGGAAGTAAATTCTCCCCAAAATGTAAAGTTTTGAATGGATTTCAGCTATCTGTATTGGATTTTGTAAGAATGGATGATGACATACATTAGCTAAATCTGAAAGCATTAAATGTTTTGCTTTATTCAACTGCAATAGTAACAGTATCTCAGTATTCATTAGTGGTGATTAAAATGTTGTTATATTTTTATATGATATTCTGAAAATTGGATTGAATTCATTCTAATGTGATTTATATGTTTCTTTATGTATGTTAAGCCAGTGTGTATACACTAAAGGGTCTATTTATATTTATTTCTATCTCTTTAGTGCATGTGTGTAATCAGCAATTTATATAATTTTAACACTTTTTCATCAGCTTTTCTGTTAAAAAAAAACAAAAAAACAGTATGTGATTGTAGAAAGATTAATTTGTAATTTCTGTAAGGTTTCTATTTGTCTCTTGCAGGATCTTGGATAAAAATATTTTTTTCTGTCTACATTGATTGTTCAAAACCTTGATGGAACCTAGAATTGCTATTCTAAAAATATGTTTTGCCCTTTGGTGAAATGTGTAATTTATTAAGGAAGAAAACTACGGTATTAAGATTTTGTATGAAATTGTATACTAATTATTCCATTAGATTCTTATACTGTAGTATTTCCTGTAGCGAAAAACACACAAACCAGGAACATATTAATTGATATAACTATCTAGCAAAATTCCCATCAATACCCAACCACAAAATGAATAATCCTATTGGAAGATTACCAGATGCAATTCTATGTGGACAATAAAATTAGCCACAAAATATAGTAAGGATTTGTTCAGTACATTGTCCATTGGGTTTTGGTTTAAAACAGATTATTGGTTTACCTGCCGTAATCATGGCATTACAGTGTATATTTACAGATAAACCTTAAATGGGAGATCCTAAGGCTGATTGGTATTAAAGACACGGTAGATGGAACCTAGTAAATAGAGGAAGACATGGAAGTTGTATTTGCTTGAACAAGGAACCAAATATCATTGATTACCACATAAGAAACCTCTGGGCCTATTTACAGGTGAACCTTAAACAAGTTATTATCAATTTTAGATTGACATGAAAGTTTTCTGATGTCTGATTGAAAATGGTATGCATAAAGGAAAAAACTGCTTTTAATGAATGTAGTTTGGATTACACATGTCAAGAATTCTGGAAAATATGATATCTTGCATCACTAAATTGCTCGTTCTTTTTAGTAAAAAAAGAAAAAGTGAGATATGTAACACCCTTTTGAAGAACCATTGATTAAAGGACCACTGTATTCCCATATTTTCAACCATCTTGAAGGAAAAACTGTGCTTGATAATGGAGTTTGCTTATAGAAAATAAGACATACATATAGTCTGAGTATAAGTTCAAAGGAAATGAAATACAGAAATGCATTTTGATCTATTTTTACTGTATTTTAAATAACCACAAACATTGCCAAAGAGTATTCCTTATTAAAACAGATGTGAATTAATGGAGTTATGATAATAGACTTCAATTTGTTTCAGTGTGTTGCCTCTATTTTAATGAGTAACAAGCTATGTACCACACAGGATTTACTGAATATTAATTAGAATCAGGTGCAAAAAGTTGAATCAGACGGTGGCTAAGCGATTTAGCTTGTGTCTGTTAAATGTACTAGAAGTACAGTATCCTTTGCAGATCTAATCAAATGCATGTTTCCTCTGTTTATTTTCCCATGCACATTCTCCACCCCAACCCACCTAGAACCACCGCCACACTCTCTACATTTGAAAATGTTTTACCTTCCTCAATAACTTCCATTCTTCTTCAGATCCTGGAACCAACAACAGCTCTCATTCAACAGCCGCATTTCTTTCTGCACCTACTTGAGCTTCCATCTACCCCATAAACCTTTATTTTGGGTTATTATATAGCACAGGTCTATGATCACCTACATTTCACACAGCTGCTACATACACATAATAATGAACTCCTGACTTTCCTCACATATCTCATTCTCTCTTGCTCCTTGAAACTTCCCTCTCTCACTCTCTTTCTGTCCTATTCAGATGCCCACTTTGTATTCCTGTCCAGGTCGCTGCCTCTATCATTCTCTTTAGACTGTAAGTCTGCAAGTTTTCAATCAGATACCTAATTGCTCAAAGACAGGGCCCTCCATTTTGCCATGTGGTCATATTGTGTTTTTCCTTTGCTCAGCCCTTGTGCAGTGCTACAGAATATGTTGGCTCATCACAAGTAAACTAGTTCATATATGTACTTTATTTTCATATATATATATATATATATATATATATATATATATATATTTATTTAAAACAAAAAAACAATACTGACATTACAAAATTCTATGCCAATGATGCTACATCATCTTGCAATTTTGCAAATTGGCAAATTAAACTTCTAATTAATACCTACTCAATCCGTAACAAACAAACATAGAAAGCATTACATTGCCTGAAAAAACATATACTACTTAAGTTTAAGAACAAATAATATATTGACATAAGACACGAGGTGGAGGTGCAAGGCGCCAGGGCTGGATTTAACATCTAATGGGCAGGGTGAGAGCTGACCAAAAATAATAAAGAAGGCACATCCCTTAATACTACAGCCCTTTCTCAGCATTTACATACTGTTGCCACAAATCCCACTTATTAAGTGAGAAACCTTCATTCCTCAAATCAGAGAAATCTTATTCTAGAGCTACATTCCTATTCATAGTTGATGTAATTTCAATCCATGCTGGAATCTTTGGTTGCTTCCAATTGCATGCTAGCAGCCATTTGGCTATAATAACTATCTGAATAATCAGCGCTTTACACTTCCAATTAATTGGAATAAAAAAATATGGAAAAGAGCCATCTCTGGGGTTGGTATGATATCAAATTCAGCTATACGAGAAATGTATTAAGTAATGGTGGCTCAGGTATATCACATAAGAACCAAATTTAATGGTCAGGGTGCTCCTAAGGATAAGTTGAATACCATATTTTAAAGGAAAAAAAAGAGCATAAACTAAATTATAAAATGTAACTTTTATTAAATGGTAGAATCCATATTAAAATATGTGAACATAGGATGCAAGGATTAGAAATTATTAAATTAGCTGATGTAGAACCTAAATATTGTACCCTTCTTAGGCAATTTATAATAAAGTGCATAAAGTGCTAGTGGCAAAAAATATTTAAAGTGCTAGTGGTAAAAAAGTGCTAGCAGTAAAAAAGTGGCAGGTGCTGGATAATTATATGGTTATATAAAGACAATCCTGTTGAATTGAGAGTAAAGATTTAAGTATAAATTGCTACAGGGGTATAAATAAATATTATATACAACTGTGTGCTAATAATAAAATAGATTCTAGTTGCTTCCTCCAACTTATGGGGACATACAGAATCTGGTCAATAGGAATTTTATATAACCATATAATTATCCAGCACTTGCCACTTTTTTACCACTAGCACTTTAAATATTTTTGCATATTTTATATAAATATTTTATGCAACGCTGTTTAAATATCACTTCAGCACTTTATTATAAATTGCCTAAGAAGGGTAGAATATTGGACTTTACATTACTTAGGTTCTACATCAGCTAATTTAATAATCTCTAATCCTTGCATCCTATGTTCACATTTTAATATGGATTTTACTGTTTAATAAAAGTTTTAAGTTTTATAATTTAGTTTATTCTCTTTTTTGAGATTAAGATAATCAGCTGTTCCCTACAAAAGGATCTTTTTTTTCTCTTTAAAATATGGTATACTAGAAATGTACTTAAAGCAAAGCTTCCAAAAATGTTTGTACAATCTTACACTCACACCAGATATGAAGCCTCATTCCCACATTACCACAACCTCTCCAACATTTGGCATCACTTGAATAAGAAGAAATGTAGCTAGTTTGTATGAGGTTAGTTGCCATCTATTAAGAACTTTAAAATACACTTCTCTAAAAGGTGTATATTTAATAATTTTGTTTGTAAATTCCAAACTATTAAACCAGATTTCTACTGGCCAAACTTGTCCAATATCTTTCTCCCAAGAAACCATAATGGAGGTTTTTCCTCTATCTGTGGTATTTTTTTTTAAACATCAAAACATCTAGATATTAGATGTTTTTTATTTGGGGGGTTAATCATTTGTTCACAATTGGTCAATAATCTACTCTGTTTCACATTATAATCTGATTTAAGCATTAACACTTTTATCTATTATAATCCAACCAATTATGACAAGATAAGCCATATTCATCTCTCAATTCTTGAAACGAAGCAAGTTTGTTATGGTTATATAAATTGCCTAAATAGCTAATACCCCAATTGGACCACTTAGTCAAAAAAGGTTGATTGAGTTATTTGGCCAGAAAGTGTAAAGTAAAAAAAGAGTAAGAGGACTTGGCAAGGACATCAGAGCCCACTTGTTATTTGGTTTAACCCAAAAGTTCCAACATTTTTTGATGATTAGAGAATCCCTGTTCAATCTATTTTTAGGTAAATCAACACACCATAATAGATCTCTGATGCCAATATCTTTAAGGAAGTAATCCTCAATTTGAGACCAACCATGAAGTACTGAGTTGTTATTCCAGCCAACAACATGTTGTTGCATTATTGCATCGTGGTACATTCTCAAATAAGGATGAGCTACTCCACCTCTATTAAATAGACTAGCGACTTGCCCGCCCAAAAATGACGGTCAATAAAAGAAAGTGTTGAAATGCTGTTTGTCACACAATGTGAGTGTACTGTGGGCCTCAACTATATAGACCCCTCTAACACACTAATGAACAAATGTTATAACACTATAAGTGCCATGAGGGCCATCCAGGACCCTCATGACCCAAAGTGTAAGCACTACACCATTTTAACCCGGTCACTTATGGGGGTCTATACAGACGCTCATAAGCCTCTATTTAACCCCATCAGTCCAATAAGGGTATATTATGACCATTATGGGCCTGTTACAACCCAACATTAACCACACATATGCCATGACGGTCCTCAAGGACCATCATGACACTAAGTATAAACACTACACTGCACTGCACTATACCCCCCCCCCCAATAAAACATTAAATATCAACTAAACACCCTCTACACTAACCTATTAACACCTACACTACCTACCTACACTACCTACCCCATAATAACCCCCTCCCCACCACTGTAATTACAGAAATCAAAAAAACTAAAGTCATCAAAAATCTACATTACATAAATTTAAAAAAAAACTAAATCACCAAAAATAAAAAATGTACATTACAGAAAAAGAGATTAGGAGTTCTTTAATTTTAACAGATCATTTTTTTTTAATTATCTGGGATTATATGGCTTGTCACAAATAAACTAGTTCATATATTTATTTAAGCATGTGTAAATCTATAGTGAATATGTAACAGTTACAAATTCCAGAATTATTATTTATGTAGCGTCTTGTGGGATGTCAATTCATGATCGATTTTACAAATGTAAACACATTTTCCTCAGGATTTTCCCCCCTCTTACTGATGATACAGGGCACATATGGTGACTTTTTTGGGTCTTTTTATAGGTGACTGTCATCTAAATCAAATATCTATGATTATGTTGACTCTGATTATTACTATATACTAAGGTCCATTCAAACTGCTTATATAATAGGCATAACAATGTTTAGTAATGGGATTTGCATTATTATGTATAAAAGATAAATTATTGTTGTCCAAATACAGCGTAAAGTGACATAGCAGAGGTTCAAAATAATATGAAATGTAAAACTATAGATAATATTAAGTACTTTTTCAGTTCAAATGCTTACACCTACAGTATACTAACTTTGATGTTTGCCATTTTGAGCTGTTAATCAGCTTTTCTGATCCACCCACAAATCGAGATTTATATATTTTGTTGAGTGCTCATTGTCATTAATTACTGATTCGCCTGTGAGGCATTGGGTTCATTGGTTTGAGTGTAGTTGCCTGCAGATAAAAAATAGGGATGCTTTAAATGCAAACTTCAATATTAGTTTACTGTAGGAAAATGAAAATGTTTAAATATCATCTGGTAAAGTACTTATTTTTAGGTGTAGTTTTAAATTATACCATATTTGGAACTTTTGCTGTGACACTTTAAAATAAAGATTATCAGACAAATAAACAGGTAACACCACTGCCATTAATATGTAAGTAAAGAATAATTTAATCTGCAAATTAAAAAATGTTTTTTAAACATTTGTCACACCCAAAAGGCTTTTAACAACTTTGCAAATACCTTTGAATGACAAAAAAATGCCATTTTACCTGCATATAATATTTCTTGTGTTTAGTTAGTCAGATAGTATCAGGTATATCCTACAGGCATGCATGAGAGTCAGGTGTGTGGGTGGAAGGACTAACCACAAACCAGATTTTCTCTCAGTCATCAATCATTTTACGGCGACCGACTAGTTATCCACACCCCACAACTTATACAATACCTACACCGATGATTTTACTGTACAATAAACAAAAAGCTATGAAGCTAGTCTAAATTAGAAAACAATATAAATTTTGATGTCTCTATCAGTTCCTGGAGGCATATAAGGTAATTTAGTGAAGATTACATGTGTAAGAGGGACGTTTTTATTTCTGCAGGAGCAGGGCTTAAAGTTATTCTTGCCTGTTACATGACTATGAGAATGTGTGGCTTAAAAAGTTAGGCATCCAATCCTAAAAGCTCAAAATATATAACAAGTTCCCTCCTCTCCCTGTTCTATTCTCCACCATCCCTCCCTCCACAGATGGAAAAAAACAACCATAGCCAAGTCAGGCTCCAAGCTATCAGGAAGTGTTGAAATATAAGATGGATAACTAAATACACAATGTTTCCAGATATTTCCCCTAAAACGACTTATTATGCTTATACAGCTACTGAAGTTGTTTCTTACATGCATCAAATCATTGTTTTTTTTTGAATTACCATTGTCCTTTAAGGACTCATCTACCTTGAAGTGTTGACACGTATACCTTACTGAACAGATTCTGGTAAAACGGGCAATATTCCATAAGTAGAATAATATGAAAGGCACTAACTGCTCTATACATCTGAGGGCTACCATTCCAACTGCTCTATACATCTACTGGTCTATACATCTGAGGGCTACCATTCCAACTGCTCTTTACATCTACTGGTCTATACATCTGAGGGCTACCATTCCAACTGCTCTTTACATCTACTGGTCTATACATCTGAGGGCTACCATACCAACTGCTCTATACATCTACTGGTCTATAAAAGCTAAAAATATAGGTAGGTGTCAAGATTACCCTATAAAAACAATTATCTGCCCCTCTTTCATAATAAAGTTAGAGTAATTTAGCCACTTTGCTTTTGGTAGCAGAGAGCACCTATGCAGGTGTGAGTCCTAGTGCTTTTCACCTAATGCATATTATTGATTTTATGATGTTTTACAGGGTTCTTAGCTTTTAAGAGCAGACATATTATCGTATAACCTTGATCTCAGACCGAAGGAATATTTTCACCAGACTGCCATTTGCTTTGTATTCAAAATGTTTGGGTGATATTCTAGTAATTGTCCTGAATAAATTATGGAGCTACTTAACGTGAAGGGAAAGAAAAGAAAAATACACTTTTTAGCTCTATGCTTTATGCTACTTAAAGTGTCAGAAAAAGTTCCAATTATTATTATTATTATTATTATTATTATTATTTCAGAAATGAAAAGTAAGCATACATTTAAAAATAATTACAACTAATATAATTTAAAATCCTAAGTGCAATTGAGTTAAAATTTATATAAACGTTTTATATATAAATTAGAACTGAAAGAACCAGCCTTTTGGTAATGCATTTAATAGCAATTCATCAAGATTAACACTGGGGGAAATTAGAAGATCATCTACTATTTATTATGGTAGTAAAGTTAAAAATAAGGAAAAAACGCTGCTAGTGTACAGTGATGTTAAAAAATGTATAGGGTGAAAAAATGCATTCATAGATCACAACAAAGGAATACATTCTCTGACTAAGCCCTGTAAAAGGGCGGAACAGAGACGTCGAGACCATGAGGGAGTAAAGGACAAGGACCCTACATGCCCATTATTTGGACTTGACTTCCTAAAGGATTTTGAAAGTATATGCAGTCATGTTATGGTACAGACTTGCAGAGATCTGACCACCTTCCTGGACACTTTAATAGAGTTCTTATAGACCATAACTAATGTATATGTAATTAATCTGTTTATCGATATTGGATAATCACATATTCTAATTGTCAAACTGCGAGTCATCACGATTTACGAGCTCGCAAAGCGAGCTCGCAAGAACTGCGTCTCTCGCAAAGCAATGGACGCAGTTCTGGTCGCATTTGTGGAGGTGGAGGCTCCAACGTTCGCTGCACTCTCGCTATAAAATCCCCACATAAGCAGGACTTTAAAAAAAGAAAAAAATACGACCCCCGGGACTTAGAAAAAAAAAACAGCAGGATGAGGAAATAGGGACTTAGAAAAAAAAAATATATGAAGTCGCAAAAATACCAAAGGAAATCTTGACTTAGAAAAAAAAATATATGAGCTGCGGGACTTAGAAGAAATAAAGTAAAATATGAGGTTGCAAAAATACATAGTTAACGGCTGAAACGCGTACATACAAAAACACAGCAAAATAACAATAAAACATTAAACAAAAAAACACATAGAGCATGGAGGGACAGCCAGGATGTCTGGGAGTGACGTTGCACGTGAATTTAAGTCACATTTTAGCATTTTTGTCACTCAAAAATCCGCTAAGCGAGAAAAAAAATGGCCGCAGAAAAAATGAAAACGAGGCTACATGACCCCTAACCACGCAAAACAACGACAAGCAAATAAGACTTATACCCAGGAGTGTACGAGGTACAAAACACACTATTAGGAAGGACGCAAAATGATCCACAACCGAGTAACACAGACAATCACCACCATTTTACAACACTAACTTGCAACTAACATTACCATTCTAAACTAAATTGGTGATTTACACAACTAAACAAACGGTTTGGCCTTGCACACGCAGTCTATTTATATTGCTCACTTGACACATTGCTGACACTTACACATCAGGTCAGCAACAGTCCAAATGTACATTGTAAGCTGTAGGAAAATCAAAACAGATTGTTAGCTCTTCAGGATATTGATTGCTGGATATATAAATTACAAATAGGTAAAGTATATTAATTTATTATTTTATTAATGAATTTATTATTCTTAAAAAATATAAATAAATATATATATATATATATATATATATATATATATATATATATAAAGAAAAAAAAGCAGGGGAGAGGATCGCAATGAGCGCCAAAGGTCCTCAGACGTCCAAAAGAACACAAGGGAAGAGGCTCGCACTGAGCGCCAAAGGTGCTCAGCGCGAGGCTCGCAATGAGTGCTGAAGGTACTCAGAGGACCAAAAGCCTTACTCTGTGTGTCAAACAGCATTACCTGCCTTACAATTTTATTGCCATAATTTTTGACGGGCAAGTCGCTAGTACATATATAATGCTCAGTCCTCCTCCCTGTACTATCCCTATATTTTCTTTTAACCTCACTTCCTTCCTTTTATAACCTTGAATCAATGCTTTAGATCCAAATGATATGCATAATCTGATGATTAGTAGTCTCTGCATCATATGAGGGTTATCACAGGGGATCTTTAGAAGCCTTATTTTTTTGGCATCTATTTAGGTGCGTCTGTTTAAGGCATTTACCTGAATCTTATTCATTCACCTGATTTTTGGTATGTTATAACCCATTATTTAGCCTATACTAATTGGGTACATAATTTAAGCCTAATAGGCTTTAGTATATTTCTTCACGTTGACCCCACATAACCTATCTTTAGTCAGAGAATTTATTCCTTTGTTGTGATCGATGAATGCATTTTTTCAACCTATACATTTTTTAACATCACTGTACACTAGCGGCGTTTTTCTCTTTATTTTAAACTTTAATCCCCTAATAAATATTAGATTACTTTACAAATAAGTTTTACACATTAGGGGCTAAATCAAGTCGGATAACTAATTAGACGATCATGCACAAATGAAAGCATAGTAATACAATATAGATATTTTACAATTACATTTAATTATTACATTATTAGAGATCTTTGTTTCCATGGTTTTTACTGGGCTTGTTCATTTTCTTTATTACCCCCTTTGTTAATCTTAATTCACTGCTTAAATTACTTTCTACATAAAACAACTTCTATATCAGATGGAAGGCACTTCCACTTAAAATGTTTAATTACCACCAAATGCAGCTAAATGTATTTGTGTATGCTTGATTTCTGCAATGACCTAGACCTTTGCTGTGTCACGTTAAGCAATAGCTCCCTATAGGAAATGGCCTTTCAGACATCAGTTACTATACTAGAAACTACTAAAGAACAAGAACTAAACAATTATGTGGACTCCAAATTCCACTGACTTTTTGCTGAACTAAGTACTATGAATACATAAACAATACCTTGCTAGTATTCAAAGGTTCTAGTCCAATAAGTAAATTATTTTACAAAATACAAAACATTATAAGGTAAAGTTGTATTTTATAAAGCATCAACCTCAGGTGGGAAACAAATTGCCCAAACATAATGGCAGCCCATGTGTATAATTTTTATAAAAAGATGTACTTGTACTTTTTTCTGTGTATTTCTGTTTTGTTTTTTTTAAACATGTTTTTCAACACCTACATTACAAGAGCCACAAAGCCTTCGGAAACCAAGCAATGAGTGTTCATGTAACCTTTTCATGCTGAATCATAACCACATACACTTTAAAAGTTGTGTGCACGTCCTGACTCCTTACATAAATTTGAATATGAAAAGAAATATTCAAAAATTCTTAAAGAAGCACAGAGGGCAAAATAAATATTTTTATGATATTCTTCCAGGGCTTTGGGGGGGTGGGATCTCCTCAGAATATAAGCAAGGGGACAGAGAATTTTATTAAACAAACTTAAAGATCCCTTCTGCCTGTTTCTTTAATGCTATTGCTCTAGATTTGCACAAAACTGATTGCGATCACACATGTCAAATTAGCTTTCTCCTCCCTCTTTTTTCATAGTACTTTGATAAGCTGCCCAGAACACTGGCTGTGTAATTGCCTATTTACAGGACCCTGTTAAAATAAAGTTCAATTTATTTGGGGATTTGTGATGTTTGAAACTTTGAACGTCCTTTCATTCTTTGTGCAACTAATAACTAATAAAAATACTTATAAAAAGATTTGATTATTATTATTAAACACATATTTAATGTTTTAGTTATTAAAATCTCCTATATTTCAGAGAAAACTTAGAATAAATTAAGACATCTAGAAACACTTATGCATACAATATAGATATACTGACGCTTAGTGCATTTATTTGAATGTGTTTTAAGTTTTGGATATTGCCCAATTCAGAATAAAGATTACCAGAAAGGTAACTTTTTCAGTAACTGATCCTTTAACTAAAACTTTTAAAAATATTGATATATGATACTATATCATAATGTGGTTGCTGTTGACTAAAAGTATAAAAGAAAAATATTAAATGACTTAGCATATTATATATAATTAGTATATAGACCTAATTTTCTCAAACAAAGAAAAGTGGATTTTACTTTTTAAAGTAAAGGCTCATAAACTGCATAGTGCACTAATTGTGCCCAGGTGAGAGGGGTGTGGTTTGACTGTGTTTAACTACTATAAAGGTTTGTGAGCTGTTTGAGCTGTTTTTGCAAGTGGATTTTACTTTTTACAAGTAAAGGCTGATACATTGCAGAGTGCACTAATTGTGTCCAGGTGAGAAGGCGGAAGTTAATATAAACAGGAGAAGGGGCGAACTTGTGAGCTTGCAAACATTTCTAGTAGAAGTGCAATTCTAGTAAAAGTGTAGGAGTTTAAATAAAAGGAGGGAGTTAAAAAAAAAAGAGGGG
The DNA here is from genome assembly GCA_027410445.1 of Discoglossus pictus. Taxonomy (NCBI): domain Eukaryota; kingdom Metazoa; phylum Chordata; class Amphibia; order Anura; family Alytidae; genus Discoglossus; species Discoglossus pictus. The sequence goes on along the minus strand of CM050171.1, from coordinate 46,077,092 downwards.
GAGAAAAAAAAATATATATATATTTTTTTATAAAACTTTATACGAATATATAATTTTTTATTCTTGTTTATTTTCCCCACTGAATTTTTATAGACAATAATAATAATTAGGATTCAGTCCACTGGCAACCTCACTCAGTGTACATCCTGTCATATGTATGCAATACTGGAACAGATGATCCAGGGTCCATACCTCTGTGAGAGGTGTGAGCATGATGCCTCTCTGGAAGCTCAAATTGGATAACTGGAGAGGAGAGTTGCAGCACTTAGTGATATTGCTCCACTGGAAAGGGAGTTGGTGCTCACTGAGCACAGTTTAGCTGGGCCTAGCATGGAGGGTGGAGTTGGGGCTAGTGAGGATGCCCAGGGAGGTAGCTGGGTTACAGTTTGAAGGGGAATCAGGGGGAACAGGAAGAGGCAGGCCAGTTCTGAGTTGGCAAACACCAACAGATATGCCAGATTGAGTGAAACTATTGGGGATGTCAATTCAGGAATGGCAATGTCAGATAGAGCTGTTCCCTCTAACAGCTGGGAGAACAGTTCTACTGGAGGAGTGAGAGGGCAGAATAGGCAGAGGAACAGACAGGTTTTGGTGGTAGGGGACTCTCTTATTAGCAAGGTAGACAGGGTGATTTGTCACCCAGATCCCAGCAATTGAACAGTTTGCTGTCTCCTGGGTGCTCAGGTTCGGCATGTTGTGGATCGGGTAGATAAATTATTGGGAGGGGCTGGAAATGAACCGGCGGTCTTGGTACACATTGGTACCAATGACAAAGTTAGTGGAAGATGGAGTGTCCTAAAGAATGATTTTAGAGAACTAGGGAATAAGCTTAAGGCAAGGACCTCCAAGGTAGTATTTTCTGAGATACTACCAGTGCCACGTGCTAGCCCAGGGAGGCAGAAGGAGCTTAGGGAGGTTAATGCGTGGCTAAAGATGTGGTGCACTAAGGGGGGTTTGGGTTTTTAGAGCACTGGGCTGACTTCTCACTTCAGTACAATCTCTACAGCAGGGATGGATTGTACCTTAATGATGAGTGAGCTTTTGTGCTAGGGGATAGGATGATAGAAAGCCTGGAGGAGATTTTAAACTAGTAGGTGTTGGGGGGGGGGGGGGGGCTATATATAAGTAATAGGGTAGAAAGTGTAGAGGGTATAAGGGATGAATTAACAACTCCTAGAGGAGGAGATGTGGGAGTGGTAGTATAGTCAATAGGGAGGTATCACTAAGTAACTCAAGTATAGTGGCAGGCACCACCAAGCTACAAACTCCTAACATAAGGTGTGTGCTTGCTAATGTCAAAAGCTTGCCAGGAAAAATGGGAGAGTTAGAATTATTAGCAATTAATGAAAAATGGGATTTAATAGGCATTACCGAAACGTGGGGTTCCTCAGGGTTCAATATTAGGTCCTCTCCTTTTTAACATATTTATTAATGACTTAGAGGTGGGACTGGAAAGTAGTGTCTCAATTTTTGCTGATGACACAAAGTTGAGCAAGGTAATTAAATCAGATAATGATGTGCTTTCCCTTCAAATGGATTTACATAAAATTGAAGAATGGGCATCTAAATAGCAGATGAGATTTAATATGAATAATTGTAAAGTTATGCATCTGGGAAGGAAAAATAGCCTTGCAATTTATAATCTTAATGGAGCAAATAAAGGGGTATCAGATATTGAAAGGGAGTTGGGAGTACTTGGGGACAACCACCTATGTAACAGCGCTCAAAGCCAAGCAGCAGCTGCAAAGGCAAATAAAATATTAGCATGTATTAGGAAGGGTATAGAAGCAAGGGAAGCAAATATAATTCTGCCACTATACAAATCTCTAGTACGCCCTCATTTGGAATATGGAGTACAATTTTGGGCACCACTTCATAAAAAGTACATTTTAGAGCTGGAAAGGGTAGAGGAGGGCAACAAAACGAATTAGGGGAATGGAGGGGCTAAGTTATGAAGAAAGATTAACCAAATTAAGCTTATTTTCTCTAGAAAAAGGCGTCTAAGAGGAGATATGATTACATTATATAAATACATCCAGGGTCAGTATAAAGAATTGTCAAGGGAGCTTTTTGTGCAAAGAGATTTTCAACTGACAAGAGGACACTCCTTGAGGTTAGAAGTAAAAATATTCCACCTTAAAAAAAGAAAAGGGTTCTTTACAGTAAGGGTGGTTAATCTGTTTAATTCTACCAGAGGAGGTGGTGACAGCAGATTCGATAGATAGCTTTAAAAGGGGACTGGATTTATTTCTAATTAAGAAGGGAATTCAGGGTTATCCTGGATAAATAGAGAGAGTGTACTGATTCAGAAATCCGATTGCCAGTATCTGGGGTAAGGAAGGAATTCTTTTTTTTTGCCGTTGAGACGATTGGCTTAGTTTCACTTGTTTTTTTTTTCTGTTTGTGGGAGGGTTTTAAGGTCTAAACTAAAATGACAATATTTAAGTCAATTCTTGATCACTTTTAAAAACTTTTTCCATATTAATTTCCACACTCTAACTAGTGGTGCAAAGTACATACTGTATGGTGAAAAATTGTTTAATTTTCTTAAACACATATATATATATATATATATATATATATATATATATACATATACATATATGCACACATATATATACACACAGTATCTCACAAAAGTTAGTACACCCCTAACATTTTTGTAAATATTTTATTATATCTATTCATGTGACAACACTGAAGAAATGACAATCTGCTACAATGCAAAGTAGTTATTGTTCAGCCTGTATAACATTGTAAATTTGCTGTCCCCTCAAAATAACTCAATACAGCCATTAATGTCTAAACCGTTGGTAAGAAAAGTAAGTACAACCCTCAGTGGAAATGTCCAAATTACGCCTATTTTGCAATTTTCCCTCCCCGGTGTCATGTGACTTGTTAGTGTTACAAGGTCTTAGGTGTGAATGGGGAGCAGGGTGTTAAATTTGGTGTTATTGCTCTCACACTCTCAGACTGATCACTGGAAGTTTAACATGGCACCTCATGGCAAAAAACTCTGAGGATTTGAAAAAAGGAATTGTTGCTCTACATAAAGGTGGCCTAGGCTATAAGAAGATTAACAAGAACCTGAAACTGAGCTGCAGCTGCAAGACCATACACCGGTTTCACAGGACAAGTTCCATGCAGAACAGGCTTCGCCATGGTCGACCAAAGAAGTTGAGTGCACATGCTCAGCGTCACAATCAGAGGTTGTCTTTGGGAAATAGACGTGGGAGTGATGCCAGCATTGCTGCAGAGGTTGAAGGGGTGGGGGTCAGCCTGCCAGTGCTCAGACCGTACTCTGCACACTGCATCAAATTGGTCGGCATGGCTGTCGTCCCAGAAGGAAGCCTCTTCTAAAGATGATGCACAAGAAAGCCTGCAAACAGTTTGCTGAAGACAAGCAGACTAAGGACATGAATTACTGGAACCGTGTCCTGTGGTCCGATGAGACCAAGATAAACGTATTTGGTTCAGATGGTGTCAAGTGTGTGTGGTGGCAACCAGGTAAGGAGTACAAAGACAAGTATTTCTTGCCTACAGTCAAGCATGGTGGTGGGTGTGTCATGGTCTGGGCCTGCATGAGTGCTGCCGGCACTGGGGAGCTACAGTTCATTGAGGGAACCATGAATGCCGACATGTACTATGACATACTGAAGCTGAGCATGATCCCCTCCCTTCAGAGACTGGGTCCGCAAGACAGTACTCCAACATGATATTGACCCCAAACACACCTCCAAGTTGACAACTGCCTTGCTAAAGAAGCTGAAGGTAAAGGTGATGGACTGGCCAAGCATGCCTCCAGACCTAAACCCTATTGAGCATCTGTGGGGCATCCTCAAACAGAAGGTGGGGGAGTGCAAGGTCTCAAACATCCACCAGCTCTGTGATGTCATCATGGATGAGTGGAAGAGGGGGGGGGGGGGGGGCAGCATATTTACACTGTTATAAAGGCTCTACACTTATACACTTAATACTTTAAAATGTAGCAGAGTGTCATTTCTTTAGTGTTGTCACATGAAAACATATAATTAAATATTTACATAAATGTGAGGGGTGTACTCACTTTTGTGAGATACTATATATATATATATATATATATATATATATATATATATATATATATATATATATACACACACACATTAAAATAGTGCCATTTTTTTTCCAAACATTAAATATATATGTATACAAGTATTTTTTTACTGTGCCAAATGTTACTACTGTTGTTGTAATTGTATATGTATTTTTATGTCTATGTTTATTTTATTTATTAATCAATATTTATTTTTTATTTTTATTATATCTTTACATATGTTCATATTTGATTAATTCAAACTATAGATTTTTCTTATTTTCAGTATTTTTTTATTTTATTTTATTATTTTCTTTAAGGAATTTTGTTATCTTGTATAATTTAATTTATATATTAGGGGGTTTGCATTATAACTATGGGGGTACTTGTACACCATAGGGAGCGTGGGGGTCCATAAGGACCCCTATGGTAGTAGTTAGGGTGCCATAAGGACCCCCAGTAGTCCTAAAGTATACAGTAAAATAAATACTACGTAAAATAAAAAAATAAAAGTACTGACAATAATAGTTATTACAGAAAATAAAAAAAATCACATATAAAAAAAATATAAATAAAATTAAAATGTACAGAAAATAAAAAAAAACTTTTACATCTCTGATAGAAGAAATGGACCAAACCCAAGTTCCACGTCCAGGAGCTTTCTTCAACAGACCAGGATATCAGGAACAATATATAGCCACCGACTATGTATTCTCCACCCCTGGATACAATCCCTTAGAATATTAGGATTAGTTCACAGAATGACACTAGCACTTTGATTATGTAAGTCCAGAAAACTGCCACACCTTTATTTAGGCTGTCACATTCATACAGTTTTCTAGCCAAAGGCTGGCCAATCACGACAATCCCTGCTCCTTAGATACACAGAAGAGAGCCCAATAGGCAATAGCCTGCCCCTGGTTCACTGGGAGACCCTGTACATCTAATGATGTCAGATTCTTTCTGCAGTAGATACAGTAACTGCTAAAGGGCCCTTATCTGGTAATGAACTTAGGATAATTTCTCCTTGATCTAGGAGCCAACTGGCTCTGTGCCTGTGTGATCTAACTTAGATCCTGTGTTGTCACAGTTTACTTTGTAATAACCTACACATGTCTATGTGTACAAGTATCTTCTGAAGATTAATCTAGCTTTCAAGGACCCACCAGACAACAGCAGTTGATGGCACTTAAGTCCCCCGGATCATAGTATTTGTTCAGGTTGGGCTGGGTTAGTCAACACAAAGCTAACAACAGTGTATGACCTCCCTGTTACTGTCCATGTAAGTTATTATGGTACCCCATAGCTCTCTTGTCCCTGAGAAACCCATATTCACACTGTAGCACAATCATGATACACACAATACAAATGCCATTTTAAAACCATCAACAACAACAAATGCATAACCATAGTCATAAACAGGGTAACTCTGGCCAGCTCAGGCCCAGGCCACAGTCCCCAACAGTCCAGACAGGCCCTGGGCATGACAAGGGGTATTGTGTGTGGGGGGTGAATCCAGTGGTTTTCCGGGTACTTTTTAATTTAGTGGAAGTTGGAGTGTTCATGGGGGGCATTGCTAACCCCTTAATTGTGTCAGATATCAGAAATCAAGCCTCGTATCTGATTTAATTAGGGGGGTTAGATTTATGATAGCATCGGGTCTATGCTTAATTGCTTCCCAGAGGCAATTGTTATGCCTCTACAGGTGTTTTAGGGTACACATATGTTGTGCATTTTGAGGGTAAAGAATGCCACACCTATCTATTATTTACATGATATGGTGGTCCCTTGCCACTTACTAATTACCATAGTAATCACACACAAACATTTATAGTATGCTTCTCTTATCATGTAAGAGTTAAATCGTTTTTTCCTGTAAAATAAAATATTTCTCTGAGTTGGTAAGTCAAACCTGGCTAGGCCATTGTGAAACTATTTATCATGGGCAAGAAAGTCGAAATGTAACATTGTGAGGTTTCTAGATAGTGTCTTCTGAAATGTACGTCTTCATTTCAATGTTCCATTGTTCCTTCAAGCCTGTTATCAAGCAGGTGGATAGATATGACAACTAACAGTCTATTTACCAGGAATAATTTGGCAGGTAATTAATGTCAAGGTTATAATGTTTTAATACATCGAGAGCGCTCCCATGTGGTTAGAAGCAGACATTCACAATAGTGTTTTATATTATATTCTAATTATCCCTATACATAAAGAGGGGAGCGGCTGATTGTCATTGGTTGAAACAGCCTCGTGATGAGGAGGGAGAAAGAGTTTATCAGGAGCAGGGAGAGAATATTCTGGGCTTTTTCCTTTTTCTTTTGGGTCTTTTGTCTTTGGCTTTTTGTCTATTGTCTTCTGTCTTGGGCTTTTGTCTTTTGTTTTCTGTCCATCTTATCTGACAGTCCTGTTCTGAAACCAAACTGACTGTCATTCTTGGCACTTATGCCCCCTTGAAATCTTCCTTAAGATCTATCTCTATATCAGAATAGAATTGTATATAGTCAGTCTCAACTCTCTCTATACAATCTAGTACCACAAAGAGGGATTTCTTCAGTGAGAAGGGATTATACAGTCACAGGAGTTATCCTGGAATTCCACACATAGGTAGTGTATAAAATTGTATTAACTATTTAGTTTGTAGTAGAGTCAAACTTACCTCCATATATCACAATCATTCTCTTACCCTTTTGGGAGTGATCACAGACCCTGTCTAATTAACCTCTATATTCCGGACTGTAGATGTCAATCTCTACTTTAATCTGCGCCCACATCCCCTAAAACAGACTGATTAACTTTGCTCAGTAATGCAACCGTTTAGCTCTGTTAAAAAGACCAATTATTAAAACATCCGCACAACAGGCCATACTTAATATTACTCAACATATATAATCTTGTATCACACAATCAACAAAACGGTCATACATCATTATTGATTGAATTGACTGACTTGATAAATTAAATTAAATGTAATCAATTATGATGCAAAACCAACATCCAAATACAGCTTGCCAACACCTAAATACAAAGGTTTAATCAGCTTGCAATCTCACACACAATATAACCAGAGGGATACCCCAAACTCTTCAACTACCCACAACCAGGCCTGTCTAAGCCTGAATAGAGGAAGGAAATCTTTTGTCACTGAGAAAGCTGCAGATTACAACATAGAAACGCGTCTGTCACTTTTACTTGGTTTTATTGTTATTATCAAAGGATTTTACTTACCTGAATTGTATTGGAATTTTACCAATAAATATACTTATATTTATGAAAACGGTCTGAAGTACTTGTGCTTTGAGACACCCCTTCACGCACACGTGAAAACTACACAACATCAGACTCAGCGGTTACACGCAATACAAGGCGTCATCACATTATACCGTGAATTAGCACCACCATATACGACATATGTCTTAGAACCAAGAGACTGAGAACACCAGCCGGGTACGTCATGTTAGACACACTCAAGATTGTGCGCTTTGCAGAGATTACCTCTCCACACCTCCTTCACATATCAACAAGGCACTGGCTGAACAGTGCTTTTAGGAATAGCAGCACAACCGACCGTCGTACACAACAAGCAGTATACAACTAGGATTCGTGTGATTCGAAACCTATTGAACACCATCGCCAATCAGACAAGATCTACCAAGCGCTAAGGCTAAACTTTGGCTGTGGTTAGATTGTACCCATCCACCAAACCCAATCACATACAAAATAACCAACTCAGATACATATTGCTTCATATATAGTGATGTCGCGAACATGAAATTTTCGGTTTGCAAACATCGGACGCGAACTTTAATCAAATGTTCGCGAACGGGCGAACCCGGCGAACCGCCATAGCCTTCAATGGGCAGGCGAATTTCAAAACCCACAGGGACTCTTTCTGGCCACAATAGTGATGGGAAAGTTGTTTCAAGGGGACTAACACCTGGACTGTGGCATGCCGGAGGGGGATCCATGGCAAAACTCCCACGGAAAATTACATAGTTGATGCAGAGTCTGGTTTTAAGCCATAAAGTACATAAATCCCGTAACATTCCTAAATAGTTTGGAATAACATGCTTTAAACATCAGGTATGATGTTGTATCGATCAGGTAGTGTATGGGTCACTCCCGCTTCACAGTAACAGTCTAATCTCCCCATTTAATGCACCGCAAACAACCGCAAACAGTCCCTTTGCACAACCGCAAACTCCGCATTTGCACAAGGTTGGATACCAAGCTAGCCATGTCCCGTTCCTTGTTCTCACTGATGTCATTGAAGGTCTCTTCCTCCACCCAGCCACCAAGGGTCCCCAAAAAGGTGACAACAAGCCCCCTGGGACGCCTGCTGTGTTTGGTCTTCCACCTCCTCAAAGCCACCTTCCTCCTCAAACTCCTCTCTCTGCATTGCCTCTGTCTGCGTTATTATAAGGTGTGTACTGTTAAGTAGTACTATTCCTATCGGTTTAATCCCTGTTACGTCCACTATTAGGGGACGTGTATATGGCATTGATTTTTGGAACAGGGAGATGGAAAAAGATGCTTGGTCGGACCACCTACTTCAAATTTGGGGCACTGCGCGTGTAATCTAAGGTGCCACCAGATATGAGTGTCACTGTGCACTGGCAAAAGTTGGCAGAGTAGATGCAATAGGCTTCACACACACGCCTGTAGGCAGGCAACTGATATTCAATCGATTACAGTCAAAAAAAAATTGTTTTATGTCACTGTACACTACGGTTGCATCACATATGAGTGTCACTGTGCACTGGCAAAAGTTGGCAGAGTAGATGCAATAGGCTTCACACACACGCCTGTAGGCAGGCAACTGATATTCAATCGATTACAGTCAAAAAAGTGTTGTTTTATGTCACTGTACACTACGGTTGCATCACATATGAGTGTCACTTTGCACTGGCAAAAGTTGGCAGAGTAGATGCAATAGGCTTCACACACACGCCTGTAGGCAGGCAACTGATATTCAATCGATTACAGTCAAAAAAGTGTTGTTTTATGTCACTGAGCACAATAGAAGCTGTGAGCCTGACACAGGCAGGCAACTGAAATTAGATTACAGGAAAAAAATGGTTGTTTTCAATGTATGTGCCACCACCAGGTATGAGTATTGAAAATAAGCACAATATAAGCTGTTAGGTGTTAGCCTTTCACACACACACACGCTGGCAGGCAGGCATAGATTACAAAAAAAAAATTATAAAATCAAATAAATGATGTTCAAAGTTTCCTCAATGATAAAGTATAGGGGGCGAACCGAAAAGCGCATGTGTTCGCCGTTCATGGCGGACGCGAACATGCGAAAATCGCCACGAATAGTTCTCCGGCGAACTGTTTGGGACATCACTATTCATATATAGATTTCTATATTCTTGCTTCTATATAAAGTATCATACTATATATTACTGCTTCCTTAGAGTAACAGGTTGTATTGCTAATTATTAACATTATATATATCACATATTATAATTGTCTAACTGCGATTCGTCGTCACGCTTCAGACGAATCGCAGTTAGACAATTACAAACTGCTGCGCATTGCGCAGAGCGCGGCGCGAGCCGCGCATGCGCAGAGCGCGGCGCGAGCCGCGCATGCGCAGAGCGCGGCGCCAGCCGCGCTTGCGCGCAGCGCGGCCCATTGGGGAAGAGGCACAGAGGGACAGTAAACTGCTGCGCATTCCTTGCGCGCAGCGCGGCCCATTGGGGAAGAGGCACAGAGGGACAGTAAACTGCTGCGCATTGCGCAGCGTGCGGCGCGACCCGCGCATGCGCAGAGCGTGGCGCAAGCCGCGCTCTGCGCATTACACAGAGCGCGGCCCGAGCCGCGCTTGCGCGCAGCGCGGCTCAGTGGGGAAGAGGCACAGAGGGAGAGTAAACTGCTGCGCATTGTGCAGAGCGCAGCGCGGCCCAGTGGGGAAGAGGGGGGGTAGAGGCACAAAGGGAGAGTGGGGAAGAGGGGAGGGAGAGTGGGGAAGGGGGGGGGGAGAGGCACAGAGGGAGAGTGGGGAAGAGGGGGGGGGAGAGGCACGGCACAGAGGGAGAGTGGGGAAGAGGGGGGGGGGAGAGGCACGGCACAGAGGGAGAGTGGGGAAGAGACACAGAGGGAGGGGGGAGAGACACAGAGGGAGGGGGGAGAGACACAGAGGGATAGGTGGGAAAGAGACACAGGGGAGGTAGAGGAGGGGGAAAAGACACACGGGAGAGAGAACAGGGGGAAGATACACATGGGAGGGAAATGGGGGGGGGAGGGGAACAGACACAGGGGGAAGGGGGAAAGAGACACAGGGGAGGGGGAAGGGGGAAAGAGACACAGAGGGAGAGGGGGGAAGAGGCACAGAGGGAGAGGGGGGAAGAGACACAGGGGGAAGGGGGGGAAGAGGTACAGAGAGAGGGGGAAAGAGGCACAGAGGGGGGGGAACAGAGGAAGGGGGGAAGAGACACAGTGGCGAGACACACAGAGAGAGGCGGGGGAAGAGGCACAGAGGGAGAGGGTGGAAGACACAGAGTGGGGAGAGACACAGAGGGTGAGGGGGAAGAGACAGGGAGGAAGAGGCACAGAAAGAGGAGGGGGAAGAGACACAGGGGAGTGAGAGGAGGGGGAAGAGACACAGGGGAGAGAGTGCAGGGGGGGAAGATACACAAGGGAGGGAAATGGAGACACGAGGAAGGCCGTAACAGACACAGGGGGAGGGGGAAAGAGACACAGGCCAGGGGGGAACAGACACAGGGGAGGGTTGGGGGAGACACAGGGGGGGGGAAGAGATGCATGGGAGGGAGAAGGGGGAAAAAGACACAGGGGAGGGGTTTAGAGACACGGGAGGGAGAGGGAGGTAAAAACACAGGGGGGGCAGGAGATGCAAAGGAGGTAGACGAGGTGGAAGGAGACACAAGGGAGGGAGAGGAGGGGGGAAATAAGACACGAGGGAGGAAGTAGACAGAGGGAGAGACTCGCAATGAGCTCCAAAGGGGCTCATTGCAAGGCCTGTGATGAGCGCCAAAGGCGCTCATCACAAGGCCAGTAAAGTAGAGGGGGAGAGGCTTACATTGTGTGGCAAACAGCATTGCCAGGCTTCAGTTTTTATTGCCGTCATTTTTGACGGGCAAGTCGCTAGTATATATATATATATATATATATATATATATATATATATATCATAAATAGACAGCTGTTTGTGTATTCTTAGCAGTTCTGTATTGCACCAACCAAAAATAGACAGACTGTAACCAAACTTTATAAGATTATATTCACTGTTTATTTACTCCAATATTGAACTAAGCAAACCTAGATTGTAGTGACGTATATTGTTAATCCATATTTGATAAGTTTGTATTCATTGTTTATTGATTGATATATTGATCTAACCAAATATAAAGTATTTTAAGACTAACTGTTATGCAATCATCCAAAGGGATTGTAATACATGTCATTTAGTTTGTATTGTAATCTAACTAAATATCAAAACTTACAAGTGTAAATACTTAATATTGTTTATCCTTGATAGTTACTGTTTTACCAATAATCTCTACACTAATACTTTAAGAAACGATATTAATCTATACAGTGTAATATTTATGTCAGATCAAATGCACTGACACATATCATTTTTGGACAGTCTGAGGACTTAAGAGCGCTTAGATGTTAATGGATATTAGAATATGTATTATAAATATTTCATTTTTTGTTAGGTTCTAAGCATGAACTCTGTTTAAGTGTTCAAAGGGGTGTTAGAGTTTAAAGTTTGGTGGCTTGCAACTTTTATTTGGCAGAGATATTGTCAAATTCTGAAAAAAACACAATGTTTTGACTTGTATAGGAGGCACACCCCTACAACCTGGTCTATTGAAGTAATGAAGATTGTGGACGGTCTTTCACACATATAAACACAAATGTTATTTTATTTTATTTGTTAGTGAAAAAATGCTAGTATTTCAAAAATGACAACAGGCATTTAGGAGTTCTTTACAATAATGTGGTCCAAATGGCGTTGATTTAAGTGGCGCTTTAAGCTCAAAGTTTTTAAACATATAAACTTTTCTCATTGTACAGTGGCACTTGAATTCAAAACCAATTTCACCCAACCCATCACCAAACCAGTAACTAATATACATTTTCATACCCCAGTGCCATCATTATCAGCCTCCCATTTATATCATTATGTAATAATGTTGCACCCATGATGTACTGGTAAAAGGGTGAAACCGAAACTAGTCTAATTTAACAGCCATTCCCCACCAAGCATCAAAATATTACTAAAATCTTTCAAGCTATCGTTCAACACCACAACACGCTGGCCCACATGCAGATCTCTTGGACATGT